>CP126892.1:157952500-158610000 GCA_030440675.1 Furcifer pardalis
TTCCCATCATTGGTTTCATAAACTAAGAGATGACAATTTGATCCAATCTGAGCCAAGACACTGTATCAGAAGCACAACAATATTTCATTATTAATATTTAATTAATTGTAAAACAGTTTTAAAATAAGGATTCTGTTTAAGATTTCACAAGTAAAGTTCTATGCATCTTAAAAGCTTTCATATTCCATTGAGATATTTTTTCATCCTAATGAACAGATTTTAGTAGGGCATGCTAATTACGGTTTTCAATTCCGTATGATTTTTGCTTTTTAAAATTTCACATTTTTTTCAGCAGTCCATTATTTTAAACCTACTGCATATTTAAACCCAAACTTCAAAATTAAAATCTTCTTTTGTTTTGTTTTGTTTTGCTCAGCTGCATTGGCAGCAGCAAATTTGAAGGTGACCTTTTAAAACAAAACAGAGAAGAATTAAAATCCTAAAGGTACCAAACAAAGAACAGAAACTTTCTAGATATAATATTGTGGGAGATCACATGGATGTTCACATTTTCTAAGGCTTTCAACATAATTAATTCATATAATTCTTATCTAGCAGAAAAATAAATGTTAAGATAAGAACAACAAAAGGCTCCCATCTCCAAAACCCTAGGAGAATTAAATATCAAGAATACTAAATATTAAGGAATGCAATTAGTCACCTAAATGTGAAAAGATAATTGGGAAATAAAGATGTTCTTGCATTCCTGAATAACTTATGTCCCTCAAAATAAGAAATTTAAATGGAGATCTGCGTGTAACTTTCTTTGCTATATATCCAATAAGAAATAATTCTAGAATGGTGAATACAGAGAAAAATTATTTGTGCCTTTAAATCATGGTGCAAATTTGGTTTGATAAATAATTAGGAGGGAAGTGAATCAAGGAGATTAAACATATGGATGCAATCTACAAAATCCAATAAAAAGCAAATTAATATTTTTATATAGGGAATTCAACTGTTTAACAATTGTTAGTCATCATAGTACTGTATAACAGTTTGGTATAAGAGCTGTACTGTTACAGCTCATTTGCTTATTTTTTCATGCAAATATCCATAGGAATTTTAATGGTTAATATGCTGGACATATTAAGAAGTCAGCTCATCCTCATTATGTCCAGCATTTTAAGGGAACAAAGGGGAATGTGTATTCCATGTGATTAACCCAGCTTTTTCTCTCACAAGGGAACCTCCTCAGAGACACATGCCTTAGCAATCAGACTTTAAAATTATGCCTACATCTTCTTTCAGTTGGCCGTATTCCTCACTATGGCTCCATGTAGAAGGACCACTTTGTATGGCTTTCAGTAAACTAGGTAAAGGCCACCCTTGCTTGAAAGCCAGTCATATCTAACTCTAGGGTTCGGTATTCATCTCCACTTATAGCCAAAGAGTCAGCACTGCCTGCATCTGCAGACATTTCCATGGACATGTGGCAGGCACGACTAGACACCGGAGTGCACGGAATGTTGTTCACCTTCCCACCCAAGTGGTACCTATTTATCTACTTGCAATGTCTTGCTTTTGAACTGCTAGGTTGTCAGGAGCTGGGACAGAGATGGGAGCTCACTCCATCGTGCAGTACTAAGGTCTTGTACTGCTGATCTGCTGACCTTCCAGTCGTCAAGTCCAGCATCTCAACCATTAAGCCACCACAGTACTTTAAGGAAACTACATGCCCCCAATGGCACACAATTATTATTATTTCCTTGCAATGATAAATTACAAAATAAAACACACTAAATACAAGATAAGGAAGTGGATAAAATAATGCACGATTACAGACAGACTTTAAGGGAACAAACTTTCTTCAAATAAGCTATGCATATTGTCCAGTTGACCTCAGATGATCCATATCTCTAGGATTGTTCAGCATTTTCCTGTGGAAGGATTCTCACAGCCTGGGAGCAATGGTTGACAGCAGGCCCATGCTGGCCATTTGGGACACAGGGACAAGTCCTGGTGCACCCCAGTGACTGGTGCCCCCCAGAGGTGAGCAGAGGTATGTCACATGGTAGCTACAATCCATGATGCCATGCAGTACCCCCCATAGGTGCAGTCCCCTCCCTCCCTGTCCAAACTTAGGAATGTGGACCTTCCAAACATGCAAGGTCTAACAGATAAAATCTGTTCATTATTTCGGAACATGAATCCTGATTATAGGATGAAAGTGGTAAAATACATAGAAGCATTACATCTTCATATATTTAGTTTCCAGCTTTATTAATTAACATCTTTTGTAGATGGCAAAGCTATTAGTGTTCTCTTCCTGTGGCCCTGGAAATCCACTGTAAATCAGAACAGACAATATTTTGTTCAATCTGTGGCTTTAGAAATTTCCAAGAAAGGCAACCGACCAAAGAGAAGTATCCTGAGCCACCAAGATTTTGACAAACCAATGCTTAGTGGCAGAGCACATGTACAAAGTCTGAGGCTTAACTACAGAATCATCAAACAGGACACAGGAAGATCCCTGTCAAAGGAGAACTGAGATTATACCATTAGAAGTTGGACTTTATTAAATGCTGGGAAAAAATGTCATTTTCCATAGCACAAGCTTTTCTCATCTCTCCTGTATTTTGTAAATCTGTTCACTTTGTTTTGTGACAAGACTGCAGGGGCTCAAGTGGTTAAGATGCTGAACGTGAAGACTGGAAGGTCAGAGTTCAAGACCTGAATACTGCATGATGGAGTGAGCTCCTGCTCCTGTCCCAGCTCCTGCCAACCTAGCACTTTGAAAGCAAGAAATTGCAAGTAGATAAGCAGGGACCACTTTGGTGAGAAGGTAAATAGCATTCTGTGCACTCCAGTGTTGAAGCATGCCTGCCACATATCCATGGGAACATCTGCAGTCACAGACAATGTTGGCTCTTTGGCTATAAAGAGAGATGAGCACTGAACCCTAGAGTCAGATACAACTGGCTTTCGAGCAAGGGTTACCTTTATCTTGTTTTGTGATTGGTCATGTTTCTTTAATTTGGAAGTAGGGGATGAAAAAAAATGGTAGGGAACCACTGCTCTAAACAATGTATAGCTAGACAGGCCGCTCAGAAAAGCAACTTTTTGTATTGTTAATTATATAATCAGAAATCAGTTTAGATTATAATACCATAATTTATGTAATGATATAATCAGGGATATTTAGCAACTAGTTATGAAAGATAAAAACTTTCCAATGATTACATAGGTCACAATAGATACAATTACCTTCCATTCATCAGAGGTCGATAAAATGAGTACCCAGCCAGTTGGTGGCAAAATTAACTTATGAACTACCCAGAGAGTGCACTAAATGCTGCGGTATATAAGTGTAATTTCTATTGCTATAACTGGTCAAAATGTTTATGAGTATCTCAGGAATGTCTGCACAAAAGGCTCTTTAAAGAAAAAAAACTACAGTTGTACCTCGCTTAAAGAGCATAATGCATTCCATGGGATTGCTTTTTAAGTGAGTTTGCTCTTTAAGCGAAGCACCATTGTAAGTGACCAGTTGTGACTGGGGGGCGGGGGTTTGCAAACCCCGATTTATTTGTTAAGCGAATTTTGGGTTGATTTTATTTGTTAAGCAAAGCGATCATTCAGAGAAAATTCTGCTCTTTAAGCAAGTTACTCTTTTAGCGAGTCGCTCTTTATGCGAGGTTTGACTGTACTTGCAAATGGCTTAAACCCTAAATTAATGATGCATTTTATAATTATCTGAAGACATAGCTGAATCACCAGCAATGCAAATCATATTTTACTTCTTAATCCACATATAGAAAAACTACAGGTTCCCACAGCCACATAATTAAATATCCTATTCTGAACAGAACTTGGAAGTGACTTCTAACAAGAAGAAATAAAATAATATGCTGAAGTCAACCATAACTGAGCAGAAATAGAGCATTATCCTACTCCTGCTCAGTTATGGATAGCTTCAGTGTGTCATTACTGTCATTCTTAAAAGTAAATTCCCAAGCTCTACTTCTAAAGCAAACATAGTACCTTCCTTTGGGCTAATTACTGATAACACACATAAAAAGTGTGATGTGCAAAGTGCATCTTATATCCTAGCGAGAAAGATAATTATAATACCTCTTTGGAAGATGCTGTTCAAACAGAGATTATGCTTTCTTGAAAAGCACAGCTAAAACGAGACCTAAGTACCTCAATCTAAAATCTAATTTGGATGTACAAGGAACTAGGATTCGCAACAGAATGTAAAATCATACCCTCAGTCCCCCAATCTTGTCTACTCTTACAGATGATTGCTCCCACATAAACACTCAAGATGACAATCATTTCTCTCTTTTATCATTACTTTTAAAGCATATATCTAGCACATTTCAACAATGCACAGAATAGCATTTGAACACTACTCCAGATCCTAGTGTAACTGTACATTCTTACTCCACATACAGTATATTGAAAGGTGGCTGTAACCATGGAGGCTATTGTAAAGGCAAAGGTTGCCCTTTCTCGAAAGCCAGTCATATCCGAATCTAGGGTTCAGTGCTCATCTCAGTTTACAGCACTGTCTGCATCTACAGATGCTTCCATAGACATGTGTCAGGCATGTTTCAACACCAGAATTCAAGGAATGCTGTTTATCTTCCCACCCAAGTGGTCCCTATTTATCTACTTGTAATGTCTTGCTTTTAAACTGCTAGGTTGACAGGAGCTGGGACAGAGTAGATTTGGCAAAATTAGTTTACACATTGTTGAGACAATAGCAGTAAGTAGCAGTGGGAGGTGACTTTACAGCTTAATGTGATTATTCTTTGCCACTAACATTTATTGTCTCTGGCATCTGAGGTAAGCTTCCTAACCCTTCTTTCTGTTTGTTTCTTTCTTTCATCCACTTTTTTTTGTAGACAGCTCTTCTTTTTCTTCCCTTCCTCCAAGAAACAGCCATGAAGGATCTTCCACGCCAGTTGTGGGCTGGCGCATAGGGCAACCTGGACTCAGCCCAGGGTACCCACCCCCTGGCCCCTGGCCCCAGGCCCATGGCACCCACCTTGGGTGTCAATCCAAAAAGCCGAGCTGAGCTGCAATGCCCAGAATGATCACCCAAACGAGTGGGGCTCCATGTACCTCTGCCTGCCTTCCTCCTCCTGTGCTGCCAAAGATAAGATTACAAAAGCAGCTCCATTGACAGCAGAGGTTGCAATTTTGCCTTGTAAGCAGGAGGTTGTTGGTTCAAATTCCCAGAGGGAAGTTGAAACTAGGAGGTGAGTGGGAATGACCATTTCTCTGAATGGTCGCTTTGCTTAACAACTAAAACCAACCAAAAACTCGCTTAACAAATAAATTGGGGTTCTCAATCCCCCCCCCCCTGGAATCACAATTGGTCACTTACAATAGTGTTTCGCCTAAAAAGCAAACTTGCTTAAAGAGCAATCCTGTGGAATGCATTATGCTCTTTAAGCGAGGTACCACTGTACTAGATTTTTTTAAAATTAAATAAACTTACACACTACTTCATTAAGCTTAGCAGGAAGGATGAGCAGATAAAAAACACTGCAGATTGTATCCTGTACCTACAAACAATGAGACCAGTCACATTGGAGTTTAGCTCACTCAGTACCCACCTGTTGGAATGGCTGGGACACGCGGAAAACTGTCAACTACATGACATGTCTGTTAGGACACTACCAACCAACCGTCGTACATACCAGTCCATCTTAGAGTGGTGTAGGATAGAAGAATATTGTTTACTTGGGGAAATGATGGATCATTCCAGGTAAACATATTTTCCACTGTCAATTTGCCAATATTGGAAACTGGCTTAATAAACGAGCAATTTAATGAACTGGTAAATTAACTCACTACCCTTGCTTGACAGAAGACAGGGACAGCGATTTTTTTCTATTTATGACTACAGTAAAACCTCGCATAAAGAGTGCCTTGCTTAGAGACTAACTCACTTAAAGAGCAGAATTTTCTCTGAATGGTCTCCTCACTTAATAACTAAAACCAGCCAAAAACTCGCTTAACAACTAAACCAGGGTTTGCAATCCCCCCCCCCACCAGAATTGGTCACTTATAATGGTGTTTCACTTAAAGAGCAAACTCACTTAAAGAACAATCCCATGGAATGCATTATGCTCTTTAAGTGAGGTACCACTGTATTACTGATGTGATCTTTTCTTTGCCTCACTGGTCCAGAAAATGCCCACAGCCAAACCACTGCAGTTGATTTGACTGTAAGGAGTTACTTGACCAATGAGGCAGGCAAGCAAGCAAGCATGCATGCAAGCATGCACGCATGCACACAAAATATCAGACAAATCAAATCAGTGATAGTTTAAAACAGATCCCCCCCCTCACTTTCTCTGCTGTCTGTCGAGCAGGGTAAGTGATTAATTTACCAATATCTGGAAGCAGTTTGCTAGATTAAAATGCCCCTCTGTTCACATGGAAATGTTAGGAGTCATTTCCAGCTTCTTGGTGGGACTTGGTTAGATAATTTTAATAATAATGTTCTACAGTATCCCAGACTTGATTGCTTCTGAGTGCTAATGCAGCTGATCTAATATTGTTCTAAGAGTAGTTTATATTATAAGGCGGTAACATGCTGACCTAGTGAAAAAAAGTTTATGCTACTAAGCAGATAAAATTTTTACCACCAGAGATTGATTTTTCATTCTTTCTTGCCACTTCTCTGCTGCAAAGAGACTAGGATATAAATGCCTCTTTGATTATCCAAGTCGTGGTAGTCCCTTTGCCATATGATTTAGATCATTTATGTAGTGCCAGGTCTCAACAAGAACCATACCAAGCTGAAGTGGTGACTTTCCCATATGTCTCAACAATTTTCTTTATGCTATAATGCATTAGGTTGCAACCTGTCAATCTAATACTCAATATATCTTCTAACACACCATGGCTTTCTGCTTCATCAGGATTTAAAGAGGTTCACTGAGGTTCTGGCTGAACCAAACTGGCAATTAGCACACAAGGACACAAAAATAATTCCCTCCCTCTTACTTTTGTAACAGTTGCCTGATGAATAAATAGTAAATCCAAGTATTTTGTGCCTTTCAATTTTTTTCATAATAAGATTATCACTCCAGAATTAATTTGGAATTTGTACATGTATTTCCCCTCTCTCAGTGACTACAAATATTGTGGGCAAATATAACCTCACAATATGATTGAAGAAGACTTTTACAGACTGACCTTGTTAACTGCTACAAAACTAATTACATGATATGGGTAAATTCTTCAGTGCTGGAGGTATTCAGCAAATAGTTATACAACTATCTGTCAAATATACTTTGATTTGGATTCTTGCACTGAGCATGGAGTTGAACTTAAAAGTCCCATTACAATTCTTTATCCTATGATCCTGTGTTTCTAAAATACTGAATGTGCCCATTCATACACTGAGGAATAGCACAGCTGCACACACACAATATGGGAACCCTTAATAACAATTCCTTTGAAAGATGAAAACAGAATGTGTTGATGTGTTGTTATATGTTGTAATAACTTAGTCTCAGAAGGATACATAATAATCTTAGCCTAATTTGATTTGGAAAAATATGTGCATCACAAAAACGCAAACTGTAAAGGTCTCAAATCAATAAAAAAATTGTTCTGGTTTCAATCTGTGCAGAAAATCCAATGAATATTTATTGTGGCTTCGAAGCACTTGACAGTGATTCTATTCTTCCTGCTTAGTTGTGGCAACCTGACTTAAAAGCCATTATGTTTTTCAACAGAATTGACACATATGTTAGCACATCTAGAGATACTAAACTGTTTTTCATTTGAGACTTCAAGTGCAGTTCTAAAGCACTCTGTGTGGATAAAGGAAAACAAAAATGCCACCAGCGTCTACAAATTACCTCTGTCTCTTTGCATTCTCCAGTGCTAAGGGATTTGAGAAAGCTCAAGATGTGAATTTTAAGAGAAATATTTTTGGAAAAATTTGGGATTTTAAAAATTGTGACCCACTATATTTTGCTGTATAAATATTGGCTACATTTTATACAACCAATGTGTAGCCCTCTTCTGACATGTGAGGTTTATTTTAACTCTCCCAAATCTGGCCAGGTAGCCACAGAGCTTATTATGTCGCTGATACAGTTTCACAAGGATTCTATTGTTTTCTTGATCACAAAAGCACCCATGTGTCATTTAAATTGTTCAAAGACAGAACAAGTTCTTACAAGCACATAGCAATATTTCATCCTGTAAAAATATTCTTCAGTCAATTTATTACAGAAATGCTCTAATAAAAGCATATGCGATATCCAAAGAAAATGTCAGATGACTGAAAATGACAGTACTGTATCACCATAATTCAAATGTGATATACACTATGTAAATAGAATGGACCTGCAGGTCAAGCAAATCACAGACTTTCAGAAAACCAAGACATGCTGCTGACTTATCAGTTGCTAACAAAAGTATTAAACTGAAAAGAGTTTGTAATTATTATGTGTGTTATGTGCCATTAAGTTAGAACTCACTTATAGAGACCCTAATAGAGCTTTGAAAATAATTTAGGAAGTCATTTTATGAGCATGACCCAATCCTAAGGCTTTTGTCACTAAGCAGGAATTTGAACCCAGGTCTCCTGTCCCCTGGTCCATCATTCTATCCACTGCATCACATTTTGTATTACACCATGTAAACAATTAATTAAAATTGTGCAATGCCTAAGGAGGTTTTACATACTATGTTTGCTTGTTATTTTTCAAAAAATATTTTGCTAACAAAGCATTTCTCTCCCCCCCCCCCCCTTTTACTGTTAAAGGTAAAGGTCTCCTTTGCTCAACTCTAGTGGCTGGTGCTCATCTCCATTTACAGCCAAAGAATCAGCGCTATCCACATCTGCAGACATTTCCATGGCCATCAGCAGTGGTGGGCTCCAAAAAAATTTACTAAAAATTTACTAGGCTAACAGGTCATTATCCGATGCAAAAAAAAAAAATTAAAAAAATTTGCATCTTTATCCAATTCTAGCATTATCCAATGTAGTCGTTATCTGAGGTATTACTGTATATATTTTCAATATTTGCTCAATGGTTGTGACATGAGCAGTGTTAAAGATTAATAGGTTTCTTACCTTTTTTAAATTTATGCTATATATGTCATATATAGGTTGGCCACCCCTGGTTTAGCATGATATTGCACTTTAATATATTTTAAATGGAATCTTGTATTGACAGGTTCATATGTACCAACTATCATTTGCTTTGGGAAGAAGCAAAAATAAAGAGGTCTTACCTATGAAATAAAACAGATTTGACAAGTGTGACAACATCCCGACTTGCATTGTATCCAGCACAGACAATGGCAACATGGATCATCTGGGAGAAGGGGGGAGAGAGAAAGATAAAAATACTATTTATATTTTAGCATTATTGAACAGGAAATATACACACATCTTAGTCCAACCTATAACAGAAATTTGTCAGAGTGAATAGTTTATAGCTGCATACTGTTAATGTATTTCTGGGGTATTAAACTATTCTGAGCAGCTACAGCACCATGTGCAATTTAAAATAATTGATTTTTGATCCTTGGAATTTCTTACATTAATTATACATGAGTAGGGCATTCAATTTTTTTTTATACTAGTCTTCTGAAATCCAGAAATAAAGGTCAATTTCCTTGAGTTTAATTAAGATTTAAAACAAACAAATAAAAAACAAGCATAAAACCTATTCAAGATAAACAGTTAAGAATAAAATTAGCATTGAGATCTCTTAGGCAGAGAACTTAGAGAAGCAACAGAATTTCTATTGGTTCCATTCTGCTGAAATTATCCTTTGCATAAAGAAGGGAAAATACCAAGCTAATTGCTTACTTAAGGAGATGATAAATCACCAAGAAGTCATGTGTCCTCTAGCAAGTAGGAATGGAGGAAGAATTCCAGACAAATAAATTACAGTGGAACCCCACATAATGGAAAAAAAAGTTCATTAACCAGGATTCCCATTAAGCGGGTATACCCCAGTTACCAAAAACCCTGCATAACGAAAACTTTTTCATTATGCGGGATATTGCCATTGCATAATGAACGCTTCATTGTGCAAATTTTTCACTATACAATGTGTTCGTTATGTGAGGTACCACTGTATGTCTTCTACTTCTAGTTGAATTAGGATAAAACTTAACGGACTAGAGATGCAACAAGCAAATTAATTCTGAGCTCAAGTTCAAGTATGGTAGCTTTAATTTGAGCTGCACTGAGAAGTAACATAGGAAATAAAGAATTTGGGCTAAATCAATTTTTTGCTGTAACTAGACATTAAATAAATGGAAACTTGGTAAATCTACAGTTATGTAAGTTACACTGGCTCAGTGGGTCTACTATAGTTTGGAATAACAACTGGATTTAGTCAGCAGTTTAAACTATTAACATACTCTCAAAAAGTGACTCTGGTTTTAAAGAACAGAATCTGATTACAAATCAAAAGAGGAATGATATATATTGTGTGCTTTAAGGCAGAAGCCCTCACTTCTCCCCTTCACTTCAGAGGCCACAATAGGTCTCTAAGGTATGGCAAAGACCAGATGACAGTGATGGACATGAAGGTCTTCACTGGAATGAACATTCCTGAAAAAGGAAATCTTATGAATCGAAACTAGACTTTCTGATTTAGTTTCCATCAGGGTATAAATCACTGCTTGTCTTGTTTTCAGGAACCATGAAATATGGTGAAAAGTGCATAGTGTTGGGATTCAAAAAAATTTACTACCTACTCTGTGGGTGTGGTGTGGCCAGGGGGAAAGCTCTGCGTTGCACCCAAATTAGGACTACTTTATTTCAAGACTTGGATGGGCAAGGCCAGCCAAAATTTCTGATACTGGTTCTGGTGAACTAGCATGAACCTGCTGAATCCCACCACAGAAAGTGCACCAAGAAGAGATTTACTCGCCTTCTCAGGCATCCAGTAAGTGTGGAAGACCTAGGGTGTGTTGGAAAGGGAGATGGAGTAGCATTTAAACTGTAGCTCCTGAGTTTGCTTTGTAGCATACACTTACCTACTAGTAACTGGATAAAAGCCCTTTATTATAGGTTCCTCTGTTTTGTTTCTTAAAATTTCCCATATGAAGAAAATATAATGCTGATCTATCACCCAGCCATGCACAATATCATATTTGCTTTCTTCTCCCTTCTCTTTCTGGCCTTAAATCTCCCCTGCCTTATGGAATAAAATGATTGTTGACCACAGAAAATAGAGCATGGTTTGATGGAGGGAGTGAATATTTTCCTCCCATGAAACATAAAGACAGCATTTCCAATAATAGGATAAATGATGAGAACCCTGGAGGCATATCTGATAATAGGAATATATAAATTAAATTTATATTCTGCCATTGAATTACCCTGTGATTCTTTTAAGATGACAAAGTAGAAGCTTTTTCCCTATTAAAACACTTGAGACAGGTGTAGAGTAAGAAAATACAAGTTCCATGTTTTACATAACTATGGCCTGCAGTGTAACACTAATCTCCCACTGAGCAAATTTATTAGTAGAAGTCATTATAATCTAGAAGGACTATCTAGTCCAGGTATGTTTTTAAACAACTGCTCCAAAATTGGTTGTAGTTTTTTATGTCTTTGGGCTTTACAAGATTCACCTTACAAGATTCAACTTAAACACAAGGAAGAAATGAGTATTTAACTTTTTTAAACAAAGAAGTGATTTAATAAATAACTTTCCTTATAGACTTCTTTTCCTTCAGGTGAAGTAGATGATTCTCATTTATCACCCCACCCCACAAAATTAGAGAGACAAAAAGGATTCTAAAATAACACAAAGGGTATAACTTTAAAAACTGCCTTTATTTAGAAACATCCTGCAACATTTCAAAAACATGACACACTTATAGTCAAGATGAGAGAGCAGAGCTAGACCTTGGAACAAGAAGCTGACTAAAAGTTGTGATTTAGTTTAAGCTAAACAACAGAATTTTGGCATTCCCAGATGAAAAAGAACATTCCTAGCACACACCTCCCTGCAAAAGAAAGAAATGGTAAACCACATTGCCTAGAAAAAAAATGGTAATCTTTGCCTGGAAAACATTGGAAGGAGTTGTCGTGAATCAGAAATTAACTTGATGCATCCATTAATATTATTTGTTCCGACACCTCAAATAAACTGCATAGTAGAAAGATCAACCTGTTGCTTTGGGGATCTCATAGTTCTTTGCCAGATTTCAGCAAAATGATTACAGTAGTACCTTGGATAACGATGAGACTTAGTTCCACATGTCTCGTCGTTATCCGGTTTTTAACGTTGTGCGATGCATTGATCGCACAACATTTTAAAAAGCCCTGTTTCCCTGGAGGCTGCAGCAAGCCAGAACGTCGGGATTTGAATCCTGATGTTTTGGCTTGCAGCACGTGCTGAGGACATCAGGGAAGCCCAGAAACAGTTTGGATTGGGTCTTCCCACCTCCCTGGACCCGGCCGGGGGGGGGGGGGGTCACGAAGCCCAAAATTGGTAAAAAATGGATGTTTTTAAAACCAATTTTGGGCTCCCTGACCCCCCCCTGCCGGGTCCAGGGAGGTGGGAAGACCCGATCCAAGCTGTTTCTGGGCTTCCCTGATGTCCTCAGTAAGTGCAGCAAGCCAAAACGTCAGGGTTCGAACACTGACATTTTGGCTTGCTCCACTGGCTGGGGACATCGGGGAAGCCCGGTAACACCTGTAGATCGGGTCCCCTGCCTGCTCCAGAGAGATCAAAGGACCCGATCTACAGCTGCAGGGTAGCTGGGGAAGCTGACGGGGACTCCCTGTCGGCTTCCCTAGCCACCCGCCCTTGCCTCGGCAGCTGTGGGGTGGCTGGGGAAGCTGACGGTGGAGCCCCCCGCCAGCTTTCCAGCCACCCTACCCCTGCCTCCGTAGCTGCAGGGTGGCTGGGAAGCTGAACAGAGAACCCCATTCAGCTTTCCAGCCACCTTGCTTCTAAGAATGACAATATCGGATAACGCTAAAAAGAACGCTCTCTGGTACAAATCTTCCCCCCAAATTTGTCGTCGTTATGCGGTTTTCGCGTTATCCGGTGCAATCGTTATCCGGGGTATTACTGTACTTTTATCTTCCATCATACTTTTGGAATTAGTTCATCCAGCAGTTATTTAAGAGATGAAGGAGCCATTCCTTTGGGTTCTGCCCATAATGCTTAATTTTGATCCATTTGGTATCATCAAGCTTTGCCATTCCTACTTCTTCTTATAGCGTCCTCTAGTTCTGCCAATATAGAGACAGTAGAAAGTAAACTGAATTCACTCTGATCATCCCTTTGATGTTTTATTTTGCCTGGAAGAAGCTCAAGTATGCTCATGATACTTTCCAATCTTCTGGTATGTCTCCACAATGACCTTGATACAAGCGGTGGAGCACACAGTGAAAGACAAAGATTCCCCAACCCCACCTCCCAGTTTCCCTACACTTGTGAATCTATTGCCCTTTTTGACTGGTCCCATCAATCCATGAAAAAAGGATGGCCAAGTAAGATGTCAAAAAGTGTGGAGAAATTATGTTTTTGGAAATCAGCACCCATAACCCCTTATTTATTGGTCATGCAGGGACTGGTGGGATATGAAGTCCAAACCACAATGACTCTTCTTGAGCTCACACTTGTTTCCAAAAATGACACAAAGAGACTCAGTTTTTAATTTCTTTCCTGGCCACTAACATGTTCTATACCAGGGATTCTCAACCTGCATCCCACGGAGCCATTTCATGTGTCCCACTACCACCTGCACCACACCAGGAAGTGCCATGTGGTGGAGGAAGGGCAAAATGGCCATCTGGCCCCCGAAGCTGTCTGTGGGAGCATGACCTGGCCCCCGGCTTTAAAAGGTTGAAAACTCCTGTTCTATACCAAAAAGCCAAAAATTAGAAAATCACTTCCTTTCCGAAAGGATGGCTGGCTGAGGAACTTCCACTGCTGAAATCAGAAAAAAACAACCTTTCTAAGTCTTGCCAAAAAAGAAAACTAACCAAGATTCCCTAATTCAACAAACCTGCATACTTTTAGAAACGTAACTATGAAAAATCATCTGCCTACCTCACATTTTTCCACTGCTGGCTGTTGCCCACACTCTGAGCTGTTCCCTGCCACAATGCCAGCCCGGAGGTTCTCACTGTCCCCTGTCCCCTCCTCCATGGAGTAAGTTTTTGAGTGATTGCCTTGGCGATGGGCCAGGCCCCGATTCTGCACCAGGCTGAGTTGCTTGCGAAGTGCCCTGTTTTCCTCCTCCACTTCCCGCATGCGGAACTCCAGGCTTTCTCTTTCCCGTTGACTTGTGGCTGTGTAACGAGGGCTATGGGGCTGGGATTCAACAGGAGATAGTGACACTGGCTTTCCATCTGTAGTGAATGAAAGAAGGGGTAAGATAGATGTTAATCTAAAGAACATTAAAAGTGAAGGGTTCAGAAGCGCATAAAGAGTATTGTTCTCCAACCTACTCTCACTTGCTAAAGAAACATGACTAACATACACATGTCAACTTCTGCAGTTTGCCATTTTATTTATTTATTTATTTATTTTATTCAATTTCTACACTGCCCCCTTGCCGAAGTGACTCCGCATATTCCCCAAACAAGATGGAATGAATACTTCTTATCCAATGGGGGGAAAGTTTAGAATTTTTTTTAAATCCTCAGCTGTGATAATGGAATAAGCAAGGATTTACACCCCAAACCCAAACTCTCATCCCACAAAGGGGAGCTTATATAACAAGAAGGCAGACAGCTGAAGGACATTTAAATTGTAATGTTAGCTTTCTCTATTATGGAATTAAACAGGTTGGTAATAACAACATCTTGCACTTGCAGCTGTTTCCCATATAGCTGGTATCAAAAAGTTGTGAAAGTGTCTGCTTTATTCCTGATATTGGGAAGTTTTTACCACTACACATACTGAGAGGGAATGATGTTTAAGCAAACCTGTCCGTATTCTGTTTTGTTTTCCAGCATAGATGACACAGCTGCAGGGGGAAAGCAACATGAAAACCTGGTTGTAGAGGTTTTGGTCTCTCTAGACTCAACTGAGTTCACAGAAAGGTGGTGTATGATAGATGGCTTAAAGCCTTGAGCTGCCAGCAATGACAGATCAAGACACCACAACCTTAAATACATGTTCCTGTTATAGAGACACACAAAGGAAGGAGGGATATGTTTACAAAGTTCCATTAGATCTGTTCCAACCTTTAGTGTTGTTTCTTTCCAGTATTTGGTTAAGAGTGCAAGACCTTTAGGGTCCTGTTTTTATTTAGGAACATGTCCATATATAACAGTTTTTATAACAGATATAAAGGAACAATCACTAGAGTTCAGAAGAAGATATGTAAAGAACTGGCCAGAAACTTCTAGGCAAGATGTGCTATTACATGTAATAAACTCAGAGGAAGATGATTTTATCACCTGTTCCAGACATGGCATATTATGGCCCAAAATTATTTAGAGGAAAATAGTCTACCCATAAAAGAGAAATATATTAAAATTCTGTTTCTTAACCTGCATTTATATACTCATATAAATAGAGTACTATCACCAATGCAAATATCTCCAAGGAGATTATAAAATCTATCCCTGTTATTAAAGGTGTTTCTCAAGAGACTAAGTAGGTTTGTTTTTAAAGAGTCAGAACCTTTCATAGAATATCAAGGCAATCTGTTCACCAGAAACAGCCACACTTTTCACTGTTTTTAGAAAAATATTTTGTTCCACTGTAATGATTGGAACTTCCCAGTCATGTCCTTTTAGGTTTTGCTTACTATATGTCCCTCTGTGCCATATTAAATTTAAAGTTCATTTATCCTTCAATATAATGAAGAACTTTCTTGAATCTCACATTCCCTCTTTTCAAATATATCACTTCTCCACATCTTCTTATCCAGTATTCTACATTTTCATATTTATACTAACAGAAAGTGGCCTCACAGTAATGGTAAGACTGGGCAAGAATAAAGTACAGAAAGACCACTATACAGGTTGCCCTCCTGATATCCACAAGGGATACATTCCAAGATCTACTGTAGTCCCCTGAAACCACAGATAACAGCAAACCCTACAATTTATGTTGCAGAAAGCTCTAGTGACCATCTCTGCTAATGTGCCATAGAAACATATGTATACAGTCAAACCTCGCATAGAGAGTGCCTTGCTTAGAGAGTAACTCGCTTAAAGAGCAGGATTTTCTCTGAATGTTCATTTCGCTTAACAAATAAAACCAAACAAAAACTTGCTTAACAAATAAATCGAGGTATGCAATTCCCCCCACCAGAAGTCATAATTCGTCACTTACAATGGTGTTTCATTTAAAGAGCAAATTCACTTAAAGAGCAATCCTGTGGAACACATTATGCTCTTTAAGCGAGGTACAACTGTATTATGTTTTTCAGGATTTAAAAAAATGAGTATTTTAAAACCTGCAGATAACTGAAACAGTGGATAGTGAAATGGGGGGGGGGTATATAAATGTTTAATACTGAGTCTGTACTTTTGCTATAATAATGTGGACATTTTTAGATATGGGAGGGGACTCATACAATTCATTAACATCAATACTATTTAGAGGAAATGATAGAAAGTGGTTTACAAAATAGGAAACATTCCTCATATTGTCTCCTTTTCATCCTGTTTCTATATATTTTTTACCATGGTAACATCTGAATAGCTGGCTGAATAGCTCAGTGGTTTAGATATCTGGCTGTAGAGCCAAAGGTTGGAAGTTGAATTCACCACCGTGCATACCAGAAGAGCCAGCCTGTATTGGCAAACTGCACAGCCCACAATATCCTTAGAAGAAGGGAATGATAAAACACTTCTAAACATACTCTACCTAAAAAACCCTGATAAAGATTGCCACAATTCAGAATTGACTTAATAACACACAGTTAGTCATATTTTTACATCTTATATTCAATTAATTTTTAAATTATATCTACTACCAGCAAACAGTTGTGTCACACCATTATATGTTAACATTTGTAGGACAGTTGTAGGGGAGAGAGAGGGTGTCAAATGATTAGTGAAGATGGTATTCCTCTAGATCAGGCATTTACAACCTATGGCCCATGGGCCAGACCCGCCCCCTGATGCCAATTCATCTGGCGCCTGATGCCCTCACAGCTCCTGGAAGCAGAAGTAAAATGTGCCATGTGCATGCACAGAACATTGCACATGCATGGGGCACATTTTACTTCTGCTTCCGAGTGGGAGGAACCACATGACCAGCCTGATCAGCTGTCCAGGAGGTGTAGTCAGGCCTGCGACCTAAAAATGTTGAGAAATGTTGCTCTAAATACACAATTGCAGATGGAATTATACTTACAAATACCCTCATTTATTATTCTGGAAGCATATACATATCCAGCAAAGTAGAAAACATTGGAACATTCTCAAGTGCATAAGATCCATTTTTTCAGAAGATTCTAAACCTGTCTCCATTCTCTACAGTTGCTTGACCCTGAGAAATAGTGGACCTTCCATCTTGTCCTTGGTTTGGCTGAAACCAAATGTGGAAACATGCAGTCTACAATCCTAGAGACTCTAGACGTGCTGGCTGGAAGATTCTCAAAGTTGTAGTTAAAAAGAAAACTTTACAGCCTGTGTGAATGGCACATATGGATCTTTCTCCTTTCTTAAGAAATGGATAGTCCCAATTTTCCTTTTTAAAATCTGATTTCCAGGTTGGAGTGTTTCCAGAGACAATAACCACTAATGAAACAGAACACAAAGTTAGGATCGGGTTTGGGGTTTATGTCATTCAAAACTTTCTCCAAGACTTTATACTTCCCATCTCCCCATATTTGCTCTATCACTATTTCCAAGCTTGGTTGAAAATAATTGAATAGCTTGCTCTAAGCTTCATTCTAGAATATTTTTTAAAAAGTCAACACAACATATCCAGCTACAGTGGAGGTGGCAGCTTAGTAGTCATCCTTTTCCATGAAAGCAAAATTAATTTAAGGTTGTTGGAATATGCAAATTAAATAAATTTTGCATGAGAAGGGCTCAGACAAAAACACATTAATTTAAATGAATATGTAAATCACAGCACTCTAGACTGAAGCAGAATGGCACAGAAAGAACCTTGTAGATAAACCCCACTTCAGGAAAGGACCTTGTGGATATACCCCACTGCAGGAAAGAAACATAAAGAATAAAGATGTGTCAGTGGAGACCAAGATCATTCACACTCTTGAATTCCCAGTTACCATGTATGGTGCTGTAAGAAAGTGTTGCATATACCCCGGACTGCGAGAAAGACAAACAAGTGGGCATTAGAACAAATCAAACTTGAATTGTCTCTAGAAACAAAAATGATTAAATTATGGCTGTCATACTTTGGGCACATCATGTGAAGGCAGGATTCTCTGGAAAAGGTAGCCAACACATGAGCAGAAATCTTTCCTTTTTGGACATGTCATTTTCCACATGGAGAAAATGATGATAGAGAGGAGAGGAGCTAGGTACTCCTCTGCTCATATGCTGGAGAAAACTGGGCATGTAGCACCTGAAAAGGGGTGCAGTAGAAACACCATAATAACAAGTGGTGGGTTTTAAAAATGTTAAAGTAAGCAAGGTCATACTGCACATTTCTCATCTTTTATATTTTCATATAAAGTGCTGCTGCACAGTGGCAGGGATAAGAACAGGGGTGTTTTAATTTTTTAATCTCTCACTCTGGTTTCAATCTACATTGAGGATCCTGCAATTCTGATTTGCTTTAACAGATTTATTAAAAAGGGATTTCAGCCCCTCTTTACACTTACAATAGGGTTCCAATCTAGACTGGGAATTCCTCCATAGCAGTAGATGAAGAAAAATCTAGTTGCTACCAACATACATAAAATATTGTCTACTTAAGACCATAATGCGTATCTGTGCAATCAAGATATTATTTTGCACCAGGCTCCAACTGCTAGTCCCTATTTTATTTTAAATTGGTCTCCATGAACCTAATGTTTTCCCACTAATATTGCTAATTAAAGAGGTGTGTGAATATGTGTAACCTATGTTGTGATGTGAAAAATAACTTCCATTCAATTAGGAAGTTACTACAGCCACAGACTAGCATAATTACAACCAACATTTAAAACATTATATCATTGTTTCTCCAGTCTTATCTTCATTGCAGCTACATTGTACTTAGCAAAAAAATTCAATTTTTTTAATGTACAGAATTAAATTAAAACACAAAATAAGACATCAGTTTGATAATTTAAAGATTTCTTTAAATCTAAGAAACACACACACACACACACACACACACACACACACACACACACACACACACACACACACACACACACACACACACACACACACACACACACACACACACTTTAAACACCACTATGGAAGAAAGAAAAAACAGAAGCTTTAAAATGAAATAAACAGAAATACAGTCAAACCTCGCTTAACAAGTGACTTGCTTAGCAAAAACCTCGCATAACGAGCAGGTTTTTCAAAAAGCGATCTGACTCGCATAACGAAAATTTTCGCTATGCAAGTCAAACTTTCCCTATGGGAAAAATCAGATGACGAAAAAATTTCGCTATGCATGTTTTTCCATAGAAATGTTCGTTATGCGGAAAAAAAACCTCGCATAGCAAAAAACTTGCATAGTAAGCAGCCTTGCAGAATGAATTATTTTCATTATGCAAGGTTTGACTGTACTGTACAGTGTGAAATAGGTGAGCCAGAGATAAACACTCTTGTAGCATTCTTGATTTTGCTGGCTGTCTTTAGGGGTCTTATAGAAGTATGTTTCTGAAAACTTCTAAGTAACTAGGATGAAGTGCTTTTGTTAGACACTTAGCATTTTAATACAGTATCTACATTTTCATATGGCTATCACTAAGCATGCTAAGAACCTCATTCCCAAACCCACTGCGCCATTTTATACCACCACGTCCTACCATCTAAGTCAGGGGTGCCCAAACCTTTCGGGCCACGGGCCAATCATATGTTTCACAGAGCCAGTCAGTAAGGTCCAAGGGGCCGGATGCAGCCCCTGAGGCCAATTCAGCCGGCCCGTAAAGCCCTCGTCGCTCCTGGAAGCGGAAGTAAAATGCGCCAGTATGGGCATGTTTTCAGTGGCGTCGCGCAGTCTTCAGCCGCCTGGGGCGAAGAACAAACTCGCCGCCCCCCCCCCAGCTCGCCGCTGCCGCCGCCCCCTCCCCCCGACCCAGGTAGAAGCCAGCCCCCTGCTGACTAGCGGGGCGCGCGCGCGCGCGCGCGCCACACACCTCCGTCCGCTCGCCCGGCCGGCTGGCCATCGGGGGCTCTCCGCCGCCTGTTGCCCCTGGCAGCGGCTTTCAGGGGGCGGCAAAATGTCCCCTCCCCACCCTTTTGCTGGCGAGGAGGAGAAAAAGTGTTTTTTTTTAGGCGGACAATTCAAGGAGGGGCCCGCCCGCCGGGCTGGCTGTCGGTCGGGGGCTCTCCTGGCGGGCGGCCCGCGTGCGCGCGCACGCTGCCCACCTCCTCCTGCCCAGCCAGCCCCCAGGGGCTCCCCGCCACGGCGCCACCCCCCCCCCCCCCGACGAGCGCCCCGTCTCACGGCAAGTTGGGTGGGTGGCTGGGCGGGCGGAGGCGAGCAGCGTCCGCGCGCACGCGGGCCGCCCGCCAGGAGAGCCCCCGACGGCCAGCTGGGCGGGCGACCGGGCGTGCCCCTCCTTCCCTCCCCACCCTTTTGCTGGCGAGGAGGAGAAAAAGGGGTTTTTTTTAGGCGGACAATTCAAGGAGCCTCCTTGAATTGTCCGCCTAAAAAAAACCCCTTTTTCTCCTCCTCGCCAGCAAAAGGGTGGGGAGGGGACATTTTGCCTCCCCCTGAAAGCCGCTGCCAGGGGCAACAGGCGGTGGAGAGCCCCCGACGGCCAGCCGGGCGAGCGAGCGGATGGAGGTGCGAGCGGACGGAGGTGTGTGGCAAGCGGCGAAGCGCACGTGGGGCGCTCGCCAGCAAAAGGGTGGGGAGGGGACATTTTGCCGCCCCCTGAAAGGCGCTGCCCGGGGCATCCGCCCCCCCCCGCCCCCCCCACGCTACGCCACTGCATGTTTTACTTCCGCTTCCAGGAGCAACAAGGGCTTCACGGGCTAGCTGAATTGGCCTCAGGGGCCGCATCTGGTCCCCGGGCCGTAGTTTGGGCATCCCTGATCTAAGTTTATAAGTAGCTCCAAGGTAGCATCAGCTGGAATTAAAGAATGCTGCCTGATGAGCTGTTTTGACAGCGGACCATAGGACTGTGGAATGAAGCTAAGCAATTTTCTCCAGAGGTCTGCACTGTAAACAAGACATCTTCTAATTCTAATGGAAGTGAACCTTTGAAAATGTTTCTAAACTTACAGAAGAAGTAAGCTTAAAACAATATGACCTTGAGAGGGTTCAGTAGACAGTGCACCTTTTACAAGTGCAGGTTCAAATTTCTCTGTCTCCAAAGCACTGACAGCAACAGTGAAATGTCAAATAGCATGAAGGCATTTTGCTGCCACTATAAATTGGATTAAAAGCAGCATGTTTGTTCAGCACTCATCACACCAACAGCCAACCAAAGGCTATTTTTGGCTGTCTCAAAGTCAAGCCCTTTTTCAGCAAAGCAATTAAGGAAGTGCTCTGATTTTAAAAACAGCAGCAAATCAAGATACAGTACCTGGATTTTGTGGAGGCCAAAGACAGCCTCCCTTTCTGTTCGGTTTTTATCCTGTGGGGCTGTTTTATTTCCTATTTTTTATGAACTTTTAAAGTTTTTTAATTATTAGTATTCCATAGGTTTAACCTATGATCGCATTTTATTTTGTAAGCCGCCCAGAGTCGGGTATACCTGATTGGGGCGGGATAGCAAATGTGAGTAAATAAATAAATAAATTTTAAGAATTTTATGTAATTGAACCACCCATACTCCAAGTTCAACCCTGAGTATAGGGGATGTAGTGGCTCAGTGGTTAAAAAGCTCACCTTGTTAGCTGGAAGGCCAGCAAGTTGGCAGTTTGAGACCCAGGTACTACATGATGGATTGAGCACCCATCTCTGTCCCAGCTCCTACCAACCTAGCAGATCGAAATAAAGAACTTGCAAGAAGATAAATAGGAACCACTACAGTGAGAAAAGATCTTGGGTACATGAAAGGATCCTCATTCAGTTATCCCCTGAGTGCAGTTTCTCCAGAAAAAAATCCTTTCAACTCAGAATAACATGAAATTATTATTATAACCCTGAGTATAAATTATAATATTATTTCTTTGTACAAAAACATTCTAATGCCAAGATGACCACTGGAGGTTTGGTCATTGTGTCAGGAAACAGTTTAATCTCACACATAAAACTCTTACATTATAAACACTGACTTGTAAGCAATAGCCAAGCTTATAGGGTAAAAATTCACTCAGATCTGTCTGCAAACTGTTAAGATTTGATCTAAGTAGTGTTCAATAGTCTGGTTTGTTTTAATTTGTTTTCTTCTAAAGGGTTCCTGGTTGTGTGAATTCTACTTGGAAGCAAAAAACCCAAGAGTGAAAGTAATACCAATATGTATAGCATTACTTGTACTGCAAAGTACACTAATGGTTATCAGTGCAAATGTAATTTAACAATACAATCTTATGCATGTTTCCACAGGGATAAATTCCACAGTATTCTCTCTTTTAAGTGTATTTAATGTGCTACATTAAAAATGATAATTTGATATTCATTAGAAAAAACAGTCTAACTATAGAAAAAGGAAATTAAACAGGGTGAGGAAGTAAATAAGAAGATACTGCTGTGTTTCCCTGAAAATAAGACACTGTCTTATATTTATTTTTCCTCAAGAAGACACACTATGGCTTATTTTCAGAGGATGTCTTATTTTTCTTATGCCACTGGCTGCCCGTCTTCTTTACCACTACGTGCCAGGATGCTGCATAGCCACGCCTATCACTATGTCTTATTTTTTGGGTATGGCTTATATTGTACAACTGCTGAGAAATCCTGCTATGGCTTATTTTATGGGTATGTCTTATTTTCGGGAAAACACAGTATCTCACAGTCATTGTGTTTACACATTCTAAGTAACAGCTTCTGTTTAACTAATTCATCAAATTAGACAATGAAGTATCTTTGCATTTGGGAGCTGATAAAAATCTTTCTCGTCTAGTGACAGTTTTCCTTCAAAGTCACATTTCTAAGCAATCAAATTTGCAAAGGAAACACCTTTGCCTCCAATAACAATCATAGGTGAAGAAAATTCATTGTAGATTACATCTTTTGTAGCAGGAGATTTTTCACCAGGGCATATTGGAAATTGACTTACTTTTATTTCATGTGTTTCATTTGCAAATCTGATAACTTATTATTATGTTATGCTACATTTTAACCTGTCTGTGCGGGTTTCTATTTATTTATTTATTTATTCAGATTTATATTGCTGCCCACTCACTGATAAGCTCTTCTCTTTGACCTTCCCCCATTTGTCCTACTGTGATGATCAACTCTAACAAACTGAGCTTTTTGTCATTACATGATTAAATGTCACTTTCTATATTTTATGTGTTTTTATGATATCTTGCTCTTAATACATACTTTATAACTTTTGGTAGAATGCTTTCACTAGTCACCCTTAAAGAGATTCAATAAATTCTTTTCATCTTGTGATAAATCCACACTTACATGTAACTTTACTGATGTAATAATATGTACCCAAACAGCCTCATGTGAATTTCTTATGTTAAGTAGACACAAAATGCTGAAAGGAGGCTGATGTTAAGGAAATGGAAAATCTGATGGGGGTATTTGAATAACAAATACAATAAAAATATTATGGCAAATGATTCTCATATCAAGTGATCCGATTTATCCAATGACAGATTTCATAGAACTAGCTGTGTTAGCCTGTTGGTAATAGGTTGCTGTAATGCACTCTATGTGGGGATGCCTTTGAAAACCATTCAAAAACTTTAGCTGGTTCAAAATACTGCAGCCAGACTGTTGACCAGACTCTGTTGACAGAGAGCATATAATAAAGAATAAGCTTATTGCAAATAATACTTACTGATCTTAAAAATGCTGGGCAAAATCAACCTGCATAACTTGATATGGATTACATAACGGAAATTATGTCACTGTTTGGATTCTGGGTCACAAATGAAGTCACACATCATATATACCACAATGAATCCCGCAAGGTATTGCAGCAATGATTCTAATTACTGTAGTGATGCTCTACTGTTGCAGTGATTTTTTTTTTAGAAAAGTAGCTGTATTACTCAGTGTTTTAAGCATATTAGGGAATAAACAAAACAAAAACACTGTAGCACTTTGGAAACTAACTAATATACTTTAATGTTACCTTTTGTGGATCGAGTCCACTTTGTCAGACATAGGAGTGCCATGAAGTCTCACTCCCATGTCTGACAAAAGCATGATCCATGAAAGCTAAAATTAAAATACAGTCAAACCTTGCATAACGAGCGTTTCGCTTAGCGAAAAACTCGCATAACGAGAAAGTTTTTCTCTAAGCGGTTTGACTCGCATAACGAATGTTTTGCTATGTGAGTCGGACTTTTCCCTATGGAAAAACTCACATAACGAGCGTTTCAATGGGGAAAACTCGCATAGCGATTTTTTTCGCTATGCAAGTTTTCCCTATAGAACCACACTCGTTATGCGAGTTTTTCCATAGGGAAAAGTCCGACTCACATAGCAAAACATTCGTTATGCGAGTCACACTCGCATAGCAAATTTTCCGCATAGCGAGCAACCTCTCAGAACGCATTAAATTCGTTCTGCGAGGTATGACTGTATAAGTTAGTCTTCAAAGTGCTACAGTATTTTTGTTTTGTTTCATTTTGTTGCAGTGAAGTTGTTTCTTTTACTTCGGTAGAAGTTATGAAATAATATTTTTGATCATTGTTGTTTTTGTTGTAACAGACTAACATCCCAGGAACAAAAAGTAACAGTTGTTAAATGTGTCTTCCTCAATCTCTCTTCCACACGTATCTCCATCTTTTCCTTTGGTCTCTAATCTTTCTTCTGAAAGCCACTAGGGAAATATACCAGAAACAGAATTCTTAAAAAATAAAATAAAAATAGAAACCCCAGCCCACTCTCCGACCTGTTTTGCCAAGAGTCGAGCTGAAAAGGAAATGACATTTTATTAACTTAAGCACTAAGTGAAAAATAAGATTTTTTTTTTATCAAGGCCTTGGTTTGACTAAGATAACACAATATCAAGAGGGGAGGTTTGGCAAAGATAACACATTATCAATTGTCAGTAATGAAGCTTGGAGAAAATAGTGTGTTAATACTTATTAGGTTCCAAATCATCCCTCTGTGCTTTTGATGAATTGTTATACTCTCAGTGCCTTAGAGCAGATTCTCAACCTGTCCCCCCCCCCCGCTGGATGTAACCTGCAGGGTCATTTCATGTGCTCCCCCATTGCCTCCACAACACCAGGAAGTGTCAGATGGTGAAGGAAGGGCAAAATGGCCATCCGACTCCTGACTTAAAAAGCTGTCTGAGGGAGCGTGACCCGGCTCCTGACTTTAAAAGGTTGAGAACTCCTGCCTTAGAGGCTCCTGCCTTCAAAAAAACCCCTCCCAAAAACTACCCACACAGGCTCAAGTAATATCTAGTAAGATAAGAGTTTTAAGGAAGACAGATGGAAAAAACCTTCCAGGGAGAATCAGAATTGCCTCTTATCTAATTATTAAAATATGTCTCAGTCTTTAATTCAGACTCTTTCTGCTTCATCAGTCTCCAGCATCTACAAATCTTTATGCTGCCCTATGCATGGAACTGCCTCCCAGAAAACCTGTATGATTCCACCCTTCTTACTTCATTCAAATCCCTCTTTAAAACCAACCGTTTCATTGATTCCTTTGTCATTACCACTCTACTATAATTCAACCTGTAAGGTCACCCTTGCTCAAAAGCTAGTTGTATCTGACTCTAGGGTTCAGTGCTCATCTCTGTTTATAGTCAAAGAGCCAGTGATGTCTGCATCCGCAGATGTTTCTATGGACATGTGGCAGGCATTACTAGACACTGAGTGCACAGAATGCTGTTTTACCTTCCCACCAAAGTGGTACCTAGTGATCTACTTGCAAATTCTTGCTTTTGAACTGCTAGGTTTGTTTGTTTGGTTGTATTTAGACTTCTATGCCGCTCTATTTGCCGAAGTGACTCAGAGCGGCTAACATGGCATGGGTAGCATTAAAATTAGACCAGCTCACTCTGTTATGCAGGACCCGGGGATCAAACTGCTGACCTGCTGACCTTCTGGTCATCAAGTCCAGCATCTTAACTACTAAGCCACCACATAATTCAACCTGTAGCAATGCCTAAACATCTCAAACAGAATAAGTACATCCTACTTTCCTTTAACTACTTGACATAACTACTAGTTTTCTTAACCACTCTAACCCTGTTTTCCCTTCCTTCTTCTTTCAATATTGTTCTTCTATCACATTTAAGATAGTAAGCCCATTGTGTGTGGAATTCTCCTCCCCTACTGTATTTGTATTTTTATTTGTATTTTCGACTTATATGCCGCCCCACTCGCAGAGCGACTCTGGGCGGCTTACAGAAGAAACAATTACAATTACATACCATATTCCATAGCATAAAAATAATTACAGATAAGTTACAAATATCACATATATCTACAATAGCAATTGCAATTGCAAAACATCAAGACATCCTAAGGAATAAAGCAAAAATACTATAATATAAATAATTACAGAATCAAAATTCAATAAGCAACAATAAAAAAGCAACAACCAAAAATTCAAAATATCAGTCCTGTTTACACAAAGATTACAAAAGAAGAAACTAAACAATATCATGACATTGTAAAAAGCATATCAAGACTATTACAAGACAATACATTGAAAATCTCGAAACATGTTGACAATACTACTACTCCAGAAATATTTGAACAAGGGTAACTTTTGGGACATGTGGCTTTTGCACCCACCACAGTGAAGATATAAGGAGACATTCAAGATATGAGATAAGTCAGGACTGTCAGCTTTATTGCAAGGGGTTTGACAAAAGTGGAACCTGTTTGTAGCCCACAGACATCGTATCACCTCTTTGTCCATAGAGATGGCTTGTTTGTACATAAATACTACAAGTAGCCTTTTCAAAAGTAGCAGATGCTAAAAATTGTTTTACATATCTACAAATGCCTGAGAATAAGCTCATGAATTCAACAAAATTTAGAACATTCTACCTTCCTAACCTTAGACCAGTGCTATACTTTCTGTCAAGTCTGAGACAAAATCTTTTCAAATTCACTCAAAGAACTGTGAACCCCCGACAGCTATCCTGACTGAAAACTGAAAAAAGAAGATGGACCTTCCTTGCTGAAAGAGCAAAGGAGGGGAGAAAGGCATGCCACAGCTACAGGAAAATTACTCAGTAGGAACAGTGGATATCAATGGATAAAAAACAGCTAACTCAGCACCCAGATGTGGTTAATTCAGAATCTCCTGCTGATGAATAGAGTCAGCTGCTCATCAGCAGAAGACTCCAGCTGCTAATTATTGAGTTAAACTTCTGAGCAGTATTTGCCTATGTAAAAGGGCTCTTTCACCTGCTGATGCAACAACAGAGGTTGGAATTTATGTTCTGGTTGTGAAGCATTTTGGTTTGGGCAAGGGGTGACAAAGGTGATAGTATGATCAGCATTTCCCTTTCAGTACAAAAAGAAGAAAAGATGTTGATTATCCAGAAAGCAAAGCTATATCCACCCTCATATTTACAATGTAGAAGCTCTGTTCATTTATATCACAGAATTAAATAATTCAATTTGTTAGGAAACAGTCTTCTGAGAAGGTGAGCACATGGGCATACACATGTATCAATAATGTTACAAATATCTGTTTTTCAATACCACCCCAGCAACATTTTAGAGACATGGCTGTACAAATAGAATTCTATCTAACTTCCAATTGTATTCTAACAATTTTAATATGAAAATCCCTGAAAAACAGAGAGGGAAGGGTAATCTCCAAATCTCCACATTAACACACATGTTGGTCCATGCAGCAACATGTGGCTGACCAGCTGCTGTCTAAAGCAGGTGTGCCCAAACTTTTCAGGCTATGGTTCAGGGGGCTTGTCACTATTGCCTGTGGGCCAGATCCGGCCCCCAACACCAGGTGCCCTCGACGCTCCTGGAAGCGGAAGTAAAATGTACCCATACAGGCGCATTTTACTTCAGCTTCTGAGAGTGACAACGTTTTTGTGGGCTGGATGAATTGTCATCAGGGGTTGGATCTGGCTCCCAGTCCATAGTTTGGACACCCCTGGCCTAAAGACATCCAGGGATGGTTCCCCACTCTCTTTGTCAAAGTTCTATTGCCAAGAACTTTATCCTGAAGTCTTCTCACTGTGGGCCGCATTAATTATATGCAGGGGGTGAATTAGGCCAGTGGGCTGGAGTTTGGGCACCCCTGACTTAGAGGCTAGTAGCTCTTCTGCATTTTTTTGTATGCAGTGGATAAAATTTATCTGAGTTATCTATAAATAAGCCCCTGGTTGCCTATCAAAGCCTATATTTTGTCATGTGCAGAAGATTATGTAAGGCAAGCATTGCAGTGAAAATTTCCTTTTCAAACAGAGGAATATCTTCTGTTGTCATGTACCATTCTGTTGATGTGTATCAACAAAACAAAATAGAACCTAATTTTTTTTACAATGGATTTTTACCTTTAGGATGAAACTCTAGGTCTCGTTTTTTCCTTGCCTTTTACTTGTCCCCTTTAGTTCATATTGTGATTATAATTCTGCAGAAGTACAAGTTAGATGAGTCACAGTGAGAAATGAGAGGTGAGGGATCCTTTATGAAGAGGCATCTTATCTTTCACCAGAAAATGAAACAATGACACACACACACACCGGTTGTTTTCCTTCCAAATGGTTTGGAGAAAGAAAGGATGTGGAGTTACACATACTATATCCACTGAGATAGCCCCTTTTTATAGAGACATCTGGAACAAGTTCATATTTCTACTGCTCTGCAAGTATTCTGGCTGGTCAAATACCACATATATCCACTGGCTGCTATCTGATGAAAGTCCCATCTTCACCCACAACACTGCCAGAATCTGTGCTACAGAATATAAAATCAGAAGAACAATCCTGGCAGGACCTTCAACCAAATAATCTACTAGCACTACAGAATAGGCTTAGTGATAGTTGTAACATTATTGATCTTATGTACTAATTTGACTACCCATTAACTCTGAGTAGAAATGCTCCTTTTTAAACACCCTTGTCTCTTTATATATTTCGAGTACAGTAAAACCCCAATTGATTACATACTCTGCAGCCAAATATGGAGAACCTCCATACAACCAGCAAAAACAAGACCTGGAGCAGACTGTGGCTCAGATCATAATCTACTGATTGCAAAATTGAGTCTTAGACTAAAGAAAATAGTGAAAACAATTAGGCTAGACAGGTATGACCTAGAAAACATTCCTAAGGAATACAGGGTGGAGGTGTGGAACAGATTTAATCATTTAGACTTGATAGACAAGAGTGCCAGAAGAATTATGAACAGAGGTGCAGGACATCATGCAGGAAGAAGCAAGGGAAACCATACCAAAAGAAAAGAAGCAGAAGAAAGCAAAGTGGTTTATTTATTCATTCATTTATTTATTTGCTTGAATTTATATTGCCGCCCACTCGACAAGGCGACTCAGGGTGGTTGTCTGAGGAGGCCCTTAAAATAGCAGAGGAAAGAAGAAACGCAAAAGCCAATGGACAAAGGGAAAAAATCAACCAATTAAATACAGACTTTCAAAGAAAAGCAAGGAGAGATAATGAAGTCTTCCTAAATGAGCATTGCAAAGAAATAGAGGAGAACAACATAAGGGGTAGGACTAGAGCTCTTTTTTTAAAAAATGATGAAATGAAGGGAACTTTTAAAGTGAAATTGACCGTGATAAGGGACAAAAATGGCAAGGAGTTAGCTAATGCAGAAGAGATTAAGAAAAGATGGAAAGAGTACATGGAGAAACTATACAAAAAGGACCTCAACACCCCTGATAAACACAATGATGAAAACACTGAACTTGAGCCAGACATCCTAGAGAGTGAAGTCAACACTGCAAACAACAAAGCCAGTGGAGATGATGGTATCCCAAATGAATTTTTCAAAGCCCTAAAAGATGATGGAATCAAATTATTGCATTCTATATGCTAGCAGATTTGGAAAACAAAACAATGGCAACAGGATTGGAAAATATCAGTACTGTATATGTTCCAATCCCAAAAAAGGGTAATGCCAAAGAATGTTCAAATTATCGAACAATTGCACTCATCCCACATGCTAGCAAGGTGATACTCAAGATAATACAGGATAGACTGAAGCAGCACATGGAGAGAGAACTACTAGAGGTGCAGGCTGGGTTCCAAAGAGTCAGGGGAACAAGAGACACCATTGCCAACATATGTTGGATCATGGAGAAAACAAAGGAATATCAGAAACAAGTCTATTTTTGTTTTATTGACTACACCAAGGCTTTGACCTTGTGGACCACAACAAAATGTGGCAACTAATTAAAGAGATGGGAATACCAAAACACCTTTTAGGCCTCATGAAAAATATGTACATGATTCAAGAAGCAACAGTTAGGACAGAATATGGAATGACAGAGTGGTTTGAAATAGGAAAAGGAGTAAGACAAGGCTGTATTTTGTCACCCTGCTTATTCAACTGATATACAGAGCAAATAATGCACAGTGGAGGGCTGGATGAAACAGAAGTTGGAATCAAAACTGTTGGGAGAAACATCAACAATTTGAGATATGCAGAAAGTGAGGAAGACCTAAAGAAGATCCTGCTTAGGTTTAAAGAGGAGAGTACAAAAGCTGGTTTAAGACTCAACATAAAGAAAACCAAGATAATGGCAACAGGCCCTATCAGTCCCTGGAAATAGATGGGGAAGAAGTAGAAGCAGTGACAGACTTTACTTTTTTAGGATCTAAGATCACTGCAGATAGTGACTGCAGCTATGAACTAAAAAGTTACTGATGCTTGGGAGACAAGCTATGAGAAACCTGGGGAACAGAGTGAAAAGTAGAGACATCACCTTGCAAACAAAAATTCGCATAGTCAAGGCAATGGTATTCCAGTGGTAATGTATGGGTGTGAGAGCTGGACCATAAGGAAAGCTGAGCGCAGAAGAATAGACACCTTTAAAATGTGATGTTGGAGGAGTGTTTTGAGAGTCCCCTGGAAAACGAGGAGAACAAATATGTAGCTCTTAGAAGAAATGAACCCTGACTGCTAATAAGAGGGACAAATAGTAAAGATGAAGATAAAGTACTTTGGACATCAAATGAGAAGAGAGGATTCACTTGAGAAAGCCTTGATTCTGGGAAAGGTGGAGGGCAAAAGAAGAAGGGGGCAGCCAAAAATGAGATGGCCACATGATATTGTAAACACAATAGGCACAACCCCCCCAAAAAAAAAATTACGTAAAAAGTCTGTTCCGTAGCTTCTTACGTAAATAGGGGGTTTATGTAAATCAATCCATCCCCATAAGGATGCATGGGGGGAGGGTTCAGACCAGACCAAAAATAAGCTTGTTTTGGCTTGAAATTGGTTTTCAATGCATCCCTATAGAAAATCATGCTTTGTGCCCCTAGTGGACATCTGTGGTAATGACAGACAATTTCCCTCACATCTTTTAAGCTCTTCTCCGATGCACTTTTCCAACTAAAGCGCCCCCCAGAGAAACATTGCACAAACAGCAGAAGGAAGAAGATATTGCCCCTGCACTCTCCCAGTCCCAGCAGAAGTAAGTGGGGACTGCAGAAAATCGTTGCTGCTACCGCCGTCGCCTCCACCACCACCATGGTGATGTCCTGCAACTTCCAGGGTGGAATTTTATATTTTAAAATAGCAGCACCACCATTTAAAAATCTAAACACACCAGGAAACCCCTTATGTAACTCTTTTTTGTTTGTTGCATAAATCAGGATGTGATTTATGGGGGGGGGGGTGGAACTTACGTAAGTCAAATTTTACATAAGTAGAGGCATATAAATCGGGGTTTTACTGTACACTCATTTTAACTTCTGTTCCTTTTGCTATTCTATGCTGGTCTTGGACTGTAATAAAGATCTGATTTGATTTGATATCCATTGAGATAGTCTTAGTGGCTAAGAGTAAGTGCAGACAATGTATTTAATTCTGTTGTAAAGGTACAAAAGGGAGCAATTAGTATAATGATTTGGTTCCGAATAAGAGAGCATCCACTACAAGCCAAGTAACTTGTAGTGCAGTGATATACATGTATTTCCAAAGTAAGTACAGTAATACCTCATATAACATTAGTATCGAATAACACGAAAATCGCATAACATCAAGGAATCTGGGGGGAAGAATTGCATCAGATAACATTAAGATCCTATGGGATGCTTCAGATAACAACCGCGAAAGCCTGTGTGGTTACAATGTATCTCTATGGATCCCATAGAGGATCAGATAACACGAAAAATCATATAACACGAAGACTTGTGGAACCAGGTTTTAGCGTTATATGAGGTTTTACTGTAGTGTGAAAAAAGAGCCAAATGTGTCTATTTGCATTGGACATTCATAGTATTATCTACTACCCAGATATACTGAAACTCTAAAGTACAATCTTAGTTACTTCAGGACATGTCTGATTGGCATAGCAATGACCATCTTGCAAATACAGTAGGGCACATTCATGGTACCAAATGTTGCTTTTTCTCAGTATTCTGGGACTTACAGTGCAAAAAAACAAAATATGTAGTGGGACTGTGGTGGCTTAGTGATTAAGACACTGAACTTCATGACTGAAAAGTCAGCAGTTTGAGACCTGCATCATCATCATCATCATCATCATCTATTTATTTATTTATTTATTTATTTATTTATTGCATTTGCTACCCCGCCCCAATCGGGTGAACCTGACTCTGAGCAGCTTACATCAAGGTTAAAACATAGGATAATCTATATTAATACTATTTATAATTAAAACTTAATGTTTAACTCTAAAAATCATAAAAAATTAAAACAGTGTACAAGCTGCACATAAATTATAAAATTCAGACCCAAAGGGTGGCAATCCACTAAATAAGCCACCTAGCATGAGAGCCCGCATTCCTGGATCCCCAGTTAGGGCGGCCAACTATCCCGCATTCTGCGTGGCAATCTCATTTAGGGATGGGGAATTTCGACTTACCCTTGTTTCGAAAATGGTACCGGACCTCCCCCGTTCCGTCACGGAAGCACTGGTTTCCACTCCGACCGGCAGGCAGTTAAAGAGAAACGGAGCTGAAAAGGCTCCAATAAACTGCGCCTCCGCAGAAACCCAATCTGGCGCCAAACTGGGTTTCTGCGCAGGCGCAGTTTATTGGAGCCTTTTCGGCTCCGTTTCTCTTTAACTGCCTGCCGGTTGGAGTGGAAACTGGTGCTTCCGTGACGCAACAGGGGAGGTCCGGTACCATTTTCGAAACAAGGGTAAGTCGAAATTCCCCCTCCCTAAATGGGATTGCCGTGCAGAATGTGGGACGGTTGGCCACCGTGCCCAAACTTGTCCTGCCAGCCAGGTTTTTAAGCCCTTCCGGAAGGGCATGATAGAATGAACTTCCGTCTCTGTCCCAGCTCCTGCCAACCTAGCAGTTTGAAAGCAAGACATTCACAGCAGTTCCTCTGCTGTAGATAAATGGATACCATTTTAGTGGGAAAGTAAACAGCATTCTATGCACTCTGGTGTCTAGTCCTGCCTGCCACATGACTATGGAAACATCTGCAAATGCAGACAGAACTGGCTATAAATGGAGATGAACACCAAACCTAGAGTTGGACATGACTCGGTTTCAAGCAAGAGCAACCTTTAGCTAGTGAATATGTATGTATGAATAAACAGAACTTCAATTCACCATCAGCTGCCTGAAATGTCTAATGGTATGTAATGCCTGGTTCAACAGATGAAGAAACAATTCTAGGATTTTTTTCTCTTCTTCTCTAAAATATTCCTTGCCACACACAAGAACAGTTTATAAAATCTTAACCAGTTATTTTTACACATCAAAGTAGCTTACATTTGGCAGTAAGACAACAGTAAGTTTTATAGCATAACACCTGGAAGCTAACATATGGCAGTACTTCTGCTGCATAACAGAAGAAAGCATAATTGAGAAGTAACCAACAATTAATAATTTTTGTTTCATTTCATCTAATCATTTAAAAAAATACCAAAATTTATCTTCACTTGAACTAAATAATATATTATTTCAAATTGCTACTACAGTAAAGAATTAAAAGACAAGAGAAAAATACCAGTAAAAGGCAGGTTTCAATGCCTCTTCAAATGGGAAAATATCTCCTGACACTTACACTCCCTGGAAGGATTAATGAAAATGAATCTGATTCATAGATTGTGTATATTCTATAAATTAAAAGACAGAAATACATGCACACACACATACATATGTTTTAGCATTGAAATAGTGCAAAGCAAAACCCCAACCCAAGAAATCTGTAAATTGTACAAATTACACAGATGGAAGGAAATTTATAGCTCTACTGGGTAAGGTAATACTGTACAGGGATTTGGAGTAAGATGTCAGCATTATGCAGATGACACTTTGTTCTCTTTCTCATCAGATGCAGAAGGCAATGGAGAAGCTGAATTGCTGCTGGATTCAGTAATGGGACAGGTGAGAATCAATGAACTGAAACTTAATCTTCATTTTCACTGTTGCGCCTAAATCCATAAACACAAATAGGAGTGCATGCAGATGGGACTGTAACAGATCAGATTTTATTCACCTTGAAAGGGTATGCACATATCTCAGGATGTTCTTGGATTATACAATATACATTAAGGACTAAATGACTCAAAGGCTTGGAATATTTTTTATAAGTATCCCCTGGCTTGTCACTTAAAAACTTTCCAGTGTATGAAGAATTTGCCTACAGTGAACAGTATTTTCACAGTTAGTAATGTCTTATGGGTAAGGTTGCCCTTGGAGATGCTCCAGAAGTTTTGAACAGTAGATAATTCACATGCTAACTTTTTTCTTTAACTCGAGCTATATAACATTGATTTTAACTAATGTGGCTGCCTATTTCTTACCAAGCCCAAAGCAAATTGCTAGTTAGTGATTTTAAAGCTCTCAGTAATCTGGACCCCAAACATCTGGAGGACAACATCTTCCTTACTCAACTTCTTTTCTCATTAATGTAATCAGAGACTGCAGTGGCTCAAGGGGTTAAGACACTGAACTGGAAGATGACTGGAAGATTGGCAGGTCAGTAGTTTGAGACCTGAGCACTGCCTGATGGAGTGAGCTTCCATTTCTGTCCCAGCTCCTGCCAACCTAGCAGTTTGAAAGCAAGAAATTGCAAGTAGATAAATAGGTACCACTTTGGTGGGAAGGTAAACAGCATTTTATGCACTCTGGTGTCTAGTCATGCCTGCCACATGACTATGGAAACATCTGCAAATACAGGCAGTACTGACTCATTGGCTGTAAATGGAAATAAGCACTGTAGCTTAGAGTTTGATAGGACTGGCTTTCAAACAAGGAAACCTTTACCTAATCAGAGTAGCCTCTTCTCCAAGAGATGTGAATTTGTTATCTACAAAACAATATTGCTTTTTTCTGAATCATATATATGATTCAGCTATGCAATGAAAGCACAATATGTAAATGCTTAAAATAAATGATTTAAAATCCCCTCTGCTCTTCCATATGCTCAAAAGCAACACATACTCCTCCTCTTTGATATACTACACATGCATAAGGCACACTGGAGATGGTAATGTTGGTTACATCAGCCCACACCTGGGTTAGTCAAATGACAACACATCTGTAAACAAACTATTAATAGATTCCTTGAGCTTAGAGTTTTAATTCTCCCTTTGCATTACCAGGAGTTTTCATTTAGTGCACCTGCTTCTAAAATCAATTCAGTCCTATAGAACAGGGAGAAGAAAATGCAAAATAACAGGATATTCAGAATACATGATGGCTGATCTCTCTTGTGACATTTATCTTTACTTGTGTGGGGAGACAAGCAACTCATGAATGAGCTTTCCTCTCTCAGGAAGGGGGGAAAGTGCCATAACAGATTGTGCTGTAGCAGATGCAGCAGATAGAGCTTTAGAACAAGGAAGCAAAAATCTTGCTGTGATTGTGATGCAAAAGGAACTCATTTTCTCTGTGTTTTTATAGTTCTATTGGAAACGTTTGATAAGTGATTTTTAGATTAAAGCAAAATTAAGGTCAGCAAGTGTTACATTAAAGACAACTCAGATAGGATAGATTAGTGTCTTCTGTTGTTATAAACTATACTACTTGGTATAAAAGCGTCTAATGTTGTGGAAGCCAAAGGCAGGTGATACCTTTATTAGATCAGTATTTTTTTTTAACAATAACTGCTGTACTGCAGCCAAAAGGTTGTGAGTTTGATCCTGACCAGGAATCGAGGTTGACTCAGCCTTCCATCCTTCCAAGGTCTGTAAAATGAGTATGTTGGGAGCAAAATGGCTAATTAACTTGTGAACCACAGAGAGAGTGCACTAAACCTTAAGGGGAAGGATAGAAGCGTAATTGCTATTGTTATTAAAAATGACTAGCTTTCACCCTATGCTAGTCTTCATCAGGCTGTACACCACTGTACTGTGGATAGGGGGGGGGGGGGACAACAACCCTATATGAAAGTTTCAAACATCACAGAAGATACTGTGTCAGGTTTCTCTCCTAAAGTCAAATGTAAAATACAGACTACAAATACAATTCAGGAGGGAGGTTTTATGTTCCATCCCTAGTGGTTGCTAGTTGAATTCTCTCTTGAAAGTCATTAAAAAAGGCTGCCAGGTATTCAGCATTCAACAGTGGCCTGATAACAGTATCACCTGCCCTTGCTTTTGAATTATGTAAGCACCACATAGGCTGGCTGTGACTGTGGAATCAGAGGTTGTGGGTTCAAATCCCCACTATGCCTCTGGAAGAAAATCCAGGCTGTATAGCCTTTGACAAGCTGCATAGTCCTAGACAAAAGGCATGATAAATCACTTCTGTGTATTCTCTACCTAAAAAACCCTGGAAAAGGCCATCACCAGTCAGAATTGACTTGACAGCATGCAATCTCAAAGCAGCAGCTTCATCGATACTGGCCTGGTGCTGATGAGGACTTTGATTGCCAAAAGGGCTGAGGACCAGAAAGTGACTCATGGAATTGGATCAGTGGTACAGGTTGTCATGCTGCAATGTGGAAGGCAGATGAAAGGCCACTGCATTATATTCTGATTGCCATGACAACTGCCAATATTCGGATTTGGATTCGGCAGAAGAAGAAAAAGAAGACAAAGAGCTGTTGGGTAATGTGAAGAACATTAATATAGAAAGAAATTGTAGTAAATCCCTAAATTAAAAAAACTTGGTATGTGTGTGTGCTCATGAAGACTGTCTTAGTATATTATAATGTGACACTTATTTGTCATGACAAACCATGATTTGCATTTGCCATGATTTGTTGCCTAAACTACAATCTGCATGGCAGATGACCTAACTGGTTTTTTCTTTTTTACTCTTTTGTCAGTGTGTGTTTCAGATAAGCAACTATGGAAATAAACCAGGGACCAGTCACAACTGCTGATCTGAAAGACACAAGCCATGTTTTAAATCAGCTGAAGTCTATCAATCTTGTTGTACTTTCATTCACAAATGGCATATGCCATATTCTGAATTGAATTATTTACCTGTTGAAAGCTGTGGCAAAATTCACTGACTTCTGGCAAATCAACAGTAAGTATCTTTTTCTCTAAATTTTACATGTAAAGAACATAACGTTTCTATGCAACACCATAAATTAACATGACACTGTGAAGAGATAGATCAGCATCTGGTCAGCTCCCTAGCACTACATCCCAAACCAAGAATGCAACAAGCAAAAGGGAGGGAAAAACATCTTATTCATTGAGTTCTCATTTATTACAGATATGGTCAGGCAAAAGAAATCAGGGCTCCTGTATTTAAAAGTAAGTAGTGTTAAAAAGTGAAGACTCCTTCCTATATACACAAACACATATACTCAATCTGTCAAAATGTTCTCCTTTAACCATATATCCTATGCATCAGCATAACTGAAGAGATCCAGGAACATAGAAATAGAAAAATAAAAAGTGCTTATACTGAAAAATGCTGTGGAAAAAGTCATACCCAACTCAGTTGTCACAAAGAAATGAGCATGTATGGATAAAATCCTTTTTCTGAACAACAACAAACGTTCCAAACTTCTTTGTTATATTTTCAATTCTTATCGTTCAATCCTACCACACTAGGTGAGAACCTTGTCATGGTGCAGGCTTGAGTGGTCTAACTAGGCAGTGCTGCCCCTCTCTTGTCAATGATGTTAGGCTGGGAATAAAACTCACCAAAGCATCCTCCATTGGATCCCTTGAGCAAGGTGAAAGTGGAGAGCACACATCATGGTCCACCTAGCCAGCGAGTGATGTGATATCCAAATTGCTAAAAAACTGCATGCAAATGGACTTGATTTCTCAGGTCTGTTTGCATTTGCGGAATGTTGTCATACTAGGTCAGACAAAAGGAACTGCAGAATGAACTCACCAAAAGGTGCCTTCATTTTGGCAGTTTCGCATCTGACCTAGACATAGAAGAAGAATTAAAAAGAGTCTATGCTAAACTAAATGTATGTACAGTACTTGAGGTTGAATCAATTGATACCTATCTGTCAGTGAAACCAACACCAATTGGAGAAGTGATCTACTCATTCTGCTCAGGACTAGATCTGGCAAGGAAAAGGAAGCAAAAGTCCCAATATGCAAGTGAAACAACTCACATGAGATTGTGTGGAGCTATATATTTTTTCTTTTATCGTTCTGACAAGGGAAAGCTATACAATAAATACTTTAATATGGCTTTCCATATCTATAGTATTCTACTACACCTGGAACATACTATTCACTACATTCATACCAGTTGCATTAGGTGTAAATGTGGTATAGATTCAATTCTTGTAATATTAAAATATTTAATACACGACTATCCAGTGAATTAAAAGGACTTCACTATTTTGTTTGGCTCAATTATTTCACTGTGTTTTCTATTAGCCCTCTCTTTACAATGGGATCCTTGTCTAAATTTCACCTTATTTTAAAACACAGGAATGAAAATTTGTGTACAAAAAGAACAAACAGCGCTGTACACATTCTCGATACTTTTCTATACATGACAAGTTTAATGGCTTTTAAAGGTCACATTAAAACAAAGCATTATCAGAAGACTTTGTTTTCTTCCACTCCTACCATTTTCACTAATTCACATTCCTAATTCACAATGACTAAAGAAAAGAGAGAATTTCCTTAGGCTGACTTAAGCAATAAAATATGGCTGCAAAGCTGAAAAGTCTACAGAACTGTCTCATATTCCATTTAACAGATTTGAAAATAAGTCTTAATGCAATTTTCAGGGAAAAAAAGGCTCCACTATCACAAGTAATTAAGATATATTAAATCAGGACATCATAACAGAAAACAATGCTTCAAATGAATACATCCTCTCAGCAAGCATGGAACAGCTGGTTCTCCACTGCGGTTACACAAGGCCACTGTTTGATCCAGGGAGTTTAAAACAAACATTAAAACTATGCACTGTTAAGGTGACAGCTATTTATACCTTCTGCATGCTACTGGGCTGTGGAATTCACAAGAAAATAAAGGACCAGTTTAACAACTATAAATGTGCCTTATTTAACACGCTCATTTAAATAGCCAATTTTATTATTATTTAGATAGATATTTAATTTGTAGTTCTTCATACATTTAAAAGCCTGACCTTATCATTAGTAATCTAGCTTTGAGCTTATTACTTTAGCAAAATTCTGCTTGTTCAGATACATTCTAGACCAGGGATTAGCAACTTTTTAAAGTCAGGTGCCGGGTCATGCTCCCTCAGACAGTTGAGGAGGCCAGGCATCTGTGGTTGTCATAAACACATTTACAGCAGCTGTAAATGCATTTACAATTGCTGTAAACATGTCCACAGCCACCACTGCCACCAGCAACAGTGGTTGGAGAAAGGCCGGGGGCCTGATGATTTGGTGCTGAGGGCCGGATTTGGCCCATGACCCATAGGCTATTTTAGACCCATGATGGTGAAACTTGGCACTCCAGGTGTTCTTGGACTTCAAATACCAGAAGCCCAAGTCAGCACTCCTACTGATCAGGGCTTCTGGGAATTGAAGTTCAAGAACAGCTAGAGTGCCAAGGTTCACCATCATTGTTCTAGACAATGAAATACACATATTCCACAGGATAATCAATTCTTCTTATTAATTTAAATCATTTACTGGCTGCTATTTAAAGTTTTCAGTAAAAAGCTAGATCAATACCAGTACAATGTTGTGAACACCTTATTTAATAAAATATTAGATGAACTTTACCAAAGCATTATGAGGGAGATGTCTGCAAATTTGTGTTGTTCTTTATTGATTCATTAAGCTCTTCTAAGATAGCCAGATTTTTTTCCCCAAAGAAATGATCTACATGTTTTGCAAAGGAAAATCACAGGCTTGTTTAATAAGCATGGCATGTACATAGAAGCATGTGCAAAGTCCCTCTTTTAATTTCAGATGGCCTAAACAGCCCAGAATATCAGGACAATAGCAATACTCAGCCAAATATTATTACTGTATTAGAGAAATGTTGTCAATCAGCATATTTTTATTTATTTATTTATTTATACTTACTACCCCGCCCCAATCGGGAGTACCCGACTCTGGGCGGCTTACAATGTGGATTAAAATCACAAATAGATCCTTAAAAGTTCTTAAAAAATTAAAACAATATAACAGATAAAACCAAATATCCCAAACGTCACAGGGGGTGGCTGTCCCCTTAAATCAGCCAGCCTACGTGGGATCCCGTGTTCCTGGGACCCCACACTTGCTCCGCCAGCCAGGTCTTCAAACCTTTGCGAAAAGGTAGGAGCTCTGTTTGCAGACGTAGCTCGATTGGGAGAAGGTTCCAGAGGGCCGGGGCGAACACAGAGAAGGCCCTCCTCCTAGTGCTAGAGAGGCGAGCCTCCCTAGCCGATGGAATAACAAGAGAGCCCCTCCGATCCGCCCTGGTGGGACGGACAGACATTCTTAGGGTGACGCGGTCTCTTAGGTATCCTGGCCCACTACCATATAGGGCTTTAAAGGTAATGACCAGCACCTTGAATTGCACCCGGAGACATACTGGCAACCAGTGCAGCTCCCGGAGCAGAGGCGCGGCGCGAGCATAGCGTCCGCACCCCATCACTACTCGGGCCGCTGCATTTTGGACCAGCTGCAGTCTCCGGATGGTCACCAAGGGCAGCCCCATGTAGAGCGCATTACAGTAATCAAGTCTGGATATAAATATAGTTTATACGGTATAGAAAAACCACATCTACTGTTCACAGAACTTAAAAATGCAACTTTTTTGACCACTTATTTATTTCCTTACTTTATTTCAACCTCATCCTTCTCCCCAAATGTTAATTAAGGCAGCTTGGAAATAATTAAAAAACATATTATCAGGAGTTAGTCTTTAAGGTGAAACAATGTTTTTTATTTTGTTGTTGTTGTTTTGTTTATGATATTACTATCACATACTGTATGCTATAACTCTCAAAATCTCCCATGCTGATTAACATTAACAAAGAGTAACATTCTCAAGCTCTGCTTTTCAAGTTAATTATAGCAATAGGTCCCCCTTCCTGCTCTGAAGAGTGAATGAGATTACATTACCAATGAGTCATAAAACACCTTAAAGATTAACTAGTCCATTACTTTTACAAGTTTTCATGACTTATAGTTTATTCCACCAGCCGCATTAAATGTTATCCAAAATCTCAGGAGTTGATACAGGATACAGATTGTCTGTAGTGACTTGAGAGGAAAATCAAATACAGAAAATACTGCCAGTAGCTGAAATCCTATTGTACTGATCCGTGTGCACAATGGAGGTGATGTCATCAGCAGTTTTGGCATGTTTTTATCACATTGTGCCCAAGTTGCATGCATCCCAAAATCACCTTTAAACAGGTGTCTTTAATCAGTGACAATTTGTTTTTTATGACATTGATATTATACACGTGCAACAGGATTTCAGTCACTGACAATCAAATCATGTTATTAGCACTGGCCATTCATGAAACCGTGTTCCATTTTTCTTTCATGACTCCATGTTTTCACTGCTTTTTAACTGTACTTTAGCATGCTTCTCTAATTTATTAGTTTAGATTACTACATTTATTTGTGAAATGACATTTTATGGGACATGGAAGAGTTAACAAACTCTAACTATCCAGGCAAGTATCTTGCCAAGTTCTGGACTTTATTTCTAGCCATTAAGAACAAAGTAGAATCTGTTTGTCACAGCATGAAAATACCAGATCATTTGTCATGGAGACTGCTGAAGGAGGAAGCAATTCAACATTTTGAGGCCAACAAATGAAAGTGCTTCCAGACCAGGAAACTGATTTCCATCATGGATTCTGATTAAAAATATGCAAAGTAATAAATAAATCATACTTTTTTCTGTGATCCAGTTCAAGACAAAAATGTATCTGACCAAATTAAATGTTGTGATGTATCTCATGGTGTGCCCTTGAGTAACACATTTTAAAACAGTTAAATAACTCGAATGGGTGTTTTATGAGCTGGACTGGGCCTTCTGGGAAGGAAGAAAAGAAGACTATAATTATCCCCCTCCTCATATAAAGTGTTGCTGTTCATTCTGTCCAACTAGTTTTAATTTGCAGGATGCCCATTTCACAGAAGTTCACTTCTCCTCCTCCTCTCCCTCCTCCCCATCCCATGCAACATGGCAAGGATCACATCTAGTTTGGCCCCAACAAAAAGGCAAGGTTTATACTATAAAGATTTATACTACAGAAGAGTTTAAGTTTTAAAGTCACATAAAACTGCCTATTAGAAAACTGCTCTATTGTTCTTTTTTGTAAATTACATCATCTCAGACAGAAGATTCAGCTCAAATTATGCAACTTTCTCCCATCTTGCTGTAACAGAAAATAATGATTTAAACATTAAGTTTTGAATTTATTTAAATCATGTGGTTAAGTGTCTTTAAAATTAAATCGATGGAAAGGGAAATTTAATCAGTTTCTCAGATATTGTGCTTGTACCAAATGTTGTTATGGTGCAGCTTGACTTTATACAAAGTTAATACAAGAAAAAAAAATTAGCTATAAAGGCCAGAGATAATTCATAGGGATTTGCAACCTACGGCCCACAGGCCTAATCTGGCCCCTGGAGCCAATTAATCTGGCACACAGTGAGACCCCCAGCACTACCATCAGAAGCAGCAAAAATGGGCCAACAATGGACGAAAATGCACTGCCCTCACTCCAGTGGGTAGAGCCTACTTTGTGGGCAGAGCCTCCGTTGTGGGCGATCTAGTCATGCCTGCCATATGGCCATGTATATATCTGCAAACACAGGCAGCACTGGCTCTTGGGCTGTAAATGGAGGTGAGCACTGCACCCTAGAGTCGAACATGACTGGCTTTTGAGCAAGGGAGACCTTGAACCACTTGTAGAGAGGGAGGTGGCCATGGCCACCCAATTTCGCTCCCCCTGCCCGAATTCCACCCAATTTGCCATACCCCTGCCCAGAAGCCACCCAATTTTGCTACCTCCTCCTGGGGTGTGTGCGAACCTGTTGCTGCCCACCATTGCCTCACTCCCACTGCCACTGCCACAGGAAGCAGCACAAGCAGCAAAAATGGGCAAAAATGCATGTTCTCACTACTGCTGCCAGAAGTACTGGAAGGAACCATGTCTGCATCCTGCACATCTGTCTGAGGGGGCATGGTCTGGCCCATGGCACAAAAAGGTTGTGAACCCCTGTTCTAGATACTAGTGTTGCCAAACCACACCCATTATAAGGCCTGTGCCAATATGAACCAATATCGACATAATCAGCTGGTCTTGTCCCATAATAAAGATTTGATTTGATTTGACATAATCATTCCACACAAGACCATCTAGAATTTAAGTACAGCACAAACAACCTGGCTGGATAATTTAGTGTTAGAGATCTGACTATGGAGCTAAAGTTTGAGATTTCACTTTCCTATTGTGCTTCAATAGACAGAAACCAGCCTTTGTAGTTTTGAGCATGCAACACAGTCTTTGAGAGCATTGGGAAGTATGGAATGGTAAATCATTTTATTTTATTTTTATTTTTTTATTTGTTCACATTTAATACCCCGCCCCACTCGGGAAGACCCGACTCTGTGTTTGCAGATATTTTAAAATACAGGTTAACACCTTATCAATGGGTTCAGTAACCACAGGTTCAGTTATCCATGGGTCCAAATATATACAAATTTCCAAGGCACATTACCAGAGCTGGCCACTAGAGGTCAATATCTAAAATGTAATGTGGAGAAGGAATGGATTGTTTCTGGCAGAACCTTTTCCAGAGCAGACCTAAAAGAGCGAAGAAGGTATTTGCAGTACATCCACCCCATGTATATGACGTCTATGCCTTGCCTGACATCTAGCAGTGCATTTCAGCATTAAGGTGTGTAAGGAATGAATGTAATTAAAGTAGAGAAAATAATGAGAACATGTGCAGAGTGTGAGTACAAATGAATAGAAAGTAGCATTGGTAAAAATGAAGACAAGGCCGGGGAAGATTAACAGCAGTGAGCAGAGATACAATGTTAAGAAGAACTGATTTGCATGTTGGACTTCAATTGTTTGAGAGTGAATGACTTTAATCAACAATTACATGCAGAAGAGAAGGTGCTATAACCCTGAGAGTAATTTAGATAAAAAGGAGAAAGGAGGTAAAATAAGAAGAGGGAGAACTGAGTTAAGAAGGAGAGAGAAAGCTGAGATAAACTAAGGAGAGAGAGAGATGAGTTAGATTAATAAGAAGAGAGCTGAGGTTAAAAAAATAACAAGAGGGGGCTGAGGAAAAATAAGAAGATGAGCAGGGCTTTGAGACTGCTGCTATCCAGGGATAATTCAGATGAATAGGGGTAGGAAGGTTCCTCTAGAGTAGAAAGGCAGGGTTAATATTTTGTGGGAATAATTGATAGCCTGTCTTAGCTGTAGTATTTTCTAAGTATTAGTATTAGTTGAAGCTGCCTTTTCTTTGTCACAATTCTGAAACCTATTTATTTTTATAAATATCTCAGTTTTATTGATTTTTTTTAAAATTAAAAATCTCAGCCATTTTGTTTATTAACACCTTTAAAGAGAGGGTTTTTTAAAAGTTACACTAACAAGATTAGATTGATACACTGGTTAGTAGCTAACCCTAGGAAGAGGGCAGGCTGTAATTTGTCAGGACAGGCTGGGATGGGTACCTTTGAGTCAGCGAATGCTGTTCGAGAAGGGTCTTTGCCGCCCCGCCCCACCCCAGGTGGTCGGGTCGGAAGACAACAGCGTGGAAGGCTGGGATTGGTCCAATTGTGTTGGGGGGCGTGTCTTGTGCGGGTGTTATGATCCTGGGTTCGAGATTAATCTTTGTGGGTTGGGAACTGGTCGGGTGCGGACATGCGGTTCAGTGAGTGGAGTTTTGGCCTAATTATGTCTAGAAAGAGGGGGCAAGTTTAAGGGGGTTTTAGGAGATGGCCTCCCAATCATAGGGGGGCAGAGAAGCAATGGAGGAGTCCTCAGAGAAGGAATTTGAATTAGGGACTTTCGAGGACAGGGTTAGGGCTCTAGAGGAGGAGGCTGGGGGAGGAACGTAGGTTCCTGGATCGCATAATACCAGCACCCGACGGAAGGGCAAGAAAGGGAGAGGATCGTGATGCGAAGCGATCCATTTACTAGAGGAGAGGGCCCAGCAGCTGGTGGGCGGGAGGCTGGCCATCCCTCCGTCCCAGGACCTTTTGGGGCCCTCGGGCATGGAGTTGGAAGAGGCGGTCCCCGCCAGGCCGGCTGGCCCCTTCTGAGGTTGGAATGGGGGAAGTCGATCTGGAGACGCACGAGTCGTCGGCTGAGGCGTCGGCCGAGCTGGTCGTTGTGCCGGCGGGCACGTCAGGGGAGGAAGGGACGAGCGGCTCCGTGGTGAGCGGGGGGTCACGAATCGGTGACAAGGTGAGTTGGGGGGCCAGGGGTGCCTCCAGCAACCCAGGGTCCTGGGGGCCTCGGGGATTTTTCCCTGGGGACCAGCGGGACCCAAGGAGAAAGAGGGTGTTTCTGGGGGGGGGACGGGGGATAGAAGGATGGGTATCGTTCCGATGTGTGAGATGGGCCTGATGTGGCTGAGGTTGTCGAAGCAGGGGATGATCGAGCATTTCTCATCGGGACCTTAGAACGGGGTTCCGAGGGGTTCGGCCTCTGAGTTAGGCGGGAAGAGGTCTAGAGTTAGCTGGGAGGGGGGTGGAGCTGAGGGGAAGAAGGCCGCAGTGAGCGGGAAGATGAGTACGAGCGGGAAAAGGTGCGCAGGCGCGCAAGAGACATTGTCTGTTGGAGAGCACTTATCGAAGGCTACGAAAGAATAGATCCAAAAGGGGGAGTTTGTTGATCTATTTTCAGTATTCAGGTGGATGTAAAAGAGGCCGAAAAGCTAGATGAGAGAGTGAAAGAGATGGCCCAGAGTAAGAAGCCCCTGAGAAATTGGGGCAGTTGGTTGCCGGCCTATTTAATATACATGGGGTTCATTGTGCACGAGCAACCGGAAAGGGCGGTGTCTTTATTGAAATATCTGGTCATTGTATATAGGGCATACACGGACTTTGCGGGGGTGTCGTGGAGGAGACACGATGACTTCTTTAGTTCTCTGGCCCAACAGGAGCCGGATATAAATGGGGATGGGCCACATTCAATGTTTGGCTGCAGTATATGGCGCCTGCAAGACCATTACAAGGAGAAAGACACGACAGTGGGCAATTGGTTCTGCGGGGGCCTCCGTTGACTCCCTCCCCCCCTGGGTTCCTGGGGGCAGCTGGTTCTTTCCCGGCTGGTCTGTGGGGAGGACAATTCCCATGGGTACTGTTCGAGGAAGCCATGCAAGTTTCAACACGGATGCTCGCAGTGCGGTGGTGCCCGCCCAATCACGGCGTGTGGCCGGGGAAGGGGGGCAGCAGCCAGAGGGGCACAGACTTGAATTAGGCCAGGGGCGCCTGGAGCGGCAGGGTGCAATTTGCCCCAGCCCAATTAGGGTTCAGGCACTAGAAAAATGGCTAGCGAGCTATCCTAAGAGAAAGGAGGCAGAGTGGCTGGCTAATGGATTTCGTTGGGGTTTTTCGTATACCTATAATGGGGGGGGGGGTCAAGGGCACATCGGCCAATAGGAACCTGAAGTCAGTCAAGGGCAATGAAGAGCAGGTGAGGGTAAAGAGCAGGAAGGAAATGGTGTTGGGGGGGATTGTGCCCCCCCTTTTTTTTTTTCAGTATGCCTGCTGGAGGGGTTGCACATTTTCCTTTGGGGTTTGTGCCTAAGCAGGTTCCAGGGGAGTACCGCCTCATTCACCACCTTTCTCACCCCAAGGGGGGGGGTGCCGGTGAATGACGCCATTCCAGTGGAGCTAAGTTCGGTGAGGTACACCTCCCTGTATGCGGCGGTGGCCATGATTTGTAGAGCGGGCAGGGGGGTGCTTTTGGTAAAATGTGCTGTGAAGGCGGCTTTCAGACTGTTGCCCATTCATCCGGATGAATTCAGGTTATTAGGTTTTGTCTTCGAGGGTGAGCTTTATGTGGACAGAGCTTTGCCAATGGGTTGTTCTATTTCTTGTTCGTTGTGTGAATGCTTTAGTACGTGTATTCATTGGGTTTTATAAGAAAGGCAGAGGTGGACACTATAACTCATTACCTTGATGAATTTTGATATGTTCGGGAGGGGGCGGGGAGCAATGTAGGGTGCTGTTGCGGGAGTTTCAAGGGGTTTGTGAAGAGCTGGGGGTGCCGTTGGCACATGAGAAAACCGAAGGGCCGGCAGTCAAGTTGTCCTCTTTGGGGGCGGAACTGGATACGGGGCAACAGTGCTCTCGTTTGCCGGCGGACAAGTTTATGATTTTGAGGGAAAGAATCAGAATGCTGAAAAGAAAGAAGAAGGCATCCTTGCAGGAGCTACAAGGGCTGGTGGGACACCTTTACGTTGCCTGCGGGGTAGTGGCGCCAGGCAGGGCGTTCTTGCGTAGGCTTTGCGACGCTGTGGTGGGTCTGGGGAAGCCACATCACAGGTTGCGGCTGTCGCAAGGCATTAGGGCGAACTTGTGCGTGTGGGAGGATTTTTGGGAATTTTATGGGATTTCCTGTTGGAGAGATAAGCTGTTGCAAAGGAGGGCGTCTATGGGTCTGAGGCTTGAGGTTTCGGGTTAATTTTTCAAAGGGGAATGGTGCAGCGGTAAGTGGCCCCAGAGATGGGTGGAGAACGGGGTGACTAGGGACTTGTCTATTTTGGAGCTGTTTCCGATTGTCGGGGCATTGTGGGGGTGGGGGGCATAGGTGGGAGAACAGGACGATTATGTTTCGGCGCGATGACAGGGCCGTGGTGATGGTGTTGAACAGTCTTACTTCTAAGTCCAAAAAAAAAAAAAAAGGTTATACTCTTGGTGAGGACGCTGACGAGGAAATGTTTGGACTTGAACGTTTTGTTTGTGGCAAAGCAAATCCCGGGGGTGGACAATTGCTTTGCAGAGGCTTTGTCCTGGCAGCAATTGGATGAGTTCCGGGAGCTGGTGCCATCGGCCGCCACTTGGCCTGTACTGTTGCCGGAAGAGGTTAGGGCACTGGTAGATGGCAAGTAGTGGAGGCTATACAAAGTTCCATGGCGGGGAGCACGAGGAGGTACTGTACTATGCAGCGGCATGCACGGAGTTCTGTGAGTTTCGAGTATAGGTGGGTTTGGAGGAGGAATGGCCAGTCCCGGTTGAGCATATGTTGCAGTTTTGCGTATGGCTTCACAACAAAGGGCTGGTAGCAGCTATGATCAGGGGTAAGTTGGCAGCGTTAGCGTTTTTTTGCGAAGTCTAGAGGTTTCGGGGACGAGTCGGGGGATTTTAGGGTTAGGAAAGTTTGGGAAGGATGGGACAGAATGGCGGGGAGGTCGGGGGACACGCGTACCCCGGATTCCCTGGGGGTATTAATCAGGCTTGATAGGGCTTGGAGCACGGTGTGTGTGAATGACTTTGAGACTGCCTTGTTTTAAGCGGCGGCGCTGCTGGCTTTTTTCGGGGCTTTACGAGTGGGTTAGCTGGTGGCTGGGTCTAGGACAGACAGGTAGAATTAGGCGCTGGGGTTTGAGGATGCAGTGGCAAATGGACGCGTATATATTTTCATGTGCTGCTCGAAGACGGCTCAAGAAGGTGTAGGTAAGTGCTTGGTGTTGGGTTCCTGACATATTGGTGAGCTTTGCCCGGTGCGTAGGGTACGGGAATACCTGGTGTTAAGGGGAACGTGGGAAGGTAAGTTCCTCATGCACGCAGGGGGGGGGGAGCCCCTAACAAATTTTCCAATTCAGGGTGGTGACGGACAAGGCACTGGGATATGTGGGGATAATTGCTTCACATTGCTTCATGAGAGGGGGTGGCCTCCTCTTGGGCAGCACTGGGTTTTAAGGCGGAGGACATAGAGGGGGCAGGAAGATGGACCTCGGCTAGGTTCAGGGTGCGTGTGTGGGACCTGCCGGGGGAATGCTGAGTTATTGATGTTGTTATGAGTTTATGTTTTGCAGGTTGGATTTCGGACTGGAAGGGCATCGTTTGGATCCTAGGGGATCGACATTTAAAGGGAGCTGAGGAATGGGCCGCCCGGTCGTTTTCGGGTGACGCATCGGGATCCTGCACTGTTCGGTCAAGTGGACGGGGCAGGACATCATGGGGCTTTTTTGGGGGTGGGTGAAAAGTTGGACACACTTCCTAGAACTGTGCACCTAGGGTGGTGGTTTTTCATAGGGGCGGGGGATGTATTGGGCTACAGGCAATTAGAGAAAATTGTTAATGGGGCGGTCCAAGCGGTTAACTGGATGGGAGCGGCTTGGCCCGGTACTGTTTGTGTCTTCTCAGACATCTTGCCTATGAGCGAGGACTGGGCCGAGGAAGAGCGTATGGAGCCGGGCTTCACCAGCAGAGAGCAAGTGCGGCTCTACCTGAATTACCGTCTGGCGGAGGTCTGCCTGCAGTTGGGGGGGGGGGGGGCGTGTAATCTCTCATGCTGCGATTCTCAAGGGCGACTTGTCCTGCTTTGAGGATGGATGGGTCCAGCTGAATGTGAAGGGTTATGTCATCTTTGTTAGGGATATTAGCAGGGGCATGGTTGTTTGTTTGTGGGGGGGGGGGGTCCGCAGTTCCAGCGGAACCGCGGAGTGTGGCGGAAAGCACGGGGGTAGTGGGGGTGTGGTGAGTTTAGGGGAGGGGGAGGAGTTTGGGTTTAGGGCGGGGTTATGTTAATTTTGCCCAGCCCAAATCTCCCCCCGGAGATTTGCCCCCGTGCTTTGCTGGCCCCTGCGTTTAGGGTTGTAATCATTTTATTATTGTCACTTAATAAAGTGGCCAATTTTTATTCCACGAAGTTGTCTGGTGTCCTTGTTTAAGGGGGGGGGCTGGGGAGGCAAGGGTACCTTTGAGTCAGCGAATGCTGTTCGAGAAGGGTCTTTGCCGCCCCGCCCCACCCCAGGTGGTCGGGTCGGAAGACAACAGCGTGGAAGGCTGGGATTGGTCCAATTGTGTTGGGGGGCGTGTCTTGTGCGGGTGTTATGATCCTGGGTTCGAGATTAATCTTTGTGGGTTGGGAACTGGTCGCCCGCCCGCCCACCCTAAAAATCGAGGTGGAAATAGTGGTCGCAATATTTTGGGCCGGGCAGGAATTTTGGGTCACGGCCGATTGGCCTTGCCGGTGGCTGTTTTCGCCTGCCTCATCTCGATGAGTAAGGGTATAGGGGCGACAGAATTGTACGGGTAGGGCGGAAAGCACGGGGGTAGTGGGGGTGTGGTGAGTTTAGGGGAGGGGGAGGAGTTTGGGTTTAGGGCGGGGTTATGTTAATTTTGCCCAGCCCAAATCTCCCCCCGGAGATTTGCCCCCGTGCTTTGCTGGCCCCTGCGTTTAGGGTTGTAATCATTTTATTATTGTCACTTAATAAAGTGGCCAATTTTTATTCCACGAAGTTGTCTGGTGTCCTTGTTTAAGGGGGGGGCTGGGGAGGCAATGAACTGTTTAATCTCCCAAAACTTGTCTGGCAGTAAGAAAAAACCTAGGCCAGACTTCACAGTTTAAAAGCGTCCTGGCTGGTAGGATGTCAGATTCAAGATATTCTGAGAAATGAGGGTTTGACCATTGTTACACGGTGAAGTTAATTCTTAGAAGGTGACTTTGTATGGCTGTAGACAGCTGAATGGCACATAACAACAATATAAATTAATCAAAACAGTTAGACAACAAAGCCCACGCTATGAAGTAACAAATAGGACACATGTTTGGCCCAGACATGACCAGTTTGAGAACCAAGTTCACAAATGTTTTCATAGAAAACCCAACATTCTCTCCTCTTATTTTAGAGAGCAGATGAAAAAGGGCTGTTGCCAGTAACCGAAAATTACCCACAGATATACAAACAAATCCTAAATAATGTCTTGTTCAACCCTAGATTAAAGACCCAAAGTAATCTCTACCTCTAATTGAGTAAATGCAAAGATGCAAAGATATGTAGAGGAGAAGATGTTCCTTGAGTTAAGCAGAACAGATAACCTGGACTGCTAATTCTGCTTCTTTATCTTTTAAAATATTGCTAAATGAATGTAAAGAAGCTACTGTAGTATGCAAGATGCTGCAAAAGTTTGAGTCAAAGTTTCAAAATTAATTCATTGAGTAGTTTGAAACAAAAAACTTCAAAAATGTTACAATGGAGCCTATTCTGAGGACACTCTTTGCAAGCTTTGTACTTTGATGGATAAAAGGCAAAGTAGATTAGGATAATTTATTCACTCTGTGCCTGCTTGTTCACTCATTTTCTTTCTTAAAATAGCTACAATTTGGAACTGTTAAGTATTCAGGGTAATCTGGGATGGAAAGAATATGTACTTATGCTCTTTTCCTATAATGCATATGGCTTCTATTATCTAATTAAAGAAGAAAATAACTGTGTTGACAAGTTACATAGCCTGGAATATTGCAATGTTCAATAGTTTTTTGTTTTGCTGGAAAAAATGACGTATTTAGCTGGCTGGAAAGCTGAATGGTTTAGGTTTCAGGCTATGTTAGGAGTTTGATTCCCCACTGTGTCTTTTGGGAGAAAAGCCAGCCTATATAGTCATGAGCAAGCTGTACACTCCCAGAATGCCCACAGAAGCATGGAATACTAAACCACTTCTCTGAATCTGAAATCTAAAAGCACTGGAAAAGATCGCCGTAACTCAGAACTGACTTGATGCTGTATACCTAGCTATATTTTCTTCCATATCATTCAGCCAAAGCAAGCAGAATTTACTGTAGCAGACCATTCTCAAGAAGGAGCAAATACAAAATAAAGAGACTAGAAATAATAAAGCATAAAGCTGGAATGACCAGTACATGACTATGTCTGGTATGGTACCACATGAAAATGGTTGTTGTTGTTGTTCAGTCACACAGTCGATTCTGACCCTTTGCGACCCCATGGACCACCACATGCCAGGCACCCCTAACCTCCACCAGCCTCCTCAGCCCACCTAGCTTTGTGCCCATTGCATCAACAATGTCATCCAGCCGTCTCATTTTCTGCTGCCCACTTCTTCTTTTGGCCTCGACCTTTCCCAGCATCAAGGCTTTCTCAAGCAAATCCTCTCTTCTCATTTGATGTCCATTTGTTGTCTTTGCTGTCCAGGGGACTCTCAAAATTCTCCTCCAGCACCACATCTCAAAGCCGTCTATTCTTCTGTGCTCAGATTTCCTTATGGTCCAGCTCTCACACCCATACATCACTACTGGAAATACCATTGCTTTGACTATGCAGACTTTTGTTTGCAAGGTGATGTCTCTACTGTTAAATATGTTGCCCAAATTTCTCATATCTTGCTTCCTACGAAATAGTCACCTTTTTGTTTCATGGCTACAATCGCCCTCTGCAGTGATTTTGGATCCTAAGAAAGTAAAGACTGTCACTGCTTCTTTCTCCACCTATTTTCCAGGGAGTAATAGGGTCTATTGTCATTATCTTGGTTTTCTTGATATTGAGTCTCAAGCCAGCTTTTGCACTCTCCTCCTTCAAGCAAGAACTTCTTTAGGTCTTCTTCACTTTCTGCCATTAGGATAGTATCACCTGCATATCTCAAATTGTGGGTGTTTCTCCCAGTGATTTTAATTCCAACTTTTGATTCATCCAGCCCTACACTGCACATTATGTGCTCTGTGTATAAGTTAAATAAGCAGGGTGACAAAATGCAGCCTCGTCTTACTCCTTTTCCTGTTCCAAACCACTCCATCATTCCATATCCTGTCCTAACTGTTGCTTCTTGACTCATGTACAGATTTCTCATGAGGCCTAGAAGGTGTTCTGGTATTCCCATCTCTTTAATTACTTACCACATTTTATTGTGGTCCACACAGTCAAAGGCCTTGGTGTAGTCAATGAAACAAGTAGACTTGTTTCTGATATTCCTTTGTTTTCTTCATGACCCAAAGTATGTTGGCAATTTGGTCTCTAGTTCTCCTGCCTCTTCAGAACCCAGCCTGAACTTCTGGTAGTTCTCTCTGTGTGCTGCTGAAGCCTATCCTGTATTATCTTGAGCATGACCTTGCTAGCGTGTGGGATGAGCACAATGGTTCAATAATTTGAGCACACTTTTGCATTACCCTTTGTTGGGGATTGGAACGTATACTGATCTTTTCCAATCCTGTGGCCATTGTTATGTTTTCCAAATCTGCTGGCATATAGAATGCAATGCTTTAATTCCATCATCTTTTAGGGCTTGGAATACCATCATCTCCACTAGCTTTGTCATCTCCACAGTACTTTTTTGGGCTTTTCTGACTTCACTCTCCAGGATGTTTCCTCATTTTAAAAAAATCTCTTCTGCATGTAATTGTTGATTAAAGTCATCAAAAAAATAAACTTGTGATTTAATTTGAATGCAAACACCATACTTTTAAGTCATTGCATTTTATTCTTGTGCATCAAACATGGCTGACCCATGGCTGTAATAATGAAGTTCTAAAAATCTGATGGGCCATTTTTGGAGTTCAATATGCTATAGGTTAGTTTCAAAGTTGATATATTAATGAGCTGGTGGGTGTGTAAGCCTGTTGATACAATAGTAGTGTTTGTGTGCTATCAGGAACATTGCAAAATTGCATTGTTTTACTTCCCATATTCTTGTTTAAACAAATATATTCTTATGTCATTTTATAAACAAAATAAATACAGTAATACCTCATATAACATTAGTATCGAATAACACAAAAATCGCATAACATTAAGGAATCTGGGGGGAAGAATTGCATCGGATAACATTAAGATCCTATGAGATGCTTCAGATAACAACCGCTAAAGCCTGTGTGGTTACAATGTATCTCTATGGCTCCCATAGGATTTTAACATGCATCGGATAACACTAAAAATCATATAACATCAAGACTTGTGGAACCAGGTTTTAGTGTTATATGAGGTTTGACTGTATTTTGATATACAATTCTGGCAATTTGGCAGCAGAGACAGGCAAAGCCCTAGAGCACTAGTTCTCAACCTGGGCCATGCCCCAGCGAAGCATTTCTATAATCCTGATGCCCCTCCCTTGTGACATAATTTCTTATTATTCAAGAAGTGAATGTCTATTCATGTGGAGGAAGCCTAAAAGACCACTCACTGTTAATAACTCATTCTCAAATTGCCCCCAAGAGAACCAGTACAGACTGAGGGGGTCCCTATCACAGCTGCCACATACCTACCCATCAACTGACCTCCTGCTGACCAGCATAGGATGAAAAAACCCTCCCTCAATGTCACAGGACAGCACCACCACTGTGAAGCAGGCACCCTAAAACTCCTCTGTCAATTTGACATCATACTAGTGCAAAAAACCTGGACAAGGATAGACATCTCTCTAAATGGATATCATTCACATGCAATTGAGGAATCCTCAGGACTGGAATGCAGATGCCTCAAAGGTGAACTGGAATTACTAATTTCCACCTCCCTGCATGCAACCACAACAACACTTAGTCCTCTCAACCAGCTGGCAATGGCTGCCAAGATCCAACCATGAGCCATCACACTACTGGTAATAAAAGTGTATCTACTTCCACAGTACAAGACATCTGAAAGCAATAACATCTGAATCAAACTTGAAAACTATATCCTTGAGCTAATGCTGATGCATCCAAAAGCATTTACAATACTGGGAGGAGACTTCAATCCCCTTAAAAATCAAATTGCCCCCACTGTGTGGCATTTGCCCCACTTTGGGAACCACAGCCTTAGAGCATCAATAAAGTGGATGTCAATCCCCTGTAATTTCAGACTTTCTTTGATTTTACCATGCAGGTAGTCTCGAACTGACAGTAATGGCTAAGCATTTTGTAGTAGTAGGCCCTGCAGGCTTAAATAGAACATATTTCCTAATTCAGAATACTATTAAGGGAATCTTGTACAAATGGTTCATTTACCTCCTATTGAGTACAGTCTCTTTAATTAAAATGAAAATCTTTCTTCATTTGCTCTAGACTTTCCAAAGAGAATGTCATTACAAATACTATAACCTTCTAGAAATCAGGAATAGAAAACTACTTTTAGGAACAATCAAGGATGAAGAAACTATCACTACATTTATATGAAGAATATTCAGAACCCCATCACTATCAGAATGAAAATAATTACAATTAGTGAGAAGGTAGAATTTATTTGCTCACAGCTTTTAAGCAAGAGGGAAAATATTTTGAAATTGATCATTGTCATGATAATCACAAGGGATGATTTCATATTTTAATTTTATTTACATTTATCAAGTGTTAAGAATCATATAGTATATTCTTTGGAGGTTTGAGGATAGCTAACTCATAGGGAAGCACACTGAAGTCAGTTGCATTCCAGTTCACACATACTACACATTCCACACAATAAGACATCACTAAGTACCAAGGTTGCTAAGTAGCAATGCCAATCACTTAGACACCTGTGAGTGAGCTCACAGTTGCGAACAAGGGAGATTCCCGAGGTTACAATAGGTCAATGACCCATCACCTTAGAGAGAAGGAAAGGTGACATTCACACAAAAGTGGATCATGGGACATTAAAATCTGTTCAAACATCTGGGGAGAGGGTGACAAACAAACACCTGTGCAGACACCTGAGAATTAGATTATATCAATTCATGTCTGAGAATTTGGTTACATCATAAACACCTGTTTCGGTAAACAACATTTAGTCAAAACAATGAGGTAACCTCACATATTTAACATTCTGGAGGAAGGTGTGAGGACCCCATAAAATATATTTAAACCTCAGGTTTTGAGGGTTTAAGAGGCACCATTTGGGAGGAGGCGACAACCCATGTCACTTTGAACCCAGGACATGGAGATCTAAGGCTTCCAGCTCCAAAGCAGCAGTGCTTGTTTTGTCTGAGTTTTTGCCGAACCCATCAGAGCAAAGGACTTTGACTCTGACAGAAGAAATGCTTTCTTACTGAAGTTAGCTACTTTCTTATTTTCTTAGCTTGTTAAGCTAGGACAGATATAGGGGTCCAATCTATGGTCATGATAGTATGTTTAGGGATTGAACCTGTAGTTAGATTGATTGTTTGATATGCATTTTGATATACTCTTGGATTCTTCTTCTTCAATAGAAAAGCCTCAAAGACACCAAGTTTTCTCTTTGGCCATCTGAACCAGAAGGGGAGTAATTTTGAAGAGCGGAGAGAAGCCGAGCTATAAGGGTGCAACCTTTCTCAAAGGGACATTTTACTTTGGGGAGAGATAAGGTTGCCACGGTGATTCAAAGGGAGGACCACCTGCTTCAATCATCGACCTGGAAATATTATCTGCTGGAGTATCCCAGCCTGCAAAGGTAAAAGTTATCTTTGGGCAAGGCAGTTTCCCATGGCCAAGTCTGCTCTGTGTGTTTGTGGGAAGATGGCAATATAACAGACTGTTATTCAGCCTTGCTACCATACTTGCTACCACATTCCTGCCTAAAGAACAGAAGTGCCATCTTCCCCATTTCAGCAGCTGTGGACTGAGGGAAAGTGTTCTCAGGGTAAGCGGGCAGCTCAACCTAGAAGAATCACCCCATGTGGGTGCCCCAAGCCTGGGGTCCCCCTGATACCTCCTGAGAGCCTCCTTCCTGGCCACATGGCAACCATAACTTTCAAATATTGCTTAACTGTTCCTCTACATTACTAGTTGCAAGTATGATAACATTTCCAATTACTTCACTATTGAAATCAGTGACACTTACCGGTAACTTTTTCTGAGCCAGAACCCAACTTAAATCAAATTTACATCATGGAATTCCTTTTTTCAACTCTACTTTAATCTACCCCCACTGCCTTCACCTTCCTCCTGATTATTTGCCTTGTTATTCTATACTCTAAAAGATCGTGCCTAAATATGCAGATGATACCACCCTCATGGCAGAAAGTGAGGAGGACCTAAAGAAGCTCCTAATTAGGTTGAAAGAAGAAAGTGAAAAGGCTGGCTTGAGACTCAATATCAAGAAAACCAAGATAATGGCAACAGGCCCTATCAGTCCCTGGAAAATAGATGGGGAAGAAGTAGAAGCAGTGACAGATTTTACTTTCTTAGGATCTAAGCTCACTGCAGATGGTGATTGCAGCCATGAAATAAAAAGGCGACTGATTCTTGGGAGGCAAGCGATGAGAAACCTGGGGAGCATAGTGAAAAGTAGAGACATCACATTGAAAACAAAAATTCGCATAGTCAAGGCAATGGTATTCCCTGTTGCAATGTATGGTTGCGAGAGTTGGACCATTAGGAAAGCTGAACGGAGAAGAATAGACGCCTTTGAGATGTGGTGTTGGAGGAGAGTTTTGAGAGTCCCCTGGACAGCGAGGAGAACAAATAGGTCAATCTTAGAAGAAATCATCCCTGACTGTTCCTTAGAAGGTCAAATAATAAAGATGAGGCTAAAGTACTTTGGACATCAAATGAGAAGAGAGGATTCACTTGAGAAAGCTTTGATGCTTGGAAGGGTCGAGGGCAAAAGAAGAAGGGGACGGCCCAAGATGAGATGGCTAGATGGTATCGTGGAGACAATGGGCACAGAGCTGAGCGAGTTGAGGGGGATGGTGGAGGACAGGAGTGCCTGGCGGTCAGTGGTCCATGGGGTCGCAGAGGGTCGGAATCGACTGTGCGACTGAACAACAAAAAATATTTCTTCTTAACTGCCAACCTAGCATTAGATAAATAGGGACCACTTCAGTGGGAAGGTAACAGCGTTCCGTGCGCTCCGGTGTCTAGTCATGCCTGCCACATGACCATGGAAACGTTTGCAGAAGCAGACAGTGCTGGCTCTTCGGCTTAGAAAAAGAGATGAGCACTGACCCCTAGAGTTGGGTATGACTGGCTTTCGAGCAAGGGAAACCTTTATCTTTACTAAGCGATTAAAAGTGGCCAAAAAGGAAGTGTATGGCACATAACTGGCTCTTATGATGCTAAACTCAAATAAATAAGTAGTAATGAACCATATCTGAAATTGTTAGTCTGAATGCATCACTTAACTTAGTTATTAATTGAACAGTGCAAGTACAACTATTTTGTTTTCTTACCATACCAAAGAAACCAAAACACCTGAGGAAATGTTTGAATTCATAAAGCCTTCATCAGGCTTAACATTAAGCATTCCCCTTCAGAAGGTTAAAACCCAATATGGTGTAGTGGGTAGATTGATGTATGAGAACTCTGCAGGCCTGGATTTGAATCTCCATTCAGCCATGCAAACTGAATAGTGATGTGGAACTGATAAAATTACTTCTTAAACATCTGACTTATATTAAAAGCACTATTAGGTGCAATATAACTTAGCTCTGACTTGACAGTGCATAGCATAACTTCAAAACCAGAGGCTAAAGTTTTAGTAGGAGAAAGAAAAGCTATAATTTGTGATTGTAATGAGATGGAACAGGAGAAGTAGCATGAAGTTTTAATTAGACTGGACCATGTTGGTGCAGAAAAGTTATCATGTTACAAGGGTAAGACAAATTTATAGTTCTTACTTGGAAAACATAAATGTTTGCAGTTATTTGGCTGTTTTGACAAACTTAACATTGTGTTCATTTCATTATCTTTTTAGTTAGCTCTGTAAAAGCTTTATCAAACTGGTAAACTATGGATTTTTTCTTTATTATTATTTTGCTAGTGGAGCAACATTGTGACCTTTAATTAATTAGGGGGGGGGGGATATAGGTTTTTTAAGGTAACATCACTAATTCACTTTCTTCTAGACTACAAACAGAGGTTATTATTATCATTTCAAAAGCTATTCCATGACTACGACTCTTTTGAACAACTGAATTATTAACTCTGTCTGTCTGAAATAGGTTAGTGTGGGAGATTCTATTGGAAATATTACCGTTATTCATCATAGAGCAGGCAGATGAAAGTAAACACTGTAAGCAGTTCTAATCTGAGGCAGGAGTCAACAAAAAGACAGAAACAAGGTTGAAAGCTATCTCTAAGTTATTTCTTGTATAGAAGAAAACTGTAGATATCAATCATATCAAAAGAAAAGGCATTCTGCAAAGTCTTCTCTTGTTCATGTGCCATTCAAAAACAAATTTTGAAGTTCTTGAACCATAAAAGCAAGAAGAAGAAAATGGTGCTTAGTTTCACAGTATTATAGCTCAATTTTTGACAGAGAAGGACAGGTTTCACTTACCAGTAACTGTCGATCTCCGAGTATGTTATTTGGGGATTCACACTGATGGGTTCTGCGCCTGTGCTGAATCCTGAGCGGAGCTGGAAAGCTGATTGGATAAAGAGTTTTAAATGTGGGACCGCCCACCCCCTTCTGGCGCCATTTCGCGCTTTCCCCTCAGTTTGATACTAGAGCTGCCCGCGAAGCATAAGGCCATCTCAGGCTGGCAGCCCTGAGGGGAGGTAGGGTTGGGTTGTGTGAATCCCCAAACAACATACTCGGAGAACGACAGTTACTGGTAAGTGAAACCTGTCCTTCTCCTTCGTGTTGTTTGGGGATGCACACTGATGGGTGACTAACAAGCTCACTTACTTGGATGGTGGGCAGCCGGCATCCTGAGATGTAGGAGAGCGCGATGGCATCATGGATGGGCGGTCATCAATGAAGAGGATCGGAGACCAGCCGTCAGGATGGACCTACCCCGTCTGACATCGGGAGCAGACCTTGTGTCAACCCGGGAGTGGGTGATGAAGGTGGAGGATCTGGACCAGGTAGCAGCCTTGCAGATGTCCTCCATCGGGATGCCCTCCAGGAACGCAGTGGAGGAAGCCAATGTCCTGGTGGAATGTGCCCGGACATGGGGAGGTGGCGGCAAGGACGACATCTCATAGGCCAGGTAGATGGCACTTGAGATACACTTGGAAAGTCTCTGGGCAGACAGAGAATGTCCCTTGGACTTGCCACCATAAGCCACGAACAGTTGCTTGGCTCTCCTGAAGGACGCAGTCCTTTGTGTGTAGAACAGCAAGGCCCTTCTGACATCCAACGAGTGCCACACTCTCTCTTGTGCAGACGAAGGATTCAGGAAGAATGCTGGAAGCATGATGGACTGGGCCAGGTGAAATTCAGTCAGGACTTTGGGCAGAAAGGCCAGGTCCAGGTGCAATACTACCCTATCAGGGTAGAACTTGAGAAAAGGAGGGTCAGACCGCAGGGCTGTCAGTTCTCCTGCCCTCCGGGCAGAGGTGATGGCTACGAGAAAGGCATTTTTGTAAGAGACAAACTTAATGTCCACCGTAGCCATGGGCTCAAAGGGCGCCTTCGTGAGCGCGGTGAGCACAGCAGTGAGGGACCACTGAGGAGGTGGTATCTTCACTGGAAGGTAGGCATTACGCAGTCCCTGGAGGAATCTTTTAACAGTCTTGTCTCTGAAAGCGGAGGACAATACTGATGAAGGTGGAGCCTTGGCCACCACCGCAGCCAAGTGGACCTTTAAGGATGAGTGTGCAGATCCTGACTCGGCCAGGTGCAGGAGGTAGGACATGACATCCTGCAGGGATGCTGAGTCCACGGTACGGTCGCTGGATACCAGGAAGTCCATGAAGCGACGGTACTTGGCATCGTAGGACTTCCGTGTGGAAGGCCTTCTTAATAGTTCAAGGATCCGTGTCAGGTCGGGTGGATAAGCCAGGCCATCAGGTGCAGGCTCGGCAGATCCGAGTGGAGGATCCGACCGTCCTCCATGTGGAGGAGGTTCGGATCGGTGGGTAGGCGAAGGCGGTCGCAAGCCAGGGTTTGGAGCAGCAGGAACCATGGCTGGCGCGGCCAGGACGGGGCAATCAGGATCGCCCGGGCGTTCTCCGCACGGATCCGTATGAGGACCCGTTGGATGAGAGGGATCGGTGGAAACATGTACAGTAGTTCCTGGTGCCACGGCACCATGAAGGCATCGCCCTCCGATCCGTAGCCGATCCCCGCTCAGGAGCAGTAACGGCGGCACTTGGTGTTGGCCTGTGTCGCGAACACGTCTAAGTTCGGTGTGCCCCACCATCGGCACAAACGGTCGAACACCGATCCGTCTAGTTCCCATTCGTGCATCGCCGTCCCTTTGCAGCTCAGGGAGTCCGCATCGGAGTTCAGGGTGCCCTGGATGTGGACACCTATGGGGAACACGTGTACCTTCAGGCACCACTCCCAAAACTGGACAGTCAGGTGAAGGAGGGAGAGAGACTTGGTCCCTCCTTGCCGGTTGAGGTAGGCTAGGGTTGTGGTGTTGTCCGAGGCGATCTGCACCATGTGGCCCGCGATTGATAGTCTGAAGGACCTCATCGCCTTCCACACTGCCAGTAGCTCGAGGAAGTTGATGTGGTGGCTGGCTTCCGCGGACGTCCAGACGCCGTGGACCCATAACCCGAGGCAGCACGCACCCCATCCGTGCGTGCTCGCGTCGGTGGTGACTTGGACGGATGGTGCGGGAAGGAGGAAGAGTCTCCCCGCGGTCACATTGCGGTCCATTGTCCACCAGTTCAACTGGTCTTGCAGTTCGGGAGTTGGTGTGAGCCACTTCCCAAGGTCGTCGTGGGTGCTGTCGAAGGAGGCGAGGAGCCACGACTGGAGCGATCGCATCTTGAGCTTGGCGTGCGAGATCACCGCCGTGGTCGACGCCATGAGTCCTAGCAAGCGGAGGGCGTCCTTCGCGCAGACCCGACGCCTGCCCTGGATCCGTGCCACCACCGCACGGATGTCGAGCAGATGTTTGGACGGAGCGTAGGCTCTTAGGGTCAGAGAGTCCAATATGGCTTCGATGTATTCTATTCTTTGAGTGGGGTCAACTGAGACTTCTTGTAGTTGACCCGTAGACCGAGACTCTGCATAAGGGTCAGGCAATGGGCAACATCGTCCTTGGCTTTCTGTTGGGTTGGGGAGCATACCAACCAGTCGTCTATGTATGGGAACACTTGGACGCCTTGCAGTCGAAGATGAGTAGCCACCGGCGCCATGCACTTCGTGAATACCCTCGGAGCGGTGGAGAGGCCGAAGGGTAGACATGTGTACTGGTAGATGTCGCTGCCCACCTGGAAGCGGAGGAATCGACGATGTTCCCTCCTGATGGATACGTGGAAGTAGGCATCCTTCAGGTCAATGACGGTAAACCAGTCCCCGTGGTTGATCAGTGGGAGGATGGAATGAAGAGTTACCATCCGGAACTTCCTCGCGTCGATGTGTTTGTTGAGGAGACGGAGGTCCAGGATGGGACGCGACCCCCCCGTCTTTCTTGTCCACGAGGAAGTAGTGGGAGAAAAACCTTTCGTGAAACTCCGACGCTGCGACCGGTTCTATGGCGCCCTTCTCTAGGAGAGCTGATAGTTCCTCCTGGAGCGGTGGGGACGGATCGGTGACGCGGACCCGTCCAACAATAGGGCATTTCTTGAACTCGATCGCGTAGCCAGAGTCTAAGATGGTTAAAACCCATCGGTCTGTGGTGATGGCAGACCACGCCGACAGGTAGTCGGTTAGGTCTTCTGGTCCTCCGGCTGGGAGCCGTGGACGGAGCTGATGTTGTCGTCCGGGGATTTGTCTACGGCAACCGGCGGTGGCTGATCCTCCTCCTCCTGGTCCGACGAGTCATCGGAGCCTCCCGACCGCTCCGAGACACTGGGCGGTGGTAGGTAGGCCTCGGGGTCCGAGTCCGACCAGTACGGCCTGGCGGATCTCGGGTCGCTCCCCGGCAAAGGCAGCTGGTACGGAGGAAGAGAGGCCTCCGACCGCGCCTGCTCCACGCGTTGCCTCTTTGGTGCCGGGCCCTCCTCACGGAGCGGTGGTGCCTCCGTGGCTGGTTCGGGAGGCAGAGGGCGCTCCACGAACTCAGACGGTGCCGGCTGGGGGCCCTGGAGCTCAGCGTGCAACTTCCGCACCATCGCCTCGATGAACAGGGCGATGAGGCTCAACTGGGGCGGCACTTCGGAAGCCGGACCAGGAGCCACGGAAGAGGCGTGAAGAGAGGAAGATCTTTGCGGCAGTGGAGGTGGAAGCGTCTCCAGTGACGGCGGAGGGCTGGGGGCCCTCTCCGGCGTGGCGGCTTCCCGGGCATCGACCGACATCCTGCCCGGCGTAGGTGGAGCTGCAACCGGGGCGGACGCTAGGGAGCGTGGCGGCGACGGGTGAGCCGGTCCCGGAGTCGGAGGGAGAGAAGACGAAGAGCTACGACGCTTCTTCTTCTCCTTTTTGTCTTTCTTCCTCTTCTCCTGCTCCTTCTTCCGCTTGAACAGTTCTGAGGCCGAAGGCCGTGAAGAAGGAGCGGAGGTCGAAGGAGCAGACGTCGAGGCAGCAGCCTGCTCTGGAGCTGGGGGAGCTAGTGCGGTCTCCATGAGGTAGGCTTGGAGGCGGTACTGGCGGTTCTTGAGCGCGGCCTTCGAGAAGCCTCTACACACCTCACAGGTCTGGACCTGATGGCTCTCCCCGAGGCAGCGGAGGCAGCGCACGTGTCCGTCCGAGCTAGGGAATTTTCTCTTGCAGGACGGACACTGCTTGAATGCTGCCGCTGAGGCCATCCACCGAGGTAGATGGCCGAAGAGAAAAAATTATCCCGGCCGGGAGGCCCCGACACGAAATTGTGAAGAAAAACGGTAGATTTTTTTTTTTTGTTACCGGCGGCTGAGGGCGAGCCCCCCAGCCACACGAGGACCAAGGGATTGAGTCCCCTGGTCCGAGAAAAATTGTTTGGGAATAAAAATTTAGAAGATTATGAGACAATCTCAGGTAAACAACTCACAGCTTTTTTTCCAGGCTCCTGCTTGCGCAGCGGAAAAAAGCAAACTGAGGGGAGAGCGCGAAATGGCGCCAGAAGGGGTTGGGCATGGTGGGCGGTCCCACATCTAAAACTCTTTATCCAATCAGCTTTCCAGCTCCGCTCAGGATTCAGCACAGGCGCAGAACCCATCAGTGTGCATCCCCAAACAACACGAAGGAGAACTAGAGATGCCAGAATCATATCAGTTCTTCAAAAATTGGTTAAGCTCAGAAATCTCAGCTTGATGAGAAAAATTCTTTGAATCCTAAAATTGCCTTATAAAGACAACAAGGAAAGAAAAAGAAGCCTTCTGTATTGCCAAACAAGCTTGCCAGGCCAACTGCCTCAGGTCCTTTAGGATCTGGAGAAAATAAGCACTCAGTGGTTAAAGAAGTAAAGCTTTATTAGACAATTCTTCCCACAGTTAACATAGAGCAATAAATCAAAGCAACAGGCCATACAAAACAAGTTTCTCCAATCAGCTACTGGGATCCTAGTGGCATGAGGGAAATCTTCTTAGGCCACCAGCTACAACACCTTGGTAGATGGGCTGTGGAGAACTCCAATCTGAGTGGTTGAGCTCACCACCTTTTATACTCCTGTGCAGGGGTGTGATCTCATCACCATGGCTCTAAGACACTGACTGATAGGTGCCAAATTTTAATATGCAGCACCTGGGGTGGATGAGCTGCCATAAACATCAAGCAGGTGTAGATACATAGTACCAGGCCTTATCAGTCAAGTAGGATGGGTGACATAATGATTCACCTAGTGTGCATCTTACCTTGCCAAGGGGTCTCCCTGCACATTCCTGCAGTTGTACTAAATCTAAACATCTTAGGGAGTAAACACAACTAATTAGGGAACATTCCTTTCCCATTCAGAAAGCCAACTCAATTCATTATAGACACACATAACGAAACCATTTCAGGAGCGTGTTGGAGGAAAGGCAACATGCCGCTGTATCCTCAAAACAAAAGTACAGTAATACCCCAGATTGCATCAGATAATGCTAGAATCGGATAACGATGCAAGCTTTTTGGAAAAAACTTGCATCGGATAAGAATTCTGGATAATGATTCTTAGCATTATCCGAGGCAATGGTCTGTGGGTGTGGGATGGTTTGGGTAGAACTACCCAATCCACCCCCTACCTGCAGCAGTCTCTGCGACTGCAGTAGGGTTGGGGAGAAGCACACGCCTTTCCCCCGACCCTACTGCAGTCGCAGAGACTGCTTATGTCTCTTTCCCTCCCTGTATTTAAACTACAGGGAGGGGGAAAAGAGAGAGACATGATTGGTTCTCTAGGGACCCAATCACATCTCTCTCTTTCCCCCTCCCTGTAGTTTAAATACAGGGAGGGAGACACAAGCAATCTCTGCGACTGCAGTAAGGTCGGGGGAAAGGCGCGCCTTTCCCCCGACCCTACTGCAGTCGCAGAGACCACTGTGGGTTGTGGGTGGCTTTAAAGGCAGGGAGGAAAAGAGACCCGATTGGGTCTCTTTCTTTCCCTGCCTGTCTTTAAAGCGGTTTGTCCCTGAAGTTAGGGGTTGTTTTTTTTAGCGTTATTTGATGCATGCATCGGACAACGCTAAAAATCGGATAACGTCATGACTTGTGGAACCAAGTCAAAACGTTATCCGGGGTATTACTGTATTCCGCATATTGTCATTGTCCCCTGGCCTCTTTCCAGTTGGGGTGGGGAGAAACAGAAAAGTGTAGTGAATCATCAAAGCCATAATTTCTGCAAATTCCAATCAACCATGGGGTAAAAATAATTTTGTGTCAGAAATTATTCCGGGTTGAAAGGATTTTTGTAGAAGAAACTCTGCTCAGGGGATACCTGAATAAGGCTTCTTTCACGTCCCCAAGAGCTGGGACAGAGACAGGCACTCAATCTGTCATGCAGTACCTGGGTCTCGAATTGCCGACTTGCCAGCCTTCCAGCTAATAAAGTGAGCTTCTTAACCAATGAGCCACCACAGCCCCTTAACCAAGGAGTGAAGACAATGCAGATAATTTAAGAATAATATCATGAAAGTAGTAGGATTATAAAGAAGTCTTTCATATTTGAGATTTCAACTTTCAATCCCAATCTGTTTTCAATAACTGGATTTATATTAAAAGTAGCTTGAAATTAGCTATCCATGGAAGGTGGCTGGGCTGTAAGGAGTGTAACAATTTACAATGCCTCCACAGTCAATTATCTAGAAAGGTGAGCAAGGACATTAGCATTTTCCATGTATATAGGATTTAAAACATCATAATTAAAGAATTTAAATGGAAGCATCTCAGAGTAAGGAAAATGAAAATGGTAGTGTAATAATTTGGTTGCAGAAAACAACAATAGTTTGTGAATTGAGTTCAACTAGGTCAGGGTATGCAGAAGAAAGATCAGGATATATTTATAGATCACAAGATAATTTGAAATAGATTAATGATGATTTCTTATTCTCCATGTTTCAATAACTATTTATTTGTTTTTTTATAGGGCATCTTTCTTCCCAGGAGACTTAAGGCTTACAAAATTAAAAAGATCAAGCTATAACACAATATTTGTACAATTTAAAAGAATTAAACTAGAGTGATAGTTAAAACACATTAGATTAAAACAAGATTAAAACATTAAAACCTTTAAAATGGGCAAAACATGTAAGACAGTTTTACTAAAAACTAGCATCCAGGGACTCAGATAATTATCAAAAGTCTGTCTGAATATATGAGTCTCCAGCTGTTGACAGAAGAATAGAAGGGGGGGAGCCATCCTCGCCTCCCAAGGGAGCACACATTCCATAATTTGGGAGGTGTCACAGAAAAGGATCTCTCCCATGCCCCATTAAGCATAACTCTGAAGCAGAGAGTAGGTCCTCTTCTGAAGATATTAAGAGCCAAGTAGGCCCATATGATAAGAGATGGGGCTGCAGTGGCTCAATGGTTAAGAAGCTCACCTTGTTAGGTGAGGCCAGCAAGTCAGCAGTTCAAAACCTGGGTTCTGCATGATGATTGAATACCCATCTCTGTCCCAGCTCTTGGGGACATTGTTGCATCCAGGGTTTTCTACAGGACATGACATGACATGACATGAAAGGAGCCTCATTTGCCGTTCCCTGAGTGGAGTTTCTCTCACAAAAACCCTTTCAACCCAGAATAATTTCTGATACGAAATTGTTATAAGAGATGGTCCTTCAGATAACATGACAGATATTGGGCAAGTAATTGATGATTTTTAACTCAAGTGTCATAATTCGTGTAACACCAATGTAAGTGGCGCTCTAAAAATAACATGGCCAATTACAGTAAAACCTTGCATAAAGAGCGCCTCGCTTAGAGACTAACTCGCTTAAAAAGCAGAATTTTCTCTGAATGGTCACCTTCGCTTAACAACTAAAAACAACCAAAAACTCACTTAGCAACTAAATCAGGGTTCGTAATCTCCATGCCAGAATTCACAACCAGTTTTCTCTATATATACATTGTTATATTTAAACATACACAACTATCAGATTTTCACTCAGTAGGTTCCATGGCAACTTAAGTATGGAAGAAATCTGGGCTTATTCTGAACAATTGTCCTGATATGAGGTCTGAGTAATTATTACCAACTTCATCCTGAGAATGGTGCAGTTATCAGGTACATTAATAAGGCTGGCAATATTTTCCTTTTGGGGGGAAGAAAGTGGGGAAGAAAGAAAAAGTGGGGAAGAACCGGTAGTCCACTTTTCAATATACTGTACAGTATTCATTTTGGATTCTGAGAATCAGTTCATGTTTTGCTATTGTTTTTGAGTATACTTATTATGACAGTTACTGAGGCTTTTCCAGATTACTGTGATGTATCCTGTGTATTACCTGGAATGGCCACAGATTAGTGACATAGCAAATACCTTGCTTCAAAAGTAGACTGGGAAGATTCATTCAGTTGCTGGAAAACATAAGCAGGGGGATGACTTTCTTATCTTCTTCCAACAATTGGATGGCTGTTTGCCTATGCAGGCTTTTGATCTGATCCAGCATGGTTCATCTTATATCCTTGCAGCACTTCATGCTGCAGTTGTAAGGGAAAAACTGGCAAATTCTGAAAAGCCCTCTCCCAATTACAGGAGTCACTCTTTGCTTCCATTCTAAAATACAGGTTTATTTAATTATTAATTTAATTTGATTGTTTTAATTTTCTTCCTTCTTAAATAAATTTATATAAATACTTTACATACAAAATATGTGTGCTAAATATCATATTCATTTTATCATTCCAATAAAGATGCCTTATGCTTCTCAGCCCATTTTAAAACACTGTGTTAAACAGAATAACATTCCTCCTTCTTTACCCTTCTATAATATATTTTGCTAAGCTAAAAGTTTCAAGATTCATCCCATTAGCCAAATAGTTTGCTTTGACCATTGATAGGATTTAACCACATTCATTTTCTTTTGTAATTTTCGTATGAGCTGAATTCTGTATTAAGCTTGATTTGCCACCTCACAGCTCTGAAGAGGTTATTCTTCATCCAAGAAATTTTCCAAACTAGAGATACCCAGTGATTTAATATTATTGGTCACAACTAAACAAAGAGGGTAAAAAAGCAATATAAATGTTAATGAGAAACTGCCCATTTTATTTTATTTAAATTTAGACTAATCCCATAATCCTAACAAATAAAAATATTAGACCATTCTCAAAAGCAATATGAAGATTATGATGGAAGAATGTGGAACAAGGGTCATTATCTATGAAGCAAGAAGCAAAGAACCAAAGTGAAAGCCAACCTCAAATGAAAACTGAACTAAAGAAAACAATACTAAAAGTTTTATACAGAGAGCTTAAACAGCTTGTTCCAGTCCTGAAGGAACTCTTAGCATACAAAAAATGTGGTAGACCTGAGTAAAGACTTATCTAGTTGAGAACCCAATTTCCCACAGCAGCCAACCATATGAATGTAGGAAGCACTCAAGTAAAACATAGGCAACCAAACTGTTTTGTTTATGTTTCCCATTAATCAGTACTGAGTAGTGTGACTTCTAGCAGAACCAGAACCATTTTGAAATGAAGAAATTAAGTTATAAGTTACAAGAGTTGTTTTTCAAAGTAAGCTAACTGAAGATCCATACCTTTTCTTATCTGGGTTCTAGCAAATGTTCTAACAGCATAAGGAGACAGAGAATTGGCCACTTGTTTACAAGTTAACCCCTTCTTTGGAAGAGCTAAGCCAAGCCTGACATGAAATAGATAATATGAAACTATGTAAAATAGCTTAGACACATTGCTTCATATGATTGGTCTATATATTTATCTGTTTGAAAGTTGAACATGCACTTTTAGTTATTAGTTTGCATAAGTTTAATATTCTAGCATTTCTTCTTAAGAAGTTCATATATTTGGTGTGTGCAATGTTTATCATATTTTTGAGAATATAATAATGGGAGGAGCCATTGAGTATGTTGTTTGTAACAGCATAAATTGTTTGTTCATCTGTATATAAGGCACCATTTTGCATGCAAGATACCAATAAATTTGTTTCTATTTTCTTCTTCTGAATTAAGTATTTATAAAGGCTTGTCATTATTAAGAGTTTGTAGTGACAGTAGAATACTTCCATTGCCATTGGAAATAATATAAAATGATTCTAACTAGGAACCACTGACACACTTAATCTTCCTGAATTGCTAAATCAACCAAAATGGTGGCCATCACTGCATCTTGTACATAGCACATTTTAGATGGTACAGTTGAACAACATTTTTAAGAACAGAGAGATTGTACTTCAGATCTTCTCTTTATATGAAGTAGCTGGGTACAGTGATGGGATGACAAAAATTCTACTACCACGCCATGACGTCACGGACGTCATGGGCATGGCCAATGTCATGACGTCATGACGTCATGGCCGAAGCCGACGTCATGACATTGTGGGCGGGGCCAAAAATAAAAATAAATAAAAAATAAAAATAAACATACACACACACACCCCTCCCTCTCAGCCCACCCACCCACCCAGACACAAATAAATAAATAAATAAATAAATTAAATAAATACAACCACCCACCCAAAACACAAATAAATTACCCCTCGCTTACCTTTCTTGGGACCCGGCACCCCGACTGCGTCCACAGCCGCCGCCGGAGCTGCCTGCAACTCTATGGCCTCCTCCTCGGGCCGCCGGTACCTTTTTAGCCCGGCTCCGGCCATGGCCAGGGACGGCGGGCAGCAGTGGCTCCAGCCACGGCTCCAGCCGCGGCTCCAGCCACGGCTCCAGCCGCGGCTCCAGCCACGGCTCCAGCCGCGGCTCCAGCCGCAGCTGCCGAGCCTCCCTGTGCCGTCCCCATGCCGCACCACCACCGCCTGCGTTCCTCCTCCGCCAGGTGCCGCAGCCGGGCTAAAAAGGGACCGGCCCAAGGAGGAGGCCAACGGCAGCTTCGGTGGTGGCGGGCAGCGGTTGCAGGCACCCAGCCCACAGGCCGGCGCCCGGCAGAGGAGGAGGTGTCAGCGGTGCGCCGCGCCAGGCGTCCCCAGGGCATGGGGCTTGTCGGCAGCGGACGGCCCAGACAGCCCTCAATGTGCCGCGGGGGAGGTGCCCTTCTCAGAGGGCTGGTGCCGCCTTCGCCGCCGCCGTCCTGAAAGCTCTAAACAATTTTTTTAAAAAATTGGAGCTAAAATGGCTCCAATTGACTGCGCATGTGCAGAAACTCAATCTGACGCATGCGCAATGTGTCAGATTGAGTTTCTGCACATGCGCAGTCAATTGGAGCCATTTTAGCTCCGATTTAAAAAAAAAATTCTTTCAGTGAGGCGTCCGGAACCGGACGCCCCAAAAGTGGACTCCCATCACGGAGAACCCTCCGGAATTGGTCCTACCGGTTCCAGGGAACCGTCTGGAACCGGGGACATCCCATCACTGGCTGGGTAGCTCGGACAGCTACGTATGGTTGGGAATTTGATTTGCCACTTTTCTTCTCAGAAAAACCAGACTGTTTATCCTTCAGCAAGCTTCGCAGTCCCAGAGTGGCTCTAGAAGAAGGATGTGGTAAACCATTTTTGAGCACTCTATATGGAAAACCCTGGAAGGAGTTGTCATAAATTAGAATAGACGTGATGGAACAGAACTATTATTTAAACTGCATTGACCACTTTTTAAAACCATTTTTAAACGAAAGTACAATTTGGGGTTCTTTATATATTTTATGTCATTTGATTTTGAGGATTATAGCCAGATAGCCTCTACCTTTGTTGCAAGGAACAAAAAAAAAAAAAAAAAGGATTTATTTTCTCAGAAAAATCAGGTAGCACACAAACCTGATTGCAGACAAGAGTGAGAATAGAAGCTGCTGCCTAGGATACCTAGATGCAATCACAGGCTGATGGGTTAAGAAGGTTGAAGGAATGCAAAATGCCAAGGAGAAAGGAAAAAATACAGTCACTTGAATACAGAATTTCAAAGAAAAGCAAGGAGAGATAAGGAAACCTACCTGAATGAACAGTGCAAAGAAATAGAGGAAAACAATATCAGAGGTAGGACTAGAGATCTTTTCAAAAAAATTGGGGAACTCAAGGGAACATTTAAAGCAAAAATGACCATGATAAAAGACAAAGATGGCAAGGAGTTAGCAGATGCAGAAGAGATTAAGAAAAGATGGAAAGAGTACACAGAGGAGCTCTACAAAAAGGACCTCAAAACCCCTGATAATCACAATGATGAGAACATTGAACTTGAGCCAGACATTCTAGAGGGTTAAGTGCTGGAGGAGAGTTTTGAGAGTCCCCTGGACAGCAAGGAGAACAAATAGGTCAATCTTAGAAGAAATCAACCCTGACTGCTCCCTAGAAGGTCAAATAATAAAGATGAAGCTAAAGTACTTTGGACATCAAATGAGAAGAGAGGATTCACTTGAGAAAGCCTTGATGCTTGGAAGGGTCGAGGGCAAAAGAAGAAGGGGATGGCCCAAGATGAGATGGCTAGATGGTATTGTAGAGACAATGGGCACAAAGCTGAGCGAGTTGAGGGAGATGGTGGAGGACAGGAGTGCCTGGCAGACAGTGGTCCATGGGGTCGCAGAGGGTCGGAATCGACTGTGCGACTGAACAACAACAACAAAGAACAAATTTCCCTAGCAAGAAAAGACAGGTGGATTGGGTTTCAGTTGGGAATACAGGACTGTGAGACTTGTTGGGAGAAAAGAATTAATGTGTAGGGTTGCTGAAAGCCAACTGAGGCAGTCAGCAATTATATCTGCCAGAGCTACATCTTTAGGTTTGAACCAGTGCACAACCACTCCATGGGAGCCATGGGACAGGTGAAGTGTAATATATGGATTTTTTAAGTTGTATTTTCATTGTTCCTAAAAGTGAGAGCTTTATGTTAACTGCTGTCTGGTCCCAAGTCATTAATATTCTCTCTGTAAAGACTTTACTGTTAGGTTATTCCAGGTAGAGACTAAGCTCTAGCCCAGTGATGGCGAACCTTTTAGAGACCGAGTGCCCAAACTGCAACCCAAAACCCACTCTGTGCTGGGGGAGTGAGCATTCCCATTGGGCTGCTGAGCAGTGAGGCAGGGTGAACTCTGTGCTTGGGGGAGGGAGGAAGCACTCCCATTGGACTGCTGGGCAGAAGGGCAGGGTGAAATCTGCGTGCGTGCCCACAGAAAGTGCTCTGAGTACATGTGCCATAGGTTTGCCACCGCTGCTCTAGCCCAATGGTCTCTGGCCTGGAGGCTGCGTGCGGACTGAGAGCTATTTCTGTGTATCCCTCTAACCTGCTTGCTTACTACTATCAACCTCAAGGCATTTTCCCTCAGACCTAAACTTTTCTTCCTGCTTCAAGTGTCACCATTACTGCTATTTTTCCTGTCTCTATCTTACAAAAACCACAGTAACAACATTGTTCCTTCTGGTCTCTAATAGCCCCCTCTTGGTTTTGTCCTCCATACTCAGTGGTGGGCTCCAAAAAAATAATATTACCACACTGTGGGTGTAGTATGGTGTGCGTGGCCAGGGAAAAGCCCTGAGTTGCAACCCAATTAGGACTACAGTCAAACCTCGCATAAAGAGCACCTCACTTAAAGTGCAGAATTTTCTCTCAATGTTTGCTTCACTTAACAAATAAAACAACCAAAAACTTGCTTAACAAATAAATCAGGGTTCGCAATTCCCCTGCCAGAAGTCACCATTGGTGACTTACAATGGTGTTTCTCTTTAAGAGCAAATTCGCTTAAAGAGCAATCCTGTGGAACACATTATGCTCTTTAAGCGAGGTACAACTGTACTTTATTTCAAAACTTGGATGGGCGGGGGCAGCCAGAATTTCTACTAACGGTTCTGGCGAACTGGTGCGAACCTGCTGATGCCCACCACTGTCCATACTTGTACAGTATTTTAGCCATTCTGAATACTTTATTAACTAGCAGAGCTCAGGACCTATACCACTCAGCTTTCTTACTCCAGAACAGAATCACTGATTGTCGCAAGCATGGAAAGGAAACAAGAATGTTTCAGAATCTATTTCAAGTAGCATCAGAAGATGCACGTAACTTTTTTCAGATGAACTAGTTGATTCGCAAGCCAGTGATCATCTCAGCGACATTTACAAAGAAAACAGTCTGTTAGATCTCTGTTCTTATCTACCTGATATATTCACCTAAATAAATTTGCTGCACATATATCTGTGAGCAAACTTTCCCCAAGATGAAAATTGTGATATCCAAGAGTATGCCAAGACTTACAAATGGATATTTCCATGACATTTTAAGAGTCTCTGTCACAAATCTTGACTTGGACATAAATGCCTTGGTTAACAAAAAATAGCCACAAAAATCAAAATGACTAGATAAGCATCTGTAAAAGATTTGACAGTAAAATATTGTTCCAGCGTGGATTGCATTCAAGTTAACATATATTCATTGACCTCTGAATGTTTACTTTGGATTTAAATTGGTAAGTTAATAATTTTGTTGAATTTTAATTTAAGATATGGTCCTCTTCAGGCACTGAGCACTCTAATGTCCCAGAAAGTGGAGGACAACTAAGCTTTAGTCAAAGTAAGTGTGTGTGTGGGGGGGACAGCTTACCCTTAAACTGGTATGAGCTAAGACATCCTGCCATTATTATAAAATTACAATATTATGCATAAAACAGAATGCCACTTATCTGTGGGCTAGATTTCATTTACTGTATATGCATTTTTCAGTTTTCTGTCACAGCCACAATGTTTTACAGAAATGTGAACTATGCAAGCTTGTGTTTTAAAGCAATGAAAGCTTTGACTGTTCTTATTGTGTTGCTGTTATGTTATGTACTGTCAAGTCACCTCTGACTTTTGAGGACCCTATGAATTGGTGATCTCAAAAATGTCTTGTCCTTAACATCTGTGCTCAGCAATTGTAAATCCAGGACTCTGGCTTCCTTTAGGAAGTCAATCCATTTCATATTTCATACAGTTGTGACTGTAACTATACATGTGTGTAAACCGCCCTGAGTTGGCTCTGCCAAGTAGGGCGGTATAGAAATTCAAATATAATAATAATAATAATAATAATAATAATAATAATAATAATAATAATAATAATAATAATAATAATAATAATAATAATAATAATAATAATAATAATAATAATAATAATAATAATAATAATAATAATAATAATAATAATAATAATAATAATAATAATAATAATAATTTGTTTTAGCTGTTTTCCAGCTGTTTTCACCTTTTCACAACATTATTATCTCTTCCAGATAATCTTGCCTTCTAATGTGTTATGCCCAAAGTAGGATAGTCTCAGTTTCGCCAGTTTTGCCTTCACAGATAGTTCAGGCTTGATTTATTCTAGGGCAGTGTTTTCCAACCTTTGGTTTTTGGACTTCAATTCCCAGAAGCGTAAGTCAATTTCTAAAAGCACTGCTTCTGGGAATTGAAGTCCCCCTGTGGGGTGTGGGGCCCAGGTTGGGAACCACTGATCATTGTTGTTGTTCAGTCACACAGTCAAGTCTGCTCTAGGGTCTACTTATTCATCTTTCTGGATAGTTTGCTGAGCTTTCCTCCAGCACTATATTTCAAACAAATAATTTTATCTCTCAACCTGTCCAACCTCTATGTGGAACATATCATACTACATTCAGATAAAGGAAGATCTAAACATGTGAAGAGACATCAATAATTTAATTTAAGACATCCAGATTACTGGCAGAAAAAAGCAAATGACTTCTGATGAAATTGAAAAAAGTAAATGCAAAACATTTGACTCCGTGTATTATGGGAAATTATGGGGGATTCTAAAAGAAAAGGGGGTGTCTCAATACTTGATTGTCCTGATGCACAATCTATATCAGGAGTTCTCAACCTTTTTAAGCCGGGGCCCGGGTCACGCTCCCTCAGACAGCTTTGGAGGCCAGATGGGCATTTTGCCCTTCCTCCACCACATGGAACTTCCTGGTGTGGTGGAGGTGGTATGGGGCCACATGAAATGGTGCCATGGGCCGCATCTGGCCCATGGGCTGCAGATAGAGAATCCCTGGTCTACAGTGTACTGTAGTTGTATACTGTATTATGTGAAAGTGTTTTTCTTTTGTTGATGTATGTTTTTTTAAACAATATCTTAAATAAAAAATATATTTTTTAAAAAAAGAGTGGGGGGGGGCACACCTAAATTCCAAAGAAGCAGCCATGTTGGTCTGAAGAAGAAGAAGAAAAATAAAAATATTGTAGCACTTTAAAGATAAAAAAGAAAACAATTATACATAAATGCTCCAGAAGGTTAAAATGTTCAAAAATTCATTAAAGAAATAAAGAAAATTAGTTTGAAAATGAAAGTTCTTTAATTTTTGCTTATTCATTTACATGAAAAAAGGTCTATCAAAATGAAGATACATATCTCAAACATTATGCTTTTCATATGCACTTCTTATTTCCTGCCATAAAGGCCACATATAGAAAGAGTCTATAAATGTATCATTAGGCTCTAATGGAGCAACAAGAATCAATAAATAAAATGGATACCATAGCATTAACAGATGAAATGCTCTGCTTTTATGAACCTTTGTCAAATAAAATTGATCTCTATAGTCAATCATGTCAAATACAAAACTTTTAGTATCTCTGTATATAGCTGGATGTGCAGAAAAAAGAAAAAATAACCTTACTGTATTAAAATATATTATTTAAACAGGTATCTGATGTTTTGGGGCAAAACGTAGCCTCTCTGCCAGACCATGGAAAAGTCTGTATCTGGAAAACATCTACCAGTATGCCACAGGCACTATGGTCTTTGGCTGAAGTAGTCCTAGAGCTGTGATGCTGAACCTTGGCATTCCAGGTGTTTTTGGACTTCGATTTCCAGAAGCCCAAGTCCCAGTGAGTCCACAAGAATGAGTTTACTATGCAGTACATGCAATAAACCCATTCGTGTGAATTTATAGAGACTTGAGCTTCTGAGAATTGAAGTCCAAGAATACCTGGAGTGCCAAGATTTGCCGTCACTGTCCTAGAGTCACCTTGAGTTAGGTGCTAATAGATTTTTCTTTATGATTTCTTACTAAACAAATACTGTCCTTGAAACTCTGTTCTATATCCTGCTTAATGAATCTATTGTGTGCTACAGTAGGTACAGTAATTTGGAAATGCTGTTCCCTGTTCTGTCTTAGTTCCCTCTGTGACTCCTAACCAGGTGAGGACCACATTCAGTTATTTACTCTACAGCAGGAGGAACAACTTAAGACACCCAGGGGTTCACAAACACTTCATTCTGAAAGAACTTCAATTATGAAAGATTTGCACACTCTTAAGCTCCCACAAATAACCCAAGAGCATCTGCTTTTCCTTCCTTTGCCCTTTTACTGATTGTATGTGAAGGTTGCAGTAGGAGCAGCAGTAGTTATGGCTTCTCCCTGGAATTCAAACTTTATTATCCTGGCATCCCTAATGCAAAAGCAATGTTATTTAAGTCAGTTTGGGCCACCGGGGCTGCTTTCATCATCAGGAAATGAAGTTCTAGTAAAAACTGAAATAATCCACCATTTCCTCCCACTTTTCCTGCATTCTCTAGGAAGGGGAAAGAGGTGGTTATAGCCACCTAAATACTGGAAGAAGTTAATGGTTCTGGTTAAGAAGGAGCCTCTTCTAACCACACCTCTCCAACTGTTACACTTTTTAAAAACTTCTCACACTATTGGACATTTCCTTACCTAAGCAGTGTCTTTACCAAATGAGACATTCAATAGATCTCACAAATTCATGTGCTGGCCCTTGCCTCTGTGTATGAAAAGTCAGAGAACCTTCAAAACATCTATGCAGTCTGCATTTCTGAAGTCACTAGGATGCACTTCTAAATTGCAGAAATTAGTTTTCTTTGCCTTTACACTTGTTTTTCTTTAATTGTTCATCTAGCTTGCTGGAGGAAAAAATCATGTACTATGTTTGGAGACTTCCAAACACAGCAAGTTAAATCTAGCATGTTGATGATTGTAGGACAGGAAAAAGCGAGACTAACATCTTTTCTTGTTTTCCCAATTGTTGTTTAAGTATATTTTTATTGTGTTACAAATCTTAACATGAAATTCTGACATTCCCTCATTTAAATTTAAGCAGATAAAATATCTCTTAATCTGGCTGGTTAGCTCAGTGGTTTAGATATCTGGTTGAGAAACAAGAAATTGAGAATTCAATTCCTCACTGTGCTTCTTAGGAGAAGAGCCACCTGTGTAGCCTAGGCACAGTCCCAGGGTGACCCACATAAGAAGAGAATGGTAAACCACTTCTGTGTATTCTCTACCTAAAAAAACCTCTGAAAATGGTCACCATAAGTCATAACTGACTTGACGGCACACACCAATTATTATCATTATGTTATAAGTAATAGCAACTTTATCAATATTTCCATTGTGACTATTATGGTACATGTACTCAAAAATTACTGTACTTCTAATTCACTGCAGTGGCTCAAGTGGTTAAGACATTGAACTCAACGACTGGAAGGTCTGAGTTTAATTCCTGGGTATTGCATGACAGAGTGAGTGCCCGTCTCTGTCCCAGCTCCAGCCAACCTAGCAGTTTGAAAGCAAGAAATTGAAAGTAGATAAATAGGGACCACTTTGGTGGGAAGATAAACAGGGCTCTGAGCACTCTAGTGTTCAGACATGCTTGCCACATGTCCACGGAAATGTCTGCAGATGCAAACAGCACTGGCTCTTTGGTTATAAACAGAGATGAGCATTGAACCCTAGAGTCGGATATAACTGGATTTCGAGCAAGGGTGACCTTTACCTTCACCTAATTCACTCCATCATTTACCACTTGAAAGCCTAACTCTACTGAGGAAGAATCTGAAAAGTAATGCCTTACAAAGGTAAGAAATGCTACCTGCTTCCTTCACTTCCAGCAAAAGAAGTTTAAAATTGCTTGCGGTGTGTCTCCTTTTTCTCATCACTCAGACAGATAAGGCCACTTTGTCTCTTTAAGAAGTAACAAAGAGAGGGAAAAGAACACCCCATTTCCACTTATCTTAATGGATTGCTTTCACCTTTCTCACACAGGGGGAGGGGTGTTCACTTGAAAGAAATGTAAAATAGCCTTTCTTCCAACTCATTTTGGTCCACACTCTTCTCTACAACCCCAGCCTGTATCTCTTCCAAATGATTCTTACAGCTGAAAAAGATTTATGTGACTACATCTATTTTCTTGATCTAACTTGGATCTATATGCCTTGTTTGCAAATTTGCATTCCATCATCTCCCTCCAAAGCTCTTGTGAATATGATATAGCAAGACTGATATTTAAAAGATCTGTAAGTAGAGTGATATGGGGGTGAAGGAGGGTTTCCCTGTGGTGACACATTTTTAGTCAAAGTCTGCTGATGTTTTTCAAAACCATCAATAATAGTGAGGAATTTACTATAGGCATTTCATCACCACACAGAGGTATCATTACCTCGTCTGGGAGACACCAGGCTAATAAATTCCAAAAATTAGTCAAAAAGAGAGGCAGCAAAGATTTGTAAAGTTATTGAACAAGTGCACTGACTTTTCCCTATTAATCTTGGCCACTAAAGGAGGATAAAGAATTATGGATAAAAGAAATCCTGTTGGATGATTCCGAGTACTCAGGAGATGAGGTTTAGAGATTGGGGGGCTTGAGGGAGAAGAAATTGAAGGAAAAGCAGCAATGGGAACAGCAAATTGTTATATTACACAAGTAAGATGTTTTATATGTGACATCTGGTCATTTTCAGTTTGCTGGCATAGATCATTAGAACTTCAGTTGTTTAAAAGGCTTCCTAGAGTGCAACTACACTGCAATTTAACATCAGTTCAACTACATTCTTCTTTTTCTTCTTCTTCCACGTCTAGGCCAGATGTGAAACTGTGAAAATGAAGGCACCTTTTGGAGAGTCCATTCTGCAGTTCCTTTTGCCTGATGTAGTGTGAGAAAGATTAGTTGGCAAAACAAGGTTGCTGTACAGTTAATTGTGAATGAGATCAGTTGTTTTTATGGGCACTTGTTGCTTTTGCTTCATACAGCAGGGGCTAGTAAGTTTTCTGGTAGCAATTCTATTTGCATTACATTTTTTCTGTTCTGATGAGTATGATTGCCCATATTGATCCAAAGAGGGGGGGGAGGGTCTTTGGGTGAGTGAAGAGAACTGTGTCAATGACAGGGGAGACAAGATAACCTGTGATTATGGTGAGAACTGTCACAATCTGAGATGCAGTCTGGATTTGTCTTTTGAGAATAACCACAGAACTTTAAGTATCCTTGAAATGTCAAATCAACCTAAAACAGGGGTGACTAGTCTTTTTTTGCCACCGGCTTGACCATGCCTCCTGGACAGCTGAACAGCCTGACCATGACCCCCAGAAGCAGAAGCATTTATGGCTGTCATAAATGTACCCACTTCTACATTTATGACAGTCACAGGAGCATTTGTACATGCATGGGTGCATTTTATGGATGACATAAATGTGTTTGCTTCCACTTCTGGGTGTGGCAGAGGCAGTGATGGGATGGATGGGATGGCATAAGGGGCCGGGTCTGGCCTGCAGGCCATAGGTTGGGAACCCCTGGCCTAGAAGATCAACCTGAAACTGAAATTAACCCAAATTAATCCACGCCAGGCTCTCTGTCTAGTTGCATGTAAGCTAACTATACCAGTATCTCTTTATCTGCATTCAGAAAAGAAAACGTACCCAACCACACTGATTTCCTTCTTCTTTGCCATCTTATGTATAATATTTTTTATAAATTGCTCATCAACTTATAGTGTCAAATCTGTCAATGAGGTGAAGATGATAGGAGTGTTCTATATGTGTATTGGGTGTATCTATAGTCTATAGCATTTACTAGTTGAAATCCTCTGGTTTAGAATTACAAAAACAAAATAATTGAGTAGGAAGAGGCCTATGAAGCCATTGAATTCAACCCTGGCTTAATGCAGAAATCCAATTCCAAGCAGATCTGACAGAGGGTTGTTCAATTTTCTCTAGAATGACTCCAGTGCTGGAGAGCTCACCAACTCCCAAGATAACTGGTTCCATTGTCATACTGCTCTAACAGTTAAAAGGTTTTTCCTGATGTTCAGCCAGTATCTGACTTCCTGTGATTTGAGCCTATTATTAGGTGACCTGCTCTCTGGGATCAAGAACAGATCCTGTCCCTCCCATCCCCCTCCCTTCAGTCTCCTTTTCTCAAGGCTAAACATGTTTAGTTCTTTCAGTCTTTTCTCATAGGGTTTGGTTTTTAGTCCCCTGATCATCCTTGTTGTCCTCCTCTGAACTTGTTCCAGTTTGTTGACATTCTTTTTAAAATGTAAGGATTTATATCCATGATGGATAATATGTGGCCCTCAGTGATGGGATAACAAAAATTCTACTACCACACCATGACGTCACGGACGTCATGGGCGTGGCCAATGTCATGACGTCATGACGACATGGGCGGAGCCGACGTCATGACGTCATGACGTTGTGGGCGTGGCCAAAATAAAAATAAATAAAATAAAAATAAATAAAATAAAAATAAACACACACACACACACACACACACACACACACACACACACACCCCTCAGCCCACCCACCCAGCCAGCCAGACAGCTACAACACAAACCTGTAAATAACTTAAATAAATAAAATAAAGAAATAAATAAAATAAAAATTAAATAAAAATACAACCACCCACCCAAAACACAAATAAATCACCCACCCACCCCAAATAAAAAACCCTCACTTACTTACCTTCCTTGGGGCTGACAAATCCCCACGGCCCGGGGTCACCCGGCAAGGCACGCCGCCCCCGACTGTGGCGTCCTCCTCCTCCGAAGGCTGCGGCCACAGGAGCCACCGCCTGCAGCTGCCGTCCACAGCTGCCGCCGCTGCCAGAGCTGCCGCTGCCTGCAGCCCTGTGGCCTCCTCCTCCTCCTTGGGCCGGTGCCTTTTTGGCCCGGCTCCAGCTGCGGCCATGACCAGCCAGGGGCTGCGGGCAGCAGTGGCTCTGGCGGCGGCTCCGGCCACGCGGCTGCAGCCGGAGCCACCGCCAGAGTCACTGCTGCCCGCAGCCCCTGGCCGCCCCTGGCTGTGGCCGCAGCCGGGACAAAAAGGCACCGGCCCAAGGAGGAGGCCACAGGCGCCCGGCGGAGGAGGCGGCTACAGGTGGCAGCGGTGCGCCCCACCGGGCGTCCCCAGGGCATGGGGGCTTGTCGGCAGTGGATGGCCCAGGGAGGCCTCAACGTGCCCCGGGGGAGGTGCCCTCCTCTGAGGGCTGGTGCCGCCGCCACCACCACCCTGAAAGGTGTGGCTCCGGCTCCAAAAGGAAAAAAAATTAAAATCGGAGCCAAAATGGCTCCAATTGAGTGCGCATGCGCAGAAACTCAATCTGACGCATGCGCAATGCGTCAGATTGAGTTTCTGCGCATGCACAGTCAATTGGAGTCATTTTGGCTCCGATTTTTTTTTTTTTAAATTCTTTCGGTGAGGCGTCCGGAACCGGACGCCTCAAAAGTTGACTCCCCTTCCGGAGAACCCTCCGGGATTGTTCCTACCTGTTCCAGGGAACCAGATGGAACCGGGGTCATCCCATCACTGGTGGCCCTCCAGGCCACATTGGGCTGGAATTCCCATTAGTTCTTATCACTACCATATTGATAGCAGCTGTAGTCCTGTACCATCTGTGGAGCCACATGGTATTCACTATCAGGATATATTAAGAAGCAAAGACCAAAACCCAAAAGTAACTCATATGCAAACATTACATAATTTCATAAGATTCACATTTTAAAAAAATATCAAAATGCCTTGGATATAAGAAATACTTGGCAAACAGCATATTACAGTTTGTAAAGTACAGACTGTGTAAAGTTGTTAATGGTCTAAAAGTAGTCTTGTCATCTCCCAAGCATGCCAAATAGTTACTTTTTGGATGGTCTCTTTCCACTTACTGACACACTTAATGTGTCTGTGGATAGCAAAATGGGCAATGTAGAAGTCAATATTGAGCAGTGGGTGTTTTTTTCCTGGATCAATTGAATTAAATGGGAAGACATTCAACGTCCAATATAGATTCCTCTGTATAGTAAGTGGACACTACTTATATTTGACAAACTATCTTGTTAGTGTCAGCACTGATTCTTATGATTCTCCTCTTGCTCTCTTCAATTCCTTCAATTCAACCTCCCACCCACTAATTTATATCTCAGAAGTTTACATCCCAGAACTAAATGCTTTTGACCCAGTTTTGTTTAAATAGTTTTCTTTTTGCACAGCATTTTAAAGAAAAGAAATGTTGGCAGGTTTCTTGAACTTGGGCTTCTGTTCCTTTATATGACAGACAATTACCAATATCATACCATTTGTAAATGTTGTCAAGGATGGTAAAAATGCATAGACACAGCTCCCATGGAAGCCTGATAGATCAGAAAGCATTAAAACAAAAGTACTAAACTATCCATCTCAATGTACTCAGAAGACCTCTACCTTTAAAATCATATTCTGCTCTTTCCCCTGACTGCCACACTGCCCTTAGAAATATTTGAAGCAGTACATCTCATATCGAGTTAATATGAGTATAAATGGCATTTGTCATTTGAAGACATTTAGGAAACCAGCCTGACAAAGCCAGTTATAGCTCTTTTCCTTTTTGTTCTAGTTTAGTCAAATTTACACATTAAAGTTGGCGTGCTGTAGAGCAATCCTTTTCCAAGCTAGTTTCAATGCTACTCAGAATTAACTTGGATTATGATGGAGGATCTTCGCATTGAAGATGAACCAAGCTTGTTGACTACTGCTCCAGAGCCAGTACCCTAACCAGGAGATCAAATAACAAGAAAGGAAATTCTAACTAAACATTAGGAAGAATTTTCTGATACCAGTAGTAGGAGCTGTTTGAGAGTCCAGTCCCAGGGTTCCCAACATTTTCAAGCTGGGAGCTAGATCATGCTCTCTCAGTCAGCTTTGAAGGCCAGATGGGGGTGGCCATTTTGTCCCAACAGCTCAAAAAGGAGTGACCATTTTGTTTCTCCATTGCCCTTGGAGGGGTGGGGGGAGGCACATGAAATGGCACAATGGGCTGGATCCGGCCCATGGGACTTAGGTTGGGAACCCCTGGTCCAGTCCATTAACGTGAGAGCTGTAGCTGATCCTCTTTCTAGGATATTTTTAAACAGAGCCTGAATGATCATTTTTCAAAGGCACTAAAGGTCAGAAAAGGAGGAGGAGCAGAAGAATAACCAGTACTGTATAATGGTTCAGGGCAAAAATAATAAAAGTGATGGCAGCAAGAGTGCAGCAGTAACAAGCAACAAAACAAGTGAGACTTCTTTAAGTAAAGGGAGAAAGGCATAACATGATAGCAATCTTGTGCCGATCCAGCCAGCCAAGTGCAATCCTTCTAACTCACAAAAATTGCAACAATTGTCCTGCCAAGCTTCTAATAGCTGACTGCACAATTTGTCCTCATTTATCTCTACTTTATGAAGGCCAACCATCACAAACTATTCTTATCATCAATATGCTTTACAACCAGATTTATAAACTGTCTAGAACAATTTAACCACCATCTGGATAATGAAAACATCTTCATATTTCTTATTATTTATTAGGGAATATATGGGGTAAACAATATCTTTAATAATTTAAATAAGTAAATTGCTTGTAAGCCTACACTGTGTGGAAAGAAATACAAAAAGAATAGAGAGGGTTGTCAACATAAATTCACATTTATCCTGTTTTATCCATGGAAGATCATATTTCTATTGCTGTTCAACATGCTCTGAAATTTTCTTTACCCAGTATCATTGTCACATACTGATAGTAATTCCTTGTGTAAATCTCTAAAAAAAAAAAATCTAGGTCAATTAAAAGGAAAATGGTTGTGTTCTAGATAGACAGACAGACAGACAGACAGACAGACAGACAGATAGATAGATAGATAGATAGATAGATAGATAGATAGATAGATAGATAGATAGATAGATAGATAGATAGATAGATAGATAGATAGATAGATAATTCAATCAATCTTGGCAGCTCAGGAACTAGTCTCTGGAACTTGTGGAGACCCTATTTTAGGTGATGTTAACTATGGATATCTTTAGATATAATGCAGAATCATAGTGAAAGTTGACATGGGAAGTAAAGGGGAGAATTCATACCAAATAGATTAGAAAAGTATAGTTCCATATATTTTCAAGGCTGGCCTCCAAAAATTGGGATTTATAAGGGGCTAAGGTTACATCTACAGCAGGTCAAAGTCATCTGTCCAAAGGAGATGAATAATGTGGGCTCTTTTAACTTCTGACTGCAAAACTGATGACAAAATTTAAAAGGGATTATCTTTTAAAAATGAGCTGAGTAGCATATTTTGACAAGCAGAGTTATCCACAGCATCCACTTGCATTTTAAAATTTGATAAACAATACTTTTTCCAGTTTCTCACTGTATGATATTTAAATTGCTAGGTTGAATTGAATCATTCTTCTCTCTCTGGAAACCTTCAATTAACTTACAGTATGTGACTATCACACAGTTTACCTCCCCTCCCAAAAGAATGCATTATTTAGCTAACTACTTTTTATTTTGATCTAAAAACATCTAGTTATGTGGCAGTCCTAATGCAAGTTTTGCCTTCTGCACTTAACAACTGCAGATCTAACCTGGTACTCTAATGTCCTGCGGTAAATCAAAGGCTATGAGCCACAATCAATTGTTATATAAGCAGTGGTGGGCATCAGCAGGTTCACACCAGTTAGCCAGAACTGGTAGCAGAAATTCTGGCTGGCCCCACCCATCCAAGTTTTGAAAGAAAGTAGTCCTAATTCAGGTGCAACACAGGGTTTTTCCCCTGGCCACACCCACAAACCACACAAACAGTGGGGTAGTAAAAAAAATTGAGCCCACCACTGTATAAGACTAGGGGTTCCCAAACTTTTAAAGCTAGGGGCTAGGTCACGCTCTCTCAGTGAGCTTCAAGGGCTGGAAGGCCATTTTGCCCTGCCTGAACAATTGGGGTGGCCACCCTTCAGGAAAGGGTTAAAGACATGGCTGGCAGGGCAGGTGTGGGGCACCATTGATGCAGTAGCCCCGGCCTGCTGGCTAATTTAGTGAAATACTCTCTCTCTCTCTCTCTCTCTCTCTCTTTTAATCTTTAATTTTTTAATCTTTTAATCTTCTAAACTTTTTAATTTTTGTTAGTACAGTAATTCCTTGGATAACGATTGCCTTGGATAACGCTAAAATCGGATAACGTCGTGGAATTTGAGGCAAACATTTGCATCGCACAACGTTAAGATAATGTTGTGCGATGCAAATGTTTGCCACAAATTCCCTGACATTGATCTCTGCCCCAAAGCCTGCAGGGCTAGAGACCAGGCCTGTGGGCTTTGGGGCAGAGACCTGGGAAGCCAACCGGGGACTCCCTGTTGGGCTTCCCAGCCAGGCTTCCCAAACACACCGCTGCTTGCAGAGGGAATGCAAGCAAAGTGGCTGGAGGATTTGCCCTGCCCACCCTGTTGTTTCAGCAGTGAGGCAGGGCGAATCTCTCTGGCTATTAAGTTTAGCCTTCGCTGTTAGGTTTAGCATTGGCCAAAGGCAAACCTAAGAGCGAGGGAGCTCTCTTACTGTTAGGTTTGCCTATCTAACAGGGAGGGATTCACCCTGCCCACCCTGTTGTTTCAGCAGCGGGGCAGGGTGAATCGCTCTTTCTGTTAGGTTTGCCTTTGGCCAGAGAGGAAAGAGAATAGGGCTTTTTTTTTAAAAAAATTGTGCAATCAATGCATCACACAACGTTAAAAACCAGGTAACGTTAAGACTTGTGAAACCAAGTCTTAACATTACCCAAGGTACTAGTGTACTTTTAATGGGTTATTGTCGCTTTTAATTGTGACTGGTCTTTCTGTGAGCTGCCCAGGGTCTTCAGAATTGGGCAGTGATACAAAATGGAGAAAATAAATAAATAAATAAATAAATACTGTCCCAATAGCTTCAGAGGGGCAGACATTTTGTTTCTTGAATGCCCTTGTAGGGGTGGGGGGGGCACATGAAATGGTGCTGTGAGCAGGATCCAGCCCACAGGCCTTAGGATGGGAACCCCTGTATAAGACACTTGCTGACAGTATAATGGAGTACACAAGGAACAAGTGCTTTATTTGTGTTTTAGCATTTTTCTTTGTTAGGTTCAATGCTACATTCTTCCTCTTTGATGAAAACCACAAAAACTCCAGGAGTCTCTCCTCTCTTCCAATCAAAGCAAAACACCTAACCCTATATGTTCAATGGAGCATGCAAAGTGAAGGGATGCTAAGAAGAACAAATCATTTTCTTTTATTTGTGAGCAGCTCCCAAATGTGGTCATGTGATGATTTAATTACTCATTTTCAACCAAAAAACCATCAACTGCAAAGACAGCTTTTCACAAAGGAAAGTCATTCTTCTCTCCATTTCTTGACAGCGGCCTTCAATAACAACCCGCAGTGATTAAATTCAACAAGAGTGAAGGAAGAAATAGAAAGGAATGAAACTACTGAAATGAGTCTATGGGATCAGATTATTAAATGTCCTACAGAATCCTGTACAAGTGACAGATGCTAGAGCTTTGCTGTTTTCAGGGAAAGCTAGAGAACAAAACGTAAGAAACACAGAAGGTTAATACATTCTCTCTGTTGAACTTAGTTAATTTAATTTGTACTTTTGAGATACATAAAGTATACTTTTTAATCTTGCAGTTGCATATAGAAAGAGGTAAAGGTAAAGGTCACCCTAGAGTTGGATATGTTTATAGCCAAAGAGCCAGCACTGTCTGCATCTGTAGACATTTCTGTAGACAAGTGGCAGGCATGCTTTGACACTGGAGTGCACAGAATGCTGTTAACTTTCCCTCCAAAGTGGTATTTATTTATCTACTTGAAATTTCTTACTTTCAAACTGCTAGGTTGGCAGGAGCTCACGCCATCGTCCAGTACTTGGGACTCTAACTGCTGACCTGCCAACTTTCCAGTCATCAAGTTCAGCATCTTAACCACTAAGCCACCACAATCCCAATATAGGAAGAACAGCATGGAGAGAGAATTACCAGAAGTGCAGGCGGGTTTCAGAAGAGGCAGTGGGACTAGAGACCACATCGCCAACATAAGATGGATCATGGAAAAAACAAAGGAATATCAGAAACAAGTCTACTTCTGTTTCATTGAAACACTAAGGCTTTTGACTGTGTCGACCACAACAAAATGTGGCAAGTAATTAAAGAGATGGGAATACCGGAACACCTTATATGCCTCATGAGAAATCTGTACATGAATCAAGAAGCAACAGTTAGGACATAAAATGGAATGACGGAGTGGTTTGGAATAGGAAAAGGAGTAAGACAAGGCTGCATTTTGTCACCCTGCTTATTCAACTTATACACAGAACACATAATGCGCAATGCAGGAATGGAGGAATCACAATTTGGGATCAAAATTGCTGGGAGAAACATCAACAATTTGAGATATGCAGATGATACCACCCGAATGGCAGAAAGTGAGGAGGACCTAAAGAAGCTCCTGATTAGGTTGAAAGAAGAAAGTGAAAAAGCTGGCTTGAGACTCAATATCAGAAAACCAAGATCATGGCAACAGGCCCTATCAGTCCCTGGAAAATAGATGGAGAAGAAGTAGAAGCAGTGACAGGTTTTACTTTCCTAGGATCAAAGCTCACTGCAGATGGTGATTGCAGCCATGAAATAAAAAGGCGACTGATTCTTGGGAAGCAAGCGATGAGAAACCTGGGGAGCATAGTGAAAAGTAGAGACATCACATTGCAAACAAAAATTCGCATAGTCAAAGCAATGGTTTTCCCGGTGGCAATGTATGGTTGTGAGAGCTGGACCATTAGGAAAGCTGAGTGCAGAAGAATAGACGCCTTTGAGATGTGGTGTTGGAGGAGAGTTTTGAGAGTCCCCTGGACAGCGAGGAGAACAAATAGGTCAATCTTAGAAGAAATCAACCCTGACTGCTCCTTAGAAGGTCAAATAATAAAGATGAAGTTAAAGTACTTTGGACATTAAATGAGAAGAGAGGATTCACTTGAGAAAGCCTTGATGTTTGGAAGGGTCGAGGGCAAAAGAAGAAGGGGACGGCCCAAGATGAGATGGCTAGATGGTATTGTAGAGACAATGGGCACAGAGCTGAGTGAGTTGAGGGGGATGGTGGAGGACAGGAGTGCCTGGCGGACAGTGATCCATGGGGTCGCAGAGGGTCGGAATTGACTGTGCGACTGAACAACAAAAGCATGAAAAAAGGTAAAATAGCACAGAGAATGAAAAAAAATTCAACAAAAATCAGAACAGTATTTTGCTATCAATGTTTAAATTATACCAGGGGTTGGGGATACTGTAGACCGTACAATCTGAAGGGGTGTGGAAATTAAAATGTACCTCATAACATAATGGAGTTTGTGTTGTTCCCCTTCACCTTTCACAATGTATGGATTCTGCAAACTGCTGCCATCATTGCCTTTTTTACTGAAAACTAGCATCATTTTTGCCAATATGATGCCAAAGTATCCTTCTGCTTGATTAAAGCCATTTTTGTACCACAAGCAAATTGTGCCAGCACACTTATATACGGCCGCATCATTTCTTTTTTACTGACTTACAAGTTTAGTAATTGAGAGCAATGCTATGGATGTGCACAATAATTTTCTTGAAGCTAATATACAGGGTAGGTGATGCTCTTATTATATCACTTTGTAGCTGTATACACTTGTAGTGGCCACTGGTCCCCACCCCCCACAGGTGGTGATACAAGACATCTGTAAACTTAGCAGGGAAACTACACCAAGAACACTTTTGCTTCACTTCAAATGTGCATTAAGTAGATTTTCACATTTGGTTAATTTAAGCCAGGGGTTTGCAATGTTCTTGTACTGTGGGTCAGAGGTGTGGTTCCTCCTGCTGCTCCTGCCACTTCTGGCTGCGGTGGTGGCAGTAGTGGGTGCATTCACAGCATGATCCCAGCTGTTTTCACCACTTCCACCGCTTCCCATGGTGCATTTTTGCCAGGTTTTCAGCTTTTTTCAGGACATTTTTACAGCATTTTCACTACATTGTCCAGGCTTCCAGCACATTTTCAATGCAACTGGAAGCGGTGGTAGCTGTGGCAGTGGTTCTAGGGCCCTCACCACACCAGTTTAAATGGTGCCATGGGCTTGATTACGCCCGCAGGCCATAGGTTGTGAATCCCTGATTTAAGCAGACTTGTACAATTATTCACTTTTCTACATTGGCAAAAGTCCAAAGAACATTTGTTAAAGCTGTCAGAAACAAATATTCTACAGATAGCCAGGAATGTGTATTCCAGCACATAAAAAAAATATAATCCTTCTTTAGAGATGTTTCCCTTAATAACCTAGCCGTTGAAGCAAATTGCAGGTATGTAGAGAAATACTAGTAAAGGCTAAGGTCTCCTTTGCTTGAAAGTCAGTTATGTCCAAATCTTAGGGGCCAGTGCTCATCTCCATTTACAACCAAAGAGCCAGCGCTGTCTGCATCTGTAGACATTTCTCTGGTCATGTGGTAGGCAGGACTAGATGCTGAAGCACACAGAACACTCTTACCTTTCCTGCTAAAGTGGTACCTATTGGCCTACTTGCAATGTCTTGGTTTCATATTGCTTGGTTGGCAGGAGCTAGGACAAACATCAGGCACTCTCTCAATCATGCAAGCACTTAGGGCTTGAACTGCTGACCAGCCAAATATCTGGGTTTCATGCTCAGGGTCTTAATCACTAACCCACTGTGGCCCTTAGAGAACTGCTAGAAAAATGTTAATGGTGAATACTTTGGGAGAAGGAATTTTGGCCTTTATTTTATTTATACAACAACTTTCTTCAAGGTGAATGAAAATATTATAAAAACCAGATGCCAACTAAAACAAAATAAGTTATAACATTAAAATACAATTAAATGGATTGTCAAATTAAAACCAACACTCATATTAAAAATAATTTAACTGCACATTGGGAATGGGAGAAATGAAAATAAAGCACTCTTCAAAACTCTCATTCTCAGATGTCAGTCAACTGGCAAAAAACGAGACTTAATAAAAAGATCTTTTCCTGGCAGCAAAAAGAGAATAGGCAATACAGTAGTAGAAAAGAACTTCAGTCTGAGTAGAAAGAACTACAGTCAAACCTCGCATAACCAAAAACTCGCTTAACAAATAAGTCGGGGTTCACAATTCCCCCGCCAGAAGTCACAATTGATCAATTGCTCTTTAAGCAAAGTTGCTTAAAGAGTAATCCTGTGGAACACATTATGCTCTTTAAGTGAGGTACACCTGTATAATGTTATCACAGTGCTCTTTAAAAAAAAAAACCAGTATTACAATATACAGTATGTATGAGAAGTTAACTGATAGAATGCTGGGAGTGTATAATGGCTAGAGAAGCAAAAAGACAAATAACCAAAAGAAAGAAGGAAGGAAGGAAGGACAGACGGACAACATTAACTAGACTTTCTGATCAGCCATGGAGCATTGTAGATATTTGTCAGTCTAATCTGTTTTACAGAGGAGTTGGCGTGAAATGACAAGAAAAGACACAAAAATATGCCTGGGATCCTTGATGAGATAAAATATAATAAACAATAGCCTATTCATAACTATTTGCAGGGATGAGTTCAGCTAATGTTACTTAAATAAGTATCAAGGCATCCTGCGCAACACTGCTAATTTAAACACTTTAAATTATTAAAACAGTTTCCTTTTTTAAAACATGCATTAATGTACCATGATATAAACATTTTAAAGGGTTATACCTATTTTTGATACATAAAAGATAACTAATAAACATCATTTCATTATACAATACACTAATTGTATGTTTTATTTGGTAAACTTAATATATAGATGCTATTAAATGATGAAATTACTGTAAGTTCTAATTCACATGAATAGCTGTCTGGTATGTTATACAGCCCTTTAAAATTGTTCAATTCTATTGTCTCTGATTATTTTTTAATGCCAGAGATTAAAATAATTATTTTAACAAAGGTTGGAGCTATCTAGATTCTACCAAAGTGGGTAATAGAATAGATTTCTGGTAGTGTATCAATGGGCACAAAGCTGGGCAGGCTGAGGAGGACAGTGGAAGACAGAGGTGCCTGGCGGGCAGTGGTCCATAGGGTTGCAAAGAGTCGGAATCGACTGTGCGACTGAACAACAACAACTGTATCATAAAGAAAAAAGCCACAATATCTTTAAGAGTTGTGGGCAGAGAAGACTATGCAGAACTATTAGCATTAAAGATGTCAGACTGAGAGTATAGCTCAAGGTCACTCACGGAATGTTATGGCTTGGCAAATATCAGGAGCTGGAACCCTAAAGTTACACCTCTGCAACTTAAACAGGGAAACACTCCAACCAGCAATCACTAAACCACCCACAGAAAAATGACACTCTGTCAAGATCAAAGACATGATTAGTTTTTAGAATAAAGTTTAACAGATTTAGGCAAACAGGTTCTTAATTTACTTTATTTCATTAATGCTATACACATCTTTGCCAGTCTGGCCAGGTTATCCTGCTATGGTAATTGAGTAGACAATACTGGTAGCAACTCAACACAGAGCATCAGGCAGTGGTTAACTAACCTGACAACCCTGAGAACTAGTGGGCTTGGTGAAGACCACAGGGAAGGGTGATGGTCCCCAAGTGGATTAAATCCAATTTGAACCCATCTTGATTAAGGGCAACAGCTTCATCAATACTCCCCTGGGGCTGAGGAGGACTTTGCATGCCAAAAGGGCTCAGGACCATAAAGTGACTTGCAGAGCTGGATCAGTGGTATGAGTGTCACACTGTGATGCAGAAGATATATGAAAGGCCATGGAATTATATTCACAGGACAGTCTTCATAGCTAGTCACCATGATGATCACCAATATTCAGAATCGGATACGGAAGAAGAAGAAGAAGAAGGAGGAGGAGGAGGAGGAGGAGGAGGAGGAGGAGGAGGTGACACATCTTCAAGGAACAAACCCAAAGGACCCTTCCAGTGCAAAGTGTACAACTTTTGCTGAACTGTTGAATATTAGCAGTTTGTATTTATGCTAGTGGTTCACACATTCCATAGACATTTTCTAAAGCAGTGGTCCTCAGTCTATAACTCTTCAGATGTTCTGGAATTCAATTCCAGAAAGGCCCACTCAGCAAAGCCAATGGCAGGGGACTACAGGAACTGATGTCCCAAACATCTGAAGGATCAATGTTTGAGAGCTATTTTTCTAAAGGATATGATACAATCACAGGAAATTATCAGCTGGATAAAGAATCACTTCTTTAGTATAAGAGTCGGGTCAATATCAGACTCCTCCAGTTCTTTCTCAGTTTGACAAAAAAACAATTTTCCTTCTGAGTCACTGCTCCTTCAAATATCCTTATATTCCACTAGGGAATGAACCTCATTCTCTTTTCCATGCTTCAGTATTGGTTTTATCTTTCAAGATGTTAGCTAAACAGATGAGTGCTCTTCATCTCCTCTGGGTTTTGAGATACTAAACTGTAGATTGGGAAAATTTAAATCCTCCGGGCATCAGAAAAAAAGCCAAAACCCCTATCTCTCCAATTAGAAAAAGGAAGGAAAATGGGGGGGGGGGGACCCTGGAATTCCAAAACAAAAGTCTGTCAGTGAAATACAAGCTTTAAAACATTGGTAACTTTAATCCTAATGGGCAGTTCAGCCAGTATAGCTCAGTTGTCAGGAACCAATAGTCAGAATCCCCACTGAACCTTACAGGTGAGGGGCAGATGAAACCACCTGAGGTGTACGTGGTGTATTCACATGCTTTGTCTCTTGTATGATCTTGGACAAATTGCGCAGTTGCAGAGTACTCCCAGAAAGAAGGATTGATAAACCACTCAGCACTTTAAACCAGAAGAATCTTGGAAAGACTGCTGTAAGTCATGATTGACTTCACAACATACAACTGTCATTCCTGTTTTATTAAAGGGAAGTTTAGTGCATATAATAAGAGTTAATTTTTTGTTGTTGTTCAGTCGCACAGTCGATTCCGACCCTCTGCACTCCTGTCCTCCACCATCCCCCTCAACTCGCTCAGCTCTGTGCCCATTGTCTCTACAATACCATCTAGCCATCTCATTTTGGGCCGTCCCCTTCTTCTTTTGCTCTCGACCTTTCCAAGCATCAAGGCTTTCTCAAGTGAATCTTCTCTTCTCATTTGATGTCCAAAGTACTTTAGCTTCATCTTTACTATTTGACATTCTAAGGAGCAGTCAGGGTTGATTTCTTCTAAGATTGACCTATTTGTTCTCCTCGCTGTCCAGGGGACTCTCAAAACTCTCCTCCAACACCACATTTCAAAGGCGTCTATTCTTCTGCGCTCAGCTTTCCTAATGGTCCAGCTCAGTGATGGGATGTCCTCGGTTCCAGACGGTTCCCTGGAACCGGTAGGACCAATTCCGGAGGGTTCTCCGGGAGGGGAGTCCACTTTTGAGGCGTCCGGTTCCGGACGCCTCACCGAAAGAATTTTTTTTAAAAAAAATCGGAGCTAAAATGGCTCCAATTGACTGTGCATGGGCAGAAACTCAATCTGACGCATTGTGCATGCGCCAGATTGAGTTTCTGCGCATGCGCAGTCAATTGGAGCCATTTTAGCTCCAATTTAAAAAAAAATTGTTTTACTGCTTTCAGGATGGCGGCGGCGGCGGCACCAGCCCTCTGAGGAGGGCACCTCCCCCGCGGCACGTTGAGGGCTGCCTGGGCTGTCCGCTGCCGACAAGCCCCATGTCCTGGGGACGTGTGGCGCACCGCTGCCGCCGCCTCCTCCGCCGGGTTCCTGTGGACTGGGTGCCTGCAGCTGCCGCCCCCCGCCGCCGCCACCGGAGCTGCCTGCATCCCTGTGGCCTCCTCCTTGGGCCGGTCCCTTTTTAGCCCAGCTGCAGCGCCTGGTGGAGGAGGAAGCTGGAGGCGGTGTGTCATGGGGACGGCAGCCGGCACCATACCCACTGCTTCCCGCAGGCCCAGGCCACCCATGGCCACCGCCAGAGCCGGGCCGAAAAGGCACCGAAGCTGCAGGCGCCCGGCGGAGGAGGATGCGGCGGTGGCGAGCCCTGCCGGGCTTACCCAGGGCATGGGGGTTTGTCGGGCCCAAGTCCCTAGGAGGGCGGTGGCGGCGGATGACCCGCGCAGGCACCAACGTGCCCGCGGGAGCTCGGTGGCTGGCCATGGGCTGTGGCGGCCATGGCCGGCGGCTGCAGGGCCGGCCGCGGCCTTCGTAGGAGGAAACGGCCGCAGTCGGGGGCAGAGTGTCTTGCCGGGTGGCCCCGGGCCACATGGAGGTTCGTCGTCGGCGCCAAGGAAGGTAAGTGAGGCTTTTATATTTAGGGTGGGTGGGTGATTTATTTGTGTTTTGGGTGGGTGGTTGTACTTTTATTTAATTTTTATTTAATTTATTTCTTTATTTTATTTCTTTAAGTTATTTACGGGTCTGTGTGCGTGGTTTTTTTTTTTTTGGCCTTGCCCACAACGTCATGATGTCATGACGTTGGCTCTGCCCATGACGTCATGATGTCATGACATTGGCCACACCCATGACGTCCATGACGTCATGGCGTGGTAGTAGAATTTTTGACATCCCATCACTGGTCCAGCTCTCACAACCATACATTGCCACAGGGAATACCATTGCTTTGACTATGCGAATTTTTGTTTGCAACGTGATGGCTCTACTTTTCACTATGTTCCCCAGGTTTCTCATTGCTTGGCTCCCAAGAATCAGTCACCTTTTTATTTCATGGCTGCAATCACCATCTGCAGTGAGCTTTGATCCTAGGAAAGTAAAATCTGTCACTGCTTCTACTTCTTCCCCATCTATTTTCCAGGGACTGATAGGGCCTGTTGCCATGATCTTGGTTTTCTTGATATTGAGTCTCAAGCCAGCTTTTTCACTTTCTTCTTTCAACCTAATCAGGAGCTTCTTTAGGTCCTCCTCACTTTCTGCCATTCGGGTGGTATCATCTGCATATCTCAAATTGTTGATGTTTCTTCCAGCAATTTTGATCCCAAATTGTGATTCCTCCATCCCTGCATTGCTCATTATGTGTTCTGTGTATAAGTTGAATAAGCAGGGTGACAAAATGCAGCCTTGTCTTACTCCTTTTCCTATTCCAAACCACTCTGTCATTCCACTCCGTCATTCCATTTTCTGTCCTAACTGTTGTTTCTTGATTCATGTACAGATTTCTCATGAGGCATATAAGGTGTTCCGGTATTCCCATCTCTTTAATTACTTGCCACATTTTGTTGTGGTCAACACAGTCAAAGGCCTTAGTGTAATCAATGAAACAGAAGTAGACTTGTTTCTGATATTCCTTTGTTTTTTCCATGATCCATCTTACGTTGGCGATGTGGTCTCTAGTCCTCCTGCTTCTTCTGAAACCCGCCTGCAATTCTGGTAATTCTCTTTCCACATACTGTTGCAGTCTATCCTGTATTATCTTGAGCATCACCTTGCTAGCATGAGGGATGAGCGCAATTGTTCGATAATTCGAACATTCTTTGGCATTACCCTTTTTGGGGATTGAAACGTATACTGATCTTTTCCAATCCTGTGGGCATTGTTGTGTTTTCCAAATCTGCTGACATATAGAATGTAGTAATTTGATTCCATCATCTTGTAGGGGTTTGAAAAGTTCAACTTGGATACCATCAACTCCACTGGCTTTGTTGTTTGCAGTGCTTTTTAGGGCTTTTCTGACTTTACTCTCTAGGATGTCTGACTCATGTTCAATGTTCTCATCATTGTGATTATCAGGGGTGTTGAGGTCCTTTTTGTAGAGTTCCTCTGTGTACTCTTTCCATCTTTTCTTAATCTCTTCTGCATCTGCTAACTCCTTGCCATCTTTGTCCTTTATCATGGTCATTTTTGCTTTAAATGTTCCCTTGATTTCTCCAATTTTTAAAAGGATCTCTAGTCCTGCCCCTGATATTGTTTTTCTCTATTTCTTTGCACTGTTCATTCAGGTAGGTTGCCTTATCTCTCCTTGCTTTTCTTTGAAATTCTGTATTCAAGTGATTGTATTTTCCCCTTTCTCCTTTGCATTTTGCGTCCCTTCTTTCCTCTGCTATTTTAAGAGCCTCATCGGACAACCACTTAGCTTTCTTACGCTTCTTTTCTTTTGGTATGGTTTTCTTTGCTGCCTCCTGCATGATGTCCGCATCTCTGTCCATAATTCTTCTGTCACTCTGTCTCTCTGGTCCAAGCCATTAAATCTGTTCCACACCTCCACTGTGTATTCCCAAGGAATGTTTTCTAGGTCATATCTGTCTGGCCTAATTGTTTTTCCTATTTTCTTCAGTCTAAGCCTGAATTTTGCAATCAGTAATTTGTGATCTGAGCCATAATCTGCTCCTGGTCTTGTTTTTGCTGACTGTATGGAGGTTCTCCATCTTTGGCTGCAGAGTATGTAATCAATCTGGTTTCGATGTTGGTCATCTGGTGATGTCCATGTGTAAAGGCTCCTTTTGTGTTGCTGGAAGAGAGTGTTTGGTATGACCAGTGCATTATCTTGGCAGAACTCTATCAGTCTGTGGCCTGCTTCATTCTGTGTTCCAAGACCAAACTTGCCTTTTATTCCATTTACTTTTTGATTTCCTACTTTGGCATTCCAGTCTCCTATGATAATGTGTATATCATTTCTTGGTGTCTGTTCTAGGTCCTCATAGAACTGGTCACTTGTGGCTTCATCTGCACTAGTGGTTGGTGCATATATTTGGATTACAGTGATATTGAATGGTTTGCCCTGTATTCTGACTGACATCATTCTATCATTTTTGAGATTATATCCCATTACTGCTTTTCTCACCCTTTTATTGACAATTATGGCTACTCCGTTTTTTCTGAGGTTTTCTTGTCCACAGTAGTAGATATGATGGTTTCCAGAGCTGAATTCACCCATCCTTGACCATTTTAACTCGCTGATTCCCAAGATGTCAATGCTTATTCTTTCCATTTCCTTTTTTACCACTTCCAGTTTTCCTTGATTCATAGATCTTACATTCCATGTCCCTATACAGTATTGTTCCTTGCAACACTGTATCTCTCCTCCCCCTTTCCTGTCCCTTCCCTTCTTCTGATCTGATATGCTAAGCATCCTATTACATCTAAATTACCCCATTTGTTTTGTCTTTTGTTTTGGTCCATAGGGTTCTCTTGGCAAAATTCCTAACGTTGATTTGCCGGTTTCTACGCCAGTATCCTCTCATCATACATGTTATCACAGTTTAAAACAAAGTATTATCATGCACATTATCACAGTTTAAACAATATCAGACTAAAAATAGCTAATTAGCATTGGTTATATGAAGTTATAAGTCAGTAGTTTCTAAGTATCCTTGTTATATGACATATTATAGGGTTTTTACTGTATGGGATTTTATATTTCAAGTGAAGTTTATTTTTGCTTTTCATTTCGTTTTAGAAGTCTAAACCGCCCATAATAGGAATATTTCTCAGATGGGCAGTATTAAGGAATGTAATACTGTATTAGGAATGAATGAATGAATGAATGGAGGCCTTTAAGTCCATTCAAAATCTCTAGCTGCCAGATGGGGTGGACCAAAATGCATGGGTTGTCTCAACAACAGACGCCTTTACAATACATGGTTGTACAGGCCTCTATATGTCCTGGTCTTTATTGTTAGAAACTACAGGGCTGATTTACATGGCTACCTAATGCCATGACAGATGTAGTTATCAAATGGGCTGCTCCATCACAGCTGGAGGAATTTGTCATCGTCATTGTCATGAGTTGGAGGCAATGGATCTGGAGGAATTATGCTATTGTTAACTGACACAAGCATTTTCAATGAAGGTGAGAAAATGTGAAATCATTCACTACATCTGTAATGTAGCCATCTCACAAGCATCTGTGGGACTACTGTGTGAACCTAGATACTAGACAACACAGGGATCAAGTGTGATCCAGCTGGTTTTTGATGTTCTTTAAGAACAAAAAAGCTACAAAAAGTGCACACACCATAATCCACAGAAAATAAGGAGATATCAGTAAACTACCCACCCCCCAATCATAGTAGAGTATAAGCAAACATTTGTAGGGGAAGGGACACCAGATAAAAAGAGAAATGGGAGTTTCTTGAGTGTGGGTGGTTAACTAATACCTTGAACAGGATTATTCCACACTACAAGGTTTTGCTGTAATTGTTCTTAATAATAAGGATTTTATATTAAATAATGTCACATATGATAAACGAATTGCTCTATTTTAACAATTGTTCTGTCAAACTACTAAAAATAGAACAGACAGAAGGCTGCTGCTAAGCATCAAGTTTGAACCAAGAAATCCATTTCTTGATTGTGCCATAAGCTATGAACTACGTTTTTCATAGGGTAGGTCTGATTAAAATGCATTTATTTTTAGAAGAGAGGGCAAATGTATAGCTAAGGTGATTTTCCTCCAGAAATTGCTATGCTGCTATATACAATCTTGTTCCAAATCTTCAGTGTGAGATGAATCAGTTTCTGATGCTAATAAGACTATTTGTGCTTCAGTCTACAGAAAACTAACCAGCTAGAGATATGTGGAATAAAGATCTGAAAATGTCACTAGACAAAGGTGGCTTCTCCAGATTCCTTCTTCTTATATTGGGTGAGAACCTGAGGAGACAACAGATGACAACTTCATCCCATTTCTCTAAAGACTGCTCAATCTGAAGTGATCACTGGAAATCCCGGAACATACCAGGTCCTTGGCCCCTTATAGGAAACAGTCTTTTCTGCTTACCTTCAAAGCTCCCACCAAACAGGTAAATCCAGGTTACAGCAGGAACAAAAAGTAGTGTCAGAGAGGCAGCCAGGAATTTCCGTCGCCCTCTGCAGATTCCCAGCATTCTCTCAGAAGTGGAGATTCCCGACCTGGCCCTGTTCCTATGTCGGAAGCATGGAATCCACAGTCTCCCACATATTATTCACTGAAAGGAGGAAACAGAACCATAGTCAATACAACTCAGCACCTGCCTCCGATCAAGAAAGTCTTACTTTCTCACAGTCTCTACAAGCTAATATGAAAAAAATAGGCCATGCAGGCTGCAAAATGCCGTCCTAATTTCAACATTCTGTGAAATGTCAAACACAATAAATATGTACGTTAGAAGCATCATGAAAGAGCACAAGTCAATAATCACATCATATCAGCTACACAAATGACATACATTTTATAAAAAAGCAACCTTTTTTTTTGCTGCCCTTTGAAAATAAAACAAAAACTCCAATCTCCTTGATGTCTCTACACAGGTGGTATTCCCAGGTAGATAAAACAGGGCCTCTTGTTCTGCAGCTTCTCCTTCCAAAGAGCCGCAGGCCTGCCAGCTGAAAATGAAATAGCTGGAAGCTGAAACAAACAGCGAAGGAGAGCAACAATGCTTTGTAATGACCAGTTCAAACATTATGTTTTTCGCTGTACAGCTTATATCGGAGATTCTCAACCTGTGGCCCATGGACCAGATGTGACCCACAGCACCATTTCAAATGGTGTCCCAAGTGAGCAGTTCAAGACCCAAGTATTGCATGACAGAGTGAGCTTCCATCTCTGTCCCAGTTCCTCCCAACCTAGCAGTTCGAAAGCAAGAAATTAAAAGTAGATAAATAGGTACAACTTTAGTGGGAAGGTAAACAGTGTCCTGTGCACTCCGGTGTCTAGCCATACCTGCCACATGTCCACAGAAATGTATGCAAATGCAGACAGTGCTGCCTCTTTGGCTGTAAACAAAGATGATCACTGAACCCTAGAGTTGGATACGACTGGCTTTCGATCAAGGGTGACCTTTACCTTTTACTTTTACTATACACCAGGATACAGACCACTTAAAGGATATGGATTGCACATATAGTTCACAGGTACCATTTTTTGCCCAACAAATATCTGAATTGAAATAAAATAAAAAAGAAATCTCAGAAGCAAATGTACTAAAAGCTACTTGATATTTGTCTAGTTGAGGTTGATGTTTCTAAGTAAATAATAATAATAATAATAATAATAATAATAATAATAATAATAATAATAATAATAATAATAATAATAATAATAATAATAATAATAATAATAATAATAATAATAATAATAATAATAATAATAATAATAATAAAGACACCAAAGTGTCTTTAAAACTAATACCAAGAAAATAGACACAATCTCCAAATGAGAAAATCTTTATCGGAACATAGAAAATCAAACACTATATTGTATTAGTTTTCATGAATCAAGTTCACTTCTTCAGGGATGGACCAATTTATTGTGCATTGTGCATAAAAATTATTGTGAGTTCTCAAAGTTCATGGGAGATATCTGTGCCAGATCTGGTTAGGAGTTCAATTCCTCACTGTACCTCTTGGATGTAGAGCTAGCCTGTGTAACCATGGGTAAACTGCACAATCCCAGAATGCTCCCAGAAGAAGATAATGGCAAACCACTTCTGTGTATTCACTACCTAGAAAACCTTGGAAAGGATCACCTTAAGAAAGGAGAAGTCCAACAGACTTCTCCTAGCCATGGACCTAAGTGTCAAAGAGGTATTGCCTGATAATATAGTAGTTGGTACCTAGTAGCACTACTCTCTGCAACTGCTCTACCATGATCTTACAATGCCAATTGCATTCAGATCTTTTTTCAGCCCTTTTTGGATTATTTCCAGTGCTCCTATCACTACTGGTATCGTTGTTGCTCTTTTCTTCCAGTTCTTACATCCTGATGTCTTATTATCTTTTTGATCCCTTTTTCTTCTACCTGATCATGACATGGAATTACCATATCAATCAGCTTAACCATTTCCTTAAGGACTATCTTTAAGGTCATCTTAGACATTTCATGACTGGGTAGGGACCAAAATCTGGTTTCCCAAGTTTCAGCTCAACACTCTAACTAATACAGAACACTGGCTATTAACTATTAATGTAAATTCTATTTCAACTGGTAGAAATTATGTAATTATTTTATAAATACTGAATGATGTGTCACATTTCCACTGCTATGTACCAAAAGCAGTTGTTTACTTATCTGCTTAGCAGATTTGCCTTTCAAGTATGTTACAAAGCCTATCAATTTCCCCATCATTTCACTGGTTAGAGTAACATATGATTACATTTTGCTCTGTTTGTATTTTACGTTATTAAAGCAAAATGAAAACAGTCTTGGGGGAAACTAGTGACCTTAGTGTCAATTTATAAAGAATACAATTGAGGATTATATTTTGCATTTAATTTTAAAGAACTCTTGAACATATCATAGGGACGCTCAAGAGCATGCAAAAGTATCAGCAAGCCAGCATTTACAGAAACAATTCAAGTAGCTTTCATGGAAATCTTCAACCAGGGACTAGTTGTACTTTATCTTGTTGATAAAACTTCCACTTTGTTTCCATTTCAAGGGACACTTCTAAGAGAGTTGTTGTTGTTCAGTCGCACATTTGATTTCAACCCTTTGTGACTAAGAGCATAGTTTCATTTAAAATTGTTTAACTAAGCCTGTGATTACATTTTATCCCATGTTTTAAAAAAAGGCACCTTAAAAAATGACACAAATATGGATGTTCTTCAAAATTCAGTTTAATCTCCCTTTGTGTGCACATTTAAGTTTCTTTCTTTTTTTTCTGTTTTTGGTATGAATTTAGAATTGTGACCTTTAAGAAGAGCCCTGGTGGTGTGATGTTCAAACTGCTATATTGCATCCAAAACTGCTAACGTTGTAAGTTTGATCCTGAATGATTTAAGATTGACTCAAACTTCCATCCTTCTCTTGACAGTGAAATGAGTATACAGCATGTTGTGGGCAAAATACTAATTACTGGACCTTATGAGCTACCCAGTGCTACAGTGTGGTACATAATGGTAATTTCTATTGCTATTAAAACAGTTTCTCAGGTTCTGGGAAATATATTGGTTAAATTGCAGATAAACCAAGATTAGTCCCTTGGAAGGCAGATTGAACAATTTTTCTTGTTGCAGTCCTGAATCACAAAAGATACGTACGTACTTTCAATTTAGCATAGCTTTCTTTGCAAATAATCCAAGCCCAGGTTCCAGTTTTAATCTTTTTTCTTGTTGTTATGAGATATAAAACTGCATGTGGCATTTTCTATGACACTTTCTGAATTATTTCAGCTCTGATCCAAACAAAACTGAACATCAGCTGTACTCACACACAGAGTCAAGACAGAATAAACTGCATCAGATAAATAAATCGCTTTGAAGAGATCAAATTATGAATTGTTGTTTTCTGACCTACTATATTTAGAGCATGCAGGTCTTGTCCATAAATCTATATCCATTTAAATACACAAAGCCCTTCTCACAGCAAAAGTTAGGTTTTACTTTCTCTGAGCATTCATAGGGTTGCAGAAATTTGGTACAAAAATATAGTTACATCTGATAAAATAACCATACAAGTTCATGAAAATCCATGTTAACCTTTGAGTTACCAGAAGGGTGTTATATCACTGGCTGAAATTGCGTTGTATACCACTATAAATCACAACAAGAATAGGCCCGTAGAATAAACTGGATTCATGGAGGAGTGGACTCACAAAATCATCATTGATTCAATGGACTTGCACTAGTTGTGACTTACTGTGCTAAGAAACACAATTTCAATCATTATATCTGTCTAGTTTATGTTCCAAGGTAACTGTTCATACCAGATAAGATAAAAAATGTACATTACAGTAATACCTCGATAATGTTTACCTCAGATAACGCTAAAATCGCATAACGTTTAAGTAATCTGGGGAGGAGAATTGGATCGAATAACGTTAAGGTCCTATGGGATGGATCGGATAACAACCGCTAAAGCCTGTGCAGTTACAATATATCTCTATGGAGCTTTAACGTTATCCGATCCATCCCATAGGACTTTAACATGCATCGGATAACACTAAAAATCGGATAACACCAAGACTTGTGGAACCAAGTCTTAGCATTATCCGAGGTATTACTGTACTCATCTATAATCTATAATCTAAGGGACTGTGGTGGCTCAAGTGGTTAAGATGCTGAACTTGAAGATTGGAAGGTCAGAGTTCAATACCTGACTACTGTACGACGGAATGAGGTCCCGTCTTTGTCCCAGCTCCTGCCAACATAGCAGTTTGAAAGCAAGAAATTGCAAGTAGATACACAGGTACGACTTTGGTGAGAAGGTAAACAGCATTCCATGCACTCGGGTATCGAGGCATAACTGTCACAAGTCCATGGAAATGTCTGCAGATGCAGACAGCGCTAGCTCTTTGGCTATAAAGAGAGAGAAGCACTGAGTCAGATACAAATGGCTTTCGAGCATGGGTGACCTTTACTGTTACCTAGTCTATAATCTATTTTTTCCCTATGCCATGTTCTTCCATCCTGTCAGAAAGTAAAGAAGTAAAAATAACATGTTACTTTGCATAACTTTTACATACTTTGCAAAAATCCAGGAGGCATTAATTACAATAGCGTTTACTCTTCACCTGTATTTTAAGCACCATATGCAGACAGAAAACAAATTGGAAGTGCCACAGCCCAGCAGTTGATGTATTATTTAACAGAACACATTGGAGTTAAGAGAGCAACAACAATTCCACAGCCATCTAGAAGAAGGGATATTATATATTCTGCATGCACAAGGCCATCAAATGTATACCAGGTTATTTCCTGAAACAAACATTTATTTGCTTTTTATGTATATTTGTCATGGCTCAATGTTGCTATACTGGAAAACTGCTTGCTATAGCATTCCAAGTGGAAACTACTGAAGTAAGTGGTATAAGAAATGTGGCACCATAGTATAGCATGCAGATATTTTCAGTTTTAAATATGAAAATACATACTTGGTGTTGGTTATAGAAGAATGTACAGTTCAGGAATTTTCAATACTTTTTCAGGATAATATGATGTTAGAATCTAGTGAAGTGGCTTGTTCACTTGAATTACTTGATCATTTAACCAAAATATAATTAGCCATAGTCCTCTATGAAATGTTCAGAAGGAATCAAGTTCCTCATAATTTTAATAAAATTTAAAATATCAACAACTATTGATTGCAAAAGATAGAACAACCAAAGCTTTTAAAAGGTACACTTTTGGACTAATCTTTCCAAAAGTTGCATTTTAACAAATAACTTATTTTCATTGTATGAGTGGTTCAGCTAATTCAAATATAGTGGACGTAATTACACTAGTTCTGTTTTGTCATGGAATAATAATTTGCTTGGTTGTTAGAGGAAGGAACACTACATATCTTAAAACAGGATTTTGAGCATTTAAACTAAACTGTATATCCCAGGATTCTTTTCAAAAAGGAACAAAGACATTCGAAATAGTACACCCATTTTAATCAGAGAAAGCTTATTAGGAATCTCATTGTTCTCTTTTTTAAAACCTACTACACAGAGATTCAAAGTGCAACAAGAGTCTATTTATTCACTTAATGAAAATCTGAACTCCACAAAGTATACAAAACAGACAAACATTTCTAACATTCCCGATAGTACATCCAATAAAAAATAATAATTTAATAATTTAATATTTGAGATTGCTAGCTAGAGGGTGGTTCTTACTGCCTTTTTCTCAAATAAAGTGGCTGAACAGACACAAACTGTGGTGTGTACACCTAACTGGAGCCACATTTAATCATAATCACATCCCTGTGAGAGGAGACATTTACCTGTTTGGACCCCATGCTACCTGTGCCAACATTCCTCTCAATTCTAGTATTTCTGAAAGAGGTAGACACATTCAGCATTCAATGGGGTACATAGAAAGAGCCTCCTCAAAGATTGTGATATTTTTGAACCACAGTTGGGCATACCCTGGTAACGGCAGTCTTGTGTTACAGGATAATCTTTCTCACACTAGGTCAGGTGAAAAAAACTGCAAAATGAACTCACAAGAAGGCAGTTTCGCCTCTGGCCTAGACACGGAAGAAGAATTCAGAACTAGAGAGCACAATTCTTCCTTTCTTTGAAGACACCAACAGGAAAATCTCAGAAGGCCTACACTGGCCTTGAGCCACAAGTTGGCTACTGTTGACTTACAAAGAAACTTGCTTCAAAACATCAACTTTTGAATTATGAATACAGTAGAACAAACAATAATGGCTAACTTAAAATAAGAAGCATTGTATAACTGAAGCTACCATTTAATCCAATTTTATACAAAACCATTTGTGACACCATTTGAGTGATATAAAGTCATTCTGCCTACATTCCCTTTTTTCAGATTACATTAGGCTATAAGAAAGCTTTATTGTTATGACCAAGAAGAAAGATTTTATAGTTTAAGCTACTGACAGACACAGTTTCTCTTTGAAAAGGGAGCACTAGGCATATCATAAAATTGAAGTGGCAGGAGACAGATTTAATCAAGTATTGTTGTGACCAAGTATGATTTGAAAACTAAATGAGTTTAAATGAAGTAAAAACTACTTGATCCACAATCTTAATGAAGTGACAAAATTTGGCTATTTCAAATCAAACAGACTAGGTAGTCTGGCCCATCCGATTTCTATATAAACTCATCTTGGTACAGTCCATGAAAATTACTATCCAACTATTACTGATGTTTTTCCAATTATTACTATTCTCTAGATTTTTAATTAGGCTGATTATGTGTTCTGCTTTACCAAGTAGTATTCTAACTTGGGGTTATTGTAGAACAATTGGATACTCATTGGCCAGGCTGGCTAGAACTGATGAGAATTGGAGCTCAGTAATATCTGAAAAGCTACAGTTTATCTTGCTATGGGGTTTGACAAAATTAATATGATCTGACCACTGCTTTAACAATTAAGTGACCTATGTACCAATCAAACTGGTAAACATTTATTTATTTATTTATTTTAATTAATTAATCTGAATCCAAACCATATAGGGCTTTATAGGTAACAACCACTACATGCTCCACTACCTTACCCAGTAATAGAGTATTTGTCTGAGAGTTGTCCAGTAAAGTAGGATGCAGGGAAGGTTTTTCAATACATTAATACCTTGGATAATGATTGCCTCAGATAACGCTAAAATCAGATAATGTCGGGGAATTTGAGGCAAACATTTGCATCGCACAACATTAAGATAATGTTGTGTGATGCAATTGTTTGCCTCAAATTCCCCGATGTTGATCTCTGCCCCAAAGCCCACAAGGCTAGAGACTAGCCCTGCAGGCTTTGGGGCAGAGATCTACTGAGGCTTAGACCCCTGGTTTGGTTGGGAGGAGATCAGGCATGCACGCCTGTTCCCCACCCCAGCCGGCACTACGGGCTCTCTGCTTTGGGCTGTGGTGGCTGGGGGTCAAAGGCACCTCCAGCTAGCCCAATTTTAAAGCAGACAGCTCAGGCAGGCTGCCTCCTTTAAGATTGGACTGGCTGGGAGTGGAAGGGCGACCTTTACCTTTACGTATACCAGCAGGTAAATACAAATTTGCATTGCATAATATGATACAGATAAACAAGATTTTCAGTTTAATGGGATGCATAGAAACAGAACCTGAAATAGTTACATCTAGATACATTAAAAGGGTAAACAGCCCATCATGTGTTCACATGGTATAAATATAAGCAATATTGGACTCATGTTGTGGCTACAGGCTTCTCAGAAGAATTTGGCTAGACACTGCCAACAGGATGCTGAACAAGCATCATTCAGCTTATGTTCTCATGGCTTGGATCCAAAAGGTACCCTTCCCCGTCATGGAAAGGCCATTTCTGATGTTGTAAAAGAGTATTAATATGAAAATCGTGACCCACCTCCAAATAAATTCTTCTGTTTGGCAAACACTGCATAAGACCTTTTCAGACCTTTTTTGGTTTATATTCTATGGCCATCCTTGTTCACCATATATGCACACACAATTGTCTAATACACTATGGTGCTATCATCTACATTTTTCCTTTCCTTGTGTACACAAGATATCCCAGAATAGCACTAATATTTTCATTTTCTATTCATAATTCTTTGGACCTCAGCCAAACTTTCCTATCTACACTGTAATTTCCAATCAGCTTCCCTGAAGGACTGAAACAGACAATACAGTATACCAATTTATTGGGCAACAACTTTCTTTTGCTCCCATTAATTACTACACAAGAAGTAGTATTAAACTAAATGTTTGGAAATCTTATAGAAGCTCTGTGTCTTTTAAGAGACCACACTTTTACATTCCAAAGAAGATTATACCATTCTAAAGAAGATTACAGAATTTAATTACAACAGCATTTGTAACTATAACTGCTGCAACCCTGCACAAATGCACCAACAAATGTTTCTACCTTCTCCTGATTTAGAAGCCATTATCTCTTTTCTTCCCTCTGGCTCAACTTTCCTTTCACACAGGTCTTTCTTGTCCTTCCATCAGCCACTAATGCAGAGTTCCCTATCTTTAATTGAATTAATTTCTATTTTTATAAGACTACTTAGTTCATACCCAGAGGAAAAAGGATCTTATACTTGCAATTTAAGTGATAGACTTTACATAATGGTCTAGCACAGGGATTCTCAACATGTGGCCCACGGGCTGGATGTGGCGGCCCACAGCACCATGTCACCACAACACCATGTGGCAGCCCACAGCACCCTCTCCACCACACAAGGAAGTGCCATGTGGTGGAGGAAGGGCAAAATGGCCATTTAGTCCCCAAAGCTGTCTGAGGGAGCGTGACCCAGCCCCCGGATTAAAAAGGTTGAGAACACCTGGTCTAGCTAATTATCATGTGCTACTGCAAGCTACTTACCAGTGGGACCAACTTTGGCTCTGGGGAAAACAAATTTTGATATGCAATCTGTGCAGTTATTTAGACATGAAAATCTAGAGTATCCATGCAATAGTTTGTGTTTCTGCCTCTTCTCGTTTTCAATATCTTTTGAAATACAGTAAGTCAATTAAAAAACCCCAGGAAATAAACAGAAAGAGCTCTGCAGGGAAAGATTTTAAGATTTAACCCACTGGATTATTTAATATGGGAAATAGCTAAATTTGTGCAAAGTTTCATGTTTCCAACCCTTACTGTTCCAGAAAGATGACTACAGTTCCCAGAATCTCCCAGCTAATGTATTTGGATTACAACCATTGGCACAATCAGTCAAGATATGACTGCTGAAAGTTATTTAAGTTTAAACATCAGTAGCATCCTTGTAGCATAATGTTTGTAGCTCCCATTTTTTTGATAAGATTGGAAACCCTTTGATTCCCCTAGATAAGTTATTTGGACTACAACTCCCAGAAATCTTTTAGTGAGAAAGTCAGTAGACATATCCTGTTATTTAAGATAGCAAATCAGTGGAAAAGTCAGTTGTTTCCGACTCTAGGGTGCAGTACTCATCGCCGTTTACAGCCAAAGAACCAGCCCTGTCTACATCTGTAGACGTTTCCATGAACATCTGATAGGCGTAACTAGATACTGGAACACACAGAATGCTGTTACCTTTCCACTGAAATGGTACCTATTTATGTATTTGCAATTTCTTGCTTTCAAACTGCTGAACAAAATTTCATGTTTTCATTTCTTACTATGTTAGTTACACAACTAAAACACCCGGAATCTTCCAGTCTGGGTAGCCAGTAAATATTCAACCCATGCAGTTATTTAAGATGGGCCTCAGTAGTATTTGTACAAATTCAATCATTCATTCACATTCCTGCCTTTCTCTTCTAGTAGGAATCCAAGGTGGCATGCAAAAATTTAAAATTAATTAAAAGAAGCTGATTTAATTTTTTTAAAGTACACTTGCAACTATTTTAAACAAGTCTGGAGAGACTTGTACAACTTATGAACTGAAAAATAATATTTAAGAAATGTTTTTTGCTGACCTGATGCAAAATAGAGAAGCAACTTTTAGCTTAGGTATTTGCTTCCTAGTGTTGGTTTGAAATTCATCAAAAGTTAGTCTGAAGTATCACAATGATGAATCTGAGAAAAATATATTTGTAATAGTAAACATAATAGTAAAAATTCTCCACCCAAACTGACAAAAGTACCTAAGGAAAATTTGACCTGTTTTATGTCATGTGAAGGCATAACATTCCCAGGAAGATTTTAGAAACAAAGAAAAAACAGGAAAATAACTGAAAAAGACACACAGTAGTAGTTAAAGTACAGTACAAGGGTGTTTGCCAGCATATAAGATGCATCAGAGTATGACACATCCCATTAGTACCAAAATAGCCCACTATACAAGACACGTTTTCATTTTTCCAGTGCATTTTTCGGGGAAAATACCAGGTCTTATACACCAGCAAATAGGGTATTTTTATAAGAGTTATATTCAGGGAAGTTGTCTTATCTTACTTAAGAGAAAAGAAACAGGAAACAGAATTAAATCAGTTTTATTATTATACAACTGTATTTGCATTATTAGTAATACTGTTGTAACTTGTTTAAATTAACTGTTCAGAAATTAACCCAGTAAATTATTTTTGTATAATACTCCAATTTAGCGCATATTATAATTAAGTTCAACATGATGTAATTAACTTGCACTTGAACAGTGATATATATCATGGATCATTTTTAAATTCTTTCTGAGACTCTGAGGCCAGAAACAAACCTTAGAGTAAGTCTATGACTCAGAAGGGAATTCTTAATTAATGAAAATGTCTCAATGTTAGAGTAGAAGCTTCTCCCACCCCTGTGATTATGCAGATTAGCTTGTTTTTTTTTTGGTGCTTGGCCTTAAAGATTTAAGCACAGGATTCCCACATCTGATTTCACAAAGACTTCTCAACAACATTAATGTACTTTCAAATCGAACTTTAAACTATCCCTTATGTCCATGTGATCTTTGTAACCTAGTTATTCCATCTCATCTTGTTTGTGCAATGTGTGAAAAAGGAAAACCTTATGGGACTAAGGGATGGCATCTGTCAATCACTGAATCAGCAATTATGCCAACATCAAATCAGCCATTTGTTAGAGAGCTTCACTTTCATATTGTGTGTGAACATAAATCAACTTTCATTTCATTTGCCAAGTATTGTCTGTTACTTGGTCTAATCCATGAGTCCTATACTAAATCAAGTGTGCTGAATCCAATTCTGCCTAGGACGTCAGGATCTTAAGTAAGCAAATCTTACTCTCTTGGTTAGGTTCTTGCATTGATCACGCAGGATATATTGCCACAAATGTAGCAAAATTGTCTTTTATTAACTCATCTGTGCCTACTCATCTTTAGTTCAAAACAGACTCACTATGGCCTAGCTGTACTATCCAATAAGATGGTTTGGCACTAGAGACAAACTCTTGGTCCATCTCACCTTATATACCTACTTCTGACATCAGCTCACTGACTTGCCCAGACATGCCCAACCAATGATGGAACGTGCATGCCATCAGGGAACATGATTCAGCTGAGGCCTCAGCAGGCATAGTGGTAGCTGCAACTGTTATAAGGGTCCCATGTAAAAATACATTACCCAATACCATTTGAACAGCTATAACATGCCTATAGCTTCAAATCTGTATGTGATAGGCAAATTCTGAGTTCAGATTTGGAATCACCACACTCAATATCATGTAAATCACATGTGTTACTCCCAGTAGCAAAATCGTTGTTGTGCAGTATAGTGAACAAAAAAGGAAAATAAACTCCAACAAGCTTTCACAGACTGCCACAGCAAGGCTATAAAGGACAAAATAGTAATACCTGAGTTTTACTTAAAGAGAAATAACCACAGCTAAAGCAGTGAAAAATCACCATCACAGTATCTAAAAGCTGCTGTGGCAGTGGCAATGAGGCATGGGATTTTCAACCACATTAAGCCTGCATTAAGCATCCAGCTGCATTAAGCATGGAGAAAGAGATAGGTGAAGCTTTCTCAATTCCATGGGAAGCATAAAGCATTACAGGGCAGGAATCTCTTCTATTATTAGGCTCAGTAGAATGTGCTTCTCAAAAAATAAAAAAAAGAAAGAAAAATTATTATTATTTTTTTATTATTAAATTAGACTTATATGCCGCTCTACTTGCCTCACTGAGGCGACTCAGAGCGGCTCACATAACATAAGCAACATATACAGTGTCACAATCTCAAATATAAATACAGCATAATATATATAACAACAGATGCAGCACAGATAATGCAATCAATAAATTTTACATAAAAAGAAAAACAATAAGCAATAAACAATACAATAAAATACAGTGTAAAAATACAGTATGGTCAAGAGAGACAGGAGTCTTTGGCCAGCTGGCCCTCATTCTCCCTGTCCAACAGGCAGGGAGAGTTCTGTGATGTTCCTTGGGTGGCCGTGGAGGCAGCAACAACAGCAAGGTCTTTTATGGCTGGGCTAGCCGGTCCACGCAGCTGACCCTCATTCTCCCTGTCCGACAGGCAGGGAGAGTTCTGTGATGTTCCTTGGGTGGCCATGGAGGCAGCAACAGCAGCATGGTCTTTTATGGCTGGGCTAGCCGGTCCACACAGCTGACCCTCATTCCTCCTGTCCGACAGGCAGGGAGAGCTCTGTGATGTTCTTTAAGAAAAAACTACAATTCCCCTAATGCTTTGTAATTGCCACAAAGCATAGAAAACTCCATCCACAATATTTTCTTTGCTTAATGGCTGTTACTGCAGAAATAACCTTGACAAGGAACAAGAGAATAACTTGAAACTCTTCTGAGAACTTGGATGATGATGATGATGATGATGATGATGATGATGATGATGATGATGATGATGATGATGATGATGATGATGATGATGATTATTATTATTATTATTATTATTATTATTATTATTATTATTATTATTATTATTATTATTATTATTATTATGCTAAAGCTTCCAGAATTATAGCTCATTAGAACCTAGATGAATTCTTGTAGCTGTAGTAAAAAAAACCTCATGCTTAGTTGCAATAGTAAGTTGTTCTGTTTCATTTTAATGACAAATTTACACAAAATTAATGTCAAAAATAAAATTTGTAACAAATAATACAGTTGAAACAAGGATCTCCTTTTTCTTCCTCAGCAGGAGTAAGACAGAAGAAAGGGATCTCCTGAGGAAGACACCTATAGTCTAGACCGGGGGTCAGTAAACATGGCTCTCCAGATGTTCTTGGACTTCAATTCCCAGGTGCCCTGATCAGCAGGAGTGCTGACATGGGCGTCTCATAATTGAAGTCCAAGAACACACTAGAGAGTCAAGTTTGCTGACCTCTGGTCTAGACTCTAGAGGCCTTCAATTCCCAGAATCCAGTACATTCCCAGTACATTAGCTAATCAGTGCTTTGTGGAATTGTCTTAGGCTTCTGGGAATTGAAGTCCAAAACCAAAAGGTTGGGAAACACTTTTCTAGAGGCAGCTGCACTTGTCTTGGGACTTAAGAACTTGAAAGTTTTACACAACCCCTGAAAAGTTCAGTACAAATTCTAGTAGGTGGTAAACATATAAGCTTGGCCCAAGATAACTGAGATACCATCCATAGTGGGTGGCTGCAAAAAATTTCACTACCACACTGTAGGCGGAGCCTACATCATGGGTGGAGCCTATGTCATGGGCTATCTAGTCATGCCTGCCATTTGGCCATGTATACATCTGCAAACACAGGCAGCACTGGCTCTTTGGCTGTAAATGGAGATGAGCACTGCACCCTAGAGTCATTATATGACTGGCTTTTGAGTAAGGGAGACCTTGAACCACTTGTAGGGACAAAATCTGATGGGGCAGGGCAGGGAGGTGGGTGTGGCCACCCAATTTCACTAATCCCCTGCCCGAAGGCCACCTAATTTTGTCACCCCCTGCCCAGAGGCCACCCCAGGTATGTGTGTGAACCTGTTGCTGCTCACCACTGCATCCATATCTACACAAATCTGACAGATGTTCAAAAACATCATTGACAACAGGACTAAGCTGCAGCATGTTGTGCATGAAAGAAAAGAATTATCTATGTCTGATATATTAAAAATCCCATGTCAATAATTTAAGATACGCTGCTGACACCATATTACTAGCAGAAAGCAAAATGTGTTGAAACAACTGCAGAGGAAATGATAAAAGAAAGTGTAAAAATAGGACTGCAGTTGAACATTAAGAAACCAAAAATTATAACTACAGGAGAACTACAAAACTTTGAAGTTGACACTGAAGAAAATGAAATTGCCTAACATTTTGCATGCCTTGATTCAATCATCAATCCAACTGGAGATGCAGCCAAGAAATCAGAAGACGACTGAGCTTTAGAAGGAAATAGAAAAAATAATCACAGGTAAGGATGCATCACCAGAGATGAAATATTAGAATTGAACACTATTGTTTTCCCAATTACAGTAATACCTTGGATAACGTTTGCATCAGATAACGCTAAAACTGCATAACATTAAGCAATCTGGGGAGGGGGTAATTGTATCACATAACGTTAAAATCCTATAACGTTTGCTAAAGCATTTGCCGGTTACAATGTATTTCTCTATGGAGTTTTAATGTTATCTGATGTATCCCATAGGATTTTAATGTTATGCATCAGATAACATTAAAAATTGGATAACACTAAGGCTTGTGGAACCAAGTTTTAGCGTTATCGAGGTTTTACTGTACTATGTATGGATATGAAAGCTGGACAATCAGTGGGGGGAAAGAGGGGAAGGGATTCATTTGAAATATGGAGCTGGATTTCCAGAGATCATGAATGACAAACAAGTGGGTCATAGATCAAATCAAGCCTGAACTGTTTCCAGAAGCAGAAATGTTGTCATATTTTGGATATGAGACCAGGGAATTCTTTGGAAAAGATACTAGGAAAAAATTGAGGACAGTAGGAAAAAAGGAAGACCGAATATGAGAAGGATTTACTCCATAAAGAAAACAATGGCCTTGAATTTAGAATTGCTGAGAAGGGCTGCCAATAATAAGACATTCTGGAGGTCAATTATTCATGGTGTTTCAATGAGTCAGAGGTGACATAATGACAAATACTGTAATAACATATACCATGGTTCTGCATTTGTTGCATCTTTACTAATTGACATAAAATGTTATGTAACATCATTTATTTATTATTATTATTTATTTATTTAATGCATTTATTACCCCGCCCCAATCGGGAGGACCCGACTCTGAGCGGCTTACAAGAAATAAAAACATAAAATGATCTATATCAATAAAAAATCCACAAAAGTTAAAAAAGTTATCAAAGTTAAAAAACCATACAGAAACAGCCCGTAATCCCGCATTCGGATCCAGGGTTGGCCATCCATTAGATAAGCCATCTGGTATGAGAACCCACGTTCCCGGGTCCCCAAACTTGTCTTTAAGTGCATGGGCTTTGTTGCATCTAAACAAACATTTTACCTAAAACATATACAACTTTTAAATTTGCTTAAAATTTGTTTGCATGAAATTAAAATGAATCTCATTAAAGTTAAACAATATTTCATAAAATTTGAAAATATACAACTCATTTTCCAAGATTATGTGTATTCTCTTAAATGCTTTCTCTTGTGTATCTTCTTTATAATACTGTACAGACTGCACAGTGTTAGCAAGTGCCTGCAACAATAATTTCCTCTGACAGAATCATATTGAGTGTGTGTTTCCTTTCAAAATGCCTCTTAGAAACATGATACTGTATCCTAAAATGTAGTGTATGAATGCATATGGACAGAGCTGTCTGTCCTCATTTAGCCATGCACATAGGACAGCATTTCAAATATGCCCTATGAGAACACATGAGAACCAGCCTCAGTTTATGACATGTTACGAATATTAAGTCATTATAGTGCAAACTTTGCTGTCTCTTGCTGTCCCAGAATAGTACACTGATTAAACATGGATGACCCTAGCAAGTTCTAGACTTTGTAGTCATCATAGTGGAAAGCACACCCACGCAAGCCAACAATCAAATGTATTTTCTAAAAGAAATCATGCAGAAAAATATTTGCAACTTAATTTTACTACATTGAATAGATATTAATTGTAGGTCATTATGTTTAGAACTGTAGTCTTGAAGACTTTACTTGGTTGATGTCACAGAAAGTCCCATTTAAAATGTGCTTTTCTCTGATCCCCGTTTCACCATGAGCGTGTTCCCTCAAAATGGAGAATGGATTTGAGTAGGAGGTCGGTACACACATTCCAATTTGCCTCTGAAGTATGTAAATAAATCACTATTGGCCAATTGCTCCCACGTGGGAAAAATGATACCAGGATAATAAAATCACTGTCCAGGAGACTCTCTCTCTCTTTCACCATGGACCTGCAGTAGGAGGGGCTCACAGGATGGACTTGAGAGTCAGATGAAGCCTAGGGGCCTAAGTAACCAGTTAAGTTTTCTTTATTTTTGTGTACTTAGTTTGAATGACTAGTTTTGCAACTTTGATTCTTTATGCTATACTCATTACCTTTAATTTTTTAAAATAAACTTAACCTGAGACCCTTTGTGTCTTTTGAATTGGGACTGGGGTTAATTGGACCATGCAATTGTGGCTACATCTGGCTACTTAATTCAGATACTCTGCCCTCTCACCAGCCGGGCCAAGTGGAGCCAAGGGGAACTCATAAAGGGGAGCTAACCCAAAGGGAAGGGCAGATGCTGCTGGTAAGAAGGTAAAATGGTGAGGGGTAACAGGAAGGCATTTTAAGGTACCCAAAAACATGTATTTTTAAAGAGTTGACTGACAAATCCCATTGACTGCCATTATGTCATAATTATATGACATAATGGCAGTCAGTGGGATTTGTCAGTCAACATACATTTGTAGTCTTTTCTGCATGGGAATAGCAATGGAACTAAGAATTGCCAGTAGCCATGAGATGACAGTTTGAGCAGGGTAGGATGGAAAGCCAGACTTTATGGACTAACCCAGCTGAGCTCTGGCTGAGTGACCAGCCTCTAGGACTGGGAGCACACATAGAAATGTGGAGGAGAGCAGGAGAACAACTGTTATTCATGGAACATTTACCTCCATTGGGAGACACTACGAGGCACAGTACATCATATGGTTTTAGCTGGGGAGATCCCACTATCTCTCTCAGGAGAAGAAAACTGGCCTGCATAGCCTTTGTGAAAGTTGCACAGCTCCAGAGCATCCCCAGAAAAAAGGGAATGGTGAACAACTTCTGACTACTCAATACCTAGCAAACCTTAGAACAGGGATCCTCAACCTATGACCTGTAGGCTGGATCCAATTCGCGGCACCAAATCACCCGGCCCACACCTTTGCTCCAGCTTCCACCACCACTGCCTCAACCCTTGTTTTCTCCACTAGGCTTGGTGTGTCCCTAATGATGCTCCATAGCAGGGTGGATGTTGTAAGGCTTACAACATCCACCCTCCTATGGAGCACCATTAGGGGCATGTCAAGCCAAGCAGAGGGCTGCTCTGGCCGAGTGCAGTTTTCCAGGTGATGCCTGCATCTTTTCTGGCGCCCACCGTGGTGAGAAGGACAGAATGGATCCCTCCTTCACCCACGCCATGCAGCTCCTCTAGGCTGGAAGCAGGTTAGTGATCTGGAGTGGTAGGTGGCTTGAGGTAGTCCCACTGGTGGTGGTGGCTCATGGTGGTCCTGCTACCACTGGCAGTGGTATGGGGAGTGTGGTGGGGTCTCAAGGTGGTCCCATCATCACCTGTGGTGGATGGTGGTGGTGGTGGCAGCTCAGGGTGATCCCACGGCCACCACCAGTGGTAGAGGATGAGCAGTGGGTGATCAGGGTGGTCCTGTCATCAGCTGTGGTGGTGGCTCAGAGTGATCTCTTTGCCACCACCATCAGCAGGGGATGAGTGGTGGGGGCTTGAGGTGGTCTCACTGGCAGCAATGGCAGGACCACCAGTCCAGTCTGAGGGGGAGTGAATGGGCCCCTGGGCAATCAAATCAAATCAATCAATCAATCAATCTAACAGATAACCAATCATTTGCAACATGTTCTATTAATGTAAAATCAAACAAATGTTGAAATGAAGCTTTATTTTTTAAGGAGGGATATCTAACCTTTAGTAATATTAGTGATGCTTACAGTGATCTCACTGAACCAAGTGGAGGGGCTGTTTATGTTAATTATAACTAAGAAATCCAACCAAGCCTAGTCCAACCAAGTCTAGAATGTCATTTTTTAAAAATGTATCACACTAGGTTTTATTTGTCCCAAAGCAGCATGCTGCCCATTATTCCTTTAAGAGTAATGCTTCATTATGTTTTAGTTAATTGCTATCAGAGAAATACACTTAAAAATAAAAAAAATGCCCACCCTGAAGCAATGGTTAGAATCATTACTTGTTGGAATATATATAATTTAGCCTTCACAAACTTCCTAAATATTTGGGGGTGCTGGTAGCCTGATGTATGTATGATGGATGTGCATTTCTCATTGATAGGGCCACCATTGAGAAGTACGAGACTCTCTTGTCTCTAGTTTAGTGTAGTACAACTGTCATTTATAGCATAGTTCTTGGCTTCCCTTTAAGATTCTGGCAAGACTACAGTTTTGCATTTGGTTTGGGATGTCTGGGGAAAGAAGTAAGAATACATTACTCTCTTTTAAAGTTAATGGCTAGAACCCTATTGATTTTTGTGTAAGATATGTGCAACTTGCTGTGAGGCACCACAATTTGCCACAGCAAATTACACATTCCTTATTCAAACACCATGAGAATTCAGCCAATATTTTACACTTAATATTTTTATCTTCATGATAAAATTTCTGTCATCTAACGATTGATAAGATAAATAAATACAAGTAAATCAGTCATGGTTTTCAATTACCAATCCTGCCCTATAGCTAAACAGTGTTACATGTCAGAAAGAAAGTTTTTAAAAAGCACATATAGGCACAAAGCAGTTTCGATTGCCTTTAATATAAACCAAACAGTGCTAACAGATGACAGTCTGCCAATGAATATCAGGGCAAACATATTCAATATAACAGTGTTACCAGCAATGCAGTATTCATCCGAAATGTGGGCAATAACAAAATCAGAGGAAGAAAAACTGGCGGTAATCCAAAAAACAATGGAAAAACGGATGTGAGGAGTAACAATAAAGTCAGCAATAAGGAATTATGCCAAAGAACCGGACTGAGTGATGTGGTCGATGAATTATATGTGGCAAAAAGAAGATGGGTAGGCCCTATCACCCACCTAAAAGATAACAGATGGACCAGGAGGCTAACAGACTGGAACCGGGAGCAACCCACCACTGTCTATAAGCCACACAATTGTGTTGCCTATACACACTGAACACTGAATCTAGAGAAACTCTTGCAATGAAGTTGTACTCCCCACAGTCTGAATTAACCTGACATCTGACAGAAAGGATCCACCTAATGTAGAGAGGTTTTATTTCTGTAAGTTATAGGCGGGGAAACTTTGGTCTTCTAACAGAATTAAGTGACAACTTCTACAATTCCTTACATTGGCCATCCTGGGTAAGACTAGTGAGGGTCATAGGTCAGAACAATCGTGGACGCCACTACATGTTATAAACTCCACAGAGAGATTATGTACACCAGATATCTATGGCATAGATAGTAGGATCCATCATGTAATAAATTCCACAGACAGTTTACAACAGCCGTGGGTAATTTATGGCAGCATTCTGGATATGCGCATGTACGTTTGACACCTGTGCATGTGCATTTTACTTCTGCTTCTGGATAGGAGGAACCATGTGACCGGCCACTCAATTATGTGACCAGCCCATGGCCTGAAAAGTTTTGACACCCCTAAGATAGATAGTAGGATCCATTTCTCTCCTAAAAACAGCAAGAGTGAATGGATCCATTTTTCATACCAGGTAAAATTATTGTGAAGATTATGATATGAAACAAACCTGAATAATTGTTTGACTGTATTTGCCAAACTCTAAACACAGTGGCCAGAATTTGATTGGTTAGTTAAGGCAGCCGAAGTGTAGAAATTAATTACTACCATTCAATAGTTTGCTGCACACTAATACACACAACTGGCAACCAGTATGGGAGAAAAGTGCTCACTTATTCACTAGTGACAATTCACTGCTGCAGTGTATGCCACTGAACTAACTATCAGAATTCTGGTGAAAGAGTAAAAACCCTAACCATGGAAGAGAAGCATCAAGTTGTCAAATTTCCAAAGATGGTCCTGCGGCTTCATTTTTGAGTAACTGCATCACTCAAAAGCCAATATTAGTAAAGTCTAAATATTCTACCAAAAAAAACTAGAGAGTCAAATTCTGTAATCAAAATAACCTTTGCAAATTTGGAAACTTGTCCAATAGGCATAACTTATTCGGTTTTGAATGATGAATTTATCCATACAGATTTTCTTCAGGATGACAGTAAAATCTATGTACCATACATTTAACACCCATTGGAGAATGCTGCCCATGAATGATTTTCCCCAGAACATAGTACTTACAATGATGTACTTTGTACATTCATCATTTGAGAGAACTGAAAATAAACACTATGTAAAATACTGTAGATCCCAAATTCATGGTTTGCTCTGCCAAATTTTAGCTTCTTGAATTTTTATTTGACACATATAAAATATATTTTACAATTGCTTCTATGGCCAAATGCATTAGAGTGCAGAGATATATCTAAAAACAAAGCAGACGCCACATCTGCAGCACTAAAAGGATGTTATGGTTGCAATCCATTATGACTACTGGTGATCCTAAGGTTTTCTAAGTAGAGAGTACCAGGAAGTGGTTTACCCTTCCCGTTTTCTTCAGCACACTGTGACTGTGCAGCTTGCCCATTGCTATACAGCAGGGGTTCTCAACCTATGGCCCACAGGCCACATCCAGCCTGTGGTACAAAATAATCTGCCCCCAACCTCACTCCAACCACCCCGCCACTGCCGCCATTGGAATCAGCCATGGACTCATTTACAGCCATCATAAAAGTGTTTATGACAGCTGTAAATGAGTCTGCAACCATCGTAAATGCATTTACTACAGCCGTAAATGAGTCCATGGTTGTCATAAATGCATTAACAACAGCTGCGGATGCATTTTAAAGCAGAGTTTGGGGGGAGGGGGATCCACCAGTCTGGCCCACTCAGCTGTCTGAGGGGGTATGGTCTGGCCTGCTGATGAAAAAGGTTGAGAACCCCTGCTGTACAGGATGGTTTGTTTCCTAGGAGGCACAGTGGGAAATCAAACTCCCAAGCTATGATATAGCTGGGGAAAAGACGGGAGCTCATTCTGTCCTGCAGTATTCGGGTATTGAACTGCTGACCTGCCACCTTCCAGTCAGCGTCTTAGCCACTTGAGCCACTGCAGTCAAACCAAGTTTATCAAACCCCCTGAATGCTGCAGATAATTTTTATGCTCTTCAGACTGCTCTTGAAAGTAAAGCCAGCAAGCATGTCTTTGAATATCCATCACCAAGGAATATAAACAGAAAAGCATTGTTATTCTTAAATTCTACCTACAGGATTCCCAAAGGTATTTCATGTCACTCTGTAGGAATAGAATGTCAGACTAGCTAGGCCTTTTGTTTTATCCAGCAGGATTTTTTTATTGTTTCTTATTTCTTTTTCCTTATTAGCATTGCTAAACATTACTGTCTTGCTATATGTTAGAAAGCTTGCCAATACCTTATATATACAGTACTGAGGTTTGCCTATACAACTGGTTTTATCTTGTTCTACTAAGTTTTTTGTTTTGTTTTTACATATTTTGTAAAATAGCATTCTTTAGCATTTCACTGAGGACTGCACTGCGTATCTCTGGAGTTGCTGTAAATTTTCAGTCAAAGGAAATCACTCTTTACAGATCAGAAGACTGAAGTTGTTTGGATGGTAGATGAAGATATTGTTATTTCAGCACCAAATTAAGAGCTAAATATTTACTTAAATTTTTCAATTTTACTAACAATTATGCTGAATTGTTTTCTTGATTCCAGGCATTGTATCCTACCCTGATACAAACTGATACAGTAAAACTATGTATTTTAACAAACAAATTTACAGAACATTTCCCAGCAATTTCAGCAAAAAATAGATGTTATTCCTAGAATCAGAGTTTCAAAGTTCTTGTTTACACAGACGCCAATATGCTGAGTATGCTTATTCACCACCCACCTAACAATGCATTCAGAATGTATTACTTCACTTTCAATAGCAGCTATTCCACAGATGCTGTCTTTTGGAATAAGCCCTTTTTATAGAAAGCTGAAATTAATCAAATGTGCTTCACAGGTTTCCCTTTCCCAAATACCTATAAACTAGTACTGTACCTCAGATAACGTTATGACTTGGTTCCACAAGTCATAATTTTATCCGGTTTTTAACGCTGTGCAATCCATTGATTGCATGTTTTTTTTAAAAAAAGCCCTGTTCCCTTTCCGCCCAACCCCAGGGCTGATCCCAAGCTGGCATCGGCTCTGGGGTTGGGAGAAAAAAAGGGGGCGCACACGCACGCACACGCACTGGATGGCTATGCCCCTTAGCAATCCAGGCCAAGTTTTTCCTAGCATCTCTTCAGAAACCCCTGCCTGGATCACTAAGAGGCTTAGTGATCCAAGGGGGGTGTTCTGAAGAGAGGATGGGGACCTTTTCCCCAGCTTCTCTTCAGAAGTCCCCCCCCCTCACCTGAATGGCTAAGCCCCTTAGAAATCTAGACCGGGGGGGGGGGTCTGAAAAGAATATAGGAAAAGTTTTTCCCAGCCTCTCTTCAGAAACCCCTCCCTGGATCATTGTTACCAGGTGCATGCCCAGTTCTTTCACCAACCCAACTGGCCATCGCATCATGCAATGGCCAGCTCAGTTGGGGAAAGAACGGGGTGGCCCCCAATCTTTCCCCCACCCAGATGGACATCGCATGTTGTGATGGCCAGCTGGGTTAGGGAAAGAATGGGGTGCATGCCCCGTTCTTTCCCCTACCCAGCTGGCCATTGCACGCTGTGATCAGCGCTTGGGTTGGGGGAAAGAACTGGGGAGCACGCGCCCAGCCCAAGCACTGATTGCAGCAGCGGCAGGTTTGGGAAGCCGAATGGGGTTTGATTAATATGGCTGAAATATTGTCATCTTCAGCCCTTTATTTTTCTTTTGCCTGTATTCCTTAGTTCCCCCGAATGGGGGCTCCCCGGTCGGCTTCCCAAACATGCCGCTCCAGCCAAGAGCGCAGTTGCAGCATTGCTGGGAAGCCGACCTGGGAGCCCCCGTTCTGCTTCCAGCCATGCAGCTACTGCAAGCTTTGTATGGCTGGTTTGGTTGTGGGGAAATCAGGTGTGTACTCGATCTCCCCCCAACCAAACCAGTGATGTTTGCCTCGGTAGATCGCTGCCCTAAAGCCCACATGGCTGGTCTCCAGCCCTGCAGGCTTTGGGGCAGAGATCAACGTTGGGGAATTTGAGGCAAACATTTGCCTCAAATTCCCCGACGTTATCCGATTTTAGCATTATGCAAGGCAAACATTATCCGAGGTATTACTGTATCTGATTTATTTCCTTCATCCTCTTGTCCAATTCATAGGTAGCCTTGCAAAGGAGGGAGGGAGAGAGGGACTGGGGAAAACTCATTGGAACACATTACTTTATTTTTTAAATTTAAATATTAATCTTTCATGATTGTTTTAAAATACACTTTCGCAGCCCCCCAGCACAATTAATCTTAGTCTCATTTCTCTACAAATCTGCCTCTGCTAATAATATGATTTTCACACAGATTTGGGACTAACACTAAACATGGCCTTTTGGGTAGAACACAATCTAAACTGACAGTCAGTAGCATTAATTCAGACCAGACTTATAATATCGAACTCAGAAGGACACAAATACAGGTTTCTCAACAGAGGAAGGCAACAACTAAGGAATACAGGCAAAAGAAAAATAAAGGGCTGAAGATGACAATATTTCAGCCATATTAATCAAACAGCATGCAGTTGTGACCTTGTGCTTCATAGAATATTGTCAAGTGCACTGGAGCAAAAAGCATGGCTCAATTGCAGTTTTATACCAGTACTACATCAAATGTGCATCCACCCTTCAGCTACGATCTTTCCCCTCTCTGATCCAAATCATGGTGAAGTGTTTGAATCTTGAAGGACAGCAGAATGTGTCAAGACCAGTGATGGGATGTCAAAAATTCTACTACCACGCCATGACGTCATGGACATCATGGGCGTGGCCAATGTCATGACGTCATGGGCGGAGCCAACGTCATGACATCATGACGTTGTGGGCAAGGCCAAAAATAATAATAAAAAACCACGCACACAGACCCGTAAATAACTTAAAGAAATAAAATAAATAAATAAAATAAAATTTAAATAAAAGTACAACCAACCACCCAAAACACAAATAAATCACCCACCCACCCTAAATATAAAAGCCTCACTTACCTTCCTTGGCGCCGACGAACCTCCATGTGGCCCGGGGCCACCCAGCAAGACACGCTGCCCCCGACTGCGGCCGTTTCCTCCTACGAAGGCCACGGCCAGCCCTGCAGCCGCCGGCCATGGCCGCCACAGCCCCTGGCCGGCCACCGAGCTCCCACGGGCACGTTGGTGCCTGCCCGGGCTGTCCGTCCGCCTGCGGCGCGCCCTCCTAGGGACTTGGGCCCGACAAACCCCCATGCCCTGGGTAAGCCCGGTGGGGCTCGCCACCACCACATCCTCCTCCGCCGGGCGCCTGCAGCTTCCTCAGGGCGGTGTCTTTTTGGCCCGGCTCTGGCTGAGGCCACGGGCAGCCAGGGCCTGGGGGGGGCAGCAGTGGGTATGGTGGCAGCTCCGGCCATGGCCAGGGGCTGGAGCCACCACTGCCCCCAGGCCCTGGCCGCCCGTGGCCTCAGCCAGAGCCGGGCCGAAAAGGCACCGCCCTGAGGAAGCTGCAGGCGCCCGGCGGAGGAGGATGCGGCGGTGGCGAGCCCCACCGGGCTTACCCAGGGCATGGGGGTTTGTTGGGCCCAAGTCCCTAGGAGGGTGCGGCGCGGGCGGACGGACAGCCCGAGCAGGCACCAACGTGCCCATGGGAGCTCGGTGGCCGGCTAGGGGAGGTGTCCTTCTCTTAGGGCTGCCGCCGCTGCTGCCAGAGCCACTCTAAAAAGGGGCGGCTCCAGCTTCGGAAGAATTTTTTTTAAAAAATTGGAGCCATTTGGCTCCAATTTAGTGCGCATGACCAGAAACTCAATTTGACGCATGCGCAATGCGTCAGATTGAGTTTCTGCGCATGCGCAGTCAATTGGAGCCATTTTAGCTCCGATTTTTTTTAAAAAAAATTCTTTCAGTGAGGCGTCCGGAACCGGCCGCCTCAAAAGTGGACTCCCCTCCCGGAGAACCCTCTGGGATTGGTCCTACCGGTTCCAAGGAACCGTCTGGAACCGGGGACATCCCATCACTGGTCAAGACTATAATGTGCCCACTTTGTTTTTGTTTTTTTTATTTGTTTTTATTTTTATTAGGTATTTAAAAAAATACAAAAATACAAAACAAGACAATTACAAAGATGTATGAAATTGTGAAGATCATGTAGCATATTTCTCCAAACAACAATATTGCATTTACCACATTTCTTGGAGCATAATCTTCTCCACATTATTTTCAGTTACATCATTAACATCACCCTTGTGCTATATACAATGTCCAGGGAGATCTGTATCTTCACAGTTTCCAAAAGTCATTCTGATCTTGTACAGGGGGTATGCCCTTTTTTTTCTCCAAGGTATAGCTTATAAAAGGTTCCCAGATCCTCCAGAAATTATTACTTTGCACTTTTCCTTTCCTACAATTTAGTTCCCAAGTAAGTTTTTCATTTAAGGCCAGATCCCATATTTGCTTGTACCAATCTTGAATACTTATCTTTTCATTACTTTTCCAATTTTTAGCTATGCATTGTCTTGCAACAGTCAACATTATGGCCAGCAGTTCTTTATTGTCCTTATTCATGTTGTAATCATCAATGTCGGTTAGCAAGATTGTATCTGACCCCAGCTTAACCTGCATGTTTAGTATGTTCTCTATCTCTTTTTCAATTCTTTCCCAAAAACCTTTTAATACTTCACAACTACACCACATATGTTCATATGTTCCCTTTGTTTTTTTACACCTCCAACATATATCACTCAGATTACTATACATTCGATGCAGGCCGACTGGGGTCCTATACCATCTCCATATTATTTTATAATTATGCTCTTTAACTCTAACCGACATAGTCCTCATTATCCTTCTTTTCCACATCTTCTGCCATTTTGTTTCTGTTATCCTTATCTCTAATTCTTGTTCCCAACGTTGTCTCAATACCTCATGTATTTTTTGACTCTTATTTAAAATCTTATAAATTTTACTTACTATTCCCTTGATTCCCATTTCTCCATTTCTAACTCTAATCAAAAGTGTCTCGAATTCCGTGCACTCTCTGTTTAAACCGTTTTCCCACAAGAATGTCTTGTTCCAATTATTTATCTGAAGAATCTTAAACCAATCCAATTGTAATTGCAAATACAGCTCACGCCTTTTTTCCTGATCTCTGCAAGTGTTGACCCAATCTTTCAGTAATATTAATTTCTTTTCCACCAATATGTCCCTGATCTTTTTATCAATTTTTAATGGGTAGTCCTGAAAGTCTTCCACTTCTAAAATCGGTGAAATTCCTAAAGTAAGTTCTTTTCTCACTCTATTCCATGTCTCCATTGTTGAGTTTAACATCAGTCCCTGAGCCTTCTTTTTTCCTTTTTCCTTCCCTTCCCATAATAATTGTGCCTTACCAAACTTCGTAAAATCTTTCCTTTCAATTTTTTCCCACACTATTTCTTCTCTAATCAATAGTTTTATAACATTTCTTATTTGGAAAGCTCTATAATACTTAGTAATATTTGGAATCCCCATTCCACCCTCTTTTTGTGATACATACCACAGCAGCTTAGTTATTCTGGCTCCTCGATTCCCATTACAGTACCTATTGATCATATTTTGATACTCTTTCAACTCCTTATCTGTATGTCTTAATGGTAAAACATCAAACAAAAAATTCAATTTAGGTAGCAACATCATTTTACATATGGCTATTCTGCCAAACCATGACAGATTTAATTTACTATACTGTGCTATTTTCTTCTCCATCTCCTTCTTTTGTCTGCCATAGTTCAAACCTTTGAGTTCCCCAGTTTTATTTGATAGCACTACTCCTAAGTATCTCATTTTCTGTGTAATCTGTACATTATAGTTCCGTTTTATTGTCTCTTCGTCCCCTTTGTTTCCATTAATTAAAATCATTTCTGTTTTGTCCCAGTTAACTTTTAATCCCGTTACTTCCTCAAAATCTTTCAAATGCATATTTATCTTGGCAATAATTTTTGTTGGATGCTTCACCATTATTAACGTGTCATCTGCATAAAGACTTACTTTAGTCCCTTCAACCCCTATTATTTCCTCATCTTGACGAATTGTGTTTGCCAAAAATTCCATAGCCAATATAAACAACGATGGCGACAACGGACAGCCCTGCCTCGTGCCCGCCTCTAACCTTATATCGTTTGTACAACTCTCATTAAATTTAACCCTTGCCGATCCTTGTTTATATAACTTTCTAATAATACCTTGAAATTTTTCTCCAAATCCGTATAATTTAATCATCTCATGAATCGTCATCCATTGTAAGGAGTCAAAGGCTTTAAAAATATCTAATGCTAAAAAACCCATCTTTTCCTTTTTTCCCCCGGCTAAGTCCAATATGTCCACTACTCTTCTTATGAGATCCGACATATGTCTATTTTTGACAAAACCGGCTTGGTCCTCCTTGATGTAATTGGCTATGAAACAATTTAGTCTATTTGCTAGAATCGTTGAAAAATTTTTTGCGTCTTGATTGATCAGGGATATTGGTCTATAAGATTCAATTTTTTCTAAATTTTTACCCGGCTTGGGAATCAAAGCAATTACCGATCTATTCCAGGAATCTGGAGTTGCATCTCCCTCTAATATCCGATTGTATAATTTGTATAACCTCGAGACAATCCAGGGCATAAAATCTTTAAAAAACTCCGCTGGTAACCCATCCTCACCAGGTGCTTTATCTTTTTTTAGTTTTTTTATTACTTCCTCAATTTCCTTGATAGATATTTCTTCCTCCATTTTATTCCTATGTTCCTCTGTTATCGTTTTAATTTGTTGCCTTTCAAAATATTCTCGCATTTTGCTCAAGTTTACCTCCTTTTTTGCATACAAATTTTTATAAAAATTTTCGATTAGCAAAGCTTTTTCTCTTCTTTTATTGCATCTTTTCCCATTTTTATCTATCAATACTCCTACCTGTCCTTTATTTTTTTATCCCTTGCTGCTTTTGCCAGTAATTTAGAGTTTTTATTACCATATTCAAAATATTCCCTTTTAAGAAAGATCAAATCTTTCTTTACTTTTTCCATATCTACTCGATCCAATTCTTTTTTAATTTTTTGTATCTCTTGAAAGACTTTTTGGTCTTTCTTTTTGACATATTCAAGGTGAAGATGCTTCAGCTGCTTTTCCAATTCCTGATTTCTGTTTCTAATTTGTCTATTTCTAACACTATTTAATTTTATTGATTCGCCCCTAAAGATTGCCTTCATTGTATCCCATACTCCTCCCCGGCTGACCTCATTATTTTCATTCCATTTCCAACTTTCCTCCCATTTCTCCATAATTTGCCTTCTCGTTGCTTCCTCCTTATATAGCTTTGCATTATATCTCCAAATGTACCCTCCTCTTTCCATCTCTTTTAAATTTATATCTACCGTTATCTTTGCATGATCAGATTCCCTGAATGTCCCAATCTTTATATCCTCTATTGTTTTAACTAACTCTTCTGTAACAAATATATAATCTATTCTTGAATACATATCGTGTACATGGGAATAATAAGTATATTCTCTCTCCTGAGCCTTAAGCTCTCTCCAAACATCCTTTATCCCCAATGTTTTCCTCCACTCAAATATATATCTTTTACTTCTCTTTTTTGCACTTGTACTATCAATGTCTGAACACAACATATTGAAATCTCCACCTAAGACCATGCTCTTAGTTCCTTCCTTGTTCAAGATTTTTCCCACTTTATTTAAAAATTCTTCCTGTTTATCATTTGGAGCATAAATGTTAGCCAGCATTATTTCTTCTTCCTCAATTTTTCCTTTAATTATCAAATATCTTCCTTCTGGGTCAGCTATGGTTTTACTCACAGTAAAACCCAGTTTCTCCGAGATCAGAGTTGCAACTCCCCTGGCTTTAGATGTCCCATATGCCTTTTCATATATTTCCATTCCCCTCACCGCCAAATTATTGACATCCGCTGATTTCTGATGGGTCTCTTGCAAAAAAAAAATATCAGCCCTGGCTTTGTTGAGCGACGTTTGCAAGCGCTTTCTCTTCAAGGCGTTCCCTGTTCCCTTCACATTCCACGTTATTAATTTTAATGACTTAACCATCTGTGTCTAAATCCACCTCCCATTCTCCATTTTCTTCCCCAGACGTGCTCCCTAATATCCCCCACACTTTCCCACTAATGAAAAAATTAATTAAGACAAAATATAATAGAAACATTAATATAAGAATCATTAATAAAGCAAATACACTAAATAAACTAAATAATAAAAGAAAAAAGAAAAAAACTTACCTAATCCTCTCTCTTCTGCAACTCTCCCCACATCTTTCTCTTTGATGTCACCTCTGTTCTTCAAAGGGGGGAGGGGCGGACCGAAGAAAAATGGCATATTGTTCTTCCATTTGCCCCCTCCCTCTGCCACCAATTAATTTTTTTTGAGTATATTCATTACACCAGTTCCGCACTTGTCCCTGAAATGTCCACTCCTCCCACTGCTCCCTCCTCCTCCTGTCCCGAAACCGGTCTCATCGCACCCACCTTATACAATTCTGTTCTCAAGGCAATCCAATCTATATCCGCCTCCTTGATCAAGCCGATTTGTGTTAAATACTGTAATGCATCGATATTCCCATCAAGAACATGCCATCTTTTGTCATGAAAAAATCTCAACTGTTGTGGAAACCTCCAACCATATTTGATACCCTTTGCAATCAGCAATTTCGTGACAGGTTTCATCATGTACTTCCACTTTCTCTCCTCCGGCGCAATGTCATTGTAGACTTCCACATCCAACCCCTCTATTTTTAGGACACCAGACCCAGCTTGCCTGATGAAAGATATTACCTTCAATTTGTCCGCCCAATTTGCAAATTTAACTAAAACGTTCCTGGGTGTCTTCCTGTCCCTCCTTCCCCCCACCCTAAACGCAGCACCAATGTCATCTAAACCAAAATCCTTGCCCATTTTGAGTGAGTTCAGCCACTCCAAAACCCTCTCTTTAAGCTTGTCTGGCGTCCTTTCAGCCATATGACGAATCACTATGTTAAATTTTCTCCACCCCTCCTCCACCATCATCATTTTTTTTCTCTTGCACAACAATCTTATTTTCCAATACATGCTCTTGAATAAAAAGTTCGTTCACAGATATTATAGCTTGTTTGATTTCTTTTTGCATTGAATTTGTAATCTCTTGGATCCTTTGTGTGTTCACTGCCACATCTTTTTTCACATCTGTAAGGGCCTTGGCCAGGCTTTCATATTGTAACCTGGCCAGTTCCCTATCTTTCTTCATTTCTTCACTATTAATCTCCACAGTTTTATTCAACTTGGTTTGATTTGCATCCAGCTTTTGCATTGTTGCCTGAGTATCAGTAATATTTTTGGCTAGTTGTTGAAGAATTGCAGTCATATTGTCCATTCTTTCGGCCAGATCAGGAGTGCGTGCTTGCTCAGTTGTTGTAAGACCCATTGATGTCGTTGGGGGCTCCATAGTGGGAGACGGTGTTTGTCTCTCTTTGTCTTTTTGTTCTTTGCCTTTCTTATCCTTTATTTTTGATTTAACAACTTCTTCCATCTCCCTGCCTTTCCCTTCCTCCAAACTGTAAAAATCTATGTAAAATTAAGTATACAAAACAGGCTAATGCTTATTACCCTATGATTAACTGGCTCAGTCAAACTTATTAGAAAAGGAAGGGAACAGGAAAGGTAAAAAAAATTCAGTCCACCAATACACCCCCTCAGTTCAATCCACCAGTACACTTTATATGTCTTGAAACAGTCTCAAACGTCAAACTTTTAAAAAGGGATCTTAGAGGAGAAGGAAAGGAGATTACAAAGGGCTGAATCTGCTGACCGTTTTAAAAAGACTCTCTTCCCTTTCTTATAAGTTTCGTTTTATCACAAAGACAGTGTACGTCACAGTTCTCACTTAAATCTCTCTGTTGTCCGCCATTAAAACCCGAGCTGAAAAGATTTTTAATTCCTCAGTCAATAGCGCAATTCTTTGCCCTTGCGAGAATCATCCAAAAATAGAGGTAAAGTGAAGAATGGCGAATCTGCTATCCACATTTTAAAGAGTTCCTTCATCACCACAGTAGTTTTCCATCCGCCACCTCATAGAACAAGGGAAAAAATCTCGTCACAGCCCTCCTAAGTTTCGCTTTTGTCCACCATTATAATCCAACTGCTCCGTGCGGCAGAAAAAAAAACTTTTCACAAGAAAAAAATCACCAGTGTGTGCAGCACCTCCAATGTAAACAGCACCTCCAATAAAGCCCTTGTAACTTTATATCCACATCTGTCCAGCCACCACTCTGCTCTCTGCTCTCTTCCAGCATTCACCCGCCACCTCCACCTCCGTCTCCGACCTGCTTCCCCTTCTCTTCTCCTTCACCACAGGGGTTCCTGGTGCGGCTCAACAGGCACGCTCACTAATAGCCGCTTTTTAAAGTTCTGCAATCCTCTTCACCCGGAGCCCGCACCTCCGATCCCCCTCACCTCAGTCCTCCAATGTTGCTCCAAAATCTCCAACTTTCCAGTCAGGCACTCAAAATATAATCCGCCAATGCACCTCTGTCAAAAGCACCAAACAAAGTATTTTATCACTCGACTTCAGCTCCACGAGCAGCGAAACGGACAGGATCTTCTGACCCCTCCCCCCGCTGCCAGGAGCTTACTCCTCAGTGCCCCGTTCATCAGTCTTCCTTTTCTTTCCAGCTCTCTCCTCAGACTCGCCAGCTTTTAAAGACTTCAGCCAAACTTTCCCAAGTAAAACTTTAAATTTTTTTCACTTTAAATCTCTTTGTTACCACATTGTTCTGGCAGAGCAGGCAAGGGACAATGCTTTCTCTACGCCATCTTGACTCCGCCCCATGTGCCCACTTTGTAAACCAAACAGAACCACAAGAAAGTCTGGCCCTAGAACATTACAAAAATCATGCCTAGACAGTTATGGGAGTTTCACAATGGAGGTTGTAGACTCAAACCAGGAGTGTTGGCTTTTAATTCAACCTCTGGCATTTCAGTCAACGTTGCCAGAGATGGAATGTAAAACAAATACAGTAGCTTATAAGTATACAGGACTGCAGTGGCTCAAGTGGCTAAGATGCTGACTGGAAGGCAACCGGTCAGCAGTAGGATACCTGAATACTGCAGGATGGAATGAGCTCCCATCTTTGTCCCAGCTCCTGCCAACCTAGTAATTCGAAATCAAGACATTGCATGTAGATAAAAAGGGACCACTTCGGTGGGAAGGTAAACAGTGTTCCATGCCACATGACCATGGAAATGTCTGCAGAAGCAGATAGCACTGGCTCTTCAGCAATGAAACAGAGATGAGCACTGAACCCTAGAGTCAGATATGACTGGCTTTCGAGCAAGGGTGACCTTTACCTTTACCTATACAGAAGCATACTAGGCTTGTTGTGCAACACACCTGCAGAAAAATTACAGGGATGTTACTTTCGCCCTGTCATTTCCCTTAATAATTTTAAATCAACTTGATTTAAATCTGGTTCCCTGCAATCTACTTTTAACATGCTCCATTCTGATCTTTGAAATTCCTATGGTACATAAATTTCAAAAGCAAAAAATCTACAGCCAAAGTTATTAAAAATTCTATACAGTGGAACCTTGCTTAACAGATTCAATACGTTTTCTGAGACCTTTTGTACTACAAAAAAAACTGTAAAGCTATTTATTATAGGAATGCATTGAATGCAATTTCCCATAGGAAAGCATTGAAAACCAAAATCTGCTAACCAAAACATGGTTTCTCATAGGAATGCACTGAAAACAAATTAACCCATTCTAGGGGGAAATTGTTAACTAAGCCACTATATTCTATGGATTTCCTTTTGTTATGCGAGTTTTGTTTTAACCTAACCATTTGTTAAGTAAGGTTACACTGTATATCACAATAATTTTTATAAGAATCTGAGCAGCTTATCAATGGGCTGGAGGTGGGGAGGGGTAGAGAAATGTTAGAAAGCATCCTGTGCCCATTATCTGAAAATCTGTAGTTTTTGTTCATTAAACTAGTGCAGAAATTAAAAAATAGTTAGTTTACGGTTTCTAGTTCAGATAATCTGACATCAAACTTACTGAATGCAAACTGGAAGAACTCACTTTCAACCTGTGAAATTTCACGAAACAGCAAAACATGCTGAATCATAATTACTCAACATTTATTGCTTATTCTTATGTCCTGTGATCCATGCTATTTACCCATTTCAAAGAAAGATCAAACGGTGAAAATATCAACATAAAGCATGCAGAAATAGACAGCACAAGATTTACACTGCAGCTCAATGCACAAAGCTCTTAAAACTGACATACCGACAAGTGTGCCTCAACTACTGTTTGGGTTTTGTGAGCATTTCCTTCAGTCCTTCCTGCTGAACTTTGGGACGTGTTTGCCAACTATCTCTGCATTGCCAGGTGTAATTCTGCATATTAAAGCCAGTGGAGATTTACCATCTCTGTATTTCTGTGGACTTAGAACAAGTAAAGCCACATACATCAATGCGCTAAAAACAGCTGATGCAGGACAAAAAGAAAGCAGTCATTTTGGACTCTGTTCTAGCTATTTGGGGATCTACGGGCTTTGCAACCTGTTTTAACAATGACCAAGATATTAGGTTCTAAAACGGAAAGAAGAGAGGGGAATTGGCCTAGTCTGTGATTTGAACTTTAAAACAAGAGGATATTATTTGAAGTGTGTTGGCTTGATCCTGGAAGCATATTGGCTGGGGATGATGAGAAAATAATCCAACACATTTGAGGCACAGAAAGTTGTAGAATGCTGTTTTAGAAGATTCCCCAGATCTTACAACACCACAATCATATGAGCATGAACCTTTATGCTATTTCAGAGTCTTCCATCTCGCTATCTCTAAAAATATGTTCCACCCACATTCACCTCTAAACTCTGAATTCTGTCAAACTAACCCAAGCTTTTGTGTAGATTGAGATGGAAAACAATGAATTAGAGGCTTTCTTCCCTCAGCACTTAGCCTGTAAACTTCAAACTGTTTCCAGTGATTCTAAAACTATCAGTGTTAATCTACTATCAGGCTGCCATCTCAGCTATCTGGATTGCTTTTGGCTTCTCTTTATCTCCTAATTGACAAGCAGTAATTTAGTTTGTTATCAGAGAAGAAAAAATAAATTACATTAGGATGTAATTCTGGATTATCTGCAACACCAAAATGCTCTCCCCCTTTTTGTGTCTCCTACAATTAATGCTGTGACCAGTGGTGGGATGTAACAGGTTCTCACTAGTTCGCTAGAACTGGTAGTAACTTTCCCCAGTGTCACAAAGAACCGGTAGCAGCTTTTGGGGGGAACCACCTTCAGAGCTTACCTTTTCACTGGTTCCCCCACTGCGCATGCGCACCAAGCACTTGGTGTGAATGCACCTCTACCGTGCTTGGCGCATAAGCACAGCCTCCTTGCTGTCCTCCCAAGTGGGGAGGAGGAAGAGAAGCTGCAAGCCTGAAGCTCCCTATAGCCTGCTCCCGAGGGTAAGTGACTCGCCTTTAGATGTGGTGTGTCTCTGTGTATTTTAATGTGTATTTAATACCTTTACCTATATTGATGTACTACCACAGTTCCTAAAAAGGCCTGGCGGCCTGGCTTGGGGTTTTTAAGCAAAGTTTTGGAGTTACCTCATCAATAAGCTACACCTGTGCTGTTCCAATTGGAGAACCCTTAAGGAGGTACAGCTGTTTTACAATTACATTAAGGCATATTATCCTAGAGAACTGCTACAATGACCATATCCATCTTGCAACATGGTGCTGCCCAGGCACTTATACTAACAGGTAAGTGATGGGTTTGTGTTTGGGGTGTGTGCGTGGGTGGGTTGATCTATGTTTGGGGTGGCTTGGTGGTGTGGGTTGTCGTATTTTAATGTAATTTTTATTTATTTAATTTATTTATTTATGGGTTTGTGTTGTGGGTGGGTTGAGGTGTGTGTGTGTGTGCGTGTGCTTATTTTTATTTTATTTTATTATTTATTTATTTTTCCTTTGGCCCCGCTCATGACATTATGACACCATGACGTTAGCTCCACCCACACTGTGATTATGTCACGGTGGGGTAGTGAAATTTTTGACATCTCACCACTGGCTGTGACATTCATCATTTCGAAGCTGGTTTTAACATTACATTTTGATATTGTACAGGGTTGTTTTTAGTTCTCACACAGATCTGGCCATTCAGATTCCTATTCAACTTTAGACTACACAAGGCACACACACACAAGTCCTGCATACAAAACAGGGGCATTCACTCAATGAAACCAGTAGTGGTTTGTTCTGGTCTTTGATATTCATGTACACAGCAGAAATATCTGCAGTGATGAAGATTTCATGTTTAAACCATGCACAGAAGCTGCCTCACACTTTGTAGAGTTTCACTCTGTGGACAGAGATGTAACAGCGCAAGCCAGCATAGTTAGTTAGAATAAAGGGTAACTGCTCATACCTCAACTCATTATATAATATAATACAGTGGAACCCCGCATAATGATTGCTTTGTATAACGAGTAATTCACATAATGAAGCGTTTGTTGTGCAAGGGCGATACATTGCATAATGAAAAAAAATGTTTGTTATGCAGGGGTTTCGGTAGCCGGGGTATACCCACTCAATGGGAACCCTGGTTAATGAACTTTTTTTCCATTATGCAGGGTACCGCCAACAGTGCTTCACATAATGAAAAAATGTCCTTAACGAAGAGGTCCATAGAACTGAGTTTTTTCGTTATGCAGGGTTCTACTGTATAATATAATATAATATAATATAATATAATATAATATAATATAATATAATATAATATAATATAATATAATATAATATAATATAACAGTTAGTCTTTAAAGTGCTACAGTGTTTTTGTTTGTTTTGTTTTGTTTATTCTCTGAGATGTCATTACATTGCTGATTCCTTCACAATAGGATTACATTATCACAATGATAGCAATAGCAATAACACTTATATATCACCCAATAACGCTTAATGCACTTGCTGGGCAGTTCACAATTTAATTAACATTTTGCCCCCAACATACTGGGTCCTCATTTTACTGACTCTGAAAGGATAGAAGGCTGAGTCAACCTTGACTCATGGTTAGGATCGAACTCATAACCTTTTGGTTCCAATACAGCACTTTAACCACTGTACCACCAGGGTTCCTCAAATATAACTCAAATATTTAGAAAACAAGTTGCATGGTAATACTAGAACTCTTCTTCCAGCCTTCAAAAATACTAACGTTTCTCAAGGTTTTCATGCCACAAGCCGGACAACTCCCACTCAGACAGCTAAGTGGGCTGGACACATGGTTTTCCCCTGCCGCAAATGCTGCCATAAACTGTGTCAGGCGCATTTGCAAATGTGCAAGCACATTTATGGCTGCCATAAACATGTCTGCTTCTGCTTCCAGCGTTGCCACCGCAGGCTGGATGGAATGATGTCAGGGGCCAGGTCTGGCCCACGGGCCGTAGATTGTATACCCCTGAGAAATACAGCGAGCTAAAATACTCCCAATTATATTTTAACCACAGAATGAACAGATTATGTTAACTCAGCACATCTGCAAGCATTCTTGTAAACAACCCTGCAAGGAACACTGGCTGAGAGTATGTAATTGGCCCAAGGCTATTAAGTGAGCTTCATGGTTCAGTGGAGACTTTATATCCCATGTTTACATTTTAATCTCCACCTTAATATTCCATGTCTACATTCTTGAGTTACCACTACGCAAGCTCTCTTTAAACAAAATGAGAAGCAAAATGTCCAGCACATTTCAAATTCTAGCATCACATACATCAAAAATACAATTAAAGCAAACTTTCTTATAAACAATTAATGTAAAAAACAATTAAAATTCTTTCATCTGTAAATTGCAAATGACTTTCACAAACAGGAACAGGACAAAAAAAATCTTAATTTAAAACACAAAAACCAGTATGAGATTATTATATCCCTTATATCCAAGGAAAATTAAGAATGAGGGGCAACTTTAGAAGTTGGCAGTAGAGAGAAACCTTTAATTTGCAGACATCACATAACTATAGGTAGTTTCTTTCTATCTTTTTTTAAAGTGTGGGATTTCACTGCAGATTTGGAAACTAATAAACCTACAAGTATACTGATTTTATTGCAGTAACTATGGCGAACATGTGTTACAGTATCTCTCAAAGTCATGAGGGTGAATAAAAACTATAAGAATTACATGCTAAGAAATGTCACAAAATCTGAGTAGGGATTCATCATTTTTATGTTTTAGTATCCTAGGAAACCACAATTCCCTACTCATTAATAGACAAAATAACTATCTATTTTTTCTAATAGACAAATTCAAATTTTAACATAGCTTTGACATTCATGATATGCAAACAAAAGGTAATTCATCCTGTAGAAAAAGTTTATAATCCAAGGGTTCTTCTTTCAAGTTGTATGTCTACCCAGAGAGTAGACCTTGCTCTTCCTCTTTTGTGGGCTGTTTCTCCTCCTCCTCCTCTTCTTTTACTCCCTTTATACCTTCCTCCTCTTCCCACTCTTTCTTTTCACCCAATCCCAACTACTTTATTCCTTCCTCCACTTTTGTTAACCCTTCCTTCTCCTCATCTCCTGTTGCTGCTTTTGTTACTTCATTAGCATCCAGCATCTCTCCTATCATTACAAACTTCCTAGCCCAGTGATGGTGGAGAGAGGAAGTGCTCCCATTGTGCTGCTGGGCAGAGGAGTGGGTCGAACTCCCTGGGTGAAAGAGCATGTGCCAACAGAGAGGCCTGGGAGTGTCATGTCTGGCACGTGTGCCATAGGTTCATCACCACTGTCCTAGCCCCTTCCAAACCATCTGTTCCCCAGTCAACCGGGGAGCTGGATGTTTTAAACCCTGGGTTATCATCTGCATGGGGTGATGGGCCGCCCTCACCTCCAGGGCCCCCTCTACAGCTGCAATTTCACATGTGGGGTTGTTAGGCTTAGCTAGGACAAAGAACACCTTTCTAATTACAGTGAAATAATAACCAACACTCACAAATTATTCAAAGTAAGCTCAACATTAGTGGAGAATCTGTAAAATCACCTCATTTATCTAATCAAAAGAAAAAATTGTTTAACAACCAATATTTATCCTGATAGATTGTAGTCCAAATGGTCAAGGACTAGAATTATATTAGACTAGTACAAGTTAGAATAGTTTTATTAGAAATAAAGAAAGCAAAACCCAAAAAGTAGATAAAATATGGAAGAAGCTGCGATACTTCTTCAAAAACACACAGATGGAAAATATTCAACAAGGAAAATATACACACATGGAAAATATCAAAATCTTTCTATCCTCATTTACCTTTACACTTGTTTAAACACAATTTTTCCTCAGATAGAGAGATATCCCTGGCCTGTTTCCTTCCATAGGACAACATTCCTGGGCCCATCTTGCTCCCTCAAGAGACATGGATGAAAGCTATCTTCCTTTTCTAGGAACTCTTCTATAACAGTTGCCGGAATGGCTTTTTGATGGCCCTTAGATGGCATTTAATGTCTTTCTTCCAGAAAGACATAGCCTGAAGAAATACTCAAACTCCTGACCTGCTCGGCAGATCATTTCTAGCTGGATTTTCATTCTGATTTTTCCAGTTTACAGGGACACACGTTTTCCCTGCCAGATGGCTCCTAGCTAAGACATTCATCATTAATTGGTCTTTCACATTTTATCTCAGCATTTACAGAGTGGTTTTTTGCCTGACCAATCAATTAACCTTCATTTTTTTCTGGCAGAGAATACACAGAAGTGGTTTACAGCCCTGGGACTGTGCAGCTTGCCCATGATTACTCAAACCAGATCTACTCCCAGGAGGCACAGTGGGGAATTGACCCCCAACCTTGGGCTTTGCAGCCAAATACCTAAAACACTCAGCTATTTAGCTACCTGTCTCTCTGTTGTTAGACAGACAAGTATTTATGCTTTGAAATGTTATTGAAAATAAATATGATCTCTTTAATCTGCAATAGTAAAGGTTGCCCTTGCTCTATAAACCAGCCACAATTGTCTCTAGGGGTCCGTCCTCATCTCTGTTTATAGCCAAAGAGCCAGCTTTGTCTGCATCTGCAAATGTTTCCATGGACATGTGGTAGGCATTACTAGACACTGGATTGCACATCTACCCCCCACCCTTGCTATCTCCTCCAGCAGATATGATCAAGGAATATATTTCCTGGAGACAAACCTCCTCAAGTAGACTTGATCCATGCAAGTAACCATTGAAATGTAGCAGGTATTAGAAAATATACACTTTGTAAAAGCAGTTCATCTCTAGGTGAAAGCAGTTACTGTACCTATATATTTTTATTATCATCCATACCTTATAAGAAGGTGTACACCCACCACAAGATTTGGTATTGATCCTGATTCAGCCATTCAGAAGATAAATTTATTCATCCTGAGGTTTCCTAAAACTATTTGGTAACATATATCTGAATCTAATACATTTGACCATAATTTCTTCCCAAAAATGATGTATTCCAAATTAATTCACATTAAGGCACATGAGACAGATGCTTTATCTTTAAAAATATAATACAGAAGACTCTAAAACCAACTAAAGTCATGCAGGTTAGTGCTTAGTATCCATATAAAGGTTCAACTCATAGCTAAGCATTCAGTTGCTCAAAACATTCTCTAGAGCAGTGTTTCCCAAACTTTGAATTTTGGACTTCAATTCTCAGAAGTCCGAGTCAATTCTCCAAAGCACTGATCAGCCAATGCACTGACTGAGGCTTCTGGGAATTGAAATCCACTAGTGTCCCATGGATCAAGATTTTTATTAAAAGAGGATCAATTCTAGCTTATTGACAGTACAGTATGGTCCTTGTTGCCTGAAAAGGACCCTTGAAGAAGATGAGAATTCCCCAAACTAATAACAAAATGAATCAAATATCATTCAGGTAAAATTTACAAGCCAAACTAATAACACAATGCAACAAATTTCATTCAGATAAAATCTACAAGCCAAAGCCTACTTGTGGCTAAGGATGGCTTTGCTGTAAGTCTGCTTCTAATCCATGTAAGTGGAGCACTGTTTTATGAAAGTCTGCAAATTTTACATAATGTTTAGTGGTATATAGAAAAAGCCTTCCCAAAGTGTAAAAAGCATTGCAAGTTTTTTTTTTGTTGTTGTTGTTCAGTCGCACAATCGATTCCGACCCTCTGCGACCCCATGGACCGCTGTCCGCCAGGCACTCCTGTCCTCCACCATCCCCCTCAACTCGCCCAGCTCCGCGCCCATTGCCTCTACAACACCATCCAGCCATCTCATCTTGGGCTGTCCCCTTCTTCTTCTGCCCTCGACCCTTCCAAGCATCAAGGCTTTCTCATTTGATGTCCAAAGTACCTTAGCTTCATCTTTACTATTTGACCCTCCAATGAGCAGTCAGGTTTGATTTCCTCTAAGATTGACCTATTTGTTCTCCTTGCTGTCCAGGGGACTCTCAAAACTCTCCTCCAACACCACATCTCAAAGGCGTCTATTCTTCTGCGGTCAGCTTTCCTAATGGTCCAGCTCTCACAACCATACATTGCCACAGGGAATGCTTTGACCACGCGAATTTTTGTTTTCAATGTGATGTCTCTACTTTTCACTATGTTCCCCAGGTTTCTCATTGCTTGCCTCCCAAGAATCAGTCGCCTTTTTATTTCATGGCTGCAATCCCCAACTGCAGTGAGCTTAGATCCTAAGAAAGTAAAATCTGTCACTGCTTCTACTTCTTCCCCATCTATTTTCCACGGACTGATAGGGCCTGTTGCCATTATCTTGGTTTTCTTGATATTGAGTCTCAAGCCAGATTTTTCACTTTCTTCTTTCAACCTAATCAGGAGCTTCTTTAGGTCCTCCTCACTTTCAGCCATTAGGGTGGTATCATCTGCATATCTCAAATTGTTGATGTTTCTTCCAGCAATTTTGATCCCAAATTGTGATTCCTCCATCCCTGCATTGCGCATTATGTGTTCTGTGTATAAGTTGAATAAGCAGGGTGACAAAATGCAGCCTTGTCTTACTCCTTTTCCTATTCCAAACCACTCCGTCATTCCATTTTCTGTCCTAACTGTTGCCTCTTGATTCATGTACAGATTTCTCATGAGGCCTATAAGGTGTTCCGGTATTCCCATCTCTTTAATTACTTGCCACATTTTGTTATGGTCGACACAGTCAAAAGCCTTAGTGTAATCAATGAAACAGAAGTAGACTTGTTTCTGATATTCCTTTGTTTTTTCCATGATCTATCTGATGTTGGCGATGTGGTCTCTAGTCCCCCTGCCTCTTCTGAAACCCGCCTGCACTTCTGGTAATTCTCTCTCCACATACTGTTGCAGTCTATCCTGTATTATCTTGAGCATCACCTTGCTAGCGTGAGGGATGAGCGCAATTGTTCGATAATTTGAACATTCTTTGGCATTACCCTTTTTTGGGAGTGGAACGTATACAGATCTTTTCCAATCCTGTGGCCATTGTTTTGTTTTCCAAATCAGCTGGCATATAGAATGCAATAATTTGATTCCATCATCTTGTAGTGCTTTGAAAAGTTCAACTTGGATACCATCAACTCCACTGGCTTTGTTGTTTGCCGTGTTTTTTAAGGCCTTTCTGACTTCACTCTCTAGAATGTCTGGCTCATGTTCAATGTTCTCATCATTGTGATTATCAGGGGTGTTGAGGTCCTTTTTGTAGAGTTCCTCTGTGTACTCTTTCCATCTTTTCTTAATCTCTTCTGCATCTGCTAACTCCTTGCCGTCTTTGTCTTTTATCATGGTCATTTTTGCTTTAAATGTTCCCTTGAGTTCCCCAATTTTTTTGAAAAGATCTCTAGTCCTACTCCTGATATTGTTTTCCTCTATTTCTTTGCACTGTTCGTTCAGGTAGGTTTCCTTATCTCTCCTTGCTTTTCTTTGAAATTCTGTGTTCAAGTGATTGTATTTTTCCTTTTCTCCTTGGCATTTTGCATTCCTTCTATCCTCTGCTATTTTAAGAGCCTCATCGGACAACCACTTAGCTTTCTTACGCTTCTTTTCTTTTGGTATTGTTTTCCTTGCTGCCTCCTGCATGATGTCCCGCATCTCTGTCCATAGTTCTTCTGGCACTCTGTCTATCTGGTCCAAGGCATTAAATCTGTTCCACACCTCCACTGTGTATTCCCAAGGAATGTTTTCTAGGTCATATCTTTCTGGCCTAATTGTTTTTCCTATTTTCTTTAGTCTAAGCCTGAATTTTGCAATCAGTAGGTTGTGATCTGAGCCACAATCTGCTCCTGGTCTTGTTTTTGCTGACTGTATAGAAGTTCTCCATCTTTGACTGCAGAGTATGTAATCAATCTGGTTTCGATGTTGGCCATCTGGTGATGTCCATGTGTAAAGTCTCCTCTTGTGTTGCTGGAAGAGAGTGTTTGCTATGACCAGTGCGTTATCTTGGCAGAACTCTATCAGTCTTTGGCCTGCTTCATTCTGTGTTCCAAGACCAAACTTGCCTGTTATTCCATTTACTTTTTGATTTCCTACTTTGGCATTCCAGTCTCCTATGATAATGTGTACATCATTTCTTGGTGTCTGTTCTATGAGGTGTTCTAGGTCCTCATAGAACTGGTCAATTGTGGCTTCATCTGCACTAGTGGTTGGTGCGTATATTTGGATTACAGTGGTATTGAATGGCTTGCCTTGTATTCTGACTGACATCATTCTATCATTTTTGAGATTATATCCCATTACTGCTTTCCTCACCCTTTTATTGACAATTATGGCTACTCCGTTTTTTCTGAGATTTTCTTGTCCACAGTAGTAGATATGATGGTTTCCAGAGCTGAATTCACCCATCCCTGTCCATTTTAACTCACTGATTCCCAAAATATCAATGCTTATTCTTTCCATTTCCTTTTTTACCACTTCCAGTTTTCCTTGATTCATAGACCTCACATTCCATGTCCCTATACAGTATTGTTCCTTGCAACACTGTATTTCTCCCCCCCCCTTTCCTGTCCCTCCCCTTCTTTTGATCTGCTGTGCTAAGCATCCTATTACCTCTAAATTGCACCATTTGCTTTGCCTTTTGTTTTGGTCCATAGGGTTCTCTTGGCAAAATTCCTGACGTTGGTTTGCCGGTTTCTACTCTAGTATCCTCTCCTCATACATGTTATCACAGTTTAAAACAAAGTATTATCATGCATATTATCACATTTTAAACAATATCAGACTAAAAATATCTAATTAGCATTGATTATATGAAGTTATAAGTCATTAGTTATAAGTCGGTAGAGTCTCTACTGTAAGTTCACAATAAGTCTCTACTGTAAGTTCTGTATTATGCGAGTCAGTTATTTGTAAATCTCTAAAGTCTACTGAATTAGTGTGACTGAATTACTTATCGTAGGCAACCTGCAGCTTTTCTTCCTTTTCTTTCTCTTTACCCTCCGGCCTCGAGGCAATGGCCGAAGGGGCACTGGGTCATCACCCGACCCACGGCTTCTCCCTCGTCCTCCTCTCTTTTTTCCTTTCCCTCCGGCCACGGGACAGCAGCCGAAGGTGCGCTAAGTCAGCGGCTCTCTCCGTCCCTCGCCCGACCCGACCTGCGGCTTCTTCCTCCTCCTCTCTTCTCTTCGTTTCCCTCCGGCCTCGAGGCAATGGCCGAAGGGGCGCTGGGTCATCACCCGACCCGCGGCTTCTCCCTCGTCCTCCTCTCTTTTTTCCTTTCCCTCCGGACACAGGACGGCAGCCGAAGGTGCGCTAAGTCGGCGGCTCTCTCCGTCCCTCGCCCGACCCGACCTGCGGCTTCTTCCTCCTCCTCTCTTCTCTTCGTTTCCCTCCGGCCTCGAGGCAATGGCCGAAGGGGCGCAAGTACACTCAGAAAAAAATCCCCTCGGCAATGGTGCAGAGCTGACCAATTCTTCTAGTCCAGAAGCATTGCATGGTGAACTTGCTGATGAGCAAAATGACTCAATTGTCATTTTGAGGGCCACCAATGACAATAATGTCTTTTAATACAAAGGAAATATCTTCATCTAAACCCATGGTTCCCAACATGGGGCACACACATGAGGGGGACAATTTAATGTTTAGGGGAGTATTTGAGAATGAGTTATTAACAATGAATGGCCTTTTAGGCTTCCTCCACATTAATAGGAGTTCACTTTTTGAATAATAAGAATTATATCACAGGGGGTGGGACATCAGTATTTTAGAGATGTTTAGGTAGGGCATGGTCAAGAAGAGGTTGGGAACCACTGATCTAAACTCTTAACTTCAGTTTGCCATAAATGGAAATGTGACATTGTTTGTATCCAAGAAACTCACATTGGAACTGATCAGTATTGACCAGTTACATTCAGTGCTTCTTCCAAAGGGATTTGTATATTCTTCAAATCTTCTCTAAAAGTCACTCTCTATGGTTTCTTTGGCCTACATGATTTACTTTTAACTTGTGGCACTCAGTCCATCACTATATTTGGGTGTCAGTGCTCCGGCACTGTTAAGATATGCCCTGCAAACCTCATTTTTTGTTTTGCTATAATGTGTTCCAGGCTGCATGAGCCACTTCTATGACCTCTCTTCATTTGTAGTCTAATCAAAGTATGTGATGCCAAGAATCTTTCTCAAATACTATAAATTTAATTTCTTGTTTGAAAATGTAGTAATGGGGTGACCTCCAGGACTGTGTGATCCCTTTTCTACTTTCAAATGGGGCCAGTGTGAGGAAGGCATCTCCAACTGGCTGGCTGTCTTGTCCACCCACATGCCCCAGTAGACCCAAGGGAGACCCTGCTAGCTGGGCACCAGGATGATACAGAAATTAAGATGGAGGTTCCAGCAAGGATGATTTGGGGTTGAGAGAGATGGCTAGGCAATCACAACTACATTTAAACAAGATATATTTTTCAAGTTTATTATTATGATGCTACATGAACAAATGAGTAGAACAACAGTGTAGTGTAGTGTAGTGTAGTGTAGTGTAGTGTAGTGTAGTGTAGTGTAGTGTAGTGTAGTGTAGTGTAGTGTAGTGGACAAAGTAATGGTTTAGGACTGAAACTCTATAATAGAAATTCACTGTCAGGACAGAGATGGTAAATATCTTCCTTGCTTAAAAGCCAGTTGTATCCAACTCTAAGGGATGGTACTTATCTTCATTTATAGACAAACAGCCAGCATTGTCTGTGTCTGCAAACATTTCTATGGTCTTGTGGCAGGCATGATTGGACACCAGAGCACACAGGATGCTGTTATCTTCCTACCTAAGTGGTACCTATTTATCTACATGCAATTTCTTGCTAGGTTGGCAGGAGCTTGGACAGATGACAGGAACTCACTTCATCATATAGCACTCGGGCCTCAAATTGCTGACCTGCCATCCTTCTGGTTGTCACATTAAGTGTCTTAACCACTAAGCCACCATAGTCCCTTAGAAATGGTAAAACCATTCCTTAATAATCCACTTACCTTGAAAATCCTATTAGGGTTGCACATAAAAACAAACATGTATTAATATATTACATGGCACATGACAGCCAATTGGGTGTAATGCGTAAAATGTCAAACTAAGACTCAAAATATCTGAGTTCAAATCCCTGCTTGGCCATGGAAACTCACTTGGGGATAGTGCAGACAAATCTACTGTATATACTGAGTATAAGCCAAGTTTCTTTAGCCTCAAAAATGAGCCCCAGAAAGGGTACGTGGCTTATATGTGGGTCAATGACCACGAGGGTCCCAAGATTGTGCCAGATTGAGATGCGCCAACAATGTAATTAACTTTATCATACTGTATTTTCATTTTTTTATTATTATTGAAACTCACTAACAGCTGCTGCATTTCCCACCCTCAGCTTATACCTGGGTCAATCTATTTTCTTGGGTTTTCAGGTCAAAATTAGGTACCTCGGCTTATATTCAGGTTGGCTTATACGTATATATGATACTCCTTAAATGATGCATGCATATTGAAAATACTATTAGGGTTACTATAAGTCAGATGTGGCTTGATGGCAAATAACACACACAGAGAATACATATAATACATATGAACAACAAAAGACTAACACTCAAAGAATATTCTCTCTTCACAGAATTTTATCAGCTAAACAAACAAATCTGCACAAATTCATGGTGGAGTATGGTGGGAGAAAAGAGATGGAAAGATCTTTGTTTTTCCTTTATCTCTATTTTTAGTCCAACTGAGCTAAAAATAAGAGCGATCAGACTCAGCTATCGCTGTACTGAAACATTTTTTAAAAATAAAGAATTGCTTTCAATGGGAATCCTTCAGTTAAGCTGTATCGCCTTATGGGTTCTTTCACTTCGGATTCATAACCTAATACCCTTGATGCTTCAAACATTTAATTAAAAATAAAACATAAAATATTATTCCCTGCTTTAATTTTTCAGCACTAGTACTAACCTTTAAAAAGATACTAACTCATTATGCAAAGCTATATCACCATTTACAGTATATTATAATTACATCTAATTACAGAGTTAATCAGATCAGTCCTCTTTTCTTCCCGTCTTCTTGGTAGTTTGTTTAATATGACACAAAGCCATTCAGATAATCTGAGAGATCACTGAGCAGTGAGAATGTGTTTACAATGATATTCCAGGTAAGCAGGCAATTTATACATTCTAGGCCTTAAAAGTTGATTCATTCCCTCTTCTATTTTTCTCATTTTTCAGATTGAAAACTATTTATTGTGCCCTAACCTAACCCCCACAAAAACTGTTATAGCTACAGTAAAATATATACAAGATTTCAGTCCAATGTATTTTATAAGTTTGCAAAATACACATATTTTTCATAAATAAACAAAAGGAAATAATTTTAAACTGAATATGCAGAAATAAGCGAACTCTCGACATTATGATTCCAGAAAGAGACCTAAGTGTTGATTTGAATTACAGCTATACAAAAAAAGGCGAAGCCAAAATCCAAACTGGGAAGAGGAAGCATATCAATTTCTTCATGGAAGGAAATTTTATCAGAGGTGGAACATTAACTGTGGTTGCAGGACATCCTTATTTCCTAAGGAAAGAGCCCATTGTCTAGGCATGATGGTGAATCTTTTAGAAAGAGCCCAAACTGCCATCCATCCCACACCCTCATGCCGCATGTGAGCCGCCCGCCTTACTCCAGACAGTGGAGGGAGGAAGTGACCCTATTGTGCTGCTGGGCAGAGGGGCAGGGCAAACTCTGTGCTGTGATGAGGGAGGAAGCATTCCCATTGGGCTGATCGGCAGAAGGGCAGGGCGAACTCTGTGCTGGGGCGACAGTGTGCATGAACACAGAGAGGGCTCTGAGTGCCCTTTCTGGCACATGTGCCATAGGTTCACCACCACTGGAATAGAGTGTGGCATCACTCTAGAGTGGATGTGAGCACCATGCAGCCTATGTGCTGCATAAAGCCCCAGAACCATTTTTGCAGGCCTGCAGCACCTGGGGTTCCCCAGCCTCACTAAATATTTCCCATTTTTTTTAAAAAAAATTCTCTGAAGAAATCCAGAGAAATTATGCTACTTTGGGTGACCCCCTAGCACACTGGGGGCCTACATGTCCCCCAGTGGTTTTTTTTATTTTTACAAATTTGCCCCTAGAAGACAAAAGAGGTCTCTTCAAATAATTTTGTGTTAAACCCATTGTTAGCAACAAATGCCCACTGTACAGTATATAACAATTGCATTCAAAAAAAATTCATAGTACATGCCACTACATATAACTACAACACATAGCCACTGCAAATTGGCGTCTTTCAACATATCCTTCTCCATTTATCCCCATATTATGGGGAATGTGGCCCTAGTAATGCTGGTAAATCTGAAAGATACATAGTCCTTCACTCTGCTGAATTCTTCTATTCTCTATTCTAGGGCAATCTGGAGGAACCTGGCAGCCACCAAAAAAAACCCACACACACACACATAACAGAAAAAATAAAAATAATTCTGCATAGTGGCCTTCTGTGTCTAAGAGTAAAAAAGGAAAAGAAGCTCAGATTGCAGTCTCAGGAAAATATCCTGGCTGAGCATTTACCCCATATCTTCCAAATGTTACATTTTTAAAGGTTAGTGCAAACACATTTTGTTTCTACAGCAGTTGTTCATAATGCAGCTCTTCACTGTAAGCCCTGTAAAGGGTATCAGAAAAGGCAGCGTTGTATCCAGCTCCAGGAAAATCCTTATGCTAGTTCTGAACCATAATTTGTCGGCCAAGAAATTATCTCTCTCCTTGGAAGGGACTTCCATGTTTCCATGTCATTCTTGGAGCTCTTGAGAATTTACGTCTATTTTTAACTGAATATAACATGTAAGCGGCTAACAGTACTGTATTCATTTTTTCTTTTCGTATATCGCACCATCACTTTGTATCTTCCTTGGATAGCCACACTGCCTGACCTGGAAAAAAGGTTTGTGGAAAAATATATCTTATGACATCTTTCCCTGGGGAAGTGTGGGAAAACTTAAGCTGGCTGCTGTTTACTCGGCAGACGATTGTACAAGGAAGGACAAGTGTGCACAGGCTGCTCACCTACTGCCTAAGTCAAATCAGTACAAGAGTCCTGAACACATGAGAACTCTTCAGAAATGTCTATTTCTTCAACATTCTTTTCAAAGAAATTTCTGTTTCACTGAAAATGAATGGTGGAAAATATTCTACGAGAAACTTAAGCGCAGCACCAGTTTGCGGTGGCTTAGTGGTTAAGACGCTGAACTTGACAACTGGAAGGTCAGCAGGTCAGCAGTTTCGGACCTGAGTGCTGTAGAATGGAGTGAGCTCATGTCTCTGTCCCAGCTCCTGCCAAATAGGGACCACTTCAGTAAAGGTAAACAGCATTCCATGCCCTCCAGGGTCTAGTCATTCCTGCCACGTGTCCATGGAAATGTTTGCAGACACAGACAGCGCTGGCTCTTTTGCTATAAACAGAGATTAGCACTGAACCCTAGAGTCAGATACAATTGGCTTTTGAACAAGGGAGACCTTTACTTTTATGTTACCTACATTCTATTGAGCTTGTTCTGCTGATTTAAGGTTGGTACCTATCTCTCTCTTTGCTGGTCCCTCATTTTTAACACTTACATGACATGAGGTCTCTTGTTACCATATTGGATGGCTATGTACTTCTTAAACATATACCATGCTAATAGAGTAATGCTACTTCAAATTAGTACAAGTATGTTTTTTAAAAAATACACTATTGTTTTCCCAGATGCTGAGAAATGACATTTTAAGCCAATTTTTACTCAGGACCCACACACAAGAAAGGAAAAAGAGATTTTAAAGGGTTTGGTGTTTTTGTTTTTGCTTCTTCTAGAGTTCCAGACAACAAATTATTTCCAGATCTTTGCTGAGATCCGTTGTAGAAATAAAAAGGGTATAAACAGAAACATGTGCATGGTGATTTCTGTCTGTTAGAATGAAATAGCCAGGAGGAGAGAAAACAAATGTAATGTTTAGAACAAAAACATGTAACAATAGTCAAAGGACAGTAATATAGACTGGACACAAATGGACAAAAATGCCAATGCTTGTATTGTGCCCCTCAAATTTAAACCATTAGTTTGAGTAACTGAAAACCAGTCAGATTAGTTTTCTAGTAAAACTAGTTTTCTGGTATTTGAAGTCTGTGTCAATAAAGATTTTAAAAAATCTAAGTTGATCTGGAGGTGGCATCTAACGCAGTGAAACTCAATCATATGTGATGGCAAACCTTGGCACTCCAGGTGTTCTTGGACTTCAATTACCAAATGTCCAAGTCAGCACTCCTACTGATCAGGGCTTCTGGGAATTGAAGTTCAAGAACAGCAGGAGTGCCAAGGTTTGCCATCAAGGATATAGGTGGTAAACCTTTTGGTGAGGGTACCAGGAACTAAGCATTTATTATTATATGTGGTGCGATTGCAAATACTTATTGAAATTTTTGGCAACAGGTGCCTAAGAAGTTACATGAAGTAAGTAATTTACATCTAATGGCATTCCCTAAAATAGTACTTTTGTCAGTACAGTATTTCAAAAGATAGATAGATAATTGGATAATTGGATAACCAGAGAACTAGTTTCCAATTTGTTAACAGCAGCAAGATTGTGTATTACTAGGAACTGGAAAACAGCTCATAATATTTTTGTTAGGAGGTTGGATGCACAATGGGTTCTGGGATGTACAATGGAGAACTGTCCCAACCTCTGGCTCTGCAGCCAGATACACTGAGGTATCTAGCCAGCAATGATAAGGTAAAGGTCACCCTTGCTCAAAAGCCAGTCATATCTGACTATAGGGTTTGGTACTCATCTCCGTTTACTGCCAAAAAGCCAGTGCTGTCTGCATCTGCAGACATTTCCATGGGAATGTGGTAGGCACAACTAGACAGCAAAGTGCACGGAACAATGTTTACCTTCCCATCGAAGTGGTACCTATTTATCTACTTGCAATTTCTTGCTTTAGAACTACTAGGTTGGCAGGAGCTGGGACAGAGACATGAGCTCAGTCCGCCATGTAGTACTCGGGTCTCAAACGGCTGACCTGCCAACCTTCCAGTTGTCAAGTTCAGCACCTTAACCACTAAGTCAGTGCAGTCACTAAACTTACATGTACAGTAATTTAAAAGCAAAAAGTGATGAGCTTGGTAAAGATGTGTCTTCAGATATATACAAAACAAAGGAGATTGGCCATGTGATCCATTTTTAAATCATAAAAAATGCAGAGAATCCATGAGGAAGCACCACAACAATGTGCTATGAACTTTTATTAATAATCTTATGCCTGCCTGAAGAAGAGACTTATTCTTGAAAGCTGCAACACTTTGTTTTATTTTTTAAGTAATCCAATAAAGGTATCACCTTCCTCATGGATTCTCTGCATTTTTTTCCCAGCTATATGAGGAATTTTTATTGATTTTATATTGATAAAGGGAAAGTAATAAAGCCCAACACAGGAATCTATACAATTTTAAAGAAGAGGAATGGGGCTCTACACAAAAAAAGTAGAGCTACTTCAAAATAGCTTCAGAGCCGGGGTAAAGGTAAAGGTTTCCCTTGCTTGAAAGCCAGTCGTATCCGACTCTAGGTTTCGGTGCTCATCTCTGTTTCAAAGTCAAAGAGCCAGCACTGTCTGCTTCTGCAGACGTTTCCATGGTCATGTGGCAGGCATGACTAGACACCGGAGCGCACAGAACACTTGTTCTTAATTTGGTCCTTGTTTTTTGCCAGTTTGTCAGTTAGATGTTTCAATTGTTACCGTATGTTTTATTGGAAGGCATAAGCAACTATCAACAAGATACATGATATCTTCCAGCTGATGTGCTTCTGCCAAATTTTAAAGATTCAATATTTTGACCATATTACCAATGAGAAAGTGGCTTGTGCAAATTACATAACATTGTTCATGAAGAAGACTCCAAATAACAGTCCAGATTATTTCGTATGGAGAAAACCAGAATTCCTATGGTGGTAATAAGTTAGACGCCTCCTAATGCCAAATGACAATGAGGACAACCTCGAAATTTATGGAGAAGAACTTTCATGACAGATTTAAAGACCCTGAACATGACATGGGAGGATGTCAAAGTACTCGCCCAAGACCAAACTGTTAGAGATCCCTTGTTGCCTGATATGGTTACATAGGAGGATCTAAATCTAAATAAGTATGTTTTATTTTCTTTACTTGTACTGTATTTACTTTTTTTAAAATAGAAAATGAGATGTGTCTCATTTGTGAGTCTCATTTTTATTTGTGCATACTGTAGTAAGTAATTCAGTACAAAACATTTAGTTGCCTTATATATCAATGTCACCCAATTAGTGTCTAGCAGTGTTGTCTTTTTCCACTGACAGTGACTGTTCAGGGTGTTTGACTAAGCTAGACCTTTCTTATCATTCATATTTTAACTAGAAATGTCAAGAATTAAACCTGAGATCTCTTGCATTGCAAGCAAAGGAATAAGTGAGTAACCATTCTACCATCAAGGGAAAACAGAAGACCCACCTTCAACAGAGAGGAGAACCTTACAATATTTTGCATATAAAATGAGTCATAAAAAGCAGAACACTGTTATGCATATTTAAATTTGACTTGCTCAGCAGTGAAGATGAAGTTTTTGTTTTACTTTGAAGCTCAAGCAACAATAAAAAGTTTAGAGACCAGAAATACAGCAGGAGGTCTCAATGAGCAGCCAACCAAAAAAGAAGATACAGTACACCAAAACAGAGACTTAATATCAACAGCAAGCCTACACCACAAGCACATTTTCCTGAGCCCCAGAGACATGCCTACTCCTTGACTTTATATTGCAATGAAATACAGAACTCCTGGTGAGCTCTCACATTTCTTTAGTTTCAGTACAATACAGTTAACAGGGAGATTCTGAGTCATGTTTCTAAATGCATGGAGAAAATATCATATTTCTTTCTGCATACCAAATACTTCCTCCAAGTGTGCATGATGCTTATTTTTAAGCTAAGTGTCTCCTTAAATCAAGAGGGCATGTAAGACCATCCCAATTTTTTTTCACCTCCATACCTCCATGTTATCCCAGAAATGAGTGAAGAGATAGGTCAGTGAGTACAGGAGCAAGCCTTCACATTGCCAGGAAAGGATCGTGTCAAAAGAGAAAAATCAACAGGTGCAATGAATTAATGTAACACATTTTTGTTAGAATAATGCCTCTAAGGAAAATTATTTATTTAGTGTATGACATTTGTAAACATTGAGTCAACATATAACAAGAAAGAAAATACAGTATATATAAACTATATAAAACTAAACATTAATTTATAAAGAAACATCTAAACAATTTATATACAGTATTCGATTGTACCAGGAGTCGTCCTTTAAAAATCTTCTCTATTCCCCACATATGCTCTAAGTCAACATTGTTGTATAATATGGTGCACTGTCTGTCGTGGTGCCCTGTATTTATATGCTGGTGATGGTAGTTTCACCCATCTACAGTCCGCACATCTACTGTGCCCTGTAAGTATTCTATTAAGGCTAGCACCCACCCCGTCTGAAGAAGGGGGAACAGCTGGGGAGGGACAGTGCCTGTTTAAAAACTGCTTGCCCTGGCCCCTCACCCACCCGGCCTGAGGAAAGAGGAACAGCTGGGGAGCGTCGGTGGGCTAATTCGGGAGATGATGGTCCCTTTGCCACAGTTGCAGTGACAGGATGTAACAGGTTCACACCAGTTCTCCAGAACTGGTATTATTATTATTATTATTAATTATTATTATTATTATTATTATTATTATTATTATTATTATTATTATTATTATTATTATTATTATTATTATTATTATTATTATTATTATTATTATTATTAGGGATTCCCCTAGCGATATGTGTGGCTCGATAGCAGAGTAGCACTTTTAAGCTCTTACGCAGCGAAAGCCTTAGTGCAATAACACACACACATATGCCTTCAGTGGAAAGGTGCGCTTTACTTACAGTGAGGGGAAGACAGACATACACAGGACTATATACAACAGTCTCTCTCACTCCAAGCCCCACAGTAGGTAGACAGCTTGGATTCCTCTGTTGGCTCCAACTCCAGGAGCACTTAAAAGAGTCCTGGTGATCCTTTAGCAGTTCTTTCTTCTCAGTTGAAGAAAAGCTCTCAACAGCATCACCTCCTTCAGTGTCTCAGTCCTTCTCAGTATATAGACTCCTTCAGAATAGCAACCTCCTCACAGATAATCTCCTCCAGAATAATAACCTCCTCCATAGACCCTTCCCAGAGGGCCACAGTTATACCCCAGTGTTGCTGGGCAGATTCTCTAATCAGCCACAGCTGGGTTATTACAGGAGCACATGGACCAAGCATGCACAGCCTGGCAATCAATTTGAGGCTCTATTATGTACACCTGTGTTCAAAACACATGGAGGGCCTTAAAGTTGTACTATTCCACTGGGCAGCAATCTTTGTACAATACCCCCAAATGAAAAATGTCCTAACAATTATTATTATTATTATTATTATTATTATTATTATTATTATTATTATTATTATTAGTTCACATTTATATTGTATTGTATTTATTTATATTATATTTATATTATATTGTAGTAACTTTTTCCAGTGTCCCGGAGAACCGGTAGCAGCTTTGGGGTGTGTGTGTGTGTGTGTGTGTGTGTGTGTGTGTGTGTGTGGAAACACCTTCAGGACTTACTTTTTCACTGGTTCCCCCACTGTGCATGCATGCCAATCACTTGGTGTGCATGCATGCCTACAGTGCCTGGTGCGTATGCACGGCCTCCTTGTTGTCTTCCCAAATGAGGAGGAGGAAGAGAAGCTGCTAGCCAGAAGCTCCCTATAGCCTGCTCCCCAGGGTAAGTGACTCATCTTTGGATGTGGTGTGTCTGTGTGTATTTTAATGTGTCTTTAATACCTTTATCTATATTGACATACTACCACAGTTCCTAAAAAGGCCTGGCAGCCGGCAGGCCTGGTAGCCTGGCTTGGGGTTTTTAAGCAAAGTCTTGGAGTTACCTCATCAATAAGCTACACCTGTGCTGTTCCAATTGCTGTTCCAATTGGAGAACCCTTAAGGAGGTACAGCTGTTTTACATTTACATTAAGGCATATTATCCTAGACTCAGAACTGGTTAGGGAAAGACTTAGTACCTAACTTGTTTAACTGTTGAAAAGTTGAAAAGTGCCAAAATGAAGCCATCTTGTGGTGAGTTCATTCTGTAGTTCCTTCCATCTGACCTAGTGTGAGAAAGATTAGCCAGAATAAGCTTTAAGCTCTGGTTTAAAAGTTCTGGTTGATTTGTGTTTGGGGTGGGTGGGTGTATTTTAATGTATTTTTTATTTATTTATTTAATTAATTTGTTTAATTTATTTACGGGTTTGTGTTGTTGGTGGGTAGGTGGGTTGAGGTGTGTGTGTGTGTATGTGCTTATTTTTTATTTTATTTTTTATTTATTTTTATTTGACACACACCCCACAACATAATGACATCATGACATTGGCTCCACCCATGACGTCATGATGTTAGCTCCGCCCACACCATGATGACATCACGGTGGGGTATTAAAAATTTTGACATCCTACCACTGCACAGTTGTCAATGTATGTGTTAGTCTTTTACATTTTATTGCACTGTTACATTTTATTGTATTGTTATATTTTATTGTATTGTAATGTTTGGTATGTTGTGATTTTTGGCGTATGTTGAGTGGGAGGCATACAAATCGAATCGAATGAATCAATCAATCACTTGCTGGCAGCCAGATAATCACTACGATCTCCTGGTTAAGTACCTAAGAGTCTAACGTTTTTAACGCAGAGTGGGGAAAGCATACAGTGGAAAGGCAATAGAATCATATGAAGGAGTGGTAGGATATCATTATAGCAATGTTTTCGTTAAATATATATAAATAATTAAAATTAGTTTTTTTTTCTGAATAAATTTGCCACTACTTTCAATCAGTGGGCCTACCAAAAAGAAATGAGTAAAATACAACAAATGGCTCCAAATGTGGTTGTAATTTTAGTTAACTTGTTGTTCAGATAATCTATTTTCAAAGTTTGGATTGTCGTGGGTTTTTTTACAATTATTTTTCTTTGTTCCTCCCTATTTGATACTAATTCATTGTCAGTGACAGTTTAATCCATTTTACAATTGGATTGTTGGATTATTAAGAAGGTGATTTAGACCTCTGGTCATCAGGAGCCATTGCTACTGGTAATGAAGTGAAGGAGTACCATTCCCAGAACATCGGTCCATCACAGAATTTGCCAACTCCATGTTCCATTTGCTCTGGAATGAAGCTGGAAAGTTTCAACTCATGAGGTGAAGAGTCCTTGAATGGCTTGCTACTGTGACCACCAAAATTTAGTTTTTCCAAAGAGTGAATTCCCTTCAGAGGGTGAGATCTGACAGTTGATGCCCCAGGCCGTAGTTTGGGCACCCCTATTCTAAAACAAATGTGAATGTGTTTTGGACTAACATGAAATATGGAAATCAAAAAAAGGTGGAGTGCAAATGGAGATGAATGGTGGTTTGTCTGAAAATGAACTTTGTTTGCAAAGACTGGGGAAACAGTGATGGATTGAAAGGTTGGAATTGACATGTTGTTGTTTTTTAAAAGAAGATTTTTAGGAAGGTTTTAGCCTATTTTAGATGGGTGTTGGAAAGTGGAGAGGGCATGAGAATGGTGGATTATGGAAACTGGCACACACAGAGAAAACCAAAGCTTCGATTCCAAATTAAGAAGATTACTAAAATTAGAGGTGAATGGAATGCAAGGGACTGGAAGGGAATGGTAGCATAAAAAGAGAAAGGAAATGCCTTGCAGGATAATCTTACAACCTGTCTGGAATTAATTTGCAAAAGGATGCAGGATAACTTCTACATTTAGAATCCATGTGAGGGATTCAACAAGGATAGTGGAACCTCCAGTCATGCACAAGCATACCACTAGAGCAGTGGTGGGAGCTTCAGGTGCAATACCTCTAGGGGGGGGGGGAGCAAAATTTGGTGGCCTCTGGGCAGGGGGGTGGTGAAATTGTGTGGCCTTCGGGCGGGGGGGTAGCAAAATTGGGTGGCAGCGCCCACTTCCCTGCCCTGCCCCATCAGGTTTTGTCCCTGCAAGTGGTTCAAGGTCTCCCTTGCTCAAAAGCCAGTCATATCCGACTCTAGCGTGCAGTGCTCATTAGGTTTGCACCATGCATTTTCTCCTTTGTTTAATATAGTCCTTCCTTCAAACTGAAACTAGTTATTAAATGTAAAGGTAAAGGTTTCCCTTGCTTGAAAGCCAGTCATATCCGACTCTAGAGGTCAGTGCTCATCTCTGTTTCTAAGCCGAAGAGCCGGCGCTGTCTGCTTCTGCAGACGTTTCCATGGTCATGTGGCAGGCATGACTAGACACCGGAGCGCATGGAACACTGTTACCTTCCCACCGAAGTGGTCCCTATTTATCTACTTGCAATTTCTTGCTTTCGAACTGCTAGGTTGGCAGGAGCTGGAACCAAGACGGGAGCTCATTCAGTTCTGCAGTACTCGGGAATCAAACTGCTGACCTTCCGCCTCCCAGTCAGCATCTTAGTGACATGAGCCAGTGCAGTCCCTAGTTATTATGATTCGTTATATAATTGCCGAAGCGCAATCTGTACGTAAGCCCATGAAAACTCCAAAGTTTGTTATAAAAGGAGTTGTGCTAATAAAGAGGGTATATAAAATGTGTGTAGTATTACCTCAAAATCAATTACAGTGGTACCTCATACAATGATTTTAATCCATTCCATGGGGCTCGTTGTTGTACGAAACAATTGCTATATGATGCATGTAACGTATAGCAATTTTCCCTATGGGATGCATTGTACAACATTTTTTGTTGTTGTTGTTAAGTGGTTTTTCCCAATAAAAAAATGTTGTACGATTTTTTGCCATAGGGAAAATTGTTATGCAGGACATCATTTCCCCCCAAAACCTAATCATTATGTGATTTCATTGCTATATGGGGCAATTGTTGTATGAGGTTCCACTGTATTAGATACAAAATTCTACAGATGGAAATCAAGGACTGTTATCACATACAGTAACTCAATTTCTTTCTGTTAAACATTTCAAACAAAATCCAGCACAATGATACATATAAGTTCCAGTAAAGCTCCAGAGTTTTTTTGTTTTGTTGCACTTGTTCTTCAAGTGGCTTCCTCCAAAACATGAAGCTTTTCTTCCCACCCCCCGCAGTTTACAGAGCAACAAGAGAAGGATAAGGATAGGAAAGTTATCTTTAAAATAATTGTGCATCTCAGCTGGATACACATACAAGCATGGGGTCCTTTTACAAATAAACAAGAAGCTAAATACTGGCATAAATATGTTTTAATTTATTTAAACAATGAAAGCTAAACACTGAGACAAATATGACTTAATTTATTGAAACAAACAATAAAACTGTTTTATTGCTAACAGAAAATTATTCAACTACACATACTCTACACATGCCTAATTGGTGTCTTTTTTGTTTTTGTTTGTTTTTTAGCATGACAACAATGAACTGTATTGAGTAGCAGAGCTTTGGATACAATCCCCTCTAAAATATACAATGAGGAGGGATATGTAAGCATTCTGACTTATAATAGGGACAATCTGACAAAACCAATGATAATCCATCCTCCATTTTTTACTCTGTGATAGTCCAGCACTTCTGCAACACACTGTACATCTAGTTCACCGAAGAAACAGATGTTTAGGTAAATTCCCCTCCAAATTGTTCTTCCACTTCAGATGGCAGAACTGGATGCAGGCAGTCTCACTTGAATGACTACTCTTCCATAAAAGAGAAATTATCTGCACACAGTAAAAAATAGATGCTGAAAATTATAGTTTTATTCTTTGTTTCTTGGCCAATATGCTAATTCCCATGACAGGGTTTTGTTTCATTTTAAATTACAGCTGTACCTCATTTAAAGAGTATAATGTGTTCCAAAGAATTGCTCTGTAAGCGAGTTTGCTCATTAAGTGAAACACCATTGTAAGTGACCAATTGTGACTTCGGTGTGTGTGCGAACCCCAATTTATTTGTTAAGCAAGTTTTTGGTTGGTTTTATTTGTTAAGCGAAGCAAACATTCAGAGAAAATTTTATTCTTTAGGTGAGTTACTCTTTAAACGAGGCGCTCTTCATGCGAGGTTTGACTGCACATAAATCCTCTGTTGTCTATAAATTGCATTTTTTAGAAGCTACAACTATTACCTTATCTATATGTGAAAACTAGGTTGAAGTTTCTCAACTGTCATAGTGGAATCATTAATTCTAAGGAAGGAGGGGAAGCCAACTCAGTCAGGTCCAACTCCAACTCTTCTTACACAACCATTATTCCTCTAACTGGAGTACCACTTCTGAAGGCCATACACAAAGCAGATTCCTACTTCTGCAAATATGCAAATGTTTACTCAGTCACAGGGATGCCACTGCTGTATCCTACGGCAAGTAACTACTAAAGTGTCTAGCAGATTCCGGTTTTATTCTCCAATTAAACATGTCCAGGAATACTCATCCCCTTCCATTTTCAAAACAAAGAGGTCAGAGCAAGAATGTTACCATAGGTTCTTTATAATTAACTTTTTAAAAATAAGATAAAATGGTAGGGGTTGATAACTTAATTAAAAATAGAGATGGACATGCACATTTTTCCCCAGTGAACCCAACTGTATTCACTCCCTCCCATCCCATGTTAGTGAATAATGTGAAGAAGTAGTATTTCATGCATTCATACATGAGCTACTGCTATCCTTTGGCTCACACAATGTTATCTCAATACCTTGTTATTTTAATACCTGCACCATTAAAGCTATTCTGCAATGCTGGCATTCTGTTGTGATTGCAGTGTTACCTTGGCACAGGGCTGGGTGCACACTGTTCTAAGCAGAAGCCTGCTGGCACAATTGGTTTGAGAACTAGGCTGTAAGTGCTTGGCCAAAGTCACACAGATGGCATATGGCAGAACAACACATTAGATCCAGGACAAGCTGATTTTATAACCACATGGTTCTATGCCTCCAAATTGACTGGAATATGGGTTAAATGCCTATAGCGGTAATTCCCACATACTTTAATAATAGAAAAACATCATTAGAAATATATCTTGTTACAGTTTGGTAGAGACAGCCACCCAATCTAAAATATGACTACTCGTATGCCTCATTTTCTTAACTTTATCCTTTCATTAGCCTGTAAGGAAGATTAAAGGATATCAAGTACTGTATCTAGAACTATCCCAGTTATAGCAAGAAATAATTATTATTCAGAGGTCAGAAATGTGGATTCTAAGAAACAGAGACATTAATAAACATATTTTGATTTTTATTCACTGCAGTAGGCCTACTGGAGAACTGTTCTTTCAGATTTGCTTGAAAAACATAGTGACTTCTAAAGTTGCACGTGGAAGTCATAAATAAGAACTAAAACTCACTTTTGCTCCTTCAGCAAATTACTACACTTAGAACATCTCTTCAACAAGATGATTCCATACATTTCCAACAGTGTGTGTCATCTATCTCCTGTTAAATCCTCTTTACATGTCATGTATTAACTAAAACTGAACTCTCGTATTATTGTGCTTCCTGTGATCAACTTGGCATTTACCATTTACTCACTAAACTTTACTGCCACCAATCCAATGGAAAAGAAGAAAACTCAACTGTTATGCAATTCATGTGTAATGTTTTATCAAGGATGCTGTATAAAACAGTAGAAAGAAAAACAGAAGACAATGGAATTTTTCTTTCCTTTTCTGGTTATGCATCTACTGAGACATCATCATCTGCACAATAAGCTCTTGAAATGTCACTTTGTCTAGCAAATGAAGTATACTGTTCCATTTCTTATGAGAAAAAGCATTGGCTGTTAGTGCTTATTTTAAAACTTTCTTTTTAGAAACAAGAAAACATTGATAGCACTGCATGAAATAAGGTTATCATGGAAAGGAGCTATGTCAGCTCCATTCACACTTTAGTAATGACTTGCTGCATCTGTTTGCTAAAACAGTCCCCTGCTCTATTAACTCTTTATCAGATTTCTCATTCTCCTCTGTCCCTCTCACTCCAAAGTACTTATCTGGCACAACCAAATACTTCTACCTCTCAAAATACTCTCCGCCAGCTGCATTTAGCATGCAACTCAAATACTATACTGTATACAGCATGTTTGTTCTTCTACCTACCTACATTTCTATTGCCACAATCTTCCTCTCTATGCTCATAACAGAACCACTTTGCTATAAGTTAGCTTTGGACACTAAAGTACTGCTGCCTTTACTAGGTAGATTTAGATATTTCATGAAATAGATATATGTTGTTATAAAAAAGAGCACAGGTTTCCCCAAGACTTCAGATCTTCAGCTGTACAGCTGAAGGAAAGAATCAGCCTGTGGCAGCAGCAATATAAAAATAATTCCTTCTGTTACATGAGGGGTAAACAGAAAGTTATGCTACCTTTATATCCTTAAGTAACTGCCCAATAGTGGATGGAAAATAACATTTAAACAATAACGGAGGTTGAGATTATTTATACCTTGAAGCCGAACATTTCAGCCTGCTTGTGTTTTAAAACCTGCAGAGTGACCTCTTCCCAAAGGGTCTGCTATTTCGTGTATGCCAACTAAAGAACATGTCTCTTGTTTCCTGGTACTGACAGATGAAATAAAAAGACTCTTTTTGGCTATCAATCGTGGAAGCTTCCCGCTCTAACCATTGGACGTCCCTGCCCATCCATAGTAGAGTTGCACAAACACTAAATATGCACACGTCTGTTGCACAAGCATAGCTGTAACAAACACATGTTCTGAATACATGATACTGGGTGAGAGGCCAGTTGAGGTTATTGAGTCGCCCTGAGTCACCACGGCGAGTGGGCAGCAATATAATAATAATAATAATAATAATAATAATAATAATAATAATAATAATAATAATAATAATAATAATAATAATAATAATAATAATAATAATATTGTAGTAGAAATAATATTTTAAAATACATAACTCCTGATAGGGGATACCTAGAAAGATGGGGTTTTCTTGAATAGATTGCTAATAAAAAGAGCTTGCTTTCCAGTGAAGATTGCATGATCAACACTGGGTATGTAATAAGGATCATATGTAAGCTAATGTTTTGAGATTGTGTCTCCAGCCTAGGAAGGGTGGAGAATTACCTGTGAGAATCTGAATACAGTGGTACCTCAGTTAACATAATTAATGCATTCTCCGGGATGTTTCTTACAGCAAAAAATACTTTAACTGAATTTTCCATAGGAATGCATTGAAAACCTAAATATTTTAACCAAAATGCCGTTTCCCATAGGAATGCATTGAAAACCAATTAATCCATTCTGAAAAAAATTCCATAAACCAAGCCACTATTTTCCATGGATTTCCTTTTGTTATGCGATTGTTATGTTAACTGAGTCATTTGCTAGCAGAGGTTCCACTGTACACTATTTTCATGCGGAAACAATGAAAACAATCTGCAAGCACTCCAGGAACATCACTGTGGCCACCTGGCTGGAGAAGGCTTGCCATGGACAAATTAAGACTCTAAGATAATCCAATCATCCCGGAATGGTCTCCAGAAAAAGAGACAGTTGCTGTTACATTTTATCAATGGTATGAAGTTCCAGGCCATGCCCAGAGGCTTTGCAACAAGAAGTTCACTCCACCTCCAGGAGATTGTAGACATTTGCACCACACAGAGGCAGCCCCGCCTGTGTGTGTGTGTGTGGGGGGGGGGGGATGTTGGGGGTTGGAATGTCAGCACGGACATACTTTGATAACACTTATGGATATTTGGGTGTAATAGTTCAAACATTGAAACTTCTTTGTAAACTTTTGTTCTTGGTGAATGTGAACATTGAAATATTTTTCTTTTAATTATATGATGTAGCTACCTGTCTATGTGACACCCCCTGCCTCATGTGACAGCTGCAAGTCTCCCTTTTGTGCCCTTATATTCTGTCTGTATAAATATACCTGGTTTGAATTGTACTGGGCTGATCCTTAGAAGGCAGCCCTGTGGAGGGCGATTTCCTTGCATAAAATTTATTGGGCCATATGCAATAAAATCTTATCTTATTTTCTCCCATAGTCCTTTGCTTAGTGGTCTTTTCTTCATTTCAGCTAAAGGGTATTAAAGTAAATAATGCCAAAATGCTTTCATTTTCAGGTACAGGTATTTGACTAAAACTAACATGTGTTTCCAGGGTAGTTGCACCCTTCCACTATGGGTATCCCAAACCTTGACTCTCAAGCATTTCCAGGTAAGGGTTCCCCATGCAAAAGGGTACCCAGATGCAAACCATCATACAGTTTCAATTACTATTATTTTAGTGTTATTTTGGTGTTGCTGCTGTTATTTCATTCACAATCTGTGGTTGCACAAACCTTCTTTGTTATACTTATTGCTTACTGTTTGCTAACTTTTGATTGAGAGTTGTTTGCAAATAATGCAAGGAAAGAAAGAACAGATTTAAGACAAAGATAAGGAAGCAATATTAAATACAATGTACAGTACTGTATAATCATTGTATTATTTATTTATTTAGATTTATATTGTAATAGGCATTAGACGTATAGCTTTACTGAAGGCTAAAAAAACTCATGGAAGGTATATATCTTTATCTATGACAAGTAAATCTTGAAAATTAACTGAAATCTCTATATAAAGAACAGCATAAAATGAATAGATGATGTCTCAATAAGCAATGCAGGGACATTTACCTGTCCATCTCTAGATACATAGTACAATACTGGATAAGAAAGACCCTTTGTCTGATCTAGTTAGGCAATTTTTAACGTTAAGATTCTAATGCAGAAATGCACGTAATTCCAAATTTGACCATTACCCCATCTCCTTCCCTTGAAATTATATTTCATTTTGAATTGAAAACACTTAAATAGAATTCCTCTTATATTTCTACTATAGTGTCATCACATTTAAACTGAGGCAGTTCCTGATGATGGCCAACTAAAAAGGACACGGATTTGGGTTTCCTGGTTTCAAGACCACATGTTATTTAAACATGAGTGTGCATGCACACAAATACACATTTTGGCCAGAGGGTATTAAAGTAAATAAAATACATACCAAAATGCTTCCCTTTCCAGGTATAGTGTTTGACTAACATGTGTTTCCACGGTAGTTGCTCCCTTCCACAATGGGTGTCCCAAACCTTGGCTTTCAGGCATTTCCAAGTAAATTTTAATGCCATATACAACTGTGAACTCCATTTCTATCTTCTACCTTGCAGACACAGGCAGGTACTTAAGTGATTAGAATTCACCAAGCAATAAAGCCGATTCTTTTCTTGGCTGTTTGCCAAATCACCTCTCTTTTTCTCAGGTTAAAGATGCAATTAATTTGATATTCTGCTTCAACCAGGTCTATGCTGTTAAAAGGGCAACCTGGTAAACATGACTTTTTTTAAAAAAGCAAACCACTGATTTATTAAAACTTGGATCTTTCTGTTCATCCCAATTTTTACACTCTTCTCAGTCTAGAAAAAAGGAGCCAGTTTCGGGGTGCTGATTTTAACACCACCTGTTGAGTTAGGGCAATAGGAACAAAGTGTGTGTGTAGAGGGGGATAAATTCTATACAAGAAAGCTCAGGAAGCACACTTACTGGTGAATTTCTGTCACAGTAGATGAATGGGACAACACAAAACTTATTTATTAATTCATTCCATTTTTATTTTATTTTTTAATAGTAGCTGTGTTACTATTAAAAAAAATTCAACTATGAAGAGTTCTATTTTTATACCATCCATTTGGGATGTTTCCCACTGTGGATGATGTACACATAATTACCATAAATAAACAAACAACAATATCACACAACAAACAATAATAATACAGTAATACCTCAGATAATGTTTACCTCGGATAACGCTAAAATTGCATAATGTTAAGTAATCTGGGGGAGGGGAGAATTGCATCAAATAACGTTAAGATCCTATGGGATGCATCGGATAACAACCGCTAAAGCCTGTGCAGTTACAATGTATCTCTATGGAGCTTTAAGGTTATCCAATGCATCCCATAGGATTTTAACATGGATCGTATAACACTAAAAAATTGGATAACACCAAGACTTGTGGAACCAAGTTTTAGCGTTATCCAAGGTTTTACTGTAGATCAAAATATCTGATGGCATCTGAAGCAAGGAAACTCACATCTAAACATCCAACTCATTGGCAATGGTAAAGTATCTTTAAAAGCCTCCATGAAGAGTAATGTTTTGAACTATTTCTTTATACTGACCACAGATGGAGCCTGAGGTCACTCAACCGGTAACAAACTCCAAAACATAGGCATGTCAACCGAGTATGTTTCATTTCATGCCACAGTCTTTTAGCTGTTCTTGGAGGCAGCTCCTAGAACTGCACAGATTGTAATGACAAAGTAATGTGGGGAGTTGTTCTGAGATAGAGAAAATTCTTATATGGTTTGAACCTTATATGGTTCAAACCATATAAGGCCTTATATGATAATACTAATACCCGACCCAGTAAGGGATAGGAAACCAGTGCAAGCCTGCTAAGGCTGGGGAAATATGCTAAAATTTCTGTGTACCCATCACCAGCCTGGCCACTATATTCTGGATCTTTTGCAATCTCTGCATCAGATACAAGAGCAGTCCCAAGCAGAGAGCATTATAATAGACAATTGATGAGATTACCAATGAGTGGACTAGGGTTGTGAGAGAACGTGAAATCTGGCAAGGCTTTAGACACCACTGCTATTTGATGGTCAAAATAAATGAGTCCAAAAGACCCCCAAATTATCAACCTGGTCACTAGGGGTGAAAGTAATTCTACCAAAAGGTCTAAAATGACCTTGCCCAAAAATGGTATTTTTGTACAGGGCTATAATTATCCAGAACATATGTAGCCAGATTTGATTTCTTGATATATATATTTTTACAATTTTAAGGGCTAGCTAATAAAGGGAACAATTTAAGGAGAACCACTACTACTCTCTCATGATTTTTCCCTGTTGCTACTGTTTCTTTCTTATATGCATTCAACACATATACTAGTACTGAAAGTTGAGACAGCTCATAACTGGGGTAGGAGTGGGGCTTTCCTTGAAATTTTGGAGAGGCATCTTATACCTATTCACTACTTTAATTAAAGGTAAATAAGCCACTACAGATATGTACATCTTCTGCTCTGGATAGACATGACTTACATATCATCTTTAAAATAAAACAAAATACAACCTAATTTTAGACCTGGAAAAGCAATACATTGGATATTCAAATTCACACTCATTACACAACTTAAAAATTATTCTAAAAGTCACCTCTAACTTACAGTAAAAAGCTTTCACTTCCCATAGTGTGTTTTTGCAGTAGAAACGACATATTGGTAGGTACGTTCCTCATTGCAAATTTAAAAGGAAAAAAAATGCTTATAAATCAAAGATACTAAAATACTATTCCAAAAAATTCCACTAAAATACTAAGCTTTTATTATCAATAAATTTACTATTTAAACTGCACACAAAAAAGCTTTTAGCTAAGTAATGAGTTATTTCTTATTTAAACATATTGGCATTAATCACATAGAGTAAGATGTAATGTCACCATGTTAGATCACCAAATCCTCTTTAAGCTAATTATGTACATTGTGTTCTGCTACAGTCCATTTGCACTTTACAATCTAATTTGTACCAGCATGAAAACCCCATATGTACATACCAGAACTTGCTTAAACTGCAGCTAAGAAATTGAACTCTACCATAATTCTTATTAAATCTATGTTCCCCAGGTTCCCATTCTTAAAATGCACGTTTTTAAGAATTAAAACTGGGCATCACACTCACAGCTGGAAAGATTTGGTTTTAGACTGCACAAGTGTAAGAAAAATCCATTCTCAGGAGAGGATCTCTATTTCCATGTGAAAGTTTCCAACTGGAAGTAGGCAAGCGTGTAAAATTAAGTCCACACAGAGAAGCAACTAGAATGCTTTCTTTCCAGTTGTTGCACTGAGCTTACAGGAGCCCATAATTATTTCTCAAGACACAATGGTAAATTTCCATCATGGCACAGTTGGGTTAAAATTAAGACACCTATAAAAGGACAAAATCCTGTTCAACAACAGCTACTTTTATCTGAATATAATTATATGGTACTTTTCATACCCTCATGTACCAAATATTCAGTAACAGCTGGAAAGAAATAAAATCAATTATTTACACTATCTGTTTTAGCTGTTACATTTGTGCTTTATAAAGTAACTAAACTCAACTATCAACTGATTCCAAAGTAAGCACTTTTCAGGACCATCCCAAAGCATCTGAAATATACTATCAAGTTATATAAACTTTCACAAGTATTGTACACTTTGTATCAAGTTACCCATTCAAGTTATTACACTGGAGACCAAGACCATTCACTCTATTGTGTTCTCAGTAATCAAGTATGGGTGCAAACCTGGGCAGTAAAGAAAGCTGATAGGAAAAGAAATTGTTTCTTTGAGATACAATGCTGGAGGAGAACTCTGCAAATACTCCCTGGACTTCCAGAAAGATAGACAAGTAGGTTCTAGAGATAATGAAGCCTCAGCTGTCTCTGGAGACAAAAAATGACAAAGGTGAGGCAGTCCCTACTTTAGGCACATCATGAGAAGTCAAGATGATCTGGAAAAGAATAATGCTAGGAAAGGCTAAAGGCAGCAGAATAGAAACATGAGATGGGTTGACTCTATGAGGGAAGCCACAGACAGGAGCTTGCAAGAGCTGAGCAGGTTTGTTGGTGACAGGACTTTTTAGAGAGATCTCTTTCATAGGGTCACCATAAGTTGGAGATGATGATGGTACATAACAGCATTAACAACCTTCAGTTAAAATGCCCATTTAGGCTGGTTTACTGGATAATAACAGTGTTCCGTGTACTCCGGTGTTGAGGCATGCCTGCCACATGTCCATGGAAATGTCTACAGACGCAGACAGCATTGGCTTTTTGGCTATAAACAGAGATGAGCACTGAACCCTAGAGTCAGATATGACTGGGTTTCGATCAAAGACGACCTTTACCTTTACTACTGGATAATAAAACGAGGAATAGATTTGTTGATTTTCTCATGAAAATGAACAGCATTTTATTTCATTCATTGCTAGAAAAGTCCAATGGGTTTCAGAAGAAAATCCAAGTAGATATCAGTCTTTATGACCTGTGAAGGTGACTGCCATGGCCTAGATAACATTATCACTTTATTTGTAATTTATTGTGGTTTGGTATTCAGATTTAAATATTGCGTTTTACTTTTGTTGCATGGTTGAGTAAATATTTTAGAACATATCCCCCATACATATCAGGTGGTGTGTGTGAGTGTGAGTGTGTGTCTGTCTGTCTATAGCCCACTATATACAGTACAAGACACACTCCATTTTTCCAGTGTATTTTAAGAGGAGGGAGTGGGTCTTATATGCCAGAAAATACATATACAGTAATACCCCGGATAACGATTGCATCGGATAACGCTAGAATCAGATAACGAAGCAAGTTTTTTGGAAAAAACTTCAATCGGATAATGATTCTGGATAATGATTCTTAGTTTTATCTGATGCAATGGTCTGTGGGTGTGGGGTGGTTTGGGTAGAACTACCCAATCCACCCCCCATGTGCACCGGTCTCTGCGACTGCAGTAGGGTCGGGAAAAAGCACCCGCCTTTCCCCCGACCCTACTGCAGTTGCAGAGACTCCTTCTCTCTTTCCCTCCCTGTATTTAAACTACGGGGAAGGGGGAAAGAGAGATATGTGATTGGTTCTCTAGATAACCAATTACGTCTCTCTCTTTCCCCCTTCCCTGTAGTTTAAATACAGGGAGGAAAAGAGACAAGGAGTCTCTGCAACTGCAGTAGGGTCAGGGGAAAGGCGGGTGCTTTTCCCCAACCCTACTGCAGTCGCAGAGATTGCTGCGCATGGGGGGTGGCTTTAAAGGCAGGGAGGTCTCTTCCTTTCCCTGCCTGCCTTTAAAGCGGTTTGTCCCTGAAGTCAGGGCTTTTTTTTTTTTTTAGCGTTGTTCGATGCATGCATCAGACAACACTAAAAATTGTATAACGTCATGACTTGTGGAACCAAGTCATAACGTTATCCGGGGTATTACTGTATACTTATTTGGTTACTTGGTTGGTCTGTACTTCCCAAGTCTACTTTGACATGGAGGAATGAAGCACTGTCTCAGAGATATGAGTGGGCTATCGCCATTGGGAGGTCCTATCGCTACTGTAGCAGGGTCTGATGGTGCACATGGAATTGAGGCCTGTGTTTTCAATGCTCCTTTAGCCATTTTAAATACGACGATGCAGCTGGCTGGGCTCATGTCAAAGTTGGCCATGTTAGAGCAATGCACTAGTCAGGTACATTGCCCGAGTACCCAACCCCACTTAGCTGACCTGTGTTTCCAGAATAGAGAACTGTTCTGGATTGCTAGCTGAACCTTTGTGGCATGGTTGAACCAACATAGTCCTCTCTGGCCAGAAACAGCTATTTGTGTGTTTACTTGCATATTTAGAATATTTATATTTCACACTATATTATGAGCTGGTATAGCTCAATGGATTGGCATGTCAAGGGCTGAAACACTGAATCCCCACCATGCTTCCAAGAGAAGGGACAGCTAAGATCACTCAGAGAGTATGTGGTTACTGGGCTACATGCTCTGCCACCTGTTCTTCCATGAGAAAGCTGCATGGCTCCAGAAGGAAGGCTTGGTAAACTACCACTGAGTACTTTATATCTATATAAACCGGACGTTCTCAACCTTTTAAAGCCAGGGGCCAGGTCACGCTCCATCAGACAGCTTTGGGGGCCAGATGGACATTTTGCCCTTCCTCCACCACATGACATTTCCTGGTGTGGTGGAGGCAATGGGGGCCCACATGAAATGGTGCCACAGGCTGCATCTGGCTCACAGGCCACAGGTTGAGAATTCCTGATATAAACTTTGGAATGTCACCAACATAGGAACTGACTTCACAGCTCTTGATTATTATTATATCATTATTGCTCAGGTTTTTTGTTGTTGTTCAGTCGCACAGTCGATTCCTACCCTCTGCGACCCTATGGACCACTGTCCGCCAGGCACTTCTGTCCTCCACCATCCTCCTCAACTTGCTCAGTTCTGTGCCCACTGTTTCTACAATACCATCTAGCCATCTTATTTTTGACTGCCCCTTTTTCTTTTGCCCTCCACCTTTCCAAGCATCAAGGCTTTCTCAAGTGAATCCTCTCTTCTCATTTGATGTCCAAAGTACTTTAGCTTCATCTTTACTACAGCAAAAAGAAAAAATGTAAAACAAATTAAAGCTGCTGTCTGGAATCTGGAAGAGACCAATGTGCAAGGATCCCACTAGCTGCTGCAAAATTTACCAAAATTTGCTTATATGATATTTAAGATAGAACGAAACTTGAAAGTTAAAAATATCTAATGTGGGAGAAAGTAAAAGTGGCAGGTTTTCTCCTCCTAAGCCTTCAGTGATTTACAGTTACCCACTTAGACTCTCTGCCCTCCAAAGCTTCACTGCTACTTTCTTCTTTCCTCACCAGCTGTGAATCCCCCTTTGCTGCTCTTCTTTTTTCATTTTAAAATTCACATTCTCACTGTTCCTTGCCCGTGCATTTGCATTCCAAAGCAACAGGTGTGGCAGGTGAATTCAAAGGGAAGGTCTTCTGTCATTTAACTGTACTGATCATAATCTTTGCAAAGACTAGGGAACTGGCAGGCTTCCAAATATTGCTGAACTACAATTTCTCATCGCCCCTGATAACAATGGCTGGAAGGGACATGACATTAAATAACATCTGTAAGGCAACATGCTTCCCATCCCTATTTTATGGTCTTGGTGTTTTAAGATGAAATAGAAGTGGAGGGTGAAAAGTGAGACGAGTGCTACATGCACCAACCTTTTGTAACTCACTAGGGGGATAACGCTTTCAAACCTGTGACTAATTACTCATCTCTATGCAGCTTCTGCACGAAAAACAAATGTTATTACTTCAGTATTAACACTGACAGCTCCAATTATTTGTGCAAAAGAAAAATTCTTGGCAGGGAGAACATTCTGGCTAAAGAAAACAATGCAGCTGTCTATTAGCCTGCAACACTCTTGGGTTCAGAACTTTTTAAAGTCAGTATTTTTTGAAGCCTATTGTCTTTTTTATTACATCTTCATACAAATTAACAGTAGAAGAGAATCTCTAAGTTCAGTGCAGGATTAGTTTGGTATGAAGTACAGTTGTACCTCGCTTAAAGAGCATAATGCGTTCCACAGGATTGGTCTTTAAGCGAGTTTGCTCTTTAAGTGAAACACCATTGTAAATGACCAATTGTGTGTGTGTGTGGGGGGGGGGGAATCCAAAGCAGATTTCTTTGTTAAGCGAGTTTTTGGTTGGTTTTATTTGTTAAGCGAAACGAACATTCAGAGAAAATTCTGCTCTTTAAGCGAGTTACTCTTTAAGTGAGGCACTCTTTATGCGAGGTTTGACTATAGATCTCTTAGAAACATATTTTCTATAGTTCTAATGAAGCTCAGGACATGAGTATATATGCACAGCCCCCTCAAGGATTGCTGCCTTGCCGCGGTGAGAGGGCTTGTGCGGTTCGATGAGGCTATGGCCGATCCCATGTAGGGCCACCCAAGATGTACAGGACATAGCAGAGAACTCAGACTAAACACAATCTACTGGTGAATGGACTGGCAACACACACCAGTACCATTGCCAAGAAAACCCCATGGACAATATCAAAAGGCTAAACAACATGGAAGATGAGTCCCTCAGGTCAGAAGGTGTCCAATATGCTACTGGGTAAGAGTGGAGGACAAGCACAAATAGCCCCAGAAAGAGTGAAGTGGCTGGGCCAAAGCTGAAAGGATGCTAAGCTGTGAATGGATCTGACAGTGAAAGGAAAGGCTGATCCTGTAAGGAACAATATTGCATACCTGGAATGTAAGAGCTATGAATAAAGGCAAGCTGGACATGGTCAAAAATAAGATGGAAAGAATGAACATTGATATCTTGTGAATAATTGAACTAAAGTGAACAGGGGACCATTATATCTACTACTGTGAGCAAGAATCCCTTAGAAGAAATTGAATGGCCCTTGTAGTCAGTAAAAGAGTGAGGAAAGCAGTAATGAGGTACAATCTTTAAAATGACAGAATGATCTCAGTCCGAATTCAAGGCAAACCATTCAACATCACAGTAATCCAAGCCTATACCCCAACCTCTGATGCAGAAGAGGCTGTAGTCAACCAGTTCTATGAAGACCTACAACTAAACTGACACCAAAAAAGGATGTCCTTATCATCATAGGAAATTGGAATGCCAAAGTAGGAAATCAAAAGGTAACTGGAATAGCAAGCAAGTTTGGCCTTGGAGTACAAAATAAAGTAGGGCAAAGGCTAATAAAGTTTTACCAAAATAATAAAGTGGTCATAGCAAACACCCTCTTACAACAACATAAAAGGTGACTCTACACATGGACCATCACCAGATGGCCAACATCAAAATCAGATTGATTATGTACTCTGAAGCTAAAGATAGAGAAGCTCTATACAGTTAAAAGTAAAGGTAAAAAGTTAGAAAAGACAAAACCTGGAGTGGACTGTAGCTCAGATCACGAGCTACTGATTGCCAAATTCAGGCTTACAATGAAGAAAGGGGGGGGGGACAATTAGGCAACTCAGATATGATCTAGATAACATCCCTTATCAATATGCTGTGGCTGTGAAGAATAGATTTAAGGGACTAGATTTGACAGACAGAGTGCCTGAAGAATTATGGACTGAGATTTATAACATCACACAGGAGGCAGCAATTAGAACCATCCCAAAGAAAAAGAAATGCAATGAAGTGAAGTTGTTGTCTGAAGAAAGAAGGAAGGCAAAAAGCAAAGGTGAAAGAGAAAGAGAAAGATTCATGCAACTGAATGCAAAATTCCAGAGAACAGCAAGGAGAGATAAGGAGACCTTCTTAAACAAATAGTGCAAAATAACAGAGGGGAAGGACTAGGGATCTCCTCAAGAAAATTCAGGAAATCAAGGGAATGTATCAAGCAAAAATGACCATGATAAAGAACAAAAACAGTAGGGATCTAACAGATGCAGAAGAGATTAGGAAAAAATAGCAAGAATATACAGAAGAACTCTGCAAAAATGACCTTAATGTCCCTGACAACCACAATGACGTGATCATTGACCTTGAGCCAGACATCCTGGAGTGTGAACTCAAGTGGGCCCTAGAAAGTATTACTAATAACAAAGCTAGTGGAGATGATGGCATTCCAGTTGAGCTACTTAAAGCCCTAAAAGAAGATACAATTAAAGTGCAAAATCAATCACTTTATTACCATCAACAACCAGCACAGTAAAATAAAGGGGTTTTTTTTATTATGTGCATAAGATACAGTTAAAATGTACTACCCGCAGACATATCTACTTGAGTTAAAATAAAATAAAATCATTGTTAAAATTGGTACTACAATTGGACCAGGTAATGGAACAGCACTTTTTTTGTATCTAATACAAAGAAGAATATGAACAGCACACATTTACACGATTAAGACACCTAGCATCTCTAAAATCTGACATGAATTCAAAAGTTTAAAAGTTATTGTTGTAAACATGAGGATAAAAATCAAATAAATGCACAAATGCAGAATGGAAGCAATACTTTTGTAGCAGGCGTTCACAATGTTTTCCTGCCAGGGGCTGGAGGTGTGTTTGCTACCTGGACTTACATTTTTTTTCATCATTTGTGCCACCAGCAGTGATCGCATGTTTCTTCAGGGGGTTTGGACAGTCTCCACAACTTCCCAGGGTGGCAAGAGCCTTTTCAGAGCATGATCATTTTGAAATTTTTCTGCTGCTTTCCCACTTGGTCCCAGCAACTAATTCACAGTGTTTTGAGACTTCCTGATTCAGCAACAGGAAACCAGGCACTGATGTCAGTCCCTCGCACCAATTGAAGTCTCAAAATGCCATGGATTAGCTGGTGGGACCAAGCAGGGACACAGCGGAAAATTTTCAAAATGGACCAATCGTGCTCTGAAAAGGCTCCAGCCACCCTGGGAAGTGGTGGAGGCTGTCCAAAAACCCCTGAAGAAACATATGATTGCCACTACCACTGCCGTCATAAGTGGGGAGTGGATGGAGGTGGTCCTAGAGGTGGCCAGGTGGCCACTGTGGGCTGGATTAATGAGATGCATGGGTCAGATTAGGCCCAGGGGTTGCAAATGACTGTTTTATAGGGTCACTTGAAAAATAAAACATTGCAAGCTTTCATAACTCACAGCTTCAGGGAGTTGCTCATGGCTTGGTGTTGAGGCCAGGTTGGTTTGCTTGGATGTTACATGGGGAAAAGGCACCAGGCTGTATCTTTAAAAAAAAAAAACAGGAAGCCAGAGACTTGCACAAAATGGTCTCCCCAGTAGTAATGTAGTAGCTTAGTGGTTAAGGCAGTGAGCCGGAGACTGGAAGGTCATGTTATGATACCCGAGAGCTGTACTTGGGGACATGAAAGGAGCCTCATTTGGGCGTCCCCTAAAAATCCTTTCAACCCAGAGTAAGCTCTGACATGAAATTATTAATAGTAGTAATGTATGGTTGTGAGAGCTGGACCATAAAGAAGGCTGAGCACAGAAGAATAAACACATTTGAACTGTGGTGATGAAGAAGACTCCTGAGAGTACCCTGAACTGCAGGGAGATCAAATCAGTAAATCCTAAAGGAAATCAACCCTGAGTGCTTATTGGAAGGACAAATACTGAAGCTGAAGCTCAAGTAGCTTGGCCACCAAATGAGAAGAGAGGACTTAGTGGAGAAGGCTCTGATGCTAGGAAAGATTGAAGGCAAAAGGAGAAGGGGGCAGTAGAGGGTGAGATGGCATCATTGATGTAGTGGGCATAGATCTGGGCAGGCTATGGAGGATGACGGATGACAGAGGAGCCTGGTATGCAGTGATCCATGGGGCCACAAAGGGTCGGACTTGACTGTGTGACTGAACAACAACAATATATGCACGTACCCATGAACACACATTACTTGATTGTTTCCTGGGACCTGTAGTGTGGTTTCATTTATAATCATCTGCCCCAAATGCACACATTGCAAAATAGGCAAGATATTTCAATGGGCAAAGATCATAACACAAAAAAATTAATATGGAACATGTTAAAACAATTGACCTCAAAAGGAAAGAAACTTATCCAAAGGTTGTTAGGTTAGATCAGGGGTGGCCAACTTTGGTGCTACAGCTGTTCTTGGAGTTTAATTACCAGAAGCTCAAGTCAGCACACCTGGGTTTGATAGTCTGATTGCATAATATACACCCAGTGGCCTTAATGGCTGGGGGATGATGTGAAATGTTGTCCACGAAGTCATGTTGTTCCAAATACTCCCTGATATGAAGAGTCACTGTACTGTAATTGTAGAATGATGGTCTGAGGTTTGGGAGATTAAGGTTTTAACTGCCAGAAAGCCATGAAACCTACTGTCTGACCTTTTTGTCAGCTATTTTCTCTGACCCTTACATCTCATAGGACTGTTGTAAAAATTTGGGTGTGGTACACAAGAACCATGTACACTGCTTTTAGTACAAGGCAGAGGTGAGTGAATATGTATGTATGCAAGCATGCAAGCAAGCAAATAATAAATAAATAAATAAATAAATAAATAAATAAATAAATAAATAAATAAATAAATAAATAAATAGTTTCAAACTATATTGGCCAAGCAAGAGAATCTGAAAATGCTGGCACTGTATGAAAGAGAAGGTCTTCCCATGGCTTTCCTCCTACACCTCCTTAGCAGCAAATTCACAATCGACAGTTAAGTACATAAATTCTGAAAGCTAATAATCTACTCCTCAAATACAATCAAATGACTGCAGTTGAACATTGAGAAAACCAAAATCATGACTGTAACATTTTAGTGTGACAATGAAGAAATTTAAATAGTGAATACTTTTTTATACCTTGGTGAAAATATCAACCTGAAGGGAGACTGCAGCCAAGAAATGAAAAGACTTCAATTCAGAAGGGCAGCAATGAAGGAATTGGAAAAGATAATCAAGTTTAAAGATATGTCACTGGAGACGAAGGCCAAGATCATTCACTTTATTGTACAGTAATACCCCGAATAACGTTATGACTTGGTTTCACAAGTCATGACGTTATCCGATTTTTAGCAGTACAATGCATGCATTGAACAACGCTTTAAAAAAGCCCTGACTTCAGGGACAAACCCCTTTAAAGGCAGGCAGAGAGAAAAAGAGACCTTTTCCTCCCTGCCTTTAAAGCCACCCCCCACCCGCAGCTGTCTCTGCGACTGCAGTTGGGTCGGGGAAAGGCGTGCCTTTCCCCCAACCCTACTGCAGTCGCAGAGACTGCTTGTCTCTCGTTTCCTTCCTGTATTTAAACTACAGGGAGGGGGAAAGAGAGAGATGTGATTGGGTCTCTAGAGAACCAATCACGTCTCTCTCTTTTCCCCTCCCTGTAGTTTAAATACAGGGAGGGAAAGAGAGACAAGCAGTCTCTGCGTGTGCTTTTCCCTGACCCTACTGCAGTCGCAGTGACCACTGCGGGGGGGAGGGATTGGGTAGTTCTACCCAAACCACCCCAGACCCGCAGACCATTGCCTCGGATAATGCTAAGAATCATTATCCAGTATCGCTATCCGATTCTAGAGTTATCCGATGCAATCGTTATCCGGGGTATTACTGTATTCCTAATCACTAAATACAGGTGCAAAAAAAAAAAAAAAACCTGGACAGCAGAGTAAGCTGATGGAAATTGATTCATTTGAAATATGGAGCTGGAGGAGAGCTTTATGGATATCCTAGGCTATAAGAAAGACAACAAGTGTGTCCTAGAGCAAATAAAGCCTGAACTATCTCTGGAGACTGTTCTGCTTTGGGTATATCAAAAGATGGCAAGATTTTCTAGAAAATACAATTATTCTGGGAAATACTGGATGTAGTAGAAAAAGAGAAAGCGCAAATATGAGATGGACAGACTACTTAAAGCTAAGCAGGGTTCCTGAAGGCAAGACATTTTAGAAATTTCTCATTCATAAGGTTGCCATACGTTAGAGGCAATGTGATGGCACATATGAACAACAAACTAAACATATTCAGATATACAGTACCCTGAAAGTGAAGGGAGCCCTAATCATGGGGGAAAGTACACATTGTTCAGAACTTTGCATAGTGAGCCTGAAGTTTTGAGGAGTTTAATGCACATTCAACCAAAAGATTTACAGAGTTCCAGTGAGCTGGAGTCCTGATCTATCAGGGATCCTGACCATGAAAACACACAAGTCTCTCTTTAGATCTTTGCAATAATCATGTAAAAGTGCTACAGATTTCCATGTGGGGAAGTAAATGGGGCACACAACTTATGTGTTTCTCCACCATGATTAGAACCTTCAACAATGTTATTCTATAATGTAGAAATAAGGCTAATGAAGACAGGGAATGATGTATTGAGAGATGTAATTTATACAATAATAAAATCAAAGATCTTCAAGATATTGTATATGCTATTTCATGGAAGCTTTCCTTTTATCCTCAGTGGGGGTGGGAATTTAGCCACATTATGTGTTCATTCTTAATGTAAACAGAAAAGCAAGCTTAATTGACTGGACTCTGGTTATCAATTTTGGTATACTGTCAGTCCAACTGCTTACTTCCATTCTTTTTAAAGGAACATTGAGTTGCTTCAGGCTGGAACAGTCTTCCAAGGAAATTGTATCAGCATATTTCCCAGTATAGGCCTTACTTGTTCAGCACAGAAACAAATTTTCTCTTTGAGGAAATTTGAGTATAGGTGGTAAATTGACAATCCTTTCAAACTACAAAACATATCTATACAGAGAGTCTCAGTGGTAATCATGAATCTTTACATTAATCTTAAAGCAAACTGCACTTCAGGTTTTCAGATTGTTTTCTCCTCATACCATGTATGCTGATACTGTATCTTGCTTCTGGAAGCCAATTAGTAGTTGTTACCATAGAATATTACAACTGGCAGATTCGCTGTCAGATAAAATAAATTTCATTTGACAGGAAGGAATTACTCTGGTGAAGAAAAGGCAACAGCATAATAAATTTTACCAATTTAATGTTAGTGGGTTCCACTTTTATAGCATAGAAAGTAGCACAAGGGCAAAATGGAATTTGTTCCACCCACCTGTGGCTCATATTTTTTAAAATGAAAACTCAAAGCAGTGTCATATATTAGCTTCCCAATAAATGAACTCACTATTACTCAATTTATAAGCAAAGTGAAAGCAGGCACTTTTTACAGATGTATACACTTGAAACTTATGACAGGAAGCTTCAAAATATTCATGAATTTCTAATTTGTGCTAGTTTTTAAAAAATCCTCTTTGAAAGGCAAACATGTGCATTTTCCCTCTTTCTGGATTATAGTATATCTACACACACACACACACACATTTAGTTTCATAAGGATGAAAGGAAAAGGACAAATTACATTACTATTATGGATGTAATTCTCAATGAATATAAGCAAATCACCTATAGATTATCTATCTTGTATTTTGTAAAACTCTTTTATATTAGCACATCCATATACAGGCATGCACTTGTGCACACACACGCGCACACACACAAGCAAATCATCACCACTTCTAGATTGCTTATATGTTTCTTTTTCTTTGTATGCTTTGTTCATATGTTCTTGATTTTCAATGGCAATTCTCCAATTGATTTCAATATTGTCCTGGATAGTTATTTTCATTACTGGTATCTGTTGATTTTACTTTTGCTATTTTATGATACAGTCATACCTCACATAAAGAGCACCTCGCTTAATAAGTAACTCACTTAAAGAGCAGAATTTTCTCTGAATGTTCACTTCGCTTAACAAATAAAACCAACAAAAAACTCACTTAACAAATATATTGGGGTTCTCTATCCTCCCCACCAGAACTCACAATTGGTCACTTACAATGGTGTTTCGCTTAAAGAGCAAACTCACTTAAACAGCAATCCTGTGGAATGCATTGTGCTCTTTAAGCGAGGTACAACTGTATTGGATTTTATCATGCAACCCTCTCTAAGAGGGTCTTATTCTTATAGACAGCCTTGAAATAGTTTACATAAATGAATGTACAGTATCTGTAAATTTGATATGAACGATGCTTCTTCACTCAAAATATTGGTGAATGGATATACAAAAAAATCTGTCTGTATTTTTAAATATTTATAAATCTATAGTTCTTTCTCAATTTCTTTTAAAAACAACAGAAAAAAGGCATAGGATGGTGGTGGTGGGGAAGCAATTTAGATCATTTGACACAAAACCCACATAGCACATTTTGCATTCCAGATGTTATTCCCTACATTTGTCATCTTCCAGATCCTCCTTACAATTCCCTCTAGAGGTGCATGCCCAGACTGAAGATAAGTTACTACAATCATAAATATTATACAAGACCTAAAACATCCGATTACTGTCATACATGACCAGGCACACAAAAATGCCACTTTAGCCCTCAATGTTCCAGTGCAAATTTTGCCTATGAAATGTTAGTTGTCAATCAAACTGCCTATGAAAACAGGCAACGAAAAGGAAACATAGATAAATCCTAAGCATGTTTACTCAGAAGTATGTTTAACCCAATTTAAAGTCAACTGAGGTTCTACAAAGAGGGGGGAAATGATGTGACAAAAAATGAAAGAAAAGGATTGAAACAATTGAGCCCAAAATGCTGGGAGTTTGACCCTGACATGACTATCCAGGTTGACTCAGCCTTCCATCCTTACAAAGTCAGTATAATGTGGAGCCAACACGTTGGGGTCAAATACTAATTACTCTTTGAACTGCTCAGAGAGTGCACTATTTGCTATAGGGCGGTATATAAATGTAATTGCATTGCTTTACCTTTCCTTTGGCTCTACCAAAAAGATGATTCCTAAAATGATATAACTGTTAAAAGTTCTGCTGTACTTTTAAACTCCTGCTTAGAGTTAAGACTACTGTCCACATTAGCCACTAAAAAGATAAACATTTTCAACTCTGGGATCAGATTTGATTCAGACTTCTGATTGGAAGACTTTCCTGCCCTTCTCTCTTTTGGAAACAAAGTCCATACTAGGGGAGATCTTTGGGTATACATCTGATGTCCATCCCTTTAGCGTATTTGTCATAATGCCATATAACCAGTGCTTTCTATAACAGAATGATTTGCATTGTTGGCTCTCTCTGTGTGTGTGTGTGTGTGTTTGCTGTTGCAGTTGTTATATATACATTGAATTATTATAATGCCTCCTACTGATATCATGGTGTTTTACAGCTTAACAAATGCTATACAAGAGGAAAGAACCAGGGCTCAAAGATAGCCAGACTAAAATACAATACTGTACAGTGTACAGTGCATGTATATATCCTTGAAGTGTTAATTCTAGTCACTGACATCCCCATACCAATTGAAAACTACTCATTATGCTTCTAGAAAGTCCATTTTTTGAAACCAGATTCAGAAATACTTTTGTGATGGATTACAACTGTTAGACAATAGCAATTGTTATTCAATATGCTGCTGAATGAATTATGTTCAGGGATGACGTTCTAGAATTGCAGCTAGAGTATTAAGGAAAACTCCATTGTTCCCCTTAATGTTTAGGTCAAAAAAGCTATTCTATGAATATCAAGAAAATTTTTACCTATACACAATAAAAGGCTGTTCCGAGGAGTTAAGAACAGGAAGACTATGGCCACGATGATAGCCAATATCCAGAACAGATATGGCACCTGAAGAAAAAGAAGAAGATTGTAGGCTGGTTTGAATTACTTCACTCAATGTGGCAGCTTTATTAATGGTAAAATATTCATACTTAGAATCTCACCCAGAGACTAAGCAAATAAATAAACATTTTACAGACAAAATTGATAGCTAAAAGATACAGAGATTAATATGAAACTACCGCATAGATTTTATGGTCAAGATAAACATTAGAAACATAGCTGGAGAGGTGTTGTGAAAGCAACCTGGCTGTGAACATAATGTAGAATGCTCAGGGAATAGCATATGCCCCAGTTTATGCGAAAACTGGGCTGTTATTTTTAAAATCATCAGTAAGGAGGCAATAAAACAACCAATCATGAAAAGCTCTGCAAATTAAAGCACTTCACTACACATATATTTGAACTGAAACATAACTATCCACTGTATTCCATTTTACCCAAATTCTACAGTGCATTTCTCAGAATTTAAAATATATATATATACAAAAATACATACTAGTGATAAAATTATGTAAAAATGTCTGCATTACAGTAGTTAGAACTATAGGTAAACATTTTATTTGTTAGTGAAACTTGGGGGGAAAGCTTACAAATTGAATCAGAAATGAGAAGGATTTGTGAGCGGGAGCAAACATGGTAGAAAGTGAAATTCCTCCATTCTTGACCTTGACCATTAAGGTTATAAAATGCATAATGACTTTGCCTACCTTGAAATATTTTAAACAATGTTCATGGTTTTTTCAATTCATTCATGCATTCATTTGTTTATTTGTTGTTTATAATTAATTAATATTATACTACTTCTCTGACTTATCAGTCATTCTGAGCAGTGAATACAACAGATAAAACATAGATACACCAAAATACCCAACCCGCTTAACCAAATAACAGTGAGAACAATAAACAGCAATAGAACTCATCATCAAAGAGAGTTGTAGATTCATAAACATTAGTGAAGGAAAAAAATTAACTTATGTATGACTTTCATGTAGTATAGTTAAACAGAGAAGAAAGAAATCAATACACAAAGCCCAGAATATGCGAAAACTGGGCTGTTATTTTTAAAATCATCAGTAAGGAGGCAATAAAACAACCAATCATGAAAAGCTCTGCAAATTAAAGCACTTCACTACACATATATTTGAACTCAACACCCAATGAACATTTCTGCAGAAATCTCATAAGACTGAACAAACACCTTGTTCCTTCTATTGAGAATATTGCAATTCAACACATTTTTGCCTGCCATCTACATTTACCAAACATTTTAAATCACATTCAATTTTTAGTCTAGTGGTCTTCTATATATATTATCTTTTTCATCTATGTTGTTAACTAAGGTATTAGAACCCACCAAGAAAATGGTATTGTTGGGGACAAATGAATCCTGTCGAAGATCTTCTTGTACCTATGTGTACTGATAAATATGCACAAGACATGTAAGAACTGGAGATGGTGCATTAAATTAAGCCTTTAGTAGTTATTGGAAGAAGACAGCAGGTGTTTGCATCAAGCCTAATATACAGTACTGATTTTCCTTATCATCTATCTGCAACTCACAGAAATGACCAGAAACATATTAAATCCTTTGAATTTATGAAATACTGTAATAAATTATTGAAGTCACAGCAGGGAAACTAGCTTTGTTTAGGGAATATATAAAAAAAGAACAGCTCTGGAACAAATGTCTTTTTTCCATTACAAGGTTATAGCTTTAAAAAAGGTGGTGGTGGGGAGGAGATTTTAATTTGCCAAGATGATGCAAAGTCACAAAAGAGAACAGAAAATGATACTTCCATTCATTGTTTTCTTTCACAAATCCAAGGAGAATTAATGCCTCCTGATTATATTCTCAATCTGAAATGCACTAATATGAAAACAAATATGTTTCACAGTTGTCCTCATCTAAGAAACTTCATAGAAAACACACATTCCATCACCACTCAAATAAAATAAAATAGAAAACTCCCCAGCATCTTACGTGATCAAAATAAATAGCTTTTTTCAAATTTAGTTTGACTTTTCCTAGTGAAGTGTTATTTATAACAGAACACAGTTAAAATTTGGCCCTGACCTTTTCTTTAAAAGCAATGATAATGTCTATTATTATTTCTGTTAGATGTCTAGGGTCACTTTTATCAATTATTTGTACTCTGTATTGAACTTTACGGACATTTCACTTCTAAAACCTGGTCCTTCTGCAGCTTCCATTTCATCTCTTAAACTTAAGTTCTCTACTGGAGAAATCTAGACATGTAGCAGCGTTTCCCTTTTGGTTCTGATGTGTAATCAGCACAGGGGTGTGAACATTAACTCTGTTGTGATTCTGCTGAATTTCTCCAAAATATATTACATTTTATTCCCAGTGTTGTATTATATTGGTCAAAATCCCATTTCTGAGCATCATAAATTGCATTAGATTAGGACCATTGAATCAATCAGATTTGATGAGTCAACCTCTCCATTAATTCCATTGATTCAAATGAGCTTACTGTAAAAGTGACTTAAGAGAATGACTAGTCTCCTCTACGCTGCATGCTTCTTCTTCTTCTTCTGTGTGATGTCACAAATAAAGTCTTCATTGATCTCTATCATCTGCAATTTGCTTCCAGTTCTCCCAGGTGCCCAGCCATAGCAAGTCCTCTCATACTCCATCCATCTCTCTCTTCCTAGGTCTTCCCACTGGTCTCCTGTCTGACAGTATCTTTTCCATCATTACCCTCAACCATTGCCGGGATTTCTTTCCCTGTGCTCCTCTTTTAAAACCAGTTGAAAACAGGGTGCAGCTTTGGTTTCAATTAGGAATAAAAGGGGGGAAATGAAATTATTATTCTTTCCCTTAACTGATGCAATGGTACAATGAGCCAAAAGGGGTGGGAACCAATTACACTTTCTCTGTCTGTTTGCAGAAGAGCAGGTAAAGTGTCTCATCTGTCTGCATGGTGAAGTAGCTTGTCAGCCACCTCACCATATAGGTAAAGATAACTTGCAGTGTTTAGATGGAGAGAATACACTAAATGTAATTTATCCCCTCTCCCATCCTCAAGCAAGTTGAAAATGAGCAAGTCAAGACTACCCCATAAAGGACAGTATGCACATGCTTTAATCAACTGAACTTACACAGCAGTTGACTCACCAAATCCCATTTGATTCAATGGACCTACTATAATACAAATTTCTACACTAATGTTTTGGGCCAGTATGTTGCAAATCTTTGTACTTTCTTAAAATTCATAAAATGCATATTCTGTTTTTCTAATGCATACGTCTATTTGTTCAATTTAAACATTTTTCTCTATGGACTATGTCATGTTTTTATCACTCTTCCACCCCCACCCCCCACTATACACATTTTAGCTGTTCATATCTTAAAATGTACGCACTGTATTTTTCCAAAATATTGTGGAAGCCTGATAGATATGCAAATTGTCTAGGTGAGGCATTTTTCTTCACAAAATAAATGTTGGAAGATCCAAAACATTACTTATGTAAGACTGTTCAATCCAACAAAGTCCTTTTTCAGTCATACAGCAGAAAGCCAAAACAAAAATTTACCTACCTAACTTGGCTCCAAGTTGAAGAGTGAAGGCTGGATGTGTAAAAGCTTGACTCTATGCTTCTTAGGCAACTGACATTCCAGCTACCGGACAGGGACAGCTGCAGAGAAATCCTACATGCTTCTTGTCAGCCCCTATGATTGAAAGTAACTGTAAGCATGACCTTGTGCCAGAGCTTGGAAAAATGACCTTTTTGGACTACACAATGCCTTGGAGATTCTGGGAGCTGTAATCCAAAGGAGTATCTCACATTCTGCCCTGTGCTACCATGCAGCATGAGGACAGGGCCTCCATCTTCCAATAAGCAGCAGCATTTCCCAATGTGAAGACTTTTTTTGTTGTCTACTAAGGTTGTTGATCTCCAATGTATAAGTAAGGCCCATAAGGAAATGTGTTTTGCCTTATTCTGGCCTTTTGCATGCAGATTCCAGCTTTTCACAACAGAAAGAACTGACACAGCTGAAGGACCTTTATTGTAAAATCACTGCTCTCAGTGATCTATTATAAGATGGGCAGATACTCTATTCACAAGCGGCTATATCAGACAAGACACACTAACAATGACCCAAGCAAAAAGGGCAAGACTGACCTTCCAATAGCTCAGACTCCAATTCTGAACTATAAAAAAGATGAGGCTCCAAAACCCAACTGAATATAAATTATTTTGTCCACAAAGCAGGCGGCACACTCATCACAGCAGCATAACAATGCCACTGCCTCCAAGTAGAGACAATGCCATTCCACCTGCCTCGTCACAACCAGAAGAACTCTGTGGGATAGCACTTTGCAGCCACAATAGCAGCTGAGCAGAAAGGTTTCTTCACAATACATTTACTGTTATAAAGTGTTGTAGTATGCTACTGCTTGGAATAGAACATATGCGACAAGAAACCAACAAACTTTCAGAATTTGTTACTGGGTCCAGAATTCAACACCTTACTATTCTAGACTTTGATACACATGTATGTTTCTAGCCCATACACCTGCAAAGACTGTCTGAGAGTGTTAAGTAAGATAAACTATGTACCTTTACTTCCTCTGAATAATTTATGCAGGCTGTAGAACTGATTTTCCCCATGGTGTATAAATACATGAACTACTTTAAAACAGTTTGAGAGCTGTTTTAAGTCCAAAGCACACACTCTGGGTATAGTACAATTGGCTTGACCCACCTTCCTTTCACTTTTATTTGCTTCAGGTTCTTTGTAAGAGAGAAAACTTGTATTGAAGCAACAGTAGAAAATGCCTGAAGTCAGCCATGCCACAATGGCTGCAATCAAACTACTGTTCCATATGGCATCAAGTGACTAAGAGAAATATCAAGGCCAGTGCTCATATTGCCAGCAGCTGGACATGAACCTATGACACTCAGAAACATCTGGCTCATGGATACTGCAGACCCAGTCTTGCTCTCTGGACTCCAAACTCTTCTCTAGGAATCACATCTTCTTGTGCAGATGTGTGCCAGTGTGTAGTTCAGTGTGCCAGAGATAAAGAGAAGAGATAGCATGATGGAGAAAGTGCTGTGTGATGCTACAAAATCTACCCACTTTTTGCTGCAGGACTGCATATTGTTGGCTGCCCTGCTGTGTCTTTCTGATGGATTAATGCACTAATTTTAAAAGAGGAGGAAATCTCCTTATTCCTGCACTACAAAGTGCAGCAATCCAGCAGGATACAGGAATATAATATATATTGCACACCATACAAGTCGCAAGTTAAAACTGCATGGAAGAAGCACCCAATTCCCCTCCCCACTTAAACAATTGTACTAATAGGAGCCAATATTCATTACTGTTCCTTTGCTGTTCTTTCACTGAAGTATTTCTACCACTTATCATTTCATAAGATTGAAGAATTCAAGGTTTAAAAGAGGGGAAAGTACAAAAAGAACAACTTATTGGCTGAAGAGATGGTTTGGATGCAAAATAAAATCACTGTTTAAAGCTAGAGTCAAGACAACTAATATTGACATCCTACCTCCAATGTGGGAGGAACAAGACACAGGTAAAGAATGAAAAGGCCAAGAAAAAGAAGAGAGGTGAAGGATGAAACCAGAGTGAAGCTGAATCAGCTAGTGGTAGCCATGATGAAGCTACAAATCCTTCCTGCTTTCTGTGGCTGACTTAGCCGGTAAGGGCAGCTGTCACCACTTCAAATCATCTCCTGATGTCCCCACTACAGAAGTACCTAAGAAGGGTTCCCATTCTTCCACTCTTTCTTTCCATGTCTCCTCTTCATCTGACGATCTCACACCCTGCAACAATCTTGCACCCAGTAACCCTCCTATCCCTGCCATCACACTCTCCTCCCTGCATGAGGCAACGCTACTGCTTCCACTCTTGTTAATGTCTTCCTGCTGGCAGAGAGAAAGGAATTACTGGAAAAAATCCTCCAATACCTCAATAACTTTCATCTTTATCAACCAAAGTCTAGACCAGTTGACAAAACAAATAACTTTCTGGATACCATGATACAAATATGCAAGGAACATATTTACACTACATTATATTGGAAATCCATCACCCACTTAACTTATTTACAGGCCTCCAGTTTCCAGCCAGAACACACTACTAAGTTTACTATTTATAATCAAACTCTCCAAATTGCTCAGAACCACAGATAGGGAATCAAAAATCACTAGTTACAGCAGGCACTTCTTAAACTACAGTATTTATTCAACGTGATTTTTTAAAAAGCTAAATTGACAAGAGTTAAACTGATAACAAGTAACAAGCTGTTGCAAGTCAGACCTAAGAGAAAGAACTACAGGACATCATTAGTAGTCACTCATACCTTCTAGGACCACTGACTCACATTAATTACTTACAGCTCATTCTAGACAACAATACATCTCTCTCCCAGGGTCTGCAGGAACCTACAAACACCCCCACCACCAATCTTAAACAACTATTGACATAAAGCAAATAACACACCATGGAGACAGACAGGAACAAGAACTTGCCACAAACCTAGATGTCAGTTATGCTCCCATAGCTATATTGGCAATACTATTGAAGGTCCTAAAGTGGCGTGGGCCAGATGAATTGCAGAAAACCCCTTAGTGTGGATTCATGGGGGCTTAGGCTTCTGGAAATTGAAGACCAAAAACATCTGGAATGTCAAGGTTCGCCATCACGGGTATAGAACAATTGCCTTGAAAGACTCAGGCCTTTATCCCACAAACAGATTTTAGCATTACTGTGACAGCCAAATCTACAGCTTATCACCATGGCTAGAATGTGAGTAGTAGTAATAAGTAAGTTAGCTAGTTAACACTCCATTATCACTTTGTCTATTGCCTGTATCTTCACTTCAATATGAGTCTCACCATCATGGAGATAAGCATAGGAGGTGTCTCTATGCACTTTGTGCATCTGAAGACTATGTTCCTTATGATCCACAAAAGTTAATGATGAAAAATATGTTAGCCCTCAAAGTGCAGGTATATTTTGCCTTTTCCTCCCTCTCCCTTCCATTTTTGGCAGCATGTTGAGACACAGTAACATGGCAGCTTGTTTGGAAACTATCAAGTCTAGTTGCTTTGTTATGTGCCATCAATTCGGAACCAACTTACTCTAATAGCACTTTCAAGATAAGTGAGATATTTAGAGAGTGGTTTTACCAGTTCCACTCCCCCAGTGTGCTTCCATGGCTGAGTGGGGATTTGAACTATAATCTCTAGAGTCCTAGTCCATCAGTCCACTACACCGCAGTGAGTACCAGTCAAGTAATCAATCAAAATGAAAGAAGATGCCATGAAATTCTTTGCTACAGGCAGCAAAGGTTTTTTGTGCTAATATTGACACTTGATATTTTGTTCTAAATGGTGAGGTAAGAGATAACTCTTGCTCTTTAGCCAGTCAGTATCTGACTCTAAGTTTCAGTGTTCATCTCTGTTTACAGCCAAAGAGCTAGCACTGTCTGTGTCTGCAGATGTTTCCATGGACATGTGGCAGCCATGCCTAGACACCGGAGTGCAAGGAACGCTGTTTACCTCCACACTGAAGTGGTCCTTATTTATCTACTTGTAATTTCTTTCTTTTGAACTGCTAGGTTGGCAGGAGCTGGGACAGAGATGGGAGCTCATTCTGCTGTGCAGTACTTGGTCTTGAACTGCTAACCTGCTGACCTTCCAGTCATCAAGTTCAGTGTCTTAACCATTTGAGCCACCGCAGTCCATTAATGGTGAGGTAGGTACAGAAGACCAATTCTCTTGGTAACTGGACACAGCACCTTTTTTCAGGGACAAAATTCCATTCATCAGTATTCCATATATAACATTCATCAGAAGCAAAGAACAAGAAGAGGAATACAGTTGTACCTTGCTTAAAGAGCATAATGCGTTCCACGGGATTGCTCTTTAAGCGAGTTTGCTCTTTAAGCGAAATACCATTGTAAATGACCAATGGGGAGGGATTGCAAACCCTGATTTATTTGTTAAGCGAGTTTTTGGTTGGTTTTATTTGTTAAGCGAAGTGAACATTCAGAGAAAATTCTGCTCTTTAAGCGAGTTACTCTTTAAGCGAAGCGCTCTTTATGCTAGGTTTGACTGTACATTTGAACAGAAACAGTTGGCCTACTTCCTCAACTGTACATAATTTTTTCGATCAAAATAAATGAGGGTAATATGCAGCCCCTCCCTAGCCAGTTCTTGAACAAAGCTTTCATTATCATCAACAGCAGTTACAGGAAGCTCAAGGTCAGAGTTTGAAAGCTTAGTACAATTAATCTTACACCAATCCCATACATTTACCACCTTTTTAAAAAATACCAAGTAAAAAGATATTACATCTTTGAATCCCACCTATGCTAAGAACTGCATTTCAAAGGCTGTATTCTGAACAGCAACATGCAATTACTCTTGTCAAAATGAATAGGGATATTTGAGAAAAAGGAATGCTGAGATGAAGTTATGCAAGTTTTGCAGCACTGTGCATCAGTCCAGAATACATATGAACATTTCACTTCCACAAGAGACACACAAAACAACTTATGTTCAAGAAAACTCACAGGAGAAATGTCCTGTGGCATCAACACAATTCATTTGTCAAGAGAATGATCTTAGCTAGGCTAAGTGTTCTTGGAGTCATTATTCTCTGCCTGAAAAAAGGACCTATATTAAGCTACAAGCTCCCATATCTGTAAATTCCATGCTACTCTGTACCACAGTGTTAGAATTGTATAAAACTTCAACAGCTTGCAGACAGTATCTGGCTTTTTAATATTCACTGCTATTGCTAGCTTTCTTACATGCATACTCATTCAACATCTGAAAGGATTATTATCTGTCTGTATACCACAGAACCAAATCCAATATATAATGTGAAACCAGAGGACAAGTGAGCATCAAGATTCATGGCTGTTAGTCTCCAACACTGCTCATACTAATACATCTAGAAGTATATTCATTTTAGTGCATTTCCAAAATATATCTATTGCCAGAAAAATTGCTAATGAACAATATACTAGAAATGTAAAATTAACCCATAGATTCTAGCCAAGAGTCATCAAAGAGACAAATGCAAGGAAAGAAATATAACTTTAACACCCATGATAAAACCTTTTACTCCTGGACCCAACCTGCTCAACAAAACTATCACTCCAATTATTCTCAACAATTCTTCTACCCCTGCAGATCTGATCTGCACTCAAAGCTTTTTTCTGGCCATAGCGCCTAGATCCATCATAGTTATCAACATAACAAGAATTTCAGCACCTGCAAAATTTAATCTTAAGAATTTTTACATATCTGTGGTTCAGGATCAAGTTGTTCAACAGGTCTGTCCCATAGATGTTAGCCTCCCAAACCCAGTTTTTAAACAGCTTGAAGGGAACACAGCTGAATGTTTTGTAAGCTGCATTTTTATATTTCATACCCATGTATAACACAATCCAGCATTCTCCTCTAGTTCTTCTTCTGTATGAGGGTAAAAGTGAAACTGACAAAATGAAGGCACCTTTTCTGCAGTTCCTTTCACCTGACCTAGTATGAGGAAGATTAGCTGGCAATACAAGGTACACCTGATTGTGGTTCAAAAATACCACATTCTTCGAGGAGGCTCTTTCTATGTACCCTTTCTCCTCCAGTATAATAATAATTTTGTGTCAGAAATTATTATAGGTTGAAAGGATTTTTGCTGGAGAAACTCCATTCAGGGGACACCTGAATGAGGCTCCTTTCATGTCCCCAAGATCTTTTTCCACCGAAGTGGTCCCTATTTATCTACTTGCAAATTCTTGCTTTTGAACTGCTAGGTTGGCAGGAGCTGGGACAGGGACGGGCACTGAAACTGTTATGCAGTACCTGGGTCTCAAATTGCTGACATGCCAGCCTTCCAGCTAACATGGTAAGCTTCTTAACCACTGAGCCACCACAGTCCCTTTCTTCTCCAGTGAAGTTTGGTTATTTCCCTACAGTGCAATTGTGTTACTTTGTCTTTTTGAGCAAAAGACATTTTGGTGATAAGGGAAAGGTGTCCCCCCCCCCATCCCCATGGTAACTGACTATAACTCTACATAGGTTAACAACATGAGGTGAGGCAGGAAAGGAACACAAGCAACATTAACACTAGTAAACCTAGTATACTGCTAAATATGAGGCCAAAGACCTCAAGTAACTATCTGCTCAGCACAATTTCTACACAAAATTAAAACACTATGATTTCCAGTAGAGCATTCATAGACACTATTTAAAATTACAAGGAAAATGTAAGCATCCTTCAGTTTATCAACAATTTATATGCTATTTAAATGCAAAAGTGATAGTTAAGTAACAAATTATGTGACATATTGAGTACAATTGATTCACCAACCTTATTATATTCAGATGTATGAATCCCCTTTGCTGTGAGAGCTATTACTCTTAACAGGTAAAGAGTTTAGCTTCAAAAATGTAAACTACATATATACACTTGCACTAAATTAATTGTCACCATCATGTTCCAAATGTAGACATGCTAATTTAATCAATTTAGAACCTATGCATCTATTACAAAAGTTATTAAAGTCTAATTAGAAGATGCTTAGATGTGTGTTAACTCCAAATGAACAGTCTCTGTTTAGTGACTTTTGGGACTAACATTCAGATTCATGGCATTAGGATCTAAATATTATCCACTATCAAAAGATAATTTAAAGACTTTTTTCCAAGCAGTTTGAGGGGGGAAATTCTATTAAGGATTTCATTACATTGAGAGCATTAACCAATTGGCAGCTTTCAAACCCTGTTGTAGGACTCTTGTGTTTAGAATTTGTGTTCTTGGCAAACATCTCCTCATTCCACTTTCAAGAAATAATTTAAGAGAGAAACTCAATGAATCCAAAACATCTGCATTGGCACATTTTCCTGCAACAGTAGCACAAAATCATGATTTGTAACCTAGACCAGGCATATTCTATGGCATGTCATATCTTAAGCAGTTGTTGATTAATCCAGTTAACTCTAATATCCACAATCTACAGTATGTTCCACTTATTTTAACTTACTTAACTTATTATTCAGTAAGCATACTTAGGATCAGACATATAGCAGTTTCTGCATTGATTCTTCCAAAAAGCAAATCCATATAAAGGCTTTTATACATTTTTTTTTCTGGCTATATCAACGTTGTATCAGATTTATATAGCATTTCAGCATATCAAATGCATTATTCAATATATTGTGTGACATACTCCACCACCAGATTCCCATAGATGTCATGCTAAGTTCTGTATAAGGCAAACTGAAAAATAAGCACAGACATTCTGTGCCAACTATTCAATATTATAATGCAATTTAATTAATCCATTTTCAGGTATACCTCTAACATCAGTCAGGAACAAACAAAGCTTTTACTTGCTGCCTGGCAAAAACACACCCATCCAACCGATTCTTCTTTCTTTAAAAATGATGACAAACCATCCAATCCCACTCACGTTTAATGTCATAGTTGGAAAAGTATAAAGGATAGGCTATGGAACAGATTATGTGCGTTAAGCATCTCTTATGTAAAACCTCTGCCAAACTTTGCATTGCTTCCATAGAGAAAGTTGTTTATTTGTTCCCCAGGGAGATGAGCTTAATGAACAAAAGAACACAATTCACAGACATTGATAATAACAGCAGAAATCTGTGGAAGGAACACCTAAGCAGTGAAAGGAACAAGCCCACCCCAATTAAACAGTCATCTAGTACAGTATTTAATGAGCTGAGAGCAATCTGTTCCCATTTAGCCAAATTGTCTATTAAGAGAGACTGACTTTAATAAATTCAGAGAAGACTGAAAATATTTACAGCCAATTTATCCTGAAGAAGAAGTGGACACAGATGATAATGTGACAACTCTTTATTGAACTTAATTCTTTATGTCAAACCTTGCTTCATTAAATGGTGAAGTGACCTTTCTGGCATGCTCATTAATACTCTCTCTCTCTGGTGCAAGTAAACTGCAATTATTTGTTGATACAGCAAAAAGTAGCAGCTCTATTATTTGTTAGATAAGGGACACAACATAATGAAACATTAGACAAGTTTTCAAGTTAGTAGCCTATCAGGCATTACATCATATTTGCTATATAATATCTTTGCCCATGGCCAGTGTTTGACACAAGCTGTTGCAGATTGCGGCTCACTTTATTGGATGCAACACTACAGGTTGTGGCAGATAATACTAGCCAGTATTTAACATTTCTGTCACAAGACTCTTGTTTTTGCTACAATGGACTAACACGCCTCCCCCTCCTCACCCCCCCCCCATTGGACTAAGTGGTGATATCTGTCTTCTATTCATATTTGGATCACATTGCTTTTACTTTTAAGCTGACTGGACAGCTCAGTGCTTTAGGTTTCTGGTTGCTGAGCTAGAGGTTGGGAATTCAATTCCCCATTGTGCCCCAGGGGGAAAGGGTCAGCGTGTGTGGCCATGGGCAAGCTGCAAAGTCCCAGGGCGCCACCGGAATAAGACAATGGTAAACCACTTCTGAGTACTTTCTACAGAGAAAACTCTGACCATAAGCCAGAATTGACTTGTCAGCCTGCAGTCCATTCATTTCTGTATCTATTTCTTTTCCTTCTCCCATCCCAATAAAAACTTGGTCCTTTCTTGTGATGCCTCAGGTTTGCTCAACTATGTTATTTCATGGGGCAAAGCAATATCAAAGAATCCAGTTTACATATATATTAAAAATATGAAACATAGGTTTATCCCCAAAATTGTGTGTGGCCTTCCCTCTCTATTGCATTTCAAATTCTTCCCACAATTTGCCTACAGTTGAATCCTCATGCTGCTGAAAAGGATTCCACCCATTTACTTCCAGAAACATACTGCCCCTTCACAGTGAAAACATTTCATTTGGGATGTGTGTGTACATCTTACTGGAGGGATACTCTACTTTGTAGTGTTATCACCCCAGTTAAAGTTGACTTCTGAAAAATAAATTAAGCTTGCTTTAACCTACTTTATTAAGTAGACCCTTTTCGAATCAGTGGACCACAGTCCATTAATACAGGCAGCAGCTGCTTTCTTTATGACTTTGGCAAGCCTTGGTTTTATACAACAAACAACATCAAGTGTGTGCATGTATATATAAACATACACATACTTTTTAATAATTCAGTCTTACACAAACAACTCCAGTTCTAAATTAGCTCTGGTCGTTTTTTCTCTTCCACAGCAAAGGGAAGTGTCCTTAGATGATCTGAGACTGGGATGATCTGCGATACTCACTTTCAAGTGTGGACAACACATGTAAAGATGACTTCTATTTTACCCTTTAAAATACTCCAACATTTGAGTTTCTGCTATGGTACTGAAAATGGGCAAAACAACTAAGCTGCGCTCCTGCTCCCCTCCCTTCTACACTTGGAAACAAACTCCATAGGCACAACTGCTTTAGTCTGGACTTCCCTCCATGGATTGAAATTTGGAAATATGCTTTGGGTCAAGGTAATTTAAAACTGGTTCAGATCAGATCCAGGAAAAGCTTTATAGCAAGAACGAACTCTCTTGAGGGTATGCAAGAACAAAACCAAATGAGAAGATGGAGGAAGGAGCTCACTGGAGGAGGAACAGCATTAAAGGAGGATATGGCTGAGGAACTAAACCTCCCCTACATCACTTGGAGGAAGGACCCTAAATAGGCTGAGGGCTGGAGTGTATAAATGCAAAACTCAAGTGGAGACTGCTGGTGGATGACAACACGCTGTGTGAATGTGGAGAGGGACAGAATCCAGCTCATTTGCTGGTCTGGCGTAGACGTGTGCTGATGAAGACTTTGGCCAAAGACACAGGCAAGTGGCTTCATTCTGGCAGTCCAAAGTTTGATCTGGACTCAAAAGAGGAAAATAAATTTAAAGGAGGAGCGGGAGGAGAACAGAGGACAGACGCTCCCCTTTTCCTCCGTAGACATAAAGGCAACACTCATCTCAGCATCGCCCCGCCTAAATCAAAAGCAGCCCCTTACCTTATCAGCTGCTTTGGCCGCCGAGGGATCGGGAGTCGTTGCCCCGATGGGGAGCCCCGGCGTGCTTGGCCAGCCGAACCCACGCTACCAGAGCCCGCAAAAGAAAGCCCCTCTTCTTTGATCGGTCACGGGCCGACGGGATGGACTGGTGGTGATGGGGAGCAACCACAGCAAGGAAGGCTCCGATCCAGAAGAGTCCAGCGCTCCGTGGAGAACCTTTCCGTGGAGAACCTAGCTCAGGCGAGCCCAGGCTTCGCGAGGGAAGGGAAGGGGGGGACAGGAGGAGCGGAGAGAAAGGACTGCGCGGGCTCCGGAGCCCCTTCCCCGGCTCGCCTCTTCAGGCCCTGCCGGTTCTGCAGCTGCCCAGCTCCACGCCTCGCCTTGGCCGGCTGGACGCGCCGCTCGCTCTGCCCGCGGGGGAGCTCCGTGGGATCCCGGGGTGGCCGAGGCAGGGGCGCGCCCGCCCCCCTTTCCTTCGCTCCGCTGCGGCCTCCCCGGGGCCTGCAGGCAGCGCCGTGAGGGCAAAGCGAGGCCCAGACCCGGCTTGAAGAGGCTGTGCGTGAGAGAGAAAGAGACTCTCCCTAGGAATTGCTCAGGCAAGGACCAAAAAGCAAGCCAGGCGGCGGCGCTGAGGGCGCAGCAGAAGGCGGAGCAGCGGTCCGGCCTGGGTTTGGCCGTTGGCTTTCCCTCCCTTACTCTCCGGCGGGGCTGCTTCTCCTCCGTCGCCGGCTCTCCCTTTCTCCCTCTCTCTCTCTCTCCCACCAACTCCTCTGGCGCTCCCGGGAGCGAGGCTGCCTCCCGCCTCCCCGCGGGGAATAAAGGAGGCAGGGAAAGGGCGGGCTCCGGCCGGCTGCTCCTCGGGGTGGGTGGGTTTCGTGCTGAGGGGAGGGAGCCGGCCGGAGAGCGCTGCGCCCGCGGCCGCGGGGCCCCCCTCCCTCCCTCCCCGGCCGTAGCCGCAGCTCCCTTCCCGGCTCGGCTCCTCGCCTTCGCGCCCAACCCAAGCCCAAGAGCGCGGAGGTGGTTGTTCCCTCAGCCGAAGCAGCCACTGAGGGTCTGTGTCATGTCTGTCTGTGCCGTACAGGACTGGCTGCGAGGAGTCGAGGCGGAGCCTGGCCACTGACTGACACACTCACTCACACGCACACACACTCTCGACGCTGACACACGCGCCGCCCAGTGACAGGAGGCGAGGCGAGGGCCCAACCACGGGCGGAGGCGAGGCGAGCCGCAGAGGGCCGCCTCCACTTTTCCCGCCCCCTTCAGAGTGGAGTCCACCCTCACCCACCCTGGACTGAGGGAGAAACAGGAGGGCGCGCGTGTTGAGGGAGGAAAGAGGGTTTGGGAGGCACAGTCCCTGGCAGGCCGAGAATGAGTGAGAGCGGGGGGGGGGGGCGAAGTGGGTGTTTGTCACTTCTTTGGCCGGCATTTTGGGGTGGTGGTGAGGCGACCTCCTGTGCCTAAAAACAGGACAAGGGGCGTCTTTTTCCCTCCCTCACGAGCTCGCTTGTGGAGGCGGGCAATTAAAGAAGCGCGAAGCAAGCCGGGGAAGGTGTTTTGTTTTTTTTAATCGGGTCACAAACACGCAAAGGTGCTCTGAAAGGATTTTTATTTATTTTTTTATTTATTTGGCTGAAGGAACTCCTCAGGGGACGCCCGAGTGAAGCTCCAACTTTCATGTCCCCAAGATCTCTCCCCCCCCTTCCAATGTTGCTCCTGTTGATCTACTTGCAATTTCTTGCTTTCGAACTGCTAGGCTGGGACAGAGACGGGGGCTCATTCTGTCATGCAGCACCCGGGTCTCGAACTGCCGACTTGCCAGCCTTCAAGCGAACAAGGCGAGCTTCTTAACCACTGAGCCACCGCAGCCAGGGAAGGGTCAGTGACGGACGGACAGCCGCGCCCGCGCGCTGCCTTCTCACGTGCGCGGGAGAGTTAAGTGGCCCTGGAATAAACCATTGTGGGCAGCGAATTCACACGCCCCTACACACGTGTGCATGTGTGTCCGTGTGAGAGAGAGACCCTGTCCTGGCTATGTTAGGACTGCTTGGTCAACCTGTGCGCTTGCCTTTGGTGTCTTTACCAAAGGTTCTTCCAGGTTCTTCCAGGTCGTCGGAAGAAGGGAGACTTGGGTTCCTGCTCGAGAGATGGGCTGACAGAAACTGCCTGCCCTGATTCGCACGTCCCTGAGGAGTCCTAGCTCAGGAGTAAATAAACACGACACCCACGGGGGAGAAGCTGATGTTATTTGCGAGCTGATATGTCGTTTTGACATCAGGCTGTGCCTTCCTAGTTTCCATGGGGATTATTCTGGAAAGAGTGCTTTGTGGGTGGCTCTCCCATGTGTTGTAAAGCCCGATCCCACACGTCGAAGGAGTCGTATGCTCAGTGGTCCTTGTCCCATGGGTAGAACAAACATTTTTGCATCCTTAGTGGACTGAATGAGGCTGAAAGACAGTCTGCCTCCTTTCTTTCCAGTTTATGATTGCCTGCTGCAGTGATGGTGAACCTTTTAGACAGTGATGGGATGTCAAAAAATTTACTACCCCACCATGATGTCATCACAGTGTGGGCGGAGCTAACATCATGATGTTGTGGGCAGCACCAAATAAAAATAATAAAAAATAAAATAAAAATAAGCACACACACACACACACCCCTCCTTTTTAGGAACTGTGGTAGTACGTCAATATAGGTAAAGGTATTAAATACACATTAAAATACACACAGACACACCACATCCAAAGGTGAGTCACTTACTCTGGGGAGAAGGCTATAGGGAGCTTCAGGTGCGCATATGCAGTGGGGGAACCAGTGAAAAGGTAAGCCCTGAAGGTAGTTCCCCCCAAAAGCTTCTACCGGTTCTCTGGGACACTGGGAAAAGTTACTACCGGTTCTGGCGAACTGGTGATAACCTGTTACATCCCATCGCTGCTTTTAGAGACCTAGTGCCCAAACTGCAAACCCACTTATTTATTACAAAGCCCCAACACAAGGGAAATGCTCCCATTGGGCTGCTGGGCAGAGGCGCAGGGTGAACTCTGTGCTGGGGGGTGGGAAGAAGCACTCCCATTGGGCTGCTGGACAGAAGAGCAGGATAAACTCTGTGCTGGGGTGGCTCCACAGGTGCCCACAGAGAGGGCTCTGAGTTCCACCTTTGGCACACGTGCCATAGGTTCGCCACCACTGGTCTGCTGCAATAAAGGCTCTTCAGGAGTTTTAGAAAAGGCATTTCTTTCACCTGGTTCGTTGCTACCTGATTCTTGCAATCTGGAATGCCAAGGAACTTTATGCAAATACATATGTAGTATCCATCCATTCAGACTTGTTTTACTACTGAGTGAACCTGCATGGGATAGGGTTGAATTAATATTTACTTGCTTAGAAGTGACAACTACAGGAAAGTTTAAATCAAACTTGCATGTTTGAGTTAAGAGGCTTTTTTAAAAAAATATATTCATCTTGTCTTTGTTACCGTCACCTATGGAACAGAAATGTCTTCATTTTCTTCTCTCTCTCTTCATCCCAGCCTTTATTAATGATGGATTAATCCCATCCACCACAAGTACAGTATGTGATTGTACATCTTGTAGGTGTTAGGAAGCAGCAAAATAACATCTGATATTTCTGATGCCGTTACAATGTCAGCTTTCCACCTGTACTAAAATAATGCCTAATTTCCTGGTTCTGTTAGTACAGTACAGTATATCAGATTTTAATGCCAATCCCTTTAACTCAATTTTGAAAGAAGAATAATTTTTCTACCTTTACTGCATTTTGCAAACATTTAAAAGACATAACAATTGAAGGAACTTTGGTAGATTAATTGACATTAATCCTTCCTTCCGTTACCTGAAAAACTGCTATTCCCTTTTTCTGTCACAGGTCAAAGGAGCAGTACAAGTCAGCAAGGGTAGAGCACAGCAGAGACCTGTGAATCACTGGAGATGCTTAGCTAAAATCAAAGTTTTTCCACAAGCAGAACACCCCCCACCCCAACCCACCCCCAGGAACCACAGAGACTTGAATTTCAGGCAAAGAAATTAGATTTTATTGAAATGCATTTAATCAACAGTTGGCCATCAACTGGTCAAAGATAGTCCTCAAACCTGCCTTCTATAAACATCTATATGTGAGCTTCCCTAACTACATCTTCAGAGAGAGCTGAAGCTCCGACAGTGTGAAGTCTTCTTGTACAGTCTTGTACAAGTCTTCTTCTACAGGTACAGGCTAATCCTATCACCTATCTACTCTAACAATAAAGTTTTTACAATGAAACAATAAACTATCAGTTGAAGGGGGGAATAAAGATTAGAAGTATTTTTATTGAAAATATATTAAAAAAAACAAAACAAAAGGGCAATTTTCAGATTTGGGGTAACCCTTCCTTCAGAATAAATTCCCTGAAATGTAAACAGACCCCTGAGTAAATTAAGGTCCAGATTGGGCAGTAGGCCCTCCTTTTCACCTATGTGTATTGCACATAGGTATTCCAATACATTGCTTTCACTCCATTAAAGAGGTAACGTAGATTATTACCATAAATTAGTTTATTGAGAAGGAGAACCTTTGATAAAATGAACAAGGGAATAGCCCAAAGGAAACAGAAGAAAGAGAATGTAATATTTAAGTAGCTGAGAGAAGCACTTAACAAATAAATAACAGCTTATTTTTAAAATCCCCCAGGTTCTCACCTGTTAAACCACCCACCCTTTTCATATGGAGGACGGAGGTATGTAAGCATACATGCCATGAATAATAATGTAACTAATAATGGGTGGAAATGATATAATGCAACACTCATTTCTTTCAAGAACAGCAACAAAAAATTATGGGGAGAAAAGAAACCTTTGGAAAGCTTTGGCGTACAACAGATACTTCGGATATTAATTTGTTCCCTTGCAACAGCCATTTAAATACAGTGACTTACTTAGAAGAAAATTGGCTTTATTCTTGGTTTAAATACTATATGACTAGAAGCTTTTAAAATGTTTTTCATCCAAGTCTACCAAAATATCTTGAGCTTTAGAATTGTTTACTTAAGGGAAGATAGCATTTGCCATACCATATCAATGCATTCATCCATCAAGTCTAATATCCTGCCTCCAGCAGTGCCCAATACTGAATGCTTTATAGTCAGAATTGTATCAGATGAACTGAAGTATACCATAAAGCTCAACATGGCAGGGATATCATTTAACTATTATGGCCTGAGATGGTTAATGTGCAATGACACCATGGAAAAACCATATGAAAAATCTCTTGGCAAATCTAAAGAAATGACTGAGTTCCAACAAGAAATTATGATTTGGATAAACTCTGTATGATGTACTAGCTGATCTTTCTGAAAGTAAGCAAGTGGAATCCCAGGTAATTACTAATAGTAGGACTATGGTGGCTTAGTGGTTAAAATGCTGAACTTGACAATGGGAAGGTCAGCAGTTCAAGACTAGAGTACTGCACAACAAAGTGAGTTCCAGTCTCAGTCCCAGGTCCTACCAACCTAGCAGTTCGAAAGCATGAAATTGCAAGTAGATAAATAGGTACCACTTTGGTGGGAAGGCAAACAGAGTTCTGTGCACTCTGGTGTCTAGCCATGGCTGCTATAAACAGAGATGAGCACTGAACCCTAGAATCAGATAGGACTGGCTTTCGAGCAAGAGCAACCTTTATCTTTACTAATTACAGTACTAATGTCTGAATAAAATACAAGCATAATTGAATTGGCAATCATTTCTAAATAAATTTGAATGCAAGTGTTTTAACCACAGGGGATTGGTATGTATGGATGACACTTAAGCAGCACTGGAATGCTCAAGTATTGTCTCAGCCCTTGTGATGCAGTATTATCTGCACTGAATGGCATTTGCTGTCCAGACATTCAGCAGTAGTTTGGAGATGCTAGGGATTGGACCTGGGAATTTCTGCATGCAGAACATGTGTATTTAGCTATATGTTAAATGAGCTACCTCTTCAGTACTTTAATTCCAACATTTTCTTCCTTTACAGAAAATCAGAGTACTGCCCACGGTCAATGGGCAATTGTGTAGGCAAACTTCTTCACAGAGAGCTCTCTAAACATTGGACCCCAAGGGTGGGGAAAACATATTCACCGATCATCTCAAAATAGAAATTCTATCAATAGTAAATTAATACAGTAAAACCTCATATAACACTAAAACCTGGTTCCACAAGTCTTGGTGTTATATGATTTTTAGTGTTATCTGATGCATGTTAAAATCCTATGGGATCCATAGAGATACATTGTAACCACACAGGCTTTAGCGGTTGTTATCTGAAGCATCCCATAGGATCTTAATGTTATCTGATGCAATTCTTCCCCCCAGATTCCTTAATGTTATGCGATTTTAGTGTTATTCGATACTAATGTTATATGAGGTATTACTGTACTACCAAACAGTGGGATTTTCAATATACATCATGGAAAAGGACCATGTCTCAGCTTTCATTATTGCCAGGAAGTGCTGGGAAAGATCTTTGAATGAAACTCTAAACAGCCCCTGCTAGTCACTGCAGTTTAGAAGTGGGTAACTGAATGGCCTTTTACAAGTCAGCATCTTTGTTCTCATTGACCTCATCCAATATAACCAAGGAAAAGGAATCGGGAGAGCACCAGGATTTTGTTATCCCTACAGTACTATTCTATATGACTCAACGATCTATTGTCATTAAAGAGACTTTCCTGTTATGACTCCTGTTGTGCCAAACTTTGATGTCCTAAAGGAAAATGAAAAGAAATCACACTATTGGAAAAAGAACCTTCAGAGTAGGTAGTTTTCCAATAAAAGGTCCTCATACCTACACAATATTCGAAGTAGTGGATATACTAGGTGGTCATGGAAATAAAGAGTAATCAAATGTTTTTATAGGATGGAGAAGAAAATTTTTTAAAAAAATATGTACAAACTTTCAAGGACAAGAATCTTTTTATTACACTTGGTATGTCAGAAGGTGGGGATCCTGTTTTATCTTTGTAGCATGGAGCTGAACAAAGAGATTTTGTGGCTCTGAAAGCTTATATAATATTGTACCTTTTCTCTAGTTTGCCCAATGGAGGTGCCACCTTAAAATGGAATTTGAATAAGTTTTCTTAATGGTTAACAAGGTTGCCTCTGCATTCTACAGTCAGCCAGTAGTACTTTAGCAGAAAGAAATGTGACATAAAATGTACTCCATTATTCTAGGCAATGAGAAGCATAAAGAAGCTTTGCCAAGAAAAAGCAAATAATCAATCATTACTGAAGGCAGAAGATAATGATTTGTTGTGTTGTTTATTGAATTGTGAGTCACCATAAAAGCATCCAAGCATGTGTAATAAAAGAAAAACAAAACAAAAATACTCTTTTTACTTAATTGCTATTTACTTAGATAATAAAGAAAACAATCTTGCACAGTCATTTATGAGATATGTAACTTGCATAGGAAACAAAAGGATAAAAAACAATTCTTATTGACTTATCATAGAAACTTACCATGCCGTGGGAGAGAGCAATGGTAAAACCTTAGACACATAACAATAAATTAAAATATTTCCAAGCTCAGAGTTTGTCCAAAGATCATCTGCCTTCCCCACTTTCACTGGAGTCTTCCCTTGGCTGACCCCAGCCCTGGGGAAGACAGAACAGCTGTGCGGAAGGGCTGGACCTGGCCAAAAAAAGGCTGGATGCCCTCACTGCCATCACTGGACTTTTCCCCCTAGGTCACTCATCCTGAAGGGGAGTGGACAAGTCTGAGTCTTTGCAATGCATTTCTCTCTCTCTTTTTCTTTGTGCGTCTTGCATTGACATGCATTGAAGTGTGTATTACTTTTGACATACTGTATGTATTCTTGAAATATTTTTATACTGTATTAATATTACATTTTGAAATTGTAATTTGTAATGCTCTGTTTCTTTGTTAGCTGCCCAGAGTCACATTGCAAGAGGGGTGGCATACAAGTTTATAATAATAATAATAATAATAATAATAATAATAATAATAATAATAATAATAATAATAATAATAATAATAATAATAATAATAATAATAATAATAATAATAATAATAATAATAATAATAATAATAATAATTCTGCTATGCCCAAGATGTTGGTACTAGATTTAAAGTTGTATCTGGGCAAAACTTACAGAAGAATATGAAATGAGGTAGGGACCTAATGAATTGCAAAACGCACTGTATCTGAGTTAAATAGTAATAATCACATGCTGTTGTTGATTCTAAGACATAGCAACTTTTTCAGCATTTTCTAGCATAAAGGATGTGCTTAGTGAAGCAAAAATGAGAAAATTATGAGCTGAATGCATCAACACCACCATTCTGCCTGCTTTATTATATGGCGGGGAATCATGGGCACCTACAAAAGCTGACATCAAAAAACTGATGTAACAAAAAGAGCAATTGAGCAAAGGATGCTATGTATATGGTGGGTTGACCAAATATCAAATGAAGAACTGTGTATAAGATCAGGTGTAAAACAAGTGTCAACAATGATTGAATTTGCAAGGTATCAGTGGGCCAGGTATGTGTGCCACTTCAAAGATGGCAGATGGACGAAAGCTATCACAGAATTAATACCAGTGGTGGGATTCAGCAGGTTCACCCCAGTTTGCCAAAACTGGTAGCAGAAATTCTGGCTGCCCCCACCCATCCAGTTTTGAAATAATGCAGGGCTTTCCCCCTGGCCATGCCCACCATACCACACCCACAGAATAGGTAGTAAAAATGTTTTGAATCTCACCACTGATGAATACCACTTGACATACAACGACCAGTAGGGAGACAAGCAAACAGATGGGAAGACCAGTTCAGGGCAAAGTTCCTGAGGCCCTGGATGGAGACTGGCATGGGATCAGAAACAATGGAAGACAGTGCTTTGATCTGCCACATCAATCTGACATGTGAAACACGGATCAACCAAGTACTGTAGTAGAGTACAAAAATGGTTTATTTGGCTTGCTGAAGTCTACATAGGTTGACTATTATCCCAGAAGGCACAGAGGAAATCAAACTCCTAGCCTCCAGCTTGACAGCCATGTACCCATCCTACCTAAATTACAAAGTATCTTATATCAATGTTACATTGGCTTCTTGAACAACTGCAGCCTGAATTATATATACACACACTGTATAATAAATTACAAAGTATCTTACACTGATGCTACATTGGCTTCCTGCACATGTACCCAACTCCAGCCTGAATTATATATATATATATAAGTTACAAAGTATCTTATATTAATGCTACATTGGCTTCTTGAACATGGCTGGCCTTAAATGCTTGCTAGAAGTAGCTTTGTCCCTGCAGCTGTACTTTAAATAGCATGAATTATCTCATGCTTACTGACTCTGTCATCCCAACAGAGGTGTCTCTGTACTATGACCCTGCAGACGGCAGCATTTCCCGAGGTCTTGTATTATAATAGCACATAGGACACATGCAAAACATGAGGTTCTACAAGAAGCAGGAGCAATATTTACTCCATACAAAACTTTTCCAAATCATTCTCCAGGTAATTTCCATTTGGGAATAAGCCTTCATTAGAGAAATGGGAGACCCAGGTAATCAGTTGGGAGTAAATTGTACTCCAAAAAACCTGAAGGACATAACAGTAAGACTTCATTGTGCCTGAAGAAGTTGACTGTAATTCACAAAAGCTCATAATAAAATTAATAAAATAAAATAAATATACTGTATTTGTCTTCAAAGTGGCAAAACACTTTTTGCATTTGTCTTTTAAATTATTTTTGTTTTTAATACATGCTGAAAAACACTAATTTAGCTGTGAAACAGTCCAGATCAGAATTGATCTTCCCAATGGCAGTAAGGTAAGGACAAAGAAACTTCTGAAGGGAACTAGTGGGTAACAAGAGTAGTAGAAGGTGACACTGATGGAGGTTCTTTCATAGACAACAGCAGTGACATGCAAGTTACTTCTTGTTACTATTGGATAGAGAATAGCAATGGTAAATTACTTCTGAGTATTTTGTACCTTGAAAACTTTATGATGAGAAAGAGCAAAATGAAATAAGAGATAGTGCTGGAAAATGAGACTCCCAGAACACACTCAATCCACTACAGAGAAAGAACAAAGGAAAAGTAGGAATAATGCTATCATTAATGGAACAACCCTATTAAAGCCCAAAGGATGCCTCATTGCCAGTGTGCACAGAGGCAAAAGGGTAGTTTGATTCTTCACAAGATTTATAAATGGATCATGTAATGTGAGAAATATGCATCAAAATCAGCTTGAAACAGTAAAGCAAGAAATGGAAGGCTTAAACATTACAATATCTATTGTGTTTGAATTAAAGTGGACTGATGGAGGATGTTTTCAATTGGACAATTACAAAGTGTTTTAATCTGGAAACGGAGAAGAAATATGTGGGTCTAATATTGAGATGAGATAGCACAACCAATTATTTTTATTTATTTATTTATTTATTTAGATTTATTATCCCGCCCTAATCAGGCGAACCTGACTCTAGGCGGCTTACAGAAAATTCATAAATTAAAACCTTGAGGTTCATAAATTACTTAAAAGTCAATTATGCACTATAATGGAAAGTTTGACCAAATAATATTAATCAGTATCTTGACCTACAAAAAATTGTCTAAACCACAAACAGACGTTTGGTACTGGAAATATCATACTTAGGAAACCAGATGGATCAGAGTATGGTGCACACTCAGAAACAATAAGAAAAAGAGCTTAGCCTCAGTGCTGCCCCACAGCAGAATATGCTAGTACCAGTGGTAGGTAGTAACAGGTTTGCACACACACCCCGGCATGTGTGTGTGTGTAGAAAAATTGGGTAGCCTTCAGGCAGGGTGTGTGTGGCAAAATTGGGTGGCCACGCCCACCTCCCTTCCCTTCCCTTCCCAGACTAACACAGCTACCATTTAAAAAGTTTTATTCCATCCAAGCATATCAGAGAGTAAACAAAACAAAAAGACAAAAGCATTGTGGCATCTTAAAGACTAACTGATGTATTTTAATGTGAGCTTTTGTGGATCAAGTCCACTGGCTCTTTGGCTATAAACAGAGATGAGCACTAAACCCTAGAGTTGGTAACAACTGACTTTCAAGCAAGGGCAACCTTTACCTAATAACAGAAGATCCCTGATTGTTATTCAAATTTTATGTCAGGTTTTGTCCTTGCAAGTGGTTCAAGGTCTCCCTTTCTCAAAAGCCAGTCATATCTGACTCTAGGGTGCAGTGCTCATCTCCATTTACAGCCAAAAAGCCAGTGCTGTCTGTGTTTGCAGATATATACATGGCCATATATATATTGCCCATGACATAGGCTCCACCCATGACATAGGCTCCACCCATGACGTAGGCTCCACCCATGATGTAGGCTCCACCCATGGTGTGGTAGCGATTTTTTTTGCTGCCCACCACTGGCTAGTACCATGTGGTATAAAACAGCACATGCTTAACAAATGGATGTAGTGCTTAATTCAGGATCGTTACTGGCTACCTAAAGTATACCCCCAATGAAGAGGTGGCTGTTAGCAAATAACAAATAAAATAAGGTAATACAATACCAAACATATCTGTTTCATGAACAAAAATCCACTAGATGATAGGCAAAATTGAGTAACAGTTTTCTGTACACCTCTCAAGCAATAAAAATTAAACAATTGCCATATTTGCTGGTGTATAAGAAACACTTCCCCCTTAAAATACACCAGAAAAACTGAGTGCACATTATATATACACACACACACTCCTAGGCACACACTGGTGCAGTTCAGCAGCTAGCAAGGACTGGCAGCTGGAGACAGGAAAGGACTATTTTTAAAGCCATCCTCAAACCCCCCCCCCCGGTGTGGTTCAGTGGCTGCCACTGACCGCTAGGAGCTGGGCATAGGGTGGCATCCAAAGGAGTGGTCTTGCCTGGCCAATCCCACCCTCTGCACCTCTTGATGGCCGGCAGTGGCATCTGGGAATGTAGCCAAGATTGCTTCTTTGGGGGTGATCTTGCCTGGCCGATCCCGCCCTCCCTGTCTCCTGGTGGCCAGCGGTGGTGGGATCAACCAGGCAAGAGGCTTTCAAAGGAGCTCTCTTGCCTGGCCAATCCCACCCGCTGCTGCTCCTGGAGTTAAAATGTAGAAAATTATTGTATAAAATGGGGTGCATCTTATACTCTGATGTATCTTATATGCTGGCAAATATGCTTTAAGCTAAGCTAAACCCATGAAGAGCAAAATCAACATACCTTGACAAATGAATGAATGCCAAAGAATGTCTCCTAACAAGACAAGATTCTGGCTGGACCAATTGGAAATCACTTAACAGAGTTTGAAGTGAAATAGGAAGATAAAAGATTAATTAAATAAAAAGGGGCTGCTTGGATGCAAGATAACTCTTCCATGAATGTGGAGAATTCAATTAATGTAGCATTTGTATACATGTAAATTATGCCCCACTACAGGTACAAAATTAAATCCAGTAAATGGCCAAGATAATGTTAAAATCCAGTGAATGGTCAAGATAATGGTCAAAATTTGTCTAATAATTTTAACATTTTAATTTGTTTGAATCTTACCTATATTTCATATATATCCAAAATTTTAAATAGGGTATTTCTGTACAAATAAAGATCAATCAGACCTTATGGAAATCCTATCATTGTAGCCATTTATCAAGCCTATGATCCACTGACAAATCTTGCGGCACAAGTGCTGCAGAACATACATTTTATGCAGCTGTCCAGAGGAAAATAGATTACAAACTGAAACAAGATGTGCTGATAATCATAGGTGACTGGAATACAAAAGTAGAAATAAAGTAAAACCAAACAAGGTTGGAGTCAGAAATGAACAAAGAGAGTGGGTTACAGAATTCTTTGAAGCTTACAATTTATTAATCACCACTAAAGATTGTGAGTTCAGTCCTGACCAGAGCTGAAGGTTGACTCAGCCTTCCATCCTTCCAAGGTTGGTAAAATGAGTACCCATCATGTTGGGTTGGGTGGGGTGGAATGCTAATTAACATGAGCCATACAGAGAGTGTACTAAGCACTATAGTGTAATATATAAGTGTGATTGCTTTGCTTTTGCTTTAAATGCTTCAAGTAATTGAACAGAGCAGACAATTGTGCACATTGCTGTTACCAACAGTCCAATATAAAAATAAAATAGACTATACAGCAGAAGATGGAAAAGCTCTATTATCTTTGCAAAAAATAAGACCAGACAGTTCTACAGACCATACATTGCTAATATCAAAAAGCTCAAGAACAATGAAGCAACCATAATGACAAAAATATAATTTAAATAATATTTATATATTGTAAGCCACCCTGAGTGGTGCCTGCACCAAACCAGGTGGTGGCGGCAGTGATGGGATGTAACAGGTTCTCACCAGTTCTCCAGAACTGGTAGTAACTTTTCCCAGTGTCCCGGAGAACCGGTAGTAGCTTTTGGGGGGAACCACCTTCGGGGCTTACCTTTTCACTGGTTTCCCCACTGCGCATGTGCGCCAAGCACTTGGTGTGCATGCACGCCTACAGTGCTTGGTGCGTATGCATGGCCTCCTTGCTGTCTTCCCAAGTGGGGAGGAGGAAGAGAAGCTGCTAGCCTGAAGCTCCCTATACCCTGCTCCCCAGGGTACGTGGTGTGGATGTGGTGTGTCTGTGTGTATTTTAATGTGTATTTAATACCTTTACCTATATTGACGTGCTACCACAGTTCCTAAAAAGGCCTGGCAGCCTGGCTTGGGATTTTTAAGCAAAGTCTTGGAGTTACCTCATCAATAAGCTACACCTGTGCTGTTCCAATTGCTGTTCCAATTAGAGAACCCTTAAGGCGGTACAGGTGTTTTACATTTACATTAAGGCATATTATCCTAGAGAACTGGCTAGGCAAAGACTTAGTACCTAGCTTCTTTAACTGTTGAAAAGTGCCAAAATGAAGCCATCTTGTGGTGAGTTCATTCTGTAGTTCCTTCTGACCTAGTATTTTATTTTTAATTATTTTTAATTATTTTTATCTTTTCTTTGGCTCTGCCTACAACATCATGACATCATGACGTTAGTTCCACCCAAGCTGTAATGACATCCCGGTGGAGTAGTAAAATGTAAACATGGTGGGTATAAATGTAAACATACATACATACATAGGGGTACATACATACATTTCTCATAAATTTTTAATCCATATGAAGAGCAAATTCATATTAATATGTACAGTTGTACCTCGCTTAAAGAGCATAATGCGTTCCACAGGATTGCTCTTTAAGCGATTTTGCTCTTTAAGTGAAACACCATTGTAAATGACCAATTGTGGGGGGGGGGGGACTGCGAACCCCAATTTATTTGTTAAGCGAGTTTTTGGTTGGTTTTATTTGTTAAGCGAAGCAAACATTCAGAGAAAATTCTGCTCTTTAAGCGAGTTACTCTTTAAGCGAGACGCTCTTTATCCGAGGTTTGACTGTACAACTAAACTAAACTATGGATTGAAATTAGAACTAAGGAATGGAACTAGAAATATTACAAAGGAAGAATGCAAAAAAGACTCTAATATTTAGTGAAAAGAAAAGAAAAGTAATATGGACAATTGAGAAAACTCTTAAAATTGTTAATTTCAGATTAGAAGCAAAAGTAAAGTTCAAAATGAAATGGAAATCCTAAATGTAGCTAACAATAACTTAGTGACAGATAGAAGAGAACAAGAGAGGGAGAAAACAAGAGAGATCTCAGATAAAAATCTAAGAAATCAAAGGGCAATTAGATGAAGGTTGGAGATATTGAAGGATTTTGTTGTTGTTCAGTCGCACAGTCGATTCCGACCCTCTGCGACCCCATGGACCACTGTCCGCCAGGCACTCCTGTCCTCCACCATCCCCCTCAACTCGCTCAGCTCTGTGCCCATTGTCTCTACAATACCATCTAGCCATCTCATCTTGGACCATCCCCTTCTTTTTTTGCCCTCCACCCTTCCAAGCATCAAGGCTTTCTCAAGTGAATCCTCTCTTCTCATTTGATATCCAAAGTACTCTAGCTTCATCTTTATTATTTGACCTTCTAAGGAGCAGTCAGGGTTGATTTCTTCTAAGATTGACCTATTTGTTCTCCTCGCTGTCCAGGGGACTCTCAGCAGGAGTTAATGTTATCTGATTCATGCAAAACAAAGAGAAAATAGAAATGATGTTCTAAAAATCTATATGAAAAAGTGCAATGATGACAGTTTACATTGTAGAACAATATTAAAATAAAAGAACCTGTTGCTGACAAGAAAATCAGAAAAAAATAAACCAACAAGAATAGATGGGATAAAAAGGTAAAGGTTTCCCTTGCTCGAAAGCCAGTCGTACCCAACTCTAGGGGTCAGTGCTCATCTCTGTTTCTAAGCCGAAGAGCCAGCACTATCTGCTTCTGCAGACGTTTCCATGGTCATGTGGCAGGCATGACTAGACACCAGAGCGCATGGAATGCTGTTACCTTCCCACCGAAGTGGTCCCTATTTATCTACTTGCAATTTCTTGCTTTCGAACTGCTAGGTTGGCAGGAGTTGGGACAGAGACAGGAGCTCATTCCGTCCTGCAGTACTCGGGAAACGAACTGCTGACCTTCCGCCTCCCCGTCAGCATCTTAGTGACTTGATACCAGGAGGATTTTCAAGCTAAAAATTTGAATCTATCCAAAGCATCATAAGAATATGCCAGGAAATATGGAAAACAAACCAAGGAGCTGCTAAATAGAGCACTTGCTCTAAGTCTTTGTCTGGTGTTTGCCTGCAAGCAAAGTGATGGTCAAAATTTTACAACAAATAATTTTTACCATGTTTGAGGTTAGAAATGACAGAATCTAGTTAGATTCAGAAAAGAAAGTCACACTAGAGATCAAGTTGCAAGTATACTGCAGCATATCAGAGAATTTCTAAATAAAATCTTGCTATTACAGTATATACAGATTACAGGAAACCATTGGGCTGCATGGATAACTATGGATTGCTGCAACAGAAATGGGGTGCTTGAACACTGGTTTATCCTGAAACATAACTTCTACTCCAGATAAGAAGCTATTGTTAGAACATAATATGGAAAAACAGAATGGTTTTTCATAGGCAAATATGTCAGACAAGGGTATATTTATTTCCCTTTCTCAATGCAAAATATATTACTTTAAAAAGGATTCAGTCTAAATGAATTTGACAGATAAAACTTCAATATGCAGACGAGACCTTATTACTGATAAGTAATTTGCAATGATTTGAAATAAACTACTGAGGAAGATGTAAGAAGCAATTAGAAAAATAGGATTACATCTGAATCTTAAGAAGATAAAGCAAGGGATGTTATCATTAACCTCTGAAGCTATGCCAAGCTTGATTAAGAGAAAGAAAGAGAGAGAATGGTCCCTTTGTATAATCAAGGAAGGCATGGGGTCATCACCATCAGGGGTGGTGTTGGCTCCCTCTGCTGTGGATGGAGTACCTCAGTCCTCAGGTGGGTACATGATGTTGGGAACCTGGAGGTCTTCCCAGTCTTGTTTGCAATATAGGTACTGGTGTCCCCTTGTCTATGATGCCTCCAATTCAGGCCTTTCCTCTAAATCATGGGTTACCAACCTTTTCAAGCTGGGGGCCAGGTCATGCTCTCTCAGTCAGCTTCAAGGGCCAGATTGACATTTTGCACTGCCTGCATGATGGGGTGGCCATTTTGTCCCAACAGCTTCACAGGGGTGGTCATTTTGTTTTTAATGGCTTTGGAGGGATAGGGGGCATATGAAATGGTACCATGGGTCAGATCCTGCCCACAGGCCTTAGGTTGGGAACCCCTGCTTTAAATCCTCATTATCTCTCTATTCCTATAGTCTCCACCTATTTTCACCTCTCCCTGGCTCACATCCAAGTCTTCATCCTTCACAATTTCCTGCCTCTCCAGGGTGGACTGACCATGCTCAGCACTTGCCTGAGGTCCAAGGGTCTCCAGGTCTAGCAGGCCAACTGGGGGAGTCAAGTGAGCTCAGGCAGCCTGCTTGGGACAATGGTCATGATGATTTTAATTTTAATTTAATTTAATTGTTCGATTTTTATGCCGCCCCTCAATCCCCACTCCTGGCTTCTTGATGCTATTCACACCACCAAATGCCTTTATGTGAAAGCTGTGAAACCTGATACTAACTAGGAATGGGTAGAGATTAATGTCTGGGTGCTGAACCCATTTCACACTCAAAGATAATTCTTTCTCTTCCAGTGCAGCTTGTCTTGAGATTTATTTCACCATCTGGAGAAACACAGTAATTCCCTGAGTCTTCAGTCCTCTCTGGAGAGCAGCAGATGGGGTAGACCTGGTGAAAAGTATACAAACAGGGATTGTTAGTAGCATGCTGTTATCCCAGAAAACAGGTTTAGCATTACATAGCCAGAGGAATTCACAATGACTTCCACAATAAGTGGTAATGCAGGCAGGTCTTCTGTGGTAGAAATTACCTTATCAAAAGTCACCAGAGTTCAGACATAAGCTAGCAACCTGTATTTAAAAACAATAAGGATAGGTTAATTGAGAGATGTTCGGAAAAAGACAATGGCCATGATTGTCTATAAGAAATATTGGTTTAACTTTATAGTAAGAATGGAGAACATGTGGTCCTCAAGAGGATTCTGAGCTGTAACTACCAACCTCAAAGGAAAGGACTGTGAGTGTTGTCACTTGTAGTGCTGGATTCCATCACCTTCTCTTACCCAACTAGGCTCAGGCACTGGTTAACCAAAAACCTGGACACTCTATTTATAAGGCTTGAACACAATTCTACATTTATTCAATTGATTGACTGAGACCAGTTCTTTTGTTAGGCTTATATCTGTTTTAACCTTTCCCTACACTCTTTATCACCATGCTCACTCTACATTACACCACTGCATCTCCCTCAAAAAGAAACTATTTCTCTGATTCCAGATATTTTCTCTCTCTTCTACTCTCATGTTGATGCTTAACCCCTCTTCACATCCTTCCAAAGAAATGGTATGATGGCAATTGCAGATGAGGTGCAGCTAATGACTATTTGTCCTCCATCCCTGACCCTTACAAATTCTTGATACTATTTTTGTTATGTACTGTTAAGTTGGAACTTCCTTATAACAACCCTAATAGGGCTTTCAAAAGATATTTAAAGAGTGATTTTACCAGTTCCACACTCCCAGTGGGTTTCTATAGCTGAGCAGGCATTCAAAACTCAGAACTTCTGAGTCTTATTTATTTATTTATTTATTTATTTGCATTTAATATCCCGCCCCAATCGGGCGGACCCGACTCTGGGCGGCTTACAGCATAGCTCATAATATATATGGCCTTAAAATTCATAAAATTCATAAGAATTCATAAAAAATTTAAAACGTTAAACAGTAAAAACGGATAGAAACCCATAATAACAGCTACCAGATGGGGGCGGATGGCTGCTCTTAAATTAGCCATCCCGTATGGGAACCTGCATTGCTATGTCCCCACACTTGACCCGCCAGCCATGTCTTCAGGCCCTTTCGAAAGGGCAGAAGCTCCGTCTGCAGGCGCAGCTCTGTCGGAAGGAGGTTCCAAAGGGCCGGGGCGAACACAGAGAAGGCTCTCTTCCTGGTGCTCGTGAGGCGAGCCTCCCTGGCCGATGGAGTAACAAGAGAGCCCCTCCGGTCCGCCCTGGTGGGACGGGCAGACATTCTTAGGGTGACGCGGTCTCTTAGGTATCCTGGCCCACTACCATGTAGGGCTTTAAAGGTAATGACCAGCACCTTGAATTGCACCCGGAGGCAAACTGGCAACCAGTGCAGCTCCCGGAGCAGTGGTGAGGCCCGAGCATAACGCCCGCATCCCATCACTACCCGGGCTGCCGCATTCTGGACCAGCTGAAGCCTCCGAATGGTCGCCAAGGGCAGCCCCATGTAGAGCGCATTACAGTAATCAAGTCTGGAGGTGACCAAAGCATGCGTGACCATGAGCAAGGCATCCCGGCCTAGGAGGGGGCGTAACTGGCATATTACACGAAGTTGTGCAAAAGCCCTCCTGGCCACGGCTGCCACCTGCTCATTGAACAGTAGCCGTGAGTCCAGGAGGACCCCCAGATTACGCACCGGGTCTGTTTGGGGCAAAACTGCCCCATCCAGAACCAAAGCTGGTAACTCCCGTGTTAGCGCAGGGCCCCTTACCCATAGCCACTCAGTCTTGCCGGGATTCAGCTGTAGCCCGTTTTCCCCCATCCAGACCTTAACAGCCTCCAGGCACCTGGAAAGGACTTCCACTGCACCGCCTGGGTCCCCACGGGCTGAGATGTACAACTGGGTATCATCAGCATACTGATGATACCTTACCCCGTGGGAACGGATGATCTCACCCAGCGGCTTCATATAGATGTTAAATAGGAGAGGAGAAAGTACCGAGCCCTGAGGCACCCCATACTGCAGGGGCCTAGGGCTGGACATCTCCTTCTCCAGGCACACCGACTGGGTCCTGTCCCTCAGGAATGAGGAAAACCAGGACAGCACTGTGCCCTGGATCCCCAAGCCCCGGAGCCTTCCCAGAAGGATGCCATGATCGACAGTGTCAAAAGCCGCTGAGAGGTCGAGGAGAGCAAGGACAGACGGTTCCCCTCCGTCCCGCTCTCTCCAGAGATCATCTACCAATGCGACTAGTGCAGTTTCGGTACCATATCCGGGCCTGAATCCTGACTGAAACGGGTCCAGATAATCCGCTTCATCCAGGACATCCCGTAACTGCTGCGCCACAGCTTTCTCCAGGACCTTACCTAAAAAAGGTAGGTTAGACACTGGACGGTAGTTGGAAATTACCATAGGGTCGAGGGACGGCTTTTTTAAGAGGGGGAGCACCAAAGCATGTTTAAATGGTGCTGGGAAATGCCCCTCTTTTAATGAAGCATTAATAATCGCCTCGACCCAGCCACCTGCCACAGTCTTGGCAGTTTTAACTAACCAGGCAGGGCATGGGTCCAGTGCACAGGTCGTGGCGCGAACAGATACAAGAAGCCTGTCCACTTCCTCAGGGCCAACTGGCTCGAACTGATCCCAGATAACATGGCTAGACTGTCTTAGTCCATCATTTAACTACTACATTTGGCATCACTTTATTACTGATTCACTTCTTAATAAACTAATTTGTATTGCTTTGCTTCCACGACCTAACTGCAGCAGAAACACCTCTTAAAGCAGGGGTGCCCAAACTGTGGCCTGCAGGCCATATCCTGCCCTGACGGCAATTCATCCAGCCAATGCTGCCCTGGTCACTCACGGAAGCAGAAGTAAAATGCATCCATATGCCCAAATGAGGCTCCTTTCATGCCCCCAAGAGCTGGGACAAGGACAGGCACTCAATCTGTCATGCAGTACCAGGGTCTTGAATTGCCAACTTGATGGCCTTCCAGCTAACAAGGAGTGGTGAGGGTGGCATTGGGGGCCAAATCTGGCCCACGGGCCATAGTTTGTCCACCCCTGGTTTAAGCAGAGAAAATGGCAGCTTAAAATCTATCTCGTCCTGTTGCAAGACAGATAGCAAGGCGTGTTTTACTTCCGTTTCTGGTGGGAGGAGCCACATGACCGGCCAACTGAACCACGTGACCAGCCCACTGAACCACGTGACCGGACCACAGCCTGAAAAGTTTGGGCACCCCTGTCTTAAAGTGTATCTCTTTAACATTCCTTAATGTGTGTCACTTGAACATTAACTTGAAAGTAAGCCCTACTGAACTAAATCATGTGGTTGAAATTTTATGCCACATAACCTGGATGAGGTTGTCAATTATGACCATTTTGAAAGAATTAAAAGTTTCCTATCCCCCTCCCTATGTTGCATGGAACCACACTAGTGATAGTGATTTTCAAGAATTAAAGAATGCCCTTCCCCAGTTTTGTGACTCCCAAAGGCTTTGCCAAGATGAAAGGATTCTCTAAGGATCTCTGAAACTGGGGGATGGATAGGAAGTCCCATATTACTAACTCAAGGAATAGGCTGATTCAGATTATAATCAGCAACAACAATTTAAAGATGGAGGCTTTGTTTATAATTTATTTATTTTATTTTATTTTATTTATTTATTAGTCATACTTATCAACCACCCTTTCCACCGAGGTGACCCAGGGCGGCTCACAATTCAATTAAAAAACAAACAAACAATAAAACACTCTTAAAAACATTCCTAAAAAAACCCCTCAATTTAAAACTTTAAAATCAAAATCTAAAAATAATAAACAGAGTTGCATCCCTTATCAGCTAGTTTTCATCTTACTCCTGGATTTTATTCAGCTTGAGATCTTTACAACAAGTCTCTATGGTGGCTGCACCATACACTGCTTTTACTCAACATAATAATATCAGTTGCTGTGTGATGTTACCAATATAAGGGGCTTGCCCAATTATTGCTCTGTAATGTGAGCATGTAATGACACTCAAGGAAACATAAATTAGTTTGAATTTCTTTGTAATTAATGTTTGTTTCCTTCTCTATCTACACTAGAAGGAGAATGCTGTAGCTATATTTAAGTCTCAGTTTAGTACCATATCTTAAAACCAGATTTACAGACAAATTCATAGCTCAGGCACAAATAAAGATTTTACTTCTTCTCAAAATGGGACACTTCATTTCCATTAAAATTGTGTGTCTTTATACATGGAAGGTTTAATTGTTTCCAGAATTGCCTCATTAACTTCAGAAAGGTTTACCATTACAGACTCCAGAACCATGGTGCTAATTAGAAAGGAACTCACGTTAGTCTAAGAAAAGAATTGTGTCTTCTTTGAGAGAAGCCTTATACAGTCATTGACTGAGAAAGTCTGCCAGACACTAGAAATTGCTGCCAGGTATATAAATTCAGAGAATACCTATAACAAATGGATCAGTCCCAGAGCCAAGCACACTAAACTAAGGTGCTAAAATAAGCTACACTGGCATTCAAATAACAAATATGGTTAAACAATCTGTCAAATCCAATGTCACCCAACCAAATTAATCATGACCAGACTTATGGCCATAAGCTTCTTTTGTACCTACCAATATGCTTATGATTTCCAAAACATTGACACATTGTAAAAATGAAACAGTTACATCAAAGCCCACAAAGGAAGACAATAAGAGAAACAGTTTGCTTCTAGAAAGAAGTACTGTCAATATGTTGACTTGTGTGAAACCATAGATGAGTGAATATGAAGTTATTTTTATGTGAGGCTAAAGAAACTGAGTGACTTAAATGTATGTTATGGTATCTACTTGTTGTCTGAAATGCTTGGAATATGCAACTACTTTGTGGAGTGAGGGTTGTTAGTTTGTCATTGGCTGCTACTCATATCTGAAGATACATTTTTCCTGGAAGTCATTTCCTCAATTGATGGATGTGTCTCTGGTGACTCAATAAACCGATCCTGGCATAAAACATGCAACCACACATATTACATTGAATAAATGGTGGAGGGCATAATTGAGTTTGATGAAGCTTCTGTGCTTGCCACTTAGGCTCTTCTTATCTGTATCATTCTCCTTCAAAGTGATCAGTAGCAACAGAGATGGTCTGGTGCCAAAGTGTGGGAGCTACGGTTGCTGCCTCCCAGGTTTGTGGGTTTATACTTGACACCTTCAAGGTTTGTTTGAGCTTGTCCTTATATTATTTCAAAAGAGTCCCATGAGCTCTTGTACTGGAGCTAAATTCCCCATAAAGGATTTGATGAGAACACCTGGAACCATCCATACGGCAGATATGCCCTATCCATCTAAGATGATGGCCTGTGATGGAAGCTTCAGTCCTGTTTACATGTGCCTTCTAAATAACTGCGCAGTTGGTGACATAGTCATCTCACTGGATATTCAAGATGGACCTTAGCTTCTGTTGGTGAGAGTGCTCAAACTTTTTGATGTCTTGGTGTTAGACAATGTTAGTTTGTAACATACAATTTTAATGAAAGCAGCTATTAAGCTACTAAGGGTAACAGTAGACATTTTAGAGATCATCTTTTTTCATAACATAATTTTTTTAGAGAACTTTGCAGCTAATCCTGGACAGCCAGAAAGGTAAACAAGTTGGTCCTAGAGCAAGTTAAGCCTCAAGGAGGAAAATGATGAAGCTGTTGTTGTTCAGTCGCACAGTCGATTCCGACCCTTTGCGATCCCATGGACGACTGTCCGCCAGGCACCCCTGTCCTCCACCATCCCCCTCAACTCACTCAGTTCTGTGCCCATTGTGTCCACAATACCATCTAGCCATCTCATTTTTGGCTGCCCCCTTCTTCTTTTGCCCTCGACCTTTCCAAGCATCAAGGCTTTCTCAAGTGAGTCTTCTCTTCTCATTTGATGTCCGAAATACCTTAGCTTCATCTTTACTATTTGACCTTCTAAGGAGCAGTCAGGGTTGATTTCTTCTAAGATTGACCTGTTTGTTCTCCTTGCTGTACAGGGGACTCTCAAAACTCTCCTCCAACACCACATCTCAAAGGCATCTATTCTTCTGCGCTCTGCTTTCCTAATGGTCCAACTCTTACAACCATACATTGCCCCTGGGAATACCATTGCTTTGACTAGATGAATTTTTGTTTGCAATTTGATGTCTCTGTTTTTCACTATGCTCCCCAGTTTTCTCATAGCTTGTCTCCCAAGAATCAGTCGCCTTTTTATTTCATGGCTGCAATCACCATCTGCAGTGAGCTTTGATCCTAAGAAAGTAAAATCTGTCACTGCTTCTATTTCTTCCCCATCCATTTTCGAGGGACTGATAGGGCCTGTTGCCATGATCTTGGTTTTCTTGATATTGAGTCTCAAGCCAGCTTTTTCACTTTCTTCCTTCAACTTAATCAGGAGCTTCTTTAAGTCCTCCTCACTTTCTGCCATCAGGGTCATATCATCTGCATATCTCAAATTATTGATGTTTCTCCCAGCAATTTTGTTCCCAAATTGTGATTCCTCCATCCCTGCATTGCACATTATGTGCTCTGTGTATTATCCTATCATTATTTCTCATGATATGCTGAGGCATATCATAAGAAAGCAAGATTTTCTGGAAAAGACAATAATGATGGTGAAGGTGGAAGGCAGTAGGACAAGAGAAAAATCAAATGTGAGATGGATGACTCCATAAAGAAAGCTATAGGATTGAGTTTGTAAGTGCTGAGGTGGGCTGTTGAGAACAGGACATTCTGAAGATCTCTCATTCGTAGGATCTCCATAGATCAGATAACTTGATGACATATAACAACTCATCAGAAGGAAAGGTGTCGTAAGTGTTGAAGTTGGTGAAACAATCAGAAAGAATCTTACATGCCTCCCATAGTTAGAACATTAACTTTTGTTTTCATGACTGGCATTTTCTACAGTTTATTTTTTCTAGTTGTACAGATATGAAAGTCTGTCTGAATCAAGCCTCTGGAAAACTGATGTGATTAAAGATACTGTATCTGTAATGCATAGCCTGGCTCTGACAATTCATGTTTCAACATTTCAATGTGCAAATTACTTAACAAATGTTTATCTCACATATTTTCACAATGATCTTGAGGAGTTATACTTTTGGGAATAAACATGAGAGACTTGGCACAATTGCCTTGTGATTTCTTATGGCTAAATCTATAGTTCAGGACACTGGTTTTCTTTTCTAAATCTAGCCTACTGAACCATATTTGCCGTAAACGCATTTATGACAGGTGTAAATGCATCCACAGCTGTCATAAACATGTTTTTACACAATTATGGCTGTTGTAAACATATTTATGGTTGCTGTAAACATGTTTACGACAGCCACAGAAGTGTTTTACAGCAGTGTTTATGGTGGGGGGAACCATCAGTTTGGCATGCTCAACTGTCTGAGGGAGTGTGACCCAGCCCGCCACTTCAAGAGGTTGAGAACCTCTCTTATAGTATGGAAAGCCTTCAGAAAAAAATTGTCACCAACACACATTATTGCCAATTCAGCACAGACGTTTGTCACACTGTGATAATGAAAAACAGCTTCTTGAGTCAATATGTTTGATTCAGAAAACAGCTACAATCTGTAGCCGAGGCCATAGCAGGTGATCAAAGTAATTGATCCTAGTCATCAATATTTTAAAAATATTAAATTAGAAACAAGGATTTCTATCAACTAAACATGGACCGTAGGGGGATTCAAAAAATCTAGTAATCTAAACATTTTGTGCTTTCCAACAAAATCCGGCTAACTGACATCTTCTTTCTTATATGAAAGAAGATGGCAAAGAAGGCATCTTTCATATTCTTATGCAGTGGCTCAAGTGGCTAAGACACTGACTGGGAGGCAGAAGGTCAGCAGTTTGATTCCCGAGTACTGCAGGATGGAATGAACTCCTGTCCTTGTCCCAGCTCCTGCCAATCTAGCAGTTCAAAAGCAAGAATTTGCAAATAGGGACCACTTTGGTGGGAAGGTAAATAGCATTCCATGCACTCTGGTGTCTAGTCATGCCTGCCACATGACCATGGAAACGTCTGCAGAAGCAGATAGCACTGCTTCGGCTTTGAAACAGAGATGAGCACTGAACCCTAGAGTTGGATATGACTAGCTTTCAAGCAAGGGAACCTTTTACCTTTACTAAAAGAAAATAATACAAACTTAGTATTTCTGAATAAGTAGAGCTGCTTAAATTTAGACAGCAGTGAGGTGGCTTACAGCATCGTCCTATACATATCTATTCAGAGCTAAGTCCTATTTAGTAAAAGCCTGACTACATAGTCAAATACTACAGGATTTGCTCTAGAAATAAAATGGATGAATTCTATTTATTTTGATGCAAAAAATTGAATTGATTCAATTTAGCCCAGTATGTTTTTTTTCCCTCTGTGCTGTGGGGATTTCTACTTTTTCAATCTAGAATGATTCAAATAGCCTTTCCCCATACCATTTTTCTTGTAAAGATGGATATGTGACTGTAGATAGTTTTTCAGTGATGCAGTCAGTTGGGGAATAATATTCAGGACTGAGAGAACATAACTTCATGTTCTTTCCTCTCTCCTGATTGTCCTCTACCCCCCTTACATAAAGGAGATTAGCACTAGAGCACCTTATCACTGGGTCATTATTACTAGTGTTCCCTGTATGCATGCCCAGGTGCAGTGTGTATGTAAAGCAATAAGAGAGTGGGGATGAATAACTCCTAATGAAAACAAACAAATCAGCCATGTGATACATATACAAAACAAATGTGGAAGAAGGCAGCAATTTCTTTTTATCACTAAATAAAAAAATCATTGTGAGCTTTCATGATTCAAGATTACTTCTTCAAGCATGGAAAGGTAGGGAAATAATCAATGAAAGTCCAAATGTTCATGGCATGATGGTCTGTTTGCCAGGCTCTGTTCTTAAAAATAAATGTGAAGTAGCAATCCGTTTTATATTCCTTCCCCATTTAACAAACACAGGAAACCAGGCCTCTGCTTATTGCTCTCTACAAATGGGTCTATTGAGATTATAGGTCCCTTTTCTGGCCATTTTAAAACAATGCAAATTCCAGTAACCTCCATTGGGGAATTTTGGTGAGGGGTGGGGATTTAGTTTACACACTAGATATTCCAATTGTAGCCAGTTCAAAGTCAATTAAAATATTACCTAGTGGGTCAATTTGTAGTGATGCTGTCCTGATGTTAAAAGGTCCATGCAGTTAAGGCTTTTTTGTCATCTTAAGTAGTTTCATAAACAAACAAATCAGCCATGTGATCTATATACAAAAAAATGTAGAAGAAGAAAGGGATACCTTTTTTTCTACCTTCATAATGAGAAGTTGTTCTTGCCAACAATTTCAACCTTGACCAAGTTTGAAGGAAAGGACATTTAATTCTGCTGCCATCCAAAAGGGAAAGGGAAGAATAGGGCTGAAATTTTAGCAGTACCTTTGGTAGATCTTGAGATGGAAAAATCATCTTACCCTGAGAGAGATTCAAGGTGCTCAGGCTGCAAATGTGGAGGAAAAATGGCAGGGAGGGATCCCAATTCAGTATGTTGTTTGTGCACATGTGTGTATTGTAAAGCCCTGACTATTTTCCCTTACTGGAACATTTTCTTAAATTCTTGGGCTGATATTAATAAGATTTCTAAGGAGGTTCCTATTTGTGGTTTTAATTAGATTAGCTCTAAAATTGTATTCTTTAATTGCACATACAAAGATGACATGACAGCAAACCATAAAAGGACAGGCTTAGGTGGAACTGGAGGAAAGAAGGCAAGCAGAGGGGCTGTGGGCTGGAATCACATCCAATGTAAAGGAGAAACCTCCAGATCAATCCACAACCCCTGTGTGAACAACGATGTAATAGCAGCTGTGAATCAAATCACAACAAAGTGATTTCTACCATAGTTGAACCCTTATTTCAGTGAGATCTATTCTCATGTATCATAGGATTTCACTGAAAATCTCTCTGGATTCTCACCAATATTGGAAGAAGGAGGGAAAGAAGGAGTTGGGAGACAGTTGTGTTAAAATGGATGATTGTCAACTCATAAGTGTCAAGAATTTTTCCCAAAACATTGCCATTCTTCTTCTTAGCTGTCATGACATGATGAGATAGATGGTGATGAATTCTCAAAACTCTATGAGAAACATCTCTGCAGCATGAAAGCCAAACAGCAAGTATTTTTTAAAAAAACTGGGGTTTATAGTTTGCACAGAATGGCTTTAATGTCTTTTCCTTTTTTGAGACAAAGCACAAAGCACCACACAGAGCAAACACAAATGTTTAAGGTGAGTTGTTCACAAAAAGAAAAAAAACGTCCCCTATATTTCTACATTTCACTAGTTCACATAGCAAGGTAGCACTTACTGTGGTTAAAATTTTGCACATTCTACCTGTTTCTCATATGCACAAAATCTCTGATATCAACCAACCAACCAACTGGATTGCCAGTCTGGCAGGATCCCATTCTCTGAAATTTCAGGTCCAAAACCTGAGATGTGAAAAGTGGATGCTAAAATGTGTATCTTGGTCCCAAATCTGATACCTCACTACCCTAGAAAAGATATAAAAAAGGGTTATCTTGGTGGCAACAGCCAGTTTCATGTTCAGGACTTCTATATTGAGAGAAACAAAAATATTTGCCAAGGCCCAAACTGAAGAGAAAGGTTTCTGATTCCCTCACTAATGTGTTTCCACGGACAGGCAAATGTCTTTCTCTTCAGTTGGATGAGTTCTATATTTTCTTCCATAGGGGTGTTTTAAAAGATGCTTTTTATGCCTTTATGTTTGTCTTTATTTTATGTTTAAACTGTATTTGTTTTATTTAATTTTATTGTAAGGCAGCTTGAGACCTATTTTAAGGCCTCCTATTTTAGGAAGGAAAAAAACCCTCTGGGTCTTACTGCATTTTTCAGTGAGAATGAGAGCTGACTGATATAAATATTGGCACCAGTGTTTTTCTGCTAATTATGGATGCTAATAAGTACAAGAAAGTCTCATTGGATAATAACTGGCACACTCTTTTTATAAGATTCAATGACTGGAGTTATATAACTTCAAGGAGGGTCATTGCACAACTTGATCAAGGGTAGGAGCACCACGAACAAGGAATAAAGTAGATCAGGGCCTTGACGTTCAGGATGCTTCTTACTTGTGTAATGTTGTAAAGCTGGAAGTGGATAATATGAGCCATTTGTAATGTTGTAAAGCTGGAAGTGGATAATATGAGCCATTTGTAATATGGCTTCTGCCCATCAGCATCCAGAAATCATACTATTGCAGGCAAAAATGGCAAGTCTGGCCAGGTTATCCAGCTATGGTAATAGAATAGACCATACTGCCCGTGACTGAAAGCTGAGTGTCAGGTGGTGATTAACTTACCTGGTGACCCTGAGGACTAGCAGCCTTGGCAAAATCCATGGGGAAGGGTGACGGTCCCCAAGTGGATTAAATCCCACTTGAATCCATCTTGATGGAGTGCAGCAGCTTCATTAATACTGTCTTGGGGCTGATGAGGACTTTTTGTACCAAAAGGGCTCAGGATAGAAAGTAACTATTGGAGCTGAATCAGTGATATGGGTGTCATGCAGCAATGCAGAAGGCAGATGAAAGGTCATAGCATTATATTCACAGGACAGTCTTCATGGGTAATTGCCATGATGATCACCAATATATGGAATCAGATACGGCACAAGAAGAAGAAGGGAAGAATGACTTCTATAAAATAAAATAAAGGTGACTCTACCAGCATAAAGGGACTGTGGTGACTTTATTGATTAAGACGCTGAGCTTCATGACTGGAAGGTCAGCAGGTCAGCAGTTGAAGACGCAAGTACTACACAATGGAGTGAACTCCCTTTTTTGTCCCAGCTCCTGCCAACCTAGCAGAAAGCAAGAAATTGCAAATAGATAAATAGGTACCACTTTGGTGGGAAGGTAATCAGTGTTCCATGCACTCTGGTATTTAGTCATTCCTGCCATGTGTTCATGGAAACATCTGCAGACACAGGCAGTGATGGCTCTTTGGCTATAAACAGAGATGAACACTGGGCCCTAGAGTCAGATACTATTGGCTTTCAAGAAAAGGTGACCATTACCTTTACCTAGCAGCAAAAAACTTCAAAGTGAATGTATAGGATAGCATGAAATTTGGTGATGTAACAATTCGCGGGCTGATTTATTACACCTTGCGTTAAAATAATAGATTCTTGGTCTGCTCTTTTTTTAAAAAACAAAAATCCAACTCTTGCTGTAACATGAATAGAAATACATTTAGCAATTGGTTCTGCCCTACCCCCATGTGTGAGTTCCCATGTCTTCAAAAGACAGTGAGCTGTGCATACAATGAGCAATCTCCTGGAAAAACCTGCAAATACTCATCTGCTTTTCTATCTATAAAGGATAAACCCTCCACTGTGTAAATCGATGTTGTAACTCCATTGACTTCAAATGTCTCTTTCCCATCAATCAAAGGTTTCTACTGACAGCTTCAGCAAGGCCAGCACTCAGAATCTTTCAAATCTGAAGACAGGATGTGAAAAAAGAAGTTTGAGTTTATTGTTAAAATATATTACTGCCAGGGAGAGTGGGGGCAAGAAACAGCTGCAGTGGCAGAAACAGAATGTGAGAATTCTGCCAGATACTTATATAAAATCACCAGTTCTTACTGGTTCAGGATGCACGGTATCTGGCTGGTATAAATGGCAGTACAGTACTAGTTTTCTTGTGCTGATTATGGAAGCTAATGAGATAATTACTTTAGGTTCTAATTGTCACACTCTTGTGAAGAGACTGGCCTTGCTAAGGAAAGGTAAAAGGGAATTGAGTACATGCCATGTGATTCTGCTCTAGCCAAAGAGAAGTTTGGGAGTGGAAAGTACAATTACTAATATTATAGTGACCTCAAATAGCTTTTTTGCAGCACAATATTGTCATGATAACTAAGGAAAATCTAGAGCTACAGGCAAATGCTATAACCCACTGGAAAACAAAGAATCATTCCTTTTGAAAAATATAAGCATCATAATCTCTCGTCTTGGTGAGTCATGAGCAATATAGAACACTTGAAGCATAGGCTCCACAAAGATTTAGACACACAGCAAACCGTTAAGTGGTGTGATTTGTACCACTGAATTCCAGGCAGCTTTTATACTCAGTCTAGATGATTCACCAAAGAATGGCAACCTATTTGATGTGGCAACAAAGCAAAGCCCCATTCCTTCAAGAATGATTTTGATGAACGGAGCTCAGGTCTCTTGAAAAGTGCACAGTTGGTGGTAGTGTTGCCGCCACAACTTTGCCTAAAGCAAAATTAACAGCAAAGTGTTGGGTTGTGGCTATCTCTTCCATAGATGAAACATCTACAGAATTTCAATGGAAGATGAAAGAGGTATCATAGGATTACCACATTTTTGAGAGAGGATCTTTACATCTCCTATAGCTGAAAGAGCTTATTCACAGCCAGATTTGTGTGTGTGTGTGTGTGTGTGTGTGTGTGTGTGTGTGTGTGTGTGTGTGTGTGTGTGTGTGTGTGTGTGTGTGTGTGTGTGTGTGTAACAACTGTTTCTTATTGAAAATAAGGAGTATATAGTTTCTTCAGGGTGGAAGATTAATGGGTGCAGATTGATGGGAACAATTTGCATCCATCAATTCAGAAATAATCTCTGTTTTCTTAGATAACATCCACATCTATTTTCCCTCTGTTAGGGCAACTTGCTACAATGAGGTTCCCACATGGTTGCATGTTTTTAGAGTCCATTCTCTTTTTATGTATGCTTCATTTGCTGTTCAATATTTTCTAAACAGTATGGGCCAGACGATATTTTTACAATTGGACTCATAGATTTAAGGACAGAAAAAGAGAGGAAGACAAATAAATGGTGCCAATGGGCTAATGCTCTTATCTTTCTCTATCCTTGGCTGCACAAACAAGAGAAAAGATAATAAATTAGAGACAGCAAAGCTTCAAGTGAATTACACTCTATCCGAGTGATGACGAACCTTTTAGAGACTGAGTGCCCAAACTGCAACCCAAAATCCATTTATTTATCGCAAAGTGCCAACATAGCAGAGCAAACTCTGTGCTGGGAGAAGGGAGGAAGCACCCCCATTGGGCTGCTAAGCAGAGAGGTGGAGTGAACTCTGTGCTGGGGGAGAGAGGAAGCACTCCCATTGGGCTGCTGGGCAAAGGGGCATGGTGATCTCTGTGCTGAGTGAGGGAGGATGCGTTCCCATTGGGTTGTTGGGCAAAAGGGCAGCACAAACTCTATGCTGGGGTGATGGTGCACATCCCCACAGAGAGAGGTCTGAGTGCCCCATCTGGCACACATGCCATAGGTTCACCACCATTGCTCTATCCCCATGAATATTTTTTTAAAAAAAATACAAAACATACTCTGGTTGATGTAATTCTTTCCCTTCCATGTTGATTATTCCTAAATCTCTGGCTCCATATTTTAATTCAGTTTGGAGGCCTCTGAAATTCTTTATCTTGCCTGCTATGTTGGCCTCTGCAAATTATACACTGTTGATCTACATGCAGTATTTATTGGTATATTAGTCATTCAGTAGAGACTAGTTATAGAATCTGATTAGTCAAGCTTTCCAAAATGATGTGTTGGGGCAAATTGTAACATATGATTAGTAGCTAGATATTAGAATCTGAAAGGAAGATGTAACAGAGATATCATGGCTTCTAGTATCCTTCTAGAGAGTTCAGGTTTTATAGTTAAATGCCTGGATTTAGCAGGCTGGAAATATTGTTGGTGACTGAAAAGACACAGCACCTGCAGTTATCAGTGTGAGAGTAGCCTTTAATACCAAGGTCCAGCCTGTTCCCTACTTCACTAATCAGAGGAATAATTCCATTTGTGTGAAGAGAGGGCAGAAACTATTCTTGACTTTGATTAACTTTGGGAACCTTGAAGCCTGATGAGCAAATCATCTGAAAGGGTCTAGAACAGGGTTCCTCAAACATGGTTCTCTGGGTGTTCTTGGACTTCAATTACCAGAAGCCCAAGTCAGCACATCTGCTGATCAGGGCTTCTGGAAATTGAAGTCCAATAACATCTGGAGAGCAAAGTTTGAGAAACCCTGGTCTAGAAGGTGAAGCTTACTGTTAAAAAAAGTGGTGGTGGGGTTATTTTGGCATCTTAGTTACCCCTTAGGAGACACCTCACTCAGTTTCTGTACTGCCATGCTGTGATGAACCTTATGTGTGTTCACAGACTCTGTTAGACACTAGAATGTAAGTACTAGGAAGCCATTTCAATCTGGCTTCAAGCCTGGTCATAGGAGGGAGACAGCTATGGTGAATTATCTATGCCAGGAACTAGACGTAGCAGTGTGTCCCTGTAGGTTCTTCTGGACCTCTCAGCAGCTTTTGATACTATTGTCCATGGTACCCTTTTGGCCAATCTCTCTGGGATGGGATTTGGAGGCACTGTTTTACAATAACTGCAGTCCTTCCTGGAAGGGAGGATCCAGAAGGTGGTGTTGGGGGACACCTGTTCAGTGCCCTGGCCATTGGTGCATGGCATCCCTCATGGTTCTGTTTTGTCCTCCATGCTGGGAGAGGTTATCCAGAGTTTTTGAGTTTGGTGTCACCCAATTGGCTAATAGTCCTTGTCCGGGCCCAGTGGTGGGCATCAACAGGTTCGCACCAGGTCACCAGAACTGGTAGCAGAAATTCTGGCTGGCCCTGCCCATCCAAGTTTTGAAATAAAGTACAGTAATACCTCGAATAATGCTAAGACTTGGTTCCACAAGTCTTGGTGTTATCCGATTTTTAGTGTTATCCGATGCATGTTAAAATCCTATGAGATGGATCGGATAACGTTAAAGCTCCATAGAGATACATTGTAACCGCACAGGCTTTAGCGGTTGTTATCCGATCCATCCCATAGGACCTTAACGTTATTCGATCCAATTCTCCTCCCCAGACTACTTAACTTTATACTGAGTAATACCTCAGATAACGTTTACCTTGGATAACGCTAAAATCACATAACGTTAAGTAATCTGGGGAGGAGAATTGGATCGAATAACATTAAGGTCCTATGGGATGGATCGGATAACAACTGCTAAAGCCTGTGCAGTTACAATGTATCTCTATGGAGCTTTAATGTTATCCGATCCATCCCATAGGATTTTAACATGCATCGGATAACACTAAAAATCGGATAACACCAAGACTTGTGGAACCAAGTCTTAACGTTATCTGAGGTATTACTTGTATATTCCAATATGAGCCTGCTCTGCTCTTCGGAGGCAACCTTTCCTTCCTAGCCATAAGAGATACACTTGATGGTGAAATGAGAGAAGGCCTTTTCTGTAACAGGGCCCAGATTATGGAATGTGTTCCTTCTAGAGGTTAGGTTGACCAGGCATGCGTTGGTATACAGTATTGGGCAATCGGGCTTGGTCCCACCCTGCCCTCACCTCTAGCACCCTGGGGCACCAAGAGCAATGTATGGGATTCTCACCCACCCACCCATCCCAAATAGGTGCCTCCACCATTCCCTGTCCATTGCCTTCCCATGGTACCCTGCACACTCCTGAAGTTGACATCCTCCCCATTTTATCCTTCTGCAGACAGCCTAAGACCCATCTTTTCAGACAGCCTTTTAACAATTATATCTGAGTTCCTGGATGCTGGTTTTCAGACATGTTATTGTCTGGTTTTCTAAAGTTTGTCTCTGTTTTTAAAGATTTTAATGTTTTAATCCTGTTTTTAATCATTTAATGCATCTTAATTCTAGCTTAATTGTTTTCAATTGCATAACTTACTGTGTTTTAGTTTGATCTTTTAAATATCATGAACCTCCTTGAATTTGCATCAGGAGAAAAGTGGCCTATAGAATGAACGAACAAGCAAACAAATGAGCAAACTTTAGCTAGCCTTTTCTTCCATGTTTTCCTTCTGCCTCTAATTATTATTTATTCCACTCCATAAATTCTCTTGTTGATTTTTGCATTTTGGATCTTGCTTGAATCTTTTGTCTTTTAAAATCTTTTTATTATTTTTAATAAAATATAAAAAATAGTTCCACTCTTTTGTATGTATTGTGTGCTTGGGGCATTAAAATCTAGTCCTTGTGTTTATCCGTTACCAGCAGCCTGTTTATTATGCATGTGTCTTGACAATACTACCTTGTGGGGCTGATCTTCTTGTTCTGCCATATCCAAATCTGAAATTTGGCAATCATCATGGCGATCAGCCTTGAAAACTGTCCTGAGAATATAATGCAGTGGCTTCACATCTGCCACAGCCAGTCCTCACTCTGTTCAGAATCCTCCACTGGTGTCTTGGATGGGAAAACCCAGCTGGCCACTTGCAGGGATTCTTGATTATGTGATGATGGGGAATTGGATATAGATGTTTCCAGAGTTCTATCTAGGCATCTGAGATATTAAAATGGTTATTCTGTAGGTTGATTGCAGTTCACCATGCTTCGAGAGGTTGGCACACAAAGCTTTTCTTTCTTTTTAACTGGAGAATTTCCCTTATATGTGCTAGCAGCAGCAGAAACAATTTTGCATTTCCTGTTGCTCCTTAGCAGTGACTAAGTTCCAATTTTTAGGAGAATCAATAGTCTCAAAAAGTTGAGGAGATAAAAAATACTGTGCAGTTCCCCACCTTACACTGCTAGAAGAAGAAAAATCACATGCTGTAAAAAATGAAGTCTTTTGTGTTTGAAGGAGAACCACTTCATAAAATGTGGTTAATATGTTATGTAATTGACCTTCGGTTGTGTAACCAAGAACCTCTTTGAGGTCTCTTTTACATTTTCCAGATTAGAATGATTGATTGCTTCGATTCTCTCTCTTCCTGTGAAAAGTCATGAAGTACTGTACATAAGTTCTTTGTACTTTTTGGTTTAAAGTCTGCTGTTGTTCTGAAGTTGATCTTTCTTCATACAATTCAAAACAAACATACTGTTTTTTAACTCTTCAGTTGCTTGGGGTTCATTTTTTAATTCACTCCTAGAACTCTTTGGTGATGGTGGGTGATGTTATCTGGTTTGTATTTTAACCAGTGTAATTCACACTTTCAGAACTAATATGGACGTCAGAAAAAGATGTATACTTTAGCAGAAATAGTGCAGTGGTCGGCTGGTCCATCAGGCAACTGGGACTCAGTACCATGGTGCCCCCCCCCTTGGGTGCCAATTCAAAGAGTCAAGCCAAGCTGTGATGCCCGGGACAATTGAACAAACGAACAGGGCTCCACATTCCTCTGCTTGCCTTCCTCCTCTTGTGCTACCAAAGATATGATGACAAAAGCAGCTCCATTGACAGTGGAGCTGCTGTGGCTTAGAGGTTGCAATTTTCCGTTGTAAGCTGGAGGTTGTTGGTTCAAATCCCCATAGAGGAATTGAAATTAGAAGGTGAGTGGAAACATATATATTTTGTTAGGTTTAGACACACTTATCACTCCTTGTCCAGTGCCGTTTTAGCCCAGCCAGCATGCCGCTGAAATAGTGTATAAGGTTGTGTGTTGTTGTTTGCAGGTGTTCAATTACATGATGGACAAAATAATTCAAGGATACTCTTAAGGCAACATTAAAAGAATTTAATATTGATCCTATTAATTAGAAAGCTCAAAATGTCTCAAGAAAAACTGTCAAACAAGGGCTAAATAATTTGAAATAAAGAATGAAGGATGCACAAAGAAAGATGGGAGTGTAATGGATATCCTCGAAAGCCTGCTTTAAATGATGCCTGCTTATTTAAAAAACCAATATATATATTTCTAGACCAACATGAGATTTCACTGTAGGAAAATAACTGGCAGCCATATTCTACAGACTTGAACTAAGCTCTTCATCTTGTGGCTCTCTGTTAATTGGATGAACAACCAATTAAAAACCCTTTAAAAATACAGCTACTTATAAAAGCTGTTAAGTGCCACTTTCAATGAGGCTTTTTGTCTTCCTCACATTCACAGAGGAGTAAGGTCTCCTTTTTAGATGATGTTTGTTATCATCTCTCACATAGGGGACTGTGGTGGCTTAGTGGTTAAGAAGCTCGCCTTGTTATTTGGCAGTTTGAGACCTGGGTACTGCATGACGATTTGAGTACCTGTCTCTGTCCCAGCTCCTGCCAACCTAGCAGTTTAAAAACAAAAAATTGCAAGTAGATCAATAGGGACCAGTTCAGTGGGAAAAGATCTTGGGGACATGAAAGGAGCCTCATTCAGGTGTCCCCTGAGCAGAGTTCTTCCAGCAAAAGTCCTTCCAACCCAGAATAATTTCTGACATGAAATTATTATTATGTATCACATGTATATCATCTAAAAAAGAAAAAGATGGCAAGTGGATTTTTATTATTTATCAAAACTATTTGAAGCTTTCCTGCACACCAAGGCCCTCAAGGTGCTACAATTATCTATCTAGGTATAAACATTCTTAAGAACCAAATAGAAAAACATTTTAATAGGTATGTTTTAAAGAAAATTTAACAGCTAAAGGCCAAACAGGATAATATGGTTTTAATTGCCTGCTTAACGTTTAACAAAGGGGTAGCTAGCCTAATTTCCTTTAGGAGGTGGTGATGGAGAAAGCCCTGTCTCATGTATCTAACAATCTGGCATCTTTTTCTTCTTCTTTCATGTCCAGAAATTTGGACTGCCAAAATGAAGCCACCTTCATGGCTTTCTCATTGGCCAAAATTGCATCTTCATTAGTATGTGTTTTTGGTATAACAGCATACCAGTAAATCAGCCGGATTCTGTATCTCTCTACATTAACACAGCATGTTGTTGTCTGCCAACAGTCCCCAATTGAGCATGTTGGTCTTGCATTTAGGCACTCCAACCCTCAGCCTGTTGATGGTCCTTCAAGAGACTTATAGAAGGTTGAGTTCCTCAACAATATCCTCCTAATCCTCATTCAATGAGCTTCTTCCTCCATCTAATTTATTTTTGCTCTTGCATACCCTCAAGAATGCTTGTTCTTGCCATAAAGCTCTTTCTGGATCTGAATTGGTGGACTTGAGGCACGTATCGATTCAGAGAATGTCAAGGGTCATTCTCTTGTTTAGTTCTCTCTGCGTCTGCTGCTACTTCTCACCTTATCTTAGGTTGAGCAATACCAACAAGAGGATATATTTTATCAACTGGTGTAAATTTGAGGCATCCTGTCACAATACACATTGTTTCATTAACAGTGATGTTTATTTGAATGAACAGGAATTTTGGATAAAATTCATGAGTTAAAAACAAACAAACACCAGGAGAACATTTTACCTAGTATTTTCCCACAGTTTCCCACTAGGTGAGAGCCTTGTCAGGTGTGGGGGCTAAGTAGGCAGTGTTGCCCATCTCTTGTCAATGATGTTATGCTGGGGCTAAAACTCGCCAAAGCCTCCTCAGTTGGATCCCTTGGGCAAGGTGAAAATGGAAAGCACACATTATGGTCTGCCTAGCCCAGTGGGTGATGTGATATTCAAATGGCTAAACAACAACAACACAAGCAGATGGACTTGATTTCTCAAGTCAATTTGCATGTGTGGAATGTCATTGCGGAGACTTCTACCAATGTGTAGACTCCTCACTGAACAATAACTCCAAAGTATCCAAGGCATTTTCCACAATGTTCCCTTTGTCATTTTTGTTAGTACAGTCAAACCTCGCATAAAGAGCACCTCGCTTAAAGAATAACCCGCTTAAAGAGCAGAATTTTCTCTGAATGTTCGCTTTGCTTAACAAATAAAACCAACCAAAAACTCGCTTAACAAATAAATCAGGGTTTGCAATCCCCACACACACACACACAATTGGTCACTTACAATGGTGTTTCGCTTAAAGAGCAAACTCACTTAAAGAGCAATCCTGTGGAACACATTATGCTCTTTAAGCGAGGTACAACTGTATCTGCATGGCTCAGCCAGCCTTGATGGAGATTTTTGCAAAGTGAAACACATTCAGAATAGATGGTGGCAACTCTGTATGCAAATGATGCATTCATACGGATCCAACTTATTCTTTGTATCATTTGCTTTGTGTATGACACCTTCTATTAATAAGAGGTTATGTGCATTCAGCCAATCAAGGAAGATGACAGGCTGTGCTTTCTTAATAACTTTATAATTGAATTCTTCTGTAAGTTCTGTTTATCAGCAAAGTCCCCATCAAAAGAGGTCAGTGAAAGCTTCTCCCAGATCTTTATTGCCCTTTTGATAATGAAGATTGCTCATTTGCACTTTGTTAGGGCAAGGGTTTTCTTTATAGCCCCAGTGACTGTCATAACATTTATTTTAGATGAAATATACGTCTACAAAGCTGGCAGATCAGCCCCAAGCTCTAGAAAAATAAAATAAGAAAATCCTAATGGCAAGTCTTTCACAAACCTTAGTCTGCCCTTCCCCCATCCCATTTAACATGAATTGCACATTACTTTCTTCTTTGCTTCCATCAATAATGAACTCTGTTCTTGTAGCAAAGAGGGCATTATTGATTTATTGCACAGAGCACCCACTTCTGGCCTCCTGCACTGTTCCAGAATTCACTAAACAAAATACATCTTCAGCCACATTACGGATTAGGTATGAACCCGAAGGGGAATTAATTTGCATGAACATTTTCAGTGGCCTTGGAAAGTACCCCTTTTGGGTTATTTTGAGGAAATCACATTTTTTTAAAAAAAAAATGGAATTTGCTCTCTTTTGCAGAAGGAAAGCAATCAGGGATTTTGGTTGTTGAGATCATGCAGAAAGAATTGCATTCAATTTTGGTTGGTTTTCTCCCCCTCCTTCCTTCATTTTTATCATCATATAATTATACTGGATTGACTGCATAGTGCTTTGATGTTATCATATTCAAGGAAGGAAGGAATGCAGGCAGGCCGAAGAGGAGGAACAATCATACAAAATATGGCTGTACAAAGCTCCATAATTCTACTTCAGACCCAGTTTGCTGAATTAGAATTGCTTCCTTGTTCAGAGTGGTCTGGATCTGCTCTAATACCAATTCAGAACAAAATATAAATCAAAATATGAATCTTCACACTTCTAGTTAATTTGCACTGGGAGGTTAAAATAATCCATTGTTTTCTTTATGGACATATGTTAAATTTGATGACTTGGTACTCACTTTGGGAGGATAATTCCTGAAATACTCTAGAACACCTACAGCCCATGGGCAGATCTGGCCCATAGCACCATTTCATGTGCCGCCTGCCCCTCTATGGGCATTTGAGAAACAAAATGACTATCCCTTTAAAGCTGTTGGGACAAAATGGCTGCCCCCAACATGCAGGCAGGGCAAAATGGCCATCTGGCCCTTGACAGAGCATGACCCAGCCACCCCCCCCAGCTTAAAAAGGTTGGGGACCCCTGCTCTAGACACATACATCTAGGGGTTATTGTCCTAACCACATTTTACAGTTTTATATGAAATATCAAAGAATATATGACATTTGAGGGCAGAATAACTTTCCTGAGTGGATGAATCATGGCATACAGGGAGGTGTAAGACTTTTTGTACTATCCACATCGACAAGATGCCTCAAAATGCATAACTCTTGCTAATATATATGCTGTGGTGCTTGTATACTATGACCTATTGTGTAAAGATAGAACAAACACACTAAACAAGAAAGACCCAAATAAATATGCAAACGCAGTCTTGAAAGCTGGTGCCAAAATATTTGTCCTTATGGAATATAAGTGAATGAAAAATGGCACAGGCAAATATATCTATAATTCTAAACAACACCAAGACCTCTAAACAGACTTGCTCAAATACACATATGGCAAGCTGGAAATGTAGGGTGGGGATAAAATACCAGTAAATAAATTTCACTAGCTAACACTTGAAGATTCAATGACAATACACTGATAAACTAATACTACTCAGATAAACAAATCAATGAGAAACTGGGATAGAACTTCAGTGAAGGATGGAGATCAAACCCAAGGTTATCTAGATTAAGGTACTGTATTCCCAATTATTGCATATGTGCAATGCAGGGCTGGATGAATCACAAGCTGGAATTAAAATTGCTGGGAGAAACATCAACAACCTGAGATATGCAGATGATACTACCCTAATGTCAGAAAGTGAAGAAGACCTAAATAATCTCTTGGTTAGGGTGAAAGAAGAGAGTGCAAAAGCTGGCTTGAAACTCAACGTCAAAAAAGCCAAAATAATGGCAACAGGCCCTATCACTCCTTGGTAAATAGAAGGGGAAGAAATGGAAGCAGTGACAGACTTTACCTTCTTAGGATCCAAGATCACTGCAGATTGTGATTGCAGCCATGAAATAAAAAGGCGATTGATGCTTGGGAGGCAAGCTATGAGAAACCTGGGGAACATAATTAAAAAGTAGAGACATCACCCTGCCAACAAAAGTTCGCATAGTCAAAGCAGTGATAATGTATGTTTGTGAGAGCTGAACCATAAGGAAGGCTGAGCGCAGAAGAATAGATGCCTTTGAAATGTGGTGCTGGAGGAGAATTTTGAGAGTACCCTGGACAGCAAAGAGATCAAATAAGTCAATTCTGAAGGAAATTAACCCTGACTCCTCCTTGGAAGAACAAATATTGAAGTTGAAGCTAAAATACTTTGGACACCAAATGAGAAGAGAGGACTCACTCAAGAAAGCCTTAATGCTGGGAAAGATCAAAAGCAAAAGGAGAAGGGGGCAGCAGAAGATAAGATGGCTAGATGGTATTGTAATCGCCCATGGTGTTGCAAAGGGTTAGATATGACTGTGCGACTGAAGAACAACAATTATTTATACCATCAGTATTCAGATGACACACAGTTGTACATCTCGCCCCGTGGGGACCCTGGTGATGCAGTCAAAGTCCTATCTAGGTACTTGGAGGCTGTGAGGGTCTGGATGGGGGACAATGGGTTACAGCTGAACCCTGGCAAGACTGAATGGCTGTGGGTCGGGGGTCCTGGGTCTACACAGGAGTTGCCATCTTTGGTTCTGGATGGGGCTAGTTTGCCTCAAACAGATCCGGTGCGCAATCTGGGGTCCTCCCGGACTCATGACTCCTGCTCAATGAGCAGGTGGCAGCCATGGCCAGGAGGGCCTTTGCACAATTGCGTGTAATTTGCCTGTTGTGCCCACTCCTTGACAGGGACTCCTTGCTCATGATCACCGATGCCCTGGTCACCTCCAGATTAGATTATTGCAATGTGTTCTACATGGGGCTGCCCTTGATGACCATCCAGAGGCTGCAGCTTTGTCCAGAATGTGGCAGCCCGGGTGGTGTTGGGTTGTGGGCATTACTCTCATGCATCCCTGCTGCTTTGGGAGCTGCACTGGTTGCCAGTTTGCCTCCAGGTGCAATTCAAGGTGCTGGTCATGACCTTTAAAGCCCTATATGGTAATGGGCCAGGTTACTTGAAAGACCGCATCTCCCCAAGGGTGTTTGTCTGTCCCACCAGAGCGGACCAGAGAGGTGCCTTAGTGGTTCCATCAGCCAAAGAGGCTCAACTTTCTGGCACGAGAAAGAGGGCCTTCTCCCTGTTCGCTCCGATTCTATGGAACCACCTGCCTCTGGAGCTGCCCCTTCAGACGGGGTTATTGGCTTTTAGCAAGTGCCTGAAAACCTGGCTGGCAGGAATGGTGTGGGGTAATGAGGGTTTACTCACTCACACACACACACACACACACACACACACACACACACACACACACACACACACACACACACACACACACACACACACACACACACACACACACACACACACACACCGTTGGCTTATTTAACATCCTGTATCTCCCCCCCCCCCATTCCTACCCTCATTCCTATATTCGGTGGGTTAGTGTAGGGAATGAGAAGTTGTTTTTAAAGGGGTTTTAATTTTAATTTTACTTTGTTCTATTGTGTTTTAGGGGTTTATTTTATGTCTGTTGTGCTCCGCCCTGAGTCGCTTGTGCGAGTAGGGCAGAATATAAATCTACCAAAATAAATAAATAAATAAATTTACATATGAACTTGTAAGCTGGCAGGTCAGAAAATTTATCAGTTCATTTAAAACATGTGATATGAGAGAAGAGTTTCATAAATACCAAGGACTGTCTGGAAGACAAAAAAGTGAGCACTACTTCAGATTGCATCTGAATTTTCTCGAGAAATAAAAAATGACTAAGCAGAGGTTATTACAATTTGGACATCTCATGAGAAGACGAGACTCATGGAATAGCAAATAATGTTGAGGAAGGCTGAAGGCAGCAGAAAAAGAGGAAGATCTAATATGAGATGGAACCAATAAAGGAAGCTATGAAGGGGTAAGACCTGAGTGGGGTTATTGATAATGGGATCTCATGGAGGCCAATGGTGCACAGGGCCATTGTATGTCAGAGGAAACCTGATGGGAATTGGCTGTTTTATTTCTGTTGCAGCCTCCTTAATTTATGAGGTTTTCCTTCCCCTGATCATTTATATCTTCTCCTTTTAAAGTTGTTGTTGCAATGGTAAAATTATTTTTTCATGTCCTGCTCAAACCCTGGCCTGCCAAAATGAAGCTACTTACTTTCTTGGTGTTTTTGTTAACCAAATTTAAGTGCATAACTCTTGCTAATATGCATGCTAACATCGGTGCATATTTCTGGCAGTAACTGACAGACCAGTAAATGAGCTGGGTCCTGCATCTCTCCACATTCACACAGTGTGTTGTTGTTCATCAGAGGGACCTTTGGCCACTGACTGCAGTGGCTTAGCAATTAATATGCAGAACCTGATGCCTGGAAGGTTGGCAGGTTAGCAGTTCAATAGCTGAGTGCTGCACAATGGCACGAGCACCTGTCATCTGTCCCAGCTCCTGCCAACATAGCAGTTCGAAAGCAAGAAATTGCAAGTAGATAAATAGGTATGCTTTTGGCGGGAAAGGTAACAGCGTTCCACATGCTCCTGTGTCTAGTTATGCCTGCCACAGACAGCAGACTGTGAAAGAAGGCAGGTTGTTGCACTTCCATTTGTTGTGTTTTAAAAGTAAATTTTAGTCACACTACTCTTACATTTGCTTGAATGTGGTAACTAAATTTACAATGTTTTGAACACAGCTATTTATTTAGCTGTAGGGCACCTTGCATTCAGCAAGGGGGAAAGGCTGGGCATAAATAAAATATAATAAACTATAACAGGAACAAAATAAAACAAAAACAAAATAGCACAGAGGTAATTAGCAATTTTGGCACCCAGGGCAAATGGCACTGTTTTCTACATGTGTTACCTTCTAGAAACATAATAGGAAGAGTAAGTACCTGAGAATGATGTAACCAGGGTACAACAACTGGGTTTTGCTCTAGGTCAGGGGTTCTCAACCTAGGCCCGCGGGCTGGCTTCCAGCCTGTGGCATCGTTTCATGTGGCACACATCGCCATTGCTGCTGCCTTCAGAACTGGATGCATTTATGACAGCTGTAAATGCACCCACAAGCTGTTGTAAATGCCTTTATTACAGCTGCGAAATCGTTTTACAGCAGCGTTTATGGCAGGGAAACCACCAGTATTGCCTGCTCAGCTGTCTGAGAATCCCTGCTCTAGGTTGTCAAGATAGAGCAGGGGTTCCCAAGTTCTGGTCCATGACACCATTTCATGTGGCCCACACCTTTGCTCCAGTCGCCGCTTCCACTTCAATTCTTTCCTCCTCCACTTGGCTTGGCATGTCCCTAATGGTGATCCGTAGGGACATGCCAAGCCAAGTGGAGGGGGAAAGGATTGAAGCAGTGGTGGTGGAAGTAGGAGCAGCAGGTTCCCACGGCTGCCCACATCTTTCCCAGCTGCTCTGGCCAAACACAAGCAAGAAAGATAGCCTAGATTCCTCCATGCAGCTTCTCTAGGCTGGTAAGCAGGAAAACAGTATGTGGGGTGGAGTGGTGGGGGCTCGGGTTGGTCCCACTTGTAGTGGGGGGAGGGGAGGGTGGGGGCTGAGGGTGGTCCCACGACTGCCACCACCATAGCAGGCAGCAGCGGTGGGACCACCCTGAGCCCCTCCCACTCCCTCACACCACCACAGCCGGTGTGTGTGTGTGTGTTGTCCAGTCCACCAATATTCTGAGGGGGCATTGTCCGGCCCACAGTTTTAAAAGGTGGAAGACCCCTGTGATAGAGAGTGCACTAAAAATGTGAGGCGAATGCAGTCGTTAGTGACAATGAGCAGCAAAATGTTCTGACCCTGTTCATTTCCCCCTTTTATGAAAGCATAAACTTTCTCTTTCTCTTGGGGAGGGGACACACATTTTCTGCCATGGGGGGGGGGGCTGTAAAAAAGCCTCAGGGCTGAGTGGGTAGGAGGCAGTGTTGCTGCCTAAGTAATAAAATTGCTAGTTATGACTCTGCTAGGTGGGACTGGAGGAGGTCTTCAATTATTGGCAGCAGTGCTGGCTCTTTGGCTGTAAACAGAGATGAGTACTGAACACTAGAGTTGGATATGGCTGGTTTTCAAGTAAGGGCAACCTTTATCTTAACTAATTACAAGGGGGCATGCACAGTGGTTTAGTGATTAAGGCACTGAGTTTGATGACCATAAGTTTGACAGGACAACAGGCTGAGACTCAAGTGCTGTGTGATGGAGTGAGCTCCCATCATCTGTCATAGCTCCTGCCAACCTAGCAGTTTCAAAGCAAGAAATTGCACATAGATAAATAGGGACCACTTTGGTGGAAAGGTAAACAATGTTCCATGCACTCTGGCATCTAGTCATGCCTGCCAGGTGTCCACAGAAACACCGGCAGATGCAGACAGCACTGGCTCTTTGGTTATAAATGGAGATGACCACTGCCCCTTAGACTCAGATATGACTGGTTTTTGAGCAAGGATTACCTTGTCCTTTAATTACAAAGGGGAGGGAGAAAATGCCCTACACTTCATCAGGGATGTGTGCTAGTGATGGATCCTACAACTAAAAAAATTGTTATGTCCTTTGTGACATTGCTTATGTAAAAAAAAAAACATATGAAAGAGTCTCGGTAATCTACGTGCATGAAGAAGGAAGGGAAAGAGAATATATGCTCTTTAAAAATGGTACAATTTTTATTTCGGGGACAGAGAAATCGTTATGGAGAAAATTAAATTTTAAGCAGCATTCACATGACTGGCTGTGAGTCAAAGTATCCTAAGCTTTATCTCTCACACGCACACAAACAAAATGTACATAGTAGAGCATCTCCGGAAGGCAAACTATTACTCGTCATTCATATCAGAAAACAAAAGAATACTCCCAGCAGTATTTAGTTAAGCCTATAGTGGTATGAAACAACTTCACAGTTTGCTAAAGATGGCTCAAATGAAGTCTTAATATGACACATTAGGAGATTGCAACCTTGAGGGGCAGCTTTCCTTGAAATTAGCACAGAGCTGCTTAAAGGCAAGGTGAAAGTAGGGCAGATCAGTTGAAAGTAGGTCTGCGCTTTGAATTTCACAATTGATGGCAAAGCAACCATCACTCATGCTCCAGGTAAAATTGGATTCCATTTTAATAAGAGTTTTAAATGTTTGCTTCTGTGGAAGTAGAAGTCAAGTAAAATATTAAGCTTTCCCTTCCAGTGGTTTTACAGTACGGAGTTTCAGACTACCTACGCTTCAGTTTAGATCAAAGGCAGTGGGTAGGCAAGCAAAGATAGCCGTAGTCATAACATCACAAATGACTATCATTCCAACTGCCTTCCTCTAGTTTGCACTCATTCTTTCCATGTTATATCTACAGCAGCCAGAAGAAATCGATCGACTTTGCAGGCCCCTTTGAGTGGAGTTAACTGACATCTGCTGTATAGAATTGGTGTATGTCCAAACACTCTTCTACACAGTCCACTGTCAGCTGTGCACAAAATTATACAAAGCACAGGTTGCAGAGAAAATAGTTAGGCTCCAAGCCAGGAATATTGTATTACCTCCAGCTATTTGAAAATGCTTTAAAAGGATTGAGACATAGAGCTGCAAGCATTATAAACCCTGCCAACAATGCATGGAGAATGGGGCCTGAGAGGTGATGGTCCTTGGCTCTTGTGGATCAGTGCAGCATGGAAGATGATGAGTATCTCTAAGTCTAGGCCACCCTTGCTTGAAAGCCAGTTATATCTGACTCCAGGGTTCAGGGCTCATCTCTGCTCATTGCCAAGCAGCCAGCACTGTCTGTCTTTGTAGACATTTCTATGGACATGTGGCAGGCATGCCTAGACACTGAAGTGCACGGAACACTATTTACCTTCCCACTAAAGTGGTACCTATTTATCTACTTGTAATTTCTTTCTTTCAAACTGCTAGGTTGGCAGGAGCTGGGACAGAAATGGGCGCTCATTCCATCATGCAGTACTCGGGGTTTGAACTGCTGACCACCTGCCTCCCAGTCAGCATGTTAACCACTTGAGCCACTGCAGTACCTCTAAGTCTAACCAATGATAAATAGATAGATAAATTGATAATAACATGAGCTTGTGCCTCTAGTATTAAAAAGAGAGGGGAATTAGAGACCAACCTTAATTTTTAAAGGTTCTGATAGCTACCTGACTCAATATTTCACTGGATGGGCAGGAATTATATTTATTTATTTATTTATTTATTCAACACATTTGTATACAGCAAATGTTCCACAAGTCATGACGTTATCCGATTTTTAGCGTTGTCCAATGCATGCATCGAACGATGCTAAAAAAAAAGAAAAAGCCCTGACTTCAGGAACAAGCTGCTTTAAAGGCAGGCAGGGAAAGAAAGAGACCCAATTGGGTCTCTCCCCCCCCCCCGCCTTTAAAGCCACCCCCCACCCGCAGCAGTAGGCGCGTTCTTTTCCGGTGGATTGGGTAGTTCTACCCAAACCACCCCTCACCTGCAAACTATTGCCTCGGATAACGCTAAGAATCATTATCCAGAATCATTATCCAAAAAACTTGCATCGTTATCCGATTCTAGCGTTATCCGATGCAATCGTTATCCGGGGTATTACTGTACTACCCATCTGGAGAAGAAAATTTCCCACTCTGGGTGGTTCACAGCTATAAACTGAAAATAAAGATGAAACAGAACAATAAAGATAAAAACATATACTATACAACAACTCCATCTGTGGCAACATAATATAAATAAAAATCAATCTAAAACAATCAAACAGTAGAACTTTGGGTCTGGATTGCCATTCAGGCGAATTTATTTGTTTTCATAGTAATGTAATTTCACTACATTGGTACTTTTAATTTGCACATCACCCCAATAGCACTGCCAGTTAGGAAGTCATCTTCTCTTCTCTCTTCTTTGCTTCTTCTTCTAGCAATCTCTACTCATGTCATTTGGTGTTCTTATAATATTTCTCCTACGCTATATCTCCATCTTCCTCTGGGTTTGCCTCATGGTCTTTGTCCTTTTCCTTTCCCCACATATGCTTTGTAAAGTATGAAATTCCAAGACATTCTCTCCAAATGGGGAAATCACTTTATTTGTTGTCTCTGTATGTAGTGCAAGATTGGTTCTTTTCCCATTCTTTCCCTTATAACCTCATTCCTGATTTTATTCCTTCTAGCCCAGCAGCCTTCCTCAGACATTTCATTTCTATGGTGACCAATTTTTGCTTATGTTTTGTTGTAAGTGTCCATGTTTGGCACTGGTAACATAAGGTGGGAATGAATATGCTTTGTATGAGGTGTTTCTTTGTGTTGATTGGTATTGCCTTGTGTTGTAACTGTCCCAATATTTGGTTTGCCTTTTCCTTCACCATATGTTAATTGGGCTGTGGTGAAGTTGCGACAGGTCCAGCAAGTTGGCAATGGATAACCCATTGCTAAAAAATACAAAAGAGTTAGGACAATAAAAATATATAAGTAAGGAAACAAAGGATGAAGGAAGATTCAATCTTTGCCCTAAATTCTGTGCACCATATTGGGCAAAATGATTGAAAAGCAGTCTTCATTTGCATATAAAACCAGTTTAACACAAGAGCATTCAGTGGAAAACTAATGCAATCCTAGGCTGTATCAACAAAATGTATAGTGCGCAGATCAAGTAAAACAGTAATACAGTAATACCTCGGATAATGCTAAGACTTGGTTCCACAAGTCTTGGTGTTATCCGATTTTTAGTGTTATCTGATGCATGTTAAAATCCTGTGGGATGTATCGGATAACGTTAAAGCTTCATAGAGATACATTGTAACCGCACAGGCTTTAGCGGTTGTTATCCGATACATCCCATAGGACCTTAACATTATTCGATCCAATTCTCCTCCTCAGACTACTTAACGTTATGCGATTTTAGTGTTACCGAGGTAAACATTATCCGAGGTATTACTGTACCAACCTATTCTGGTTTCATCAAACCACTGCTAAAATATTGGGTCTATCACTTGACACCATAGTTTGAAAAAGATGCCAACAAGTTGGAACATGTGCAGAGAAAGGCAGCCAAGTGATAAAAGATCTGGAGATCAAGGCCTGTGAGGAATGGTGAGTGAGTTGGATATTTTTAGCCTCCAGAAGATTGAGAGGCCAATATATGAAAAGCTGTCATGTAAAAAATGGACAGGCTTGTTTTCTGCGGCCAGAATCTTATTGTGAAACACAGGTGATGGGTGGGACAAGAACTCAATCCCTATCCACATTTTGTGGCTTTAAAAGTTTTCCTCAGTATTAAGGAGATCCAGAACCTTTCGAGGGAAGAATAGAAAATCCCCCCCAAATAACCACAGCTGATGACATCATCTGAGTTGTGGTGTATGTAGCTACGCAACAGGATTCCAGCTTATAATTCCATGTAAAGATCCAAAAGTAGTAGCTTCCAATTACAGTATAAAGATGTTGACTGAATGCTAAAAATAACCTCCTCATAGTAAGAGCTGTTTGAAGTAGAATAGATTCCTTTGAGAGGTGGTAAACCCTCCATCACTGAAGTTTTTAAACAGAAGGGGGAAGGCCAGCTGCCAAAGATGATTTAGTGGTTGATTTTCTGCTTTGGCTGACAATTGGATTTGATGACCCTTGAGGTCTGTTCCACCTCTACAATATTATGGAAAGCAAAGTTTTCTGCCTCGCAGCAACTTAAAGGCAATCAAGCTAATTAATGAGAGCAGCCAACAAATGGAATGTTTCAGTGGTTGAAGCTACTCTTGAGTGTAGTTTATATGCCAGTCCTGAGAACTCCCTGACCTGCAGACTCAAGTGGATCACCTCAGATAGGTTACCAATTCTGCTCTGACAAGAGCTAAGATTGGGCTTTATAAAGCAAAAAGCATGCTGCCTACATTTAATATTATTCAGTTTGGTATGTTGCTCACAAAACTTGTATTAAATGAAATTAAAACATAATTTTATTTCCACGTCAGTATTGTCTTGTTAGATGAGGTTCAATCACTGGAATTCCTGAACTAAATCGATATTCTTCTTTCGTGTCTAGATCAGACTTTAAACTGCCAAAATAAAGCCACCTTTTGGTGAATTGATTCCATAGTTCCTTTTGCCAGATCCAGTGTGAGAAAGATTGGCATGCACAACAAGGTTGCCGTTGTCTGGGGTACACTTGATAGTGACTCAAAGATATCATAATCTTCAAGGAGGCTCTTTCTGTGTCAATATGAACACCAAATCAATATGCAGAATGGGGATATTGCTTTGTCTCTTGCTAATGCAAAGGAGACAAGCAGGTTTGGTGTCAAAATCTGGTATGTTTGAGTACCTACTTAGATTCCAGTGTCCACTAATCTATCTTGGCAACCCTGGACTTGCTCATTGGATCTGGTAAACTACTATTTTCACTTTACTTCAGGATACTATGAGAAATCAAAACTGCTGTCCACAGTAGGACCAATAATGTACTAGAGCAGTGGTTCCCAATGTGGGGCATGCGCCCTGCCGGGTGGGGGGACTTAAATTCCAAGAAGTACATTGGTTGATCACTGCTTTGGGGAATTGATTTAGGCTTCTGGGAATTGAAGTCCAAAAACCAAAGGTTAGGAAACACTGCACTAGAGGTACACTCCATTAGTCAGACACAGAGGTGGGAAGTAATTAGTTACAAGTAACTCCTCTAATTAGAGGTTATGAGAATCTCATTAAGTTACATTTTAAACATGTAAGTTATATTTATTACACTCCCTAGTTCTTTTGGAAAAGTTATTTTTCAGAACATTTCAAAGTACAGTAATACCTCGGATAACGCTAAGACTTGGTTCCACAAGTCTTGGTGTTATCCGATTTTTAGTGTTATCCAATGCATGTCAAAATCCTATGGGATCTATCGGATAACGTTAAAGCTCCATAGAGATACATTGTAGCCGCACAGGCTTTAGCGGTTGTTATCCGATACATCCCATAGGACATTAACGTTATTCGATCCAATTCTCCTCCCCAGATTACTTAACGTTATGTGATTTTAGCATTACCCGAGGTAAACGTTATCCGAGGTATTACTGTACAGTGATAACTTGTTGAACAAGCAAAATGTGTTCCATGCAGTTGCTCATTCAGTGAGTTGCTCGTTCAGTGAAACACATTTCCCCTAGGGAAATGTGTCTCGCTTCGTGCGCGCATCAGCAGGGCATTTTGGAATGAGGATGGGGACTCCCCCACTTCGTTCCCAAATGCCCCGCCACTGGGTTCCCCGGCGGCGCACATTGGCGGGGTGTTTGGCAATGAGATGGGGGACTCCCCTGTCCCTGTTCAAAATTGCCCCCTGATGCGTGCCACCGGGGGGGGGGGGATCCCAGTGTTGAGATTTTTGGGAACAAGGAGAGTCCCCTGTTCTCGTTCCAAAATGACTTGCCAACGCGCGTCGTGGGGGATCCCAGCCGCAGGGCATTTGGAAATGAGGCAGGGGCGGCATGGTTAAGGATGGCTTAGGGGAAGCAGCCATGTCTTTCTCCTCTGCTAATTCAATGTGTTTTAAATGAAAAATAAATGAGATTTAAAAGGGCAAATGTAAAGCGGAGACTACCAACGGGATGATTTAAAAGTGGAGAATCTGAAATTGCCGATATCGACGCTGTGGAGAACCATGCTCCAGGTGGGGGAAGCAGAGCCGAGGCTTTGTCTCTGTCGATCCGGCCCGTTGAAGCTGGTTCGGGAGCCGGAGATTGGAGGACTTGTCGCAGCACCGAAACATCAAAGTGCGGAAAGGGAAAGCTAGAAAGGCTTGGAACCTCGCGAAATGGTGCAGAACGGCTGAGTGGAGACTGTTGCATGTTTTAGATTCAAGAACTGATGTGCTAGAGTATCTATGTCAGATTGGATTGATCAAGGTGGCTTCAAAAGAATGGATTGAGTTAAGAACAGGATTGTATGCCACAGGTGCCATGGGTACAGTTTTGAAAATGGGAGAGGAGGCGGAGGGAGCTGTAGGGGGAGGGGAGAGAATCTTTCAGAATCACTGAATGTTGAGATTGTAGAATGAATTCAATATAAGTAATAAAAAAAGGTAAATATTGGCGGAGGAAGAGAGAAAATTAGGAGAGCGTAATGTCCATCTTTTCCGGTCCCCCCACTCTTTGGAACACAAAGGCAATATTTTGAAGAAAAGTGTGGGGAGGGTGATAGACGGAGAAATAATAGGTAAATTTTATTGTTTTAATTTTTCTTTTAGTTCATTTTTTCAGTATTATCTTTGTCTGTTTTTGCTTTATTCTTTATTAAGTAATTTTTTCTAATTTTTATCAAACATGGGGGAGGGAATTCATGTCCGGGGAGGATTGTATAAGGCAGAAGATTTTAAGACCAGCAAATGGTTAAAGATTTAAGAATATTATTGTGGAATGTGAAGAGTACAGGGAATGTATTGAAAAGAAAGAAACTACAAATAGCGTTAAACAAGGATAGAGCTGATGTTATTTTTCTGCAAGAGACCCATCAAAAGTCGGCAGAGGTAAACAAATTAGTTTTGAGAGGAAAAGAAATATACGAAAAGGCTTATGGCTCATCTAAAGCAAGAGGAGTTGCTATTTTAATATCTGAAAAGGTAGGTTACAATGTAACACAAAGTATTGCTGACCCAGAAGGAAGATATTTGATAATTAAGGGAAACATAGATGAGGAAGAAGTAATGTTTGTAAATATTTATGCTCCAAACAACAATCAGGAGGAATTCTTAAATAAGATGGAAAAATTTTTTAAAAAGGAAGGAACAAAGAACATGATCATAGCGGGTGATTTTAATTTACTAAGATCAGAATTAGATAGCACAAGTAGTAAAAACAAAAACAAAAAATATATATTGGACGATTGGAACAAATTAATGGGGGTAAAAGATGCACGGAGGGAGCTTAAAGGGAAGGAAAGGGAATACACATTTTATTCTCAAGTACACAACATGTATTCTAGAATTGATTATATATTTGTTACAGAAAGTTTAACTAGAACAATAGAAGATATCAAGATAGGAACATTCAAAGAATCTGATCATGCAAAAATAATAATGGATATAAAATTAGATAGTTCAGAAGGAAGAACATACAGTTGGAGATATAACACGAAGCTTTATAAAGAGGATACTAATAAAAAGTATATAATGGAGAAATGGGAGGAAAGTTGGAAGTGGAATGATAACAATGAGGTCAGCTACAGTATTGTATGGGATACTATGAAAGCGATTTTTAGAGGTGAATCTATAAAATTAAATAGTATAAAAATTAAACAGAATAAGAGTAGATATCAAGAATTAGAAAAACAACTAAAACAACTTCACTCGGAACATGCAAAGACCAAGGATCAGAAAGTCCTTGTAGACATACAAAAAATTAAGAAAGAACTAGATGGAAAAGATATAGAAAGAGTTAAAAAGGATTTGATATTCTTAAAAAGGGAATACTTTGAGTATAGTAATAAAAATTCTAAATTATTAGCAAAGGCAGCAAGAGAGAAGAAATGTAAAGGACAGATTGGGGTCTTGAGAGATAAAAATGGAAAGAGATGTAATAAGAGAATGGAAAAATTAACAATAATAGAATTTTTTTTATAAAGAATTGTATTCAAAAAAGAAAGTAAATCTGGAAAAGCTTAGAGACTATTTTGAAAAGAGCATAGAAATAAAATGGAGGAAAAAATCTCAGAAAAAGAAATTGAAGAAGTAATTAGGAAACTAAAATTAGACAAAGCACCAGGGGAAGATGGGTTACCGGCGGAATTTTATAAAGTCTTTAAAGCTTGGATAGTTCCGAGATTGTACAAATTGTTTAATAAAATATTGGAAGGGGAAGCAACTCCAAATTCATGGAATAGATCAATAATTGCTTTAATACCAAAGCCAGGAAAGGATCTAGAAAAGGTGGAGTCGTATAGACCGATCTCTCTGATCAACCAAGATGCAAAAAATTTCACAACAATAATGACAAACAGACTAAATAGTTTCATAGCCAATTACATAAAGGAGGACCAAGCAGGATTTGTAAAAAATAGATATATGTCAGATCTAACAAGAAGAGTGGTAGACCTAATGGACATAGCTGAATAAAATAAAGAAAAGTTGCTTTTTTGTCATTAGATATTTTTAAAGCTTTTGATTCATTACAGTGGCCAACAATTCAGGAAATGATTAGGTTATATGGATTTGGTATCAAATTTCAGGGAATAATCAAAAATCTATACCAACAAGGTATAGCAAGAGTAAAAGTCAATGACAATTACACAGGAGAAATAAAATTAGAGGCAGGCACAAGACAGGGCTGTCCATTATCTCCAATGTTGTTTATATTGGCTATGGAATTTTTGGCTAATTCAATACATCAGGATGAGGGTATAATTGGAATTGAGGGGAATAAAATAAACTTATACGCAGACGACACATTAATAATTGCAAAACAACCAATAAAGGCAATAGCAAGAATAAAGGTGCACTTAAAAAGATTTGAGGAAGTGACAGGTTTGAGAGTGAACTGGGATAAAACCGAAATGATACTGAGTAACGGAAATAAAGAAGATGAGGAAGAAATAAAGGAAAAGTATAAGATACAGGCCACAAATAAATTTAGATACCTGGGGGTAATAATATCTAGTAAATTCGGGGAACTTAAAGGGTTAAATTATGGTAAACAAAAGAAAGAGATTGAAAAGAAAATAACACAATACAACAAACTGAATTTATCATGGTTTGGTCGGGTAGCAATCAGTAAAATGATGTTTGTTAGGATACATGAGCTAGTGTTGCAACAAGAGCAAACCGATGACTGTACCTTTAAGGCTCTGCATGTTACCCCAGCCAGGTGCTATCGTTAAGGGTTTGTAGGTAGCATAAATTCAGGCAACATTCTCAGACACTTTGCTTTATGCCATTTTGCCTTTATGCCGTTGCATCGCTTCATGCCATTGTGTGCTTCGTGCCACTGCTGTTGCTGTTGCCTGCCTGCTGTTTGCTACTGCTGTTGCCATCGTCGACAGCCAGCTGTTGGACAGCTTCGACGTTTCCTGGTATGTTTGCCTTGCCGGACTGCAAGACATTGGACAACATACCACTGCCACATTTTGGTGCCTTAATCTAAAGACTCTGTGTTTGAAAGAGAGCTAAAGGAACTGCGGACTATCTTCAAAGCCGACCGTGAAGGAACAGATAAGGTTTGGACTGTGTTTGCTTTGCTTTACTGAAGATAGAAGTTTAAAGCTTTCAAAGACTGTTTATAGACTTTGCTGCACCACATAGTCTGAATAGAAGACATGTGTAACCTAGCACTTCGTGCAGAGCTTTGTATATAGTGTAAATAGAGAATTCCTACAACCCAAGCTGAAAGTTTGTTTTGTGCTTTACTCAGCAAACACTCGCACACTCTGGGGTGTGGCCATAGCCAGCCACTTCTAGCACTCTGCTATATTATTCCATCTCAATGTTGCTACCCAAATTAAATTTTTTTATTTGATGTTTTACCGATAAAGCATACAGATAGGGAATTAAAAGAATACCAAGGTATTATAAATAAATTTCTAATAGCAAACATGGTGCTAGGATAGTTAAAAAACTATGGTATCTATCTCAAAAAGAAGGCGGTCTGGGAATACCAAATATTCATAACTATTACAAAGCTTTTCAAATAAGAAATGTAATTAAATTATTAAATAGGGAAGAATCAATATGGGCAAAAATTGAAAGGAGGGAATTTTCAAAAATTGGTAAAGCAATTTTTTTAAGCGAGGAAAAGGAAACAAAGAAAAAGAAAGTACAGTGTAAGATGGCAAAAACAACTATGGATGAATGGAATAGAGTAAAGAAGGACCTTATCCCAGGTATCTCACCTATAATAGAATTAGAAGACTTTAACAACTTTCCAATAAGGATAGATAGAGAGATAAAGAGTATCTTAATAGAAAAAGGGGTTTTGCTATTGAAAGATTGGGTCAAAACTTGCAGAGATCAAGAAAAAAGAACGGAGTTGTTTTCACAATTGAGAATAGGATGGTTTAAGACTCTCCAGATGAATAACTGGAACAAGAAATACCTATTTGACAATGGTCTAAATAGAGAGGTTACGACATTTGAAATACTTTTGACTAAATTAAGGAAAGGGGACATAGGAACCAAGGGGATAGTAAGTAAAATTTACAAAATATTGAATAAAGGTGGCAAAATACAAGAAGTTCTGAAAAACAAATGGGAACAAGAACTGGACGTGACAGTTACAGAGGAAAATTGGCAGAGAAAATGGAGGAGAAGAATTATGAGATCTATGTCCGTTAGAGTGAAAGAGCATAATTACAAGCTAATATGGCAGTGGTATAGGATCCCAATTGGGCTGCACCAGATGGACAGAAGGATGAGTGACAAATGTTGGAGATGTAAGCATGCGGTAGGAACTTATGTACACATGTGGTGGAGCTGTGATTGTTTAAGAAAATTTTGGGAAAAAATAGAAAAGGAAATTAATAATATATTGGATGTGCAGCTCAAATTGGGGCCAGATACAACTTTGTTAACAGAGGTGGATAAGTTCAAAATGAGTAACAATAACAAAGAATTAATGTCTGTGATGTTGTCAGCGGCAAGACAATGTATTGCGAAGAATTGGAAAAATGATGTACTGTTAAAAATACAGGACTGGTATAAAGAAATGTGGGACCTGGCACTTAACGATAAGCTGACATGGGAGTTAAATATTAGAAAAGGTAGAGTTCACGTTAATAAATTCTGGAAAGTCTGGAAGCCATTTGTCGAACATGTAATGGTTAAAATGCAAGGCATTACTCCTGTACCAGACCAAAGCACTTTTTGGAAATTATGAGCTGTTACAATCCCTTGGACAATGTAAATAACACAAGGGTGATAATAAAAGTGTGAATTATAGTAAAGTAGGGAAATAAATGCATTAAAAAAATTAGCTAAAAGTTGTTATTAGAGGTGAATTACAAATGTTTATTTACGTGTGATTTTGTTTGAATTTTTGTTTTTATATATATCATGTTTAATTTATTTACTGCAGAATATGTAAAGGAGTTGTTTTCTTTATGTATGAGTTTATTTTAATTGATTGTTTTCTTTACAAACCTATAAATAAAAATTTTTAAAAAAGGAAATGAGGCAGGGGAGTCCCCTGTCCTTGTTCCAAAATGCCCCACCAATCGCTCGCTGCAGGGGATCCCAGTGGTGGGGCATTTGGGAATGAGGCAGGGGAGTCCCCTGTCCTTGTTCCAAAATGCCCTGCTGATGTGCACCATGGGGGATTCCAGTGGCGCACTATGGGGGATCCCCCACCTTGTTCACAAACACCCCACCACTGGGATCCCCCCTGCAGCACATTGGTTGGGCATTTTGGAACAAGGACAGGGATTCCCCTAGCTCGTTCCAAAATTCCCTGGTGATGCACGCCAAAATGCCCCTGCTGATGTACACTGTGCATTGGTGGGGCATTTGGGAATGAGGACGGGGAGTCCCCGGCCTCTTTGCCAAATGCCCCGCCGACACAAAGCTTCTCGTTAAGCAAGTTTTTGCTTGTTCAACGAACCAGACCTTTGGGGAAAATGTCTGCTTGTTAAGCAAGTTACTCCCTTAATAAGATGCTCATTATGTGAGGTATTACTGTATTGTTATGATATAATATTACAAATTGTCACCAGAGAAAACATGAGAGCATTTCCTTATATTTTTTTAAAAATTCCAGATAAATGCAATGTATTGATATGGTGCTACAATGTAGTAGCTACACAATGAATTACTTTTTGTGGATATATGATCAATAATAACACTAGCTTTAAGGCGAATAAGTAATGCAACACACCTTCAAAAATATGACCTAAACTCTGCTAAGGCATTGTGAAGCATCTAAAAAACAACATTCCTAGGTGCCTACTGCTGGCATTGGGGGAATGGGTACAGAGGTAGACCACATGGCATTTCGTCAGTCCATAGAGAGCTGCTCTCTATGGAAAGCTATGGAGTGTTGCTCTTGTGGCTACTGAAAAGTTGTAATCATTCTGAAAACTTTTAGTAAAGGAAAAAAGGAAAAAGAAAACTGTTCATTAACCATGAAATTCATTAGCAGATGAAGATCAAAGGGTAAAATCACTAAATGTGCTTACAGAAGCTCTCTAGAGCTGGCTTCCATACATGCGAGACCTACTGGTGTGCTGGGTCTCTAAGTAAAATGCAGCAAGAAAAACTAGAAGTTACTTCAGAGAAAGGAATGAAGGGAGTCTAAATGTATCAATCTACATGTAGATCTAGAAAGGACAATAAGGGAAAACATACATGTAGCAATGTCTCTGTCCATCCCTGACCTCCATGCCAGAGCAGAACGTTTGTCTTTTGCAATGGTTAAAACAGACAAAGCACTAAATATTATGGGGAGTATTTCACTATATCAAAGAGTTTTTAAGAACTGACTTTCTAAATTTTGACTCAGGATTGCTTACCTAAATGCATTTTTTTTTGCCCTTAAGAAAACAAACCCCTACATATTTTTAACAATAGATACCTGATAGCAACAGTGCTGCCTCTCCTTGCATGAGGTTAGTGTAATTCTCATTTCATTGTTTCAGCAATTGATTGCAGCAGTTCAACAACATAGGCCTCCGGATTGATCCCTGAAGAAAACCTGCTTATGACTTACATCTCACTGCACAGCAATCTATTAATTTGTTCTCTTCATGTGCAGCTTTTCAATAACTTGTGATGAAACTGCCACCAACCTTACTGAAGAAATCATGCCCATGGCTGGCCAGAGTTTGGGATGGGCACAGCAAGTGAGACTGCATATGGGCTCTCTGTTAATGGAACTTTGCCTCTTGCCATTTCTGCACATTAATTATGACCTTGTGACAGGGTGTCGTGCCGTTCATGTAATTGTGTGGCTGAACCCCTACCAAGGGAATGATTGTGAAAACCAACAAAGGGAACACAAAGGCTTCATTTTCTCATGCAAGTCAATGAATTTCATTTGGAAAGAAAGAAAGAACATGCTCTATACAGCCACTTATTTTTAAGGGTGGGGGGAATTCTTCACCATTCTTTCAACACATCAAGATTGCATTTAGGTAGAGAGGGTCTGGACTGTCAAGAGTACATGTTTTAGATGGCTGGACAGCACTATATTATTCTATTCCAACACCTAGGGATGTGGATTTGTGCACTTCCATTGTCCTTGGAAGGAACGTTATTGACAGAAATTCACAACCTTCTTGATCATGCATAGGTATTTTGTTGTTCAGTCGCACAGTCGATTCTGACCCTTTGTGACCCCATGGACCTTTGCCCTCCAGGCACCTCTGTTCTCCACAATCCTCCTCAACATGCCCAGCTCTGTGTCCATTGCATCTACAATACCATCCAGCCATCTCATTTTTGGCCACCCCCTTCTTCTTTTGCCCTCCACCTTTCCCAGCATCAAGCCTTTCTCAAGTGAATCCTCTCTTCTCATTTGATGTCCAAAGTACTTTAGCTTCATCTTTACTATTTGACCTTCTAAGGAGCAGTCAGGGTTGATTTCTTCTAAGATCTACCTATTTGTTCTCCTTGCTGTCCAGGGGACTCTCAAAACTCTCTTCCAACACCACATTTCAAAGGTGTCTATTCTTCTGCACTCAGTTTTCCTAATGGTCCAGCTTTCACAACCATACATTACCACTGGGAATACCATTGTCTTGACTGTGCAAATTTTTGTTTGCAAGGTGATGTCTCTCCTTTTAACTATGTCCCCCAGGTTTCTCATAGCTTGTCTTCCAAGAATTAGTCGCCTTTTTATTTCATGGCTGCAATCACCATATACAGTGATCTTTGATCCTAAGAAAGTAAAACCTGTCACTGCTTCTACTTCTTCCCCATCTATTTTCCAGGGACTGATAGGGCCTGTTGCCATTATCTTGGTTTTCTTGATGTTGAGTCTCAAGCCAGCTTTTGCACTCTCTTCTTTCAGTCTAAGCAGCAGCTTTTTTAGGTCTTCCTTACTTTCTGCCATTTGGGTAGTATCATCTGCGTATCACAAATTGTTGATGTTTCTCGCTGCAATTTTGATCCCAAATTGTGATTTCTCCATCCCTGCATTGCGCATTATGTGCTCTGTGTATAAAGTGAATAAGCAGGGTGACAAATGCAGCCTTGTCTTACTCCTTTTCCTATTCCAAACCACTCTGTCCTTCCATATTCTGTCCTAACTGTTACTTCTTGACTCATGTACAGATTTCTCATGAGGCATATAAGCTGTTCTGGTATTCCCATCTCTTTAATTACTTGCCACATTTTGTTGTGGGCCACACAGTCAAAGGCCTTGGTGTCGTCAATGAAACAGAAGTAGACTTGTTTCTGATATTCCTTTGTTTTCTCCAACATACTGATCCAACATATGTTGGCAATGTGGTCTCTAGTTCCCCTGCCTTTTCGGAACCCAGCCTGCACTTCTGGTAGTTCTCTCTCCACATGCTGCTGAAGTCTATCCTGTATTATCTTGAGCATTACGTTGTATTATCATGAGCATAACAACTTCCTGTGCCCTTTGGGTTCAGTTTCCAGAATGTTTGCCTGATTTGGACCCAAATGGCTCCTCCTCCTCTTCTTACTCCTCCTCCTCCAATTGTTAGGGCAAAATGAGAAGCATTCTGCCTGCAGACCATTCAGCAGGATACCTGGCCATTGTTGGAAAATGAAAGTGTCAAAAGCTTGAAAATGCATGACAGTTGTACTACATTTGTAATTAGCATATTTATATACTGTCAAGCTGATTGAACATATGCTTATCCTTGTCAGAGTTTCCAAAATGCAATATCTTCAGAAGTGGTTTCACCACTTGCTTCTTTGGGGGTGATTCTGTCCATGGCTACACAGGCTGGCTTTACTCATAGGAGGTTCAGTGGGGAACTGAACTCTCATTCTCCTGCTCCACAGTTAGGTACTCCAGCACACTGAGCTATATTTGGCCAGAAGGAATTTTGCCAAATCAACTCCAGACTATATCAGTTGTAAACGGTAGTTATCTCTTGATGAATTCTCCTGCAATCTCAATGAATTTCCCATAAATAGTATTCCTTAAAAGTGGGCTTGCAACTATCTGTCGATGAACTTGGCATTACATCTCTTTCTTGGTACACTAGTTAAAGGATAGAACTGCAGTATGTACACAGGCTTTCTGTGTCACGAAAGCTATTATGAAATCATAAAACAGCTCATTAGCAATTAGGGCTTGTTTATATACTCCATAATTTTGAGATGCACAACCTTCCTCACTTCTATACCTATGAGGGTGTATGCATCACAAATGTGGTTTTTTGGGAAGGTATAAGAACGATGTTCCATAGCCTTGCAAAACTGGAATCTCAAATTTCATAGTTTATTTTTGTCTTGCTTTTACTTTTCAGCTGCCCTGGAACTATTTGTGTGTTTCAGATAAATTATTTCAGCAATTCTTTTAGACTACCATAAAGCAGCACTTTCTATTCTGTGTTTACTTTCTGTGGTTAAAACAATAAGTTCTAGATCATGTTTAGGATCAGTGTATACCAGAGGTGTCCAAACTTTCCACACTCCGGGAACAGCTGAGTGGGCCTGACAATGCCATGAAAAGTATGCATTTGTGCAAACTCATCCATACTAGTCCTAGACATGGTTTCAGACATACCAACACATGCACAAATACATCCACACCTCTCTCAGAAGTGGTTCTGGATGTCCCCGTACATGTGCAAATGCATCTGTGCCACTCCCGGAAGTGGTTCTAGACATCCCCATGCATGTGCAAATGTTTCTGTGGCACTCTTGGAAGTGGTTCCAGACACACATGTGCATTGGTAGGCACATTCCCCATCCACCTCCAGAGGTGGTGAAGATGTCGTGGACCAAATGAATTGTTATCAGGGTCCGATCCAGCCCATAGGCTGTAGCTTGGCTGTAGGTTTCCTGACTGCTCTTCAAAAGGAAATTTCCCCACAATGGCACTTAGTTAAAGTTACTTTGAAACTACAATCAAAAGAGCCTCAATACCCTTTGGATTGGTACTGCCACCACAAGACAGAGTTTCTCCTGGACAGTTGGAAGGCAAATCAGAGAATAAGGATTCACCTCCTGAAGGTGTAGGTTCATAGTTTGAAACTACATTTGGATTCAGCCTAGACTTTGGCAGTGTACAGAAGTGCATTTACACAATTAAAGCTGTTGGGTGGGCTGTACCTTTTTCTTAGAAATGGTATGCCTTAGTTGTTTGGTGGCATGGTAAAAATTCCTTGTTCGGACTAATGTAATATGCTCTTTCTGGGTCTGATTTTGACGACTTCAGAATCTTCAGATGATCCAAAATGCTGCTACCAAACTGCAGATTGGGGCCAGTTATATCCTTATAACTCCCCTGTTTGAGCACTTGTTACCGGGTACAGTTCAAAGGGCTGGATATAACATATACATCCCCACACTTTCAGAGGCCCACTTCATGAGCACACAGGAGAGGCTGATCCAGATTATGATTCTCTTTGCCTTGTATGGCTAGGTCTGTGATGGCATGCCAGGTGTCCATGCAGTAAACCCATTGGTGTACATGCGCACCAGGAGTACATGCACTAAACCCATTTGTGTGGACTCTCAGAGACTTGGGCTTCTGGGAATTGAAGTTCAAAAATAACTGGAGTGCCAAGGTTTGCCATTATCGGGCTAGGTCAGTGATGGTGAACCTTGGCACTCCAGGTGTTCTTGGACTTCAATTCCCAGAAGCCCAAGTCAGCACTCCTGCTGATCAGGGCTTCAAGGAATTGAAATTCCAGAACACCTGGAATCAGTGTGGGCTTGCCCACAGGGCTACCAGGACTCAGCCTGGGGCACCCCCCCAGCCCCTAATACCATGGAACCCCCCTTGGGTGCCAATCCAGAGAGTCAAGCCAAGCTGCAATGCCCAGAACAATCGAGCAAACAAGCAGGGCTCCGTGTTTCTCTGCCTGTCTTCTCCTCCTTTGCTGCCAAAGATAAGCTAAGAAAAACAGCTCCATGTACTGTGGAGCTGCCGTACCTTAGAGGTTGCAATTTGCCTTGTAAGCAAGAGGTTGTGGTTTGAATCCCCAGAGGGGAGTTGGAATTAGAAGGTGAGTGTCATCACTCCATGTCCAATGCTCTTTTAGCATAGCACACCACTGCCTGGAGTGCCAAGGTTCACCATCACTGGGCTAGACTGACTGCATTCTTGATAACTTTATGCCAGAATACAAAAGATTTCTCACTTAATCAAGCCTTTAGCAAGTAGCTGATTGCCAAGGATAGGAGCTTTTACAGAAGTACTACACTTTTCTCTTGCAAATATGCAGTTACTTTAACCATGAAATTTTAAATGGTTTATAATTACTTTCTGTTTTTAACATGATTGAAATTATGATTTAACATTTATGATGTTCAGTATTATTTTCTTAATTGTACTTGCTTTTTAATTATACAGTAAGCTACCTTGTATTATAGTTTGTAAGACATAGGTGGGACAGAATCAAATAATTAAAATTTAAAAATTCTGTACACAGACTAGTCTCTCATGTTTCCTTCTAGTATTCTGGTGTGTTTCATGAACAGCAAGAATGTGGATGTTGTTTGATCCTCAACAAATGCCCATAGATCCATCGCTTTGTAAGTCAGGCCTTTGGGTGGATGTTTCTTGCCTCACGGCCTGACCGTTAAAATATAAAACATGCTATAAAAAGAAATCAAATGGGAGCAAATAAAATTAGGGTTACAATCTTCACAGCATAATCATATGTCTCTCCCAATAACATTTTTGATAATATTTGTCATAGCAGTGCTCATCCATTAATTCAAATAAAACCAACAAAGACCACTCTTGCAAATCAGCTCATAGCTGTCAACTTGCAATACTGTATATGTCTTTTCATTAACCTGGCAGGGGCTGATGAAACAGACAGTTGCATTTCTGTTCTATAGGAAGTAGCATCTCTCCTATAGAAGGCTAGTTGGTTTTTTAGGTGAGCAAGGGAAGAAATAGACACCTTTGTTTACTGCCTGCTCACCTGTGGTGATTAAGCTGGTGTTTAAATAAAAATCTGGTGTAAATGCTCCTCTCTGCCCCCTTGTATCATTTACATAGATTTTTAAAAATCTTCATTGTTGTTGCTGTTCAGTCGCACAGTCAATTCCGACCCTTTGTGACCCCATGGACCACTGTCCGCCAGGCACTTCTGTCCTCCACCATCCTCCTCAACTCGCTCAGCTTTGTGCCCATTGTGTCTACAATACCATCTAGCCATCTCATTTTTGGCTGCCCCCTTCTTCTTTTGCCCTCTACCCTTCCCAGCATCAAGGCTTTCTCAAGTGAATCTTCTCTTCTCATTTGATGTCCAAAGTACTTTAGCTTCATCTTTACAATTTGACCTTCTAAGGAGCAGTCAGGGTCGATTTCTTCTAAAATCTTCATAGTTTTATACTATTAATGAGTGCGTCAGAGTGACATCATCTTATTTGTTCATTTTTAAAATGTTGCATAGTAATGAAACAGAGACAATACAGCATAATTCTACCACTTCTTTTCTGATAGGTAATAAAATTTAAAAAAATGAGCATACCAGAAAGACAGAGCTGTAATTAATAAATGCTCATTTCAGTTTTGCAACAAGAGGAAGAAAAATGGGAAGAAGCTGTTTATTCTTTAAATTGGCCCAGCTTCAATTCATGGTTATTGCTTGCAATGTTGCTATATGTGAATATTTCATTGCGACTGCATAATAAACAGCAATAAAAATAAAACTATGAAAAAAGGCTCCAGACATGCGACAAGAGGGATATATTTCATACAGTTGTGCAACATCTAAGAGAGACAAGAAAGCAAAAGATGACAGATGAATGGGCCTAAGATGGACTATATTTTTGTGGTGAAATGGAGCCAAGTGTCTAACCATTATTCAGACAGCGAGAAAGGAACTGCAGAGTGTGATTTCCAAATCAACCAGTATTTGAGAGGATGTTAGTTTTGCCAGAGATAAATAGTCAGCCAGGACTTGCGTATCTTGGTTTCAAAACTACCAATCAGAGTCATTGTTCCACTTACAGAACTACATTAGTTAACAAAACTGGAGGGGGAGCACTTCTGCAATACTCCATGTGCCATCAAAATTTGCTTCAGGGGGTTGGGAAACCCTCTAGAACAGGTTTCAGGTACTTTGAAGGTCAGCAGAATGGAGTGGGAGGGAAAGAAAATCCTGTCGGCCATTTGCCTTAAGTCTACACACTCAACCATATAATATTGTATGGAATTGTGGCATTCTTTGTGCATTGAAACAGATATTAGTCACCTCTGGAGGTGTAGAAGACCTCTGGAACTTTGAGAGCCACAATGTCTTACTCCCACTTACATCTTTCAGTTCTCTGAGTGCCCCTCAAAACAAATTGCAACAACAGAACACATTGAGGGGAGGATAATTGAGGGGAGGGTAATATTACCCCTATAAATGCCACTTTGTTCTCCCCAGGAACATTTTAAAGCTAGAAATCACCTTTTTAAGAAAAAAGGAGTGACTTTTCTAGCTTTCAGAAAAGGTCAAGAAGGCGAATGACACTTAAGATACTTCTGGAATTTACAATTTTCATTTTGGGCACTTAATTTTATTCAGAATGTGATTTGGAGGGAAATGGAGATGACCTGGGGGACACTACTTGTCCTAAGACCTGGCAATGCAACAAGCAAATGCTGGAAATGCACAGACACCTGTGTTTTCAGTTTGAAAAATTAGGATGCAGAGATGGGTGGAAACAGAGACAATGGGAAAGTCAGAAGAACATTAATCCCACTAGTGTCATCAACATTTGGAAATGTTGTATGGGGCAGATATTAAAAATGCACTACACTTGTTTCAGCCAAAACCATTTTGAATTTCAGTGAGACCACTTAGGAAACGCAGACTGCTCTGGGCAGCACCAACCCTCTCTCCCAGACTTGCTGATCAAAAGAAGTAATGGAGGGCAGTGTGGGGAAGTTGTGATTGAGAAGGCACACATGTTAGGATATATGAGTAGGTTTGCAACGAGAGCAAACCAATGACTGTATCTTTAAGACTGTGCAGCTACCACAGCCAGGTGCAAGCATTGAGTGTTTGTGTCTAGCTTAAATTGAGGCAACAGTCTTTGCCAGCCAGCCAGCCTGTTGTTCTCTGACTGCTTTGTTGCTGTGCTCACGTCCATCGGACCTTCGTCGTTCTTGAGGATTGTCTGGTATGTCTACTTGCCGTTTATTGCAAGATATTGGAACACATACCTCAGCCACATTGTGGTGACCTAACCAAGGACTGTTTTGGAACCGAGCTACTCCGTAGCTAGAATGAACTGGTGAATATCTTCGAAGCCGACCTTGAAGCAACAGATAAAGGTTTGGACTGCTTGCATTGCTTTATCGAAGATAAGAGCTTAATTAGCTCACATAGACTATAAGGACTTGCTGCACCACTTGGTCTGACTTGAAGACAAGTGTTAACTTGCACTTTGTGCACAACCTTTGTAAATAGTGTAAATACATATTTCCTGCAACCCAAGCCGGAGTTTGTTTTTGTCTCCTGTATCTCAACAAACACTCTCAAACCTCAGGGTGTGGCAAAAGCCAGCCACCTTCCTGCACTCTGCTATATTTTACCATTTCAACACATACATACAAAAATATATACAATATATGCATATATTGTGGATATACCTTGGAGTCATTATTAAGCGAGGAGTCTTTGTATGAGCAGACCTTGTACATTCTATATATATGTGTATAGGAAGGCCACAAGTGACACGAGACCATGGCCTTTCCTACACCAAAGACATGGTTCATGAAACAGCAGCTGGTGACTCCAATTATGGGGATTTTGAGAAACCATTCTGGTTTTTGGTCTGTATTTTACAGGAGTTATCAATTTCCTAAACCATATCCAAGTAGGTCCTCTGCTTTGGATAATTCTTGTAAGCTACATACCAAAACCCAGGGTAAATTTACAGGGTGGGTGGGTAGACCATCCTAACCAGTCCATAACAAGTCCAAGGGCAGTACCTGTTTTCTGGACCCTTGGAGCTTGCCAAGCTCTACTCTAGCTGCTCCTGCTACACTTCAGTTTCCAAAGTCACCTTTAAATTTCCCTTTAGTTGACAATAATTTCTAACTACCTCTATGCAGAACAGAGGTAGAATTCACTGGCTTTCAGGTGTGGTTCATTTCATGCCAATCATTTTGGAGGGTCAAAGAACAATTTCCAAGGCAGAGGGAACATTCAGTACTTTCCAATGGCATTACCAATTTGGGCAGAAAAATGCACCCCTTTGTGATGTCCCCAAATCCAACCCTGAAATAATAGATATCCACTGAACAACCTCATGAAATATGTTTTTAGGTCTAGGGTTATTTTTAAAACACTCATTTTTGAAAAACAATTGGCATGTCACTTTGACACCAAGTACAAGGAACAGTGTTTGACATAGAACACACAATTACTCCCTACCACATACATACTGGGTACTCATTTTACCAACCTTAGAAGGCTGGAAGGCTGAGTCAACTTTGAGCCCATCAGAAGTGAACTCACAATGTTAGCAGCTTTGGCTGCAGTACAGAAGTTTAACCACTGTATAGCTCATTAGAGCTATTACATTCTTTTAATTAGCATACGTTTATTGTTACACTGCATTATCCAGGCCTTCCATTTGGAATATGCAGTTTCAATAAGTTTTCAGCCAATGGTTTATATTTATTTGTCAGTTGTTATCATGGCATGTGGTACCAAAATAAGAAGAGGGTTGTCTACATGTTGTAGTTGAGGAAATAAAATGCACTGATAAGAAAGTTTTTATATAGTGGCAGTACACAAAACTCCCTAAATTTGGAGCTTACAAAATCCAGCTATGATAAATTGTTCCTGAATTTTAAAATGCCCTTAGTTTTCTAATAATAATAAACAACCTCTCCAGATGAATCTGCTTGGCACAAGATACACTTTTCTTTATTGAAAGGCCTGTGGTAGGTCCATCTGAAGAATGAGGACTCTCCGTAGCCATTTCAAATTCAATTTGTCCCATACTGGGAGATAAATATTTCTTACTCATGTTTGAATATTAACTCCTCAGAGGATTAGGCACTGCAGCGTTCCAGATTTCTAATAAAATATGTGCTTAAGGGCTACATATGTCTATAGTGCTCTGATAATAAAAAGAAGTGTAAATAGTTACTAAACAGATTGTCAGTGAGATAATTAACTGTGATTGCAAGAGCAGCAAGTTTTGGGTCAGCATGCAATCTGATTATCATTAGTCTCTTCACATTGATAATATTTAAAGGCCATCCAATCGAGATGCAAAAGTTGAGAGCACACGTCTCACCCCAGGCAGACCAAAGCACAGCTGCTTGATGTTTCTAGGCCAAAGGTTTAATGGTGGGCAAGGTGTGGCCCTCCAGATGTTGATGAGCTATAATTTCTTTATTTATTTATTCATATTTATCCACCACCCTCCTCACCGAGGTGACTCAGGGCGGTTTACAAGTCATAAGAAACACCACAATAAAGACATAAAAAACATTTCCTAAAACCCTCAAATTTAAAACTATTAAAAATTAAAAATTTAAAATCTTAAATTTTTTTTAAAGATCACCAAGTTGCTACATTCCCACAAGCCTTAGTCAGGAGGTTTGCATTTGAACAACATCTGAAGGAACACACTTTGTCAAAACCTGCTCTCAATACTAGAAAGCAGTCATCGTCGTCATTGTCAAAACTGACTTATGACTCTAAGAAGTCAGTGAGCTATTTAAGGAGCAGTTTTACCAGTTCCACTCCCCTAGGGTTCTTCTTCTTCCATGTCTAGACCAAATGTGAAAATGCCAAAATTAAACTACCTTTTGGTGAGTTCATTCTGCAGTTCCTTTTGCCTGACCTAGTGTGAGAAAGATTATCCAGCACAAGGTGGCCGTTGCCTGGGGTATGTCCAATTATTGTTCAAAAATACCACATTCTTTGAGGATGCTCTTTCTGTGTACCCCCACTCCCCTGGTATCTATCCATGATTGAGCAGGGATTTGAATCCAGGCAGTGATGGGATGTAACAGGCTCGCACCAGTTCGCCAGAACCTGTAGTAACTTTCCCCAGTGTCCCAGAGAACCAGCAGCAGCTTTTGGGGGGAACAACCTTTGGGGCTTACCTTTTCACTGCGCATGCGTGCCAAGCACTTGGTGTGCATGCATGCCTACAGTGCTTGGTGTGTATGCACAGCCTCCTTGCTATCCTCCCAAGTGGGGAGGAGGAAGAGAAGCTGCTAGCCTGAAGCTCCCCAGGGTAAGTGACTCACCTTTGGATGTGGTTTGTCTGTGTGTATTTTAATGTATATTTACTACCTTTACTGTACTACCACAGTTCCTAAAAAGGCCTGGCGGCTGGCAGGCCTACGGTTTTTAAGCAAAGACTTGGAGTTACCTCATCAATAAGCTACACCTGTGCTGTTCCAATTGCTGTTCCAATTGGAGAACCCTTAAGGAGGTACAGCTGTTTTACATTTACATTAAGGCATATTATCCTAGAGAACTGGTTAGGCAAAGACTTAGTACCTAACTTCTTTAACTGTTGAAAAGTTGAAAAGTGGCAAAATGAAGCCATCTTGTAGTGAGTTCATTCTGTAGTTCCTTCCATCTGACCTAGTGTGAGAAAGATTAGCCAGAATAAGCTTTAAGCTCTGGTTTAAAAACTCTGGTTGATTTGTGTTTGGCGTGGGAGGGTGTTTGGGGGTGGGGGTGGGAGGGTGTATTTTAATGTATTTTTACATTTTATTTATTTATTTAATTTATTTACGGGTTTGTGTTGTGGGTGGGTTGGTTGGTGGGTTGAGGGTTGTGTGTGCTTATTTTTATTTTATTTTATTATTATTTTTTCTTTTGGCCCTGCCCACAACATCATGATTTCATGACGTTGGCTCCGCCCATGACGTCATGATGTCATGATGTTAGCTCTGCTCACACTGTGATGACATCATGATGGGTAGTAAAATTTCTGACATCCCACCACTGAATCCAGGTCCCCTGAGTCCTAGTCTATTTCTTTATCTACTACACCCAGTGGCGGGATGTCAAAAATTTTACTACCCCACCATGATGTCATCACAGTGTGGGTGGAGCTAATGTCATGACATCATGACATGGGTGGAGCCAAAGAAATAATAATAATAATAAAAAAATAAGCACACACACACACACACACACACACTCACACACACACACACACACACACACACACACACACACACACACACACACCACAAAGACAGCAAGGAGGACAGCAAGGAGGCTGTGCATACACGCCAACCACTGTAGGCATGCATGCACACCAAGTGAAAAGGTAAGCCCCGAAGGTGGTTCCCCCCAAAAGCTGCTACCGGTTTTCTGGGATACTGGGAAAAGTTACTACCGGTTCTGGTGAACTGGTGAGAACCTGTTACATCCCATCACTGACTACACCACTGTATATATCAGCTTTCCATCCTTCTGAGGTCAGTAAAATGAGTACCCAGCATGTTGGGGGCAAAATGCTAATTAACTTGTGAACTGTCCAGAGTGTGTACTAAGCACTATTGAGCAGTATAGAAGTGTGATTGTTTTGCTTTTCTCATTTCCTGCTGAAGATGAAAGCATTGTGATATAGAAACAGTATTATGTCTCTTTCTACCAAGGAAGCTGAATCCTGCTTAAGTGCTGGCACCCCTGAAATCTCTCTCTTTTTGGATTTATTGTATGTGCACATGCACCAGGTCCTGCAATGAACACAGATATCAGAGATATTATGACAACACAATTATAGGAGCTAAAAATGCCATCCGTTACATTCTAAAGGATTAATTGGCCATGATACATTCTAATATCATATGTCATCATCAGACAGCAATGACCTCCACCATTCTTCAGCAAGTAAACCATCAAATTTCAATGCAAAAGGATAAATGCACATAAATCTAACTTCAGTAATAGTAACATTCAAAATTGAAGAGAGGAACTTTTCATCTGCCAAACCCATTGTAAAGCAATCTATTCATGAATGTGAAAGGGTAACTACGATGCAAAGTCACTGGGATGTGTTTTCTCAAGAGAATCAGTGCTACTTCTTATGGCTGATATTTTTCCATTCCACATTGTAGACAGTAGTGTAGCATGGGGGGCAGGGGGGTGGACAGTCCTGGGCGGCACTTTTCAGGAGGCAGCAAAATGTCCCCAATGCTTTGCCCTCCCTCTGGTTGGACTTAGGGAACCAGACTTCCCAGGCAGAGGGCAGGTCTTTTGCTGCACTGGTGACCGGCCTGGCTCCTCTTTGCCCCCTCCCAGCCGTGGCTGCCCCTACTCCTCCTCCACTGCCCCCTAACAGGTGCCAACTGGGACTTTGCAGAAGCCGGTGGAGCAAGCCAGGTAACGGGCGGGAGGGTGGCTTTGCCCAAACCTCGCCCAGGAAAGCAGGCAGGCAGGCAGGGAGACCCAGCTTGGGGGCCGCCATGTTGAGGGCCACCCCGCACATGGCAGCAGGGCAGGAAGGGCGACAGCGGGAGCGTCGTTCTGATCATCTCCCGCTTCCTCCTCCGCCTCTTCTTCTGCCTCCTCCTCCTCCTCCCGCCATTGCCACCTCTGCCTCTGGAGCCAGTATACTTCTCCCCGCCACATTTGGCGCAGGCAGCCCAGAGTTGGATATGGCCTTGCTGCTATCACTGTCTGTGCCCCACTGTGCACCCTGTCCTGGTCACGTTCCCAGTGCTGGAGGTATAGCGGGAACCCGGGCTTGGCCTTGCCTCGCCTTCTTGCTCCTGCCCGTCTGCCCAGTTTGCTGTCGGGGGCTCTCCCCACCCTGGGTCTGGGCTCTGGGGGCCTTGGCACAGGCAGCGAGGGGTTAACTGGGTCACACGGGGGGGGGGCAGCAGCAGTGAGCCTAGATGGAAGGGCAGCAAGTTTGGTCTTCGCCCTGGGCGGCTGAAGCCCGTGTGACACTACTGATTGTAGATATTCATTAGCTTACTAAATGCAAGGAACAGATCTTGGAAGTAAATCTTTCTTGTTTTTAAAGGTAAAGGTAAATCTTGCTTGAAAACCAGTCATATCTGACTCTAGGATTTGGTGCTTATCTCTGTTTACAGCCAAAGAGCCAGCACTGTCTGTGTCTGCAGAAATTTCCATGGACATGTGGCATGCATGACTAGATGCTGGAGCAGATGGAATGCTGTTGCCTTCTAACAAAAATGGTAGCTATTTATCTACTTGCAACTTCTTGCTTTTGAATGGCTAGGTTAGCAGGAGCTGGTACAGAGATGGGAGCTCACTCTGTCATGCAGCACTCAAGACTCAAATTGCTGACCTGCCAACCTTCCAGTCATCATGTTCAGTGTCTTAACCACTAAGCCCCTGCAGTCCCTTTAAAACTGGTTTTAGAGTGAGTTAAATTTTGCAGTAAGAAGCTGGAAGGAAGTGGAATGAGAACTAGTATCTGACTATTGCTCATTACTTTTGGGGGTAGACAAAATAAACAGAAAGCAAGGAAGAATATGGCTCATTTTGTACTGCTACATATTGAAGTCTTTCTTTGTGAAGGAGGCATGAGAGACATATAATAACTGAGCAGAGAGAAAAGCAGCTTCAGCAGCAGAGGAAGAGAGGCAGCAAAGAAATATACTTCCTGACACTGTTGTCTTTGCCTCCCCAGCCCCCCCCCCTAAACAAGGACACCAGACAACTTCGTGGAATAAAACTTGGCCACTTTATTAAGTGACAATAATAAAATGATTACAACCCTAAACGCAGGGGCCAGCAAAGCACGGGGGCAAATCTCCGGGGGGAGATTTGGGCTGGGCAAAATTAACATAACCCCGCCCTAAACCCAAACTCCTCCCCCTCCCCTAAACTCACCACACCCCCACTACCCCCGTGCTTTCCGCCCTACCCGTACAATTCTGTCGCCCCTATACCCTTACTCATCGAGATGAGGCAGGCGAAAACAGCCACCGGCAAGGCCAATCGGCCGTGACCCAAAATTCCTGCCCGGCCCAAAATATTGCGACCACTATTTCCACCTCGATTTTTAGGGTGGGCGGGCGGGCGACCAGTTCCCAACCCACAAAGATTAATCTCGAACCCAGGATAATAACACCCGCACAAGACACGCCCCCCAACACAATTGGACCAATCCCAGCCTTCCACGCTGTTGTCTTCCGACCCGACCACCTGGGGTGGGGCGGGGCGGCAAAGACCCTTCTCGAACAGCATTCGCTGACTCAAAGGTACCCTTGCCTCCCCAGGCCCCCCCCCTAAACAAGGACACCAGACAACTTCGTGGAATAAAAATTGGCCACTTTATTAAGTGACAATAATAAAATGATTACAACCCTAAACGCAGGGGCCAGCAAAGCACGGGGGCAAATCTCCGGGGGGAGATTTGGGCTGGGCAAAATTAACATAACCCCGCCCTAAACCCAAACTCCTCCCCCTCCCCTAAACTCACCACACCCCCACTACCCCCGTGCTTTCCGCCACACTCCGCGGTTCCGCTGGAACTGCGGACCCCCCCCACAAACAAACAACCATGCCCCTGCTAATATCCCTAACAAAGATGACATAACCCTTCACATTCAGCTGAACCCATCCATCCTCAAAGCAGGACAAGTCGCCCATGAGAATCGCAGCATGAGAGATTACACGCCCCCCCCCAACTGCAGGCAGACCTCCGCCAGACGGTAATTCAGGTAGAGCCGCACTTGCTCTCTGCTGGTGAAGCCCGGCTCCATACGCTCTTCCTCGGCCCAGTCCTCGCTCATAGGCAAGATGTCTGAGAAGACACAAACAGTACCGGGCCAAGCCACTCCCATCCGGTTAACCGCTTGGACCGCCCCATTAACAATTTTCTCTAATTGCCTGTAGCCCAATACATCCCCCGCCCCTATGAAAAACCACCACCCTAGGTGCACAGTTCTAGGAAGTGTGTCCAACTTTTCACCCACCCCCAAAAAAGCCCCATGATGTCCTGCCCCGTCCACTTGACCGAACAGTGCAGGATCCCGATGCGTCACCCGAAAACGACCGGGCGGTCCATTCCTCAGCCCCCTTTAAATGTCGATCCCCTAGGATCCAAACGATGCCCTTCCAGTCCGAAATTCAACCTGCAAAACATAAACTCATAACAACATCAATAACTCAGCATTCCCCCGGCAGGTCCCACACACGCACCCTGAACCTAGCCGAGGTCCATCTTCCTGCCCCCTCTATGTCCTCCGCCTTAAAACCCAGTGCTGCCCAAGAGGAGGCCGCCCCCTATCATGAAGCAATGTGAAGCAATTATCCCCACATATCCCAGTGCCTTGTCCGTCACCACCCTGAATTGGAAAATTTGTTAGGGGCTCCCCCCCCCTGTGGGCATGAGGAACTTACCTTCCCTCGTTCCCCTTAACACCAGGTATTCCCGTACCCTACGCACCGGGCAAAGCTCACCAATATGTCAGGAACCCAACACCAAGCACTTACCTACACCTTCTTGAGCCGTCTTCGAGCAGCGCACGAAAATATACACGCGTCCATTTGCCACTACATCCTCAAACCCCAGCGCCTAATTCTACCTGTCTGTCCTAGACCCAGCCACCAGCTAACCCACTCGTAAAGCCCCGAAAAAAGCCAGCAGCGCCGCCGCTTAAAACAAGGCAGTCTCAAAGTCATTCACACACACCGTGCTCCAAGCCCTATCAAGCCTGATTAATACCCCCAGGGAATCCGGGGTACGCGTGTCCCCCGACCTCCCCGCCATTCTGTCCCATCCCTCCCAAACTTTCCTAACCCTAAAATCCCCCGACTCGTCCCCGAAACCTCTAGACTTCGCGAAAAAAAAAACGCTAACGCTGCCAACTTACCCCTGATCATAGCTGCTACCAGCCCTTTGTTGTGAAGCCATACGCAAAACTGCAACATATGCTCAACCGGGACTGGCCACTCCTCCTCCAAACCCACCTATACTCGAAACTCACAGAACTCCGTGCATGCCGCTGCATAGTACAGTACCTCCTCGTGCTCCCCGCCATGGAACTCTTTATAGCCTCCGCTACTTGCCATCTACCAGCGCCCTAACCTCTTCCGGCAACAGTACAGGCCAAGTGGCGGCCGATGGCACCAGCTCCCGGAACTCGTCCAATTGCTGCCAGGACAAAGCCTCTGCAAAGCAATTGTCCACCCCCGGGATTTGCTTTGCCACAAACAAAACGTTCAAGTCCAAACATTTCCTCGTCAGCGTCCTCACCAAGAGTATAACCTTTTTTTTTTTTTTTGGACTTAGAAGTAAGACTGTTCAACACCATCACCACGGCCCTGTCATCGCGCCGAAACATAATCGTCCTGTTCTCCCACCTATGCCCCCCACCCCCACAATGCCCCGACAATCGGAAACAGCTCCAAAATAGACAAGTCCCTAGTCACCCCGTTCTCCACCCATCTCTGGGGCCACTTACCGCTGCACCATTCCCCTTTGAAAAATTATCCCGAAACCTCAAGCCTCAGACCCATAGACGCCCTCCTTTGCAACAGCTTATCTCTCCAACAGGAAATCCCATAAAATTCCCAAAAATCCTCCCACACGCACAAGTTCGCCCTAATGCCTTGCGACAGTCGCAACCTGTGATGTGGCTTCCCCAGACCCACCACACCGTCGCAAAGCCTACGCAAGAACGCCCTGCCTGGCGCCACTACCCCGCAGGCAACGTAAAGGTGTCCCACCAGCCCTTGTAGCTCCTGCAAGGATGCCTTCTTCTTTCTTTTCAGCATTCTGATTCTTTCCCTCAAAATCATAAACTTGTCCGCTGGCAAACGAGAGCACTGTTGCCCCGTATCCAGTTCCGCCCCCAAAGAGGACAACTTGACTGCCGGCCCTTCGGTTTTCTCATGTGCCAACGGCACCCCCAGCTCTTCACAAACCCCTTGAAACTCCCGCAACAGCACCCTACATTGCTCCCCGCCCCCTCCCGAACATATCAAAATTCATCAAGGTAATGAGTTATAGTGTCCACCTCTGCCTTTCTTATAAAACCCAATGAATACACGTACTAAAGCATTCACACAATGAACAAGAAATAGAACAACCCATCGACAAAGCTCTGTCCACATAAAGCTCACCCTCGAAGACAAAACCTAATAACCTGAATTCATCCGGATGAATGGGCAACAGTCTGAAAGCCGCCTTCACAGCACATTTCACCAAAAGCACCCCCCTGCCCGCTCTACAAATCATGGCCACCGCCGCATACAGGGAGGTGTACCTCACCGAACTTAGCTCCACTGGAATGGCGTCATTCACCGACCCCCCCCCTCGGGGTGAGAAAGGTGGTGAATGAGGCGGTACTCCCCTGGAACCTGCTTAGGCACAAACCCCAAAGGAAAATGTGCAACCCCTCCAGCAGGCATACTGAAAAAAAGGGGGGGCACAATCCCCCCCAACACCATTTCCTTCCTGCTCTTTACCCTCACCTGCTCTTCATTGCCCGTGACTGACATCAGGTTCCTATTGGCCGATGTGCCCTTGACCCCCCCCATTATAGGTATACGAAAAACCCCAACGAAATCCATTAGCCAGCCACTCTGCCTCCTTTCTCTTAGGATAGCTCGCTAGCCATTTTTCTAGTGCCTGAACCCTAATTGGGCTGGGGCAAATTGCACCCTGCCGCTCCAGGCGCCCCTGGCCTAATTCAAGTCTGTGCCCCTCTGGCTGCTGCCCCCCTTCCCCGGCCACACGCCGTGATTGGGCGGGCACCACCGCACTGCGAGCATCCGTGTCGAAACTTGCATGGCTTCCTCGAACAGTACCCATGGGAATTGTCCTCCCCACAGACCAGCCGGGAAAGAACCAGCTGCCCCCAGGAACCCAGGGGGGGAGGGAGTCAACGGAGGCCCCCGCAGAACCAATTGCCCACTGTCGTGTCTTTCTCCTTGTAATGGTCTTGCAGGCGCCACATACTGCAGCCAAACATTGAATGTGGCCCATCCCCATTTATATCCGGCTCCTGTTGGGCCAGAGAACTAAAGAAGTCATCGGGTCTCCTCCACGACACCCCCACAAAGTCCGTGTATGCCCTATATACAATGACCAGATATTTCAATAAAGACACCGCCCTCTCCGGTTGCTCGTGCACAATGAACCCCATGTATATTAAATAGGCCGGCAACCAACTGCCCCAATTTCTCAGGGGCTTCTTACTCTGGGCCATCTCTTTCACTCTCTCATCTAGCTTTTCGGCCTCTTTTACATCCACCTGAATACTGAAAATAGATCAACAAACTCCCCCTTTTGGATCTATTCTTTCGTAGCCTTCGATAAGTGCTCTCCAACAGACAATGTCTCTTGCGCGCCTGCGCACCTTTTCCCGCTCGTACTCATCTTCCCGCTCACTGCGGCCTTCTTCCCCTCAGCTCCACCCCCCTCCCAGCTAACTCTAGACCTCTTCCCGCCTAACTCAGAGGCCGAACCCCTCGGAACCCCGTTCTAAGGTCCCGATGAGAAATGCTCGATCATCCCCTGCTTCGACAACCTCAGCCACATCAGGCCCATCTCACACATCGGAACGATACCCATCCCTCTATCCCCCGCCCCCCCAGAAACACCCTCTTTCTCCTTGGGTCCCGCTGGTCCCCAGGGAAAAATCCCAGAGGCCCCCAGGACCCTGGGTCGCTGGAGGCACCCCTGCCCCCCCTAACTCACCTTGTCACCGATTCGTGATCCCCCGCTCACCACGGAGCCGCTGGTCCCTTCCTCCCCTGACGTGCCCGCCGGCACAACGACCAGCTCGGCCGACGCCTCAGCCGACGACTCGTGCGTCTCCAGATCGACTTCCCCCATTCCAACCTCAGAAGGGACCAGCCGGCCTGGCGGGGACCGCCTCTTCCAACTCCATGCCCGAGGGCCCCAAAAGGTCCTGGGACGGAGGGATGGCCAGCCTCCCGCCCACCAGCTGCTGGGCCCTCTCCTCTAGTAAATGGATCGCTTCGCATCACGATCCTCTCCCTTTCTTGCCCTTCCGTCGGGTGCTGGTATTATGCGATCCAGGAACCTACGTTCCTCCCCCAGCCTCCTCCTCTAGAGCCCTCACCCTGTCCTCGAAAGTCCCTAATTCAAATTCCTTCTCTGAGGACTCCTCCATTGCTTCTCTGCCCCCCTATGATTGGGAGGCCATCTCCTAAAACCCCCTTAAACTTGCCCCCTCTTTCTAGACATAATTAGACATAATTCACTCACTGAACCGCATGTCCGCACCCGACCAGTTCCCAACCCACAAAGATTAATCTCGAACCCAGGATAATAACACCCGCACAAGACACACACCCCAACACAATTGGACCAATCCCAGCCTTCCACGCTGTTGTCTTCCGACCCGACCACCTGGGGTGGGGCGGGGCGGCAAAGACCCTTCTCGAACAGCATTCGCTGACTCAAAGGTACCCTTCTTTGCCAAACCTGGGCTGAATATGTGGTACTTCAGGCTTCAGTTCACTTTCTCTTCTGAAGCTTACATGATACCTTCTCCTTCATGTTCTCTACCCCTTAGGTCAGTGCTGCGTGGCAAGGCAATATGAGTTGCAACAACTAAAATATTTTCAAAAGAGGCTGGAATTCACTTTGGCATTCAGAAAAGAAAGGACAAAAAGAAGCAGGGAAGGAATGCTCCCTCTCTTTGTCATATACAAGAGGAAGATTGCACTAAAAAGTGAATGAATAAATGAGAAGATGCACAAGAGTGAGAATACGAAAATGAGAATATGTGTTAGAGAGAGTACACAAGACAGTGGGAATGACACATGGGTGGGGAGGGTGAGATGTGGGCATTAGGTTGGATTCCCCAAATTTCCCCTTTCTTGCTGGTTGAGTCTGATAGTTTTCTGTTGTTGTTCAGCACACAGGTAAGTCAGACCCTTTGCAACCCCATGGACTACAGCATGCTAGGCTCCTATGTCATCTGCCATCCTCCGTAGCCAGATCTACGCCCACTGTGTCAACAATGCCATCTACCCATCTCATCCTCTGCTGCCCCCGTCTCCTTTTGCCTTCAATTTTTCCCAGCATCAGAGCCTTCTCCAGTGAGTCCTCACTTCTCATTTGATAACTATAGGACTTGAGTTTCAGCTTCAGTATTTGTCCTTCCAAGGAGCAGTCAAGGTTGATTTCCTTTAGGATGGACGGATTTCTACCTAATTGCCAATAACAGCCACCTTGGCAGCATCAAGATTCTCCAATATGTTGGTACAACAAAAAAGCAACTTATTTCTGATTTTCTGAGAGGGAACTGCAGTCTCAGTAAAGTAATCTGTTGTGGAAGAAAAATTTCTTGCTTGTTTTGCTTATGAAGGAAGCTAAATGTTCTTCAGCTTATTGTTTTTGGAACACCAGTCCAAGAAAAGCTCAACTTTAATTTTTAAAGGGTGAATATTGATTCTGAAGTTTCAAGTTGATGGCACTTTTCAAAAATAGCTGCAATCTAGCAGCAGGTCTGGGGGTTCCTTGTAGCAATTTGTGGGCAACTCCCATCAGAGGTTTATTGGAAACAGAACCAGATTGAACTCCTGACTGCACTTTGGTGCTAGAGACCAGTATAATAAAATGAAAATCTAGAAGGTCATTGTCAAACATATCTGAGCAAGACCAAAATTATTTCCAGAGTAGAACCACCACTGCTTCTAAGTCTTTCCTTTAAAAGCCATGGACTGTATCATGCAGGAACTTTAGTCAGTTGTACCATAAAATCATGAATTGCTCTTCTATGTCATATTCTTGCATTCCTGATTCCTGAACACAAAAATCTATAGGCCATATAGTAAGTATTCTGTAGCTCTTTCTTTTTGAATTTCCTCAATAAACCTCTCAGGAAATAACTAATCATACAGAAATATGCACTTTTAATGATTTCTCTGGTGCTTGCATGGATTGGTAATGTCAGAAGCCATTCAGAAGAATCCAGTGGTCAGGGGTGGCTTGTGGTGGAGCAGCAAATGGTACTGAAACAGTGCATGTCAAGATAGAGTATCCAAAGCCAGGTAAGTATTATTGGCATATGAGGCTGGAAATTCTGCAAGTGCCTCCATCTCTCATCCGACTTGCAGTGGCAAATCAGTAAGCACAAATTAAATAATTTACAATGTCTTATCCTGTTACACCACACAAAATTTGCTGCCTGAAGAAGCATATATTCAAGAGAGTACACTTTTTGGGTAATAATGAGGTTGGCCCTGTCAGTGGTGATTCTATGATGGTTGGTGTAAAAGGAAAATTTGAGAATGTTGCCTTTCACTCTTCCCACATTTACATCCCTGGAGAAAAGTTATCTGCAGATTTTAAAAGACTAAAAACTGATCAAGAATTGGCTGTGCTTTGTGGTAGGCAAAGAAATATATGGAATTATAAGTACTGTAGGGACTGCAGTGGCTCAAGTGGCTAAGATGTTCACTGGAAGGCAGGAGGTCAGCAGTTCGATTCCTGAGTACTGCAGGATGGAATGACCTCCTGTCTCTGTCCCAGCTCCTGCCAACCAAGCAGTTTGAAAGCAAGAAATTGCAAGTAGATAATAGGGACCACTTTGGTGGGAAAGTAAACAGCATTCTGTTGCACTCCGGTCTCTAGTCATGCCTGCCACATGACCACAGAAATATCTGCAGAAGCAGACAGTGCTGGCTCTTTGGTTTTGAAAGAAATGAGCACTGAACCCTAGAGTTGGATATGACTGGGTTTCGAGCAAGGAAAACCTTTATAAGTACTGTAGTGTGATTGGAAACATAGAATTCCCTTCATGAAAAGTAGTGATATCACAGTTTTCTGCTTTGGTGAAAACCTTACTTTGCTTTGGTCTAACCTCATCTGCAGTCCTAGATGGTGCAGGTGGAAGAAGGATATTGACAAAATGGAATGGAATCAGAGGGATGATGACAAAAACAATTGTGTTTAGCCTGGAAGATAGATGATAAAGCAGTGCTATGATGACCTATTTCAATGATGGTGAACCTTGGCACTCCAGCTGTTCTTGAACTTCAGTTCTCAGAAATGCTGATCAGCAGGAGTGCTGACTTGGGCTTCTGGTAATAGAAGTCCAAGAGCACCTGAAGTGCCAAGGTCTAGTTTAAGCATTAGAAGAGCTGCAAACCAGATGACAGACCAAATTTGTTCTCTGTTGCTTGAAAGGATAGGACTTGAACATATAGGTTCTAATTAAAAGAAAGAAGATTTAACTAAGCGTAAGGAAGAACTGGTGTGCGGTGGTCCATGGGGTTGCAAAGGGTCAGATTTGACTGTGCGACTGAACAGCAAGGAGGAACTGTCAGATGTTATGAGTTATTGATAGTGGATCACATTGCCTCTAAATGTGATGGATTCTTCTTTGTTAGAAGTTTAGAATGTTAAAGCAGAGGTTGAATGATCACCTACCAGGAATGCAATAGTGGTATATTCCCTGCATTAGGGAATTGGACTTAATGACCTCTGAAGTCCTTTCCAACATTGTGCAATGATGACGGAGTCGTAGACCAGCACCAAGATCCTGGTGTGCGTATTTAATTATCTGCTAAAATTATATGGCTGGGTCCTTAGAAACTGACATATAGAGGTCTGAGGATTTTAAATGAAACAAAGGGAGTGTGTGTAAAATAGACTGTTTTACTACAGGCGTGGTGGTTTTTGTTGTTGTTTTTCAATGCAGTTTTGGCCCAGATTCAGCAAGCCACTTAAACTACATGCGTGAGAGGGCCCTTTTGAACCAGGACCATTATGCTGTTTGTCAGTTTGAACAGTTCCTTGGAGACACATCTCTTCCTTGCACATCGGCGGCTTTAAAATGTACGACATTTGAGGATTGAAAATTCAGAATCTGACAGATCTAGACCAATGCCTAATTTGTAAGAAAAGAAATAACAGGCATACAAATGTTCTCAGAAGCTGTGACATTTGCCTTAGAAGCATTCTGAGTATTTGGGGACAAGCTATGGATGCTCAGCGGGAAGACTTTCTGCCCGTTTGTAGATTCATCTTTCTGAATTTTATTGCTCTTTAGCTTTGCTACAGATTCCAATCTGTCTGGAGTTTGAGCAGGACATGTAAGATATGTCAAACAGAATCTCCTTAAAGTCACTATTGCATGTGCTTGACCAGGGGTGGTGAACCTATGGCATGAGTACCAGATGAGGCACTCCCAGTCCTCTCTGTTGTCGTGTGTGCCATCACTCCAGCACAGAGTTTGCCCCACCTTTTTGCCCAGCAGCCCAATGGGAGCACTTCCTACCTCCCCCAGCACAGAGTTCATCCTGCCCCTCTGCCCAGCAGCCCAATGAGGACGCTTCCTCTCTCCCCCTAGCACAGAGTTCACCTCACCCCTCTCTTTGGGCCCTTGGTCTCTAAAAGGTTTGCCATCACTGTGCTAGATATTTTGTGAGCCAGTGTTGAACTAGTATGGGTTCAGATCCGACACAGAAATGCAGCTTACTGGGCTATCTTTGGACAATTGCTCCCTAAAGAGTTGTTAGGAGGAGAAACCAAAGAAAGGGAAATGATGCTTGCCACCTTGAGCTCCCTTGAGGAAAAGTGAAAAGGGTGTAAATAATATAAATTCAAAGTAGATTCAGCTGGGAAGTGCAGGAGTGGGAATAAGGTAGATTAGGCTATATTTGTAGATATTGGGATGATTAATAATGGCTAGTCACTCTGCAGCACTGAAAAGAAAATGGCCCCCACTGTGTCTGCAGCAACTTGCTGAAATGAAAAAATCTTGAGGTAACCAGGAATGGATTTTTGCATGGAATGGATTTTTGCGTGACTAAAGATAAAAAGTGAATTTGCTAAATTCATATTTTCTTACGGAAAGTATTTTGCCTTCCAATATTGGCAAGAAGTGGACTTAGATAGTTATAATTTCTGAAGCTGTTGCTTGATTTCCATGAAGAAAAAAAGCACCCCAAACCATATGTGCATTTGAAGAATAGGTACTGTATAGCTAATGATGTATATATTTGGAAGTACAATAGGCATGCCATATCTACTGGGAATTTCAAATTATACCATGAATGTTTGAAACTGTAGATAATAGCGAACCCTCTAGTAGCTAGTTCTGGTATTGCTTCTTGGAAATATGTATGCATTATGTTTTTCTGGGATTTTTCATTTACTATGTTCAAGGCGAGGATAACTGAGACAGTGAATAACAACTATGCAGATCAGGGGCGTAGCTACCGCCGTATCTGCCGTATCAATTATACGGGGGCCATGGGGGCCCCCAACGTGCGTAAGCAAAAATTAATAAAAACTTCCCAAAAAAAATTTTATTTCACAAATGACAAAAGTAAAAAAAAAAGCAATTTCTTTTTTTCCCGCGTAAAGCGTGCGTTCAAAAGTTGGCAACAAAAGTTCAAAAGTTGGCAATCGGTTATCGCGGGCTGCGGGATTTCCCCGTTTAAGTCATTTACTTCAACGGGGGAATCCCACAATAATCGATGTACATAAGATATATTTCTTTTAATTTTATGCATTTTTTTTTCTTTTGTGAGAAACCTTTACGCTTCCTAAGGGCCCCCAAACAAATTTTTATACGGGGCCCCGCCAAGGCACACTACGCTTCTGATGCAGATATGGTGGGCCTACTGCGGACTAAGGCTCTGGAAATCAGGGACTGAATCCTCACTTGACCATGGAAACTCATTGGGGGAGTAGAACTGGTAAAACAACTTCTTAAATATCTCCCTTACTTTGAAAACCCCAATAGGGTCACTGTAAATTGGTTCTGATTTGACAGCATATAACTAATTAATGTATATTTGGAAACATAACCCTTTCTTGCTAACAAGTGTGTTAGCACGTTTCTTTTTCATTCCACCTCTAATGATTATCTGTGAACAGTTATATTTGGGAAGACTCTTTCTAAAAGGCCATTATCCCCTATGGTTTGCAGATTTGATTCCATGGTAATGCATGGAGTGCTCCTGTAGATATCATTCCCATTACTATAGATTTCTGGAACCTAAAATGCTAAGTGTCTGTTGGAGGTAAGAACATCAAAACCCCCACAGAGTAAAACTGACTACGGTGAAACTGACTGCAATTTCCATCCGCAATAGACAGTTAAAGTAAATAAATAAATAAATAAATAAATAAATAAATAAATAAATAAATAAACATTAAAAAAAATTAAAGCAACATTTCTCATTATTGTTCACAGTAAGCAGCCATTCAACAGTTGCAGGGGTCATTTTTAGCCTGTTCTCGGTGACTACAGGCTAAAAGTGAGGAGCACCCCCCAAAAAATAACCCCTGATGGTGGTCAGGAAGGAACACAGGTGGTCAGGTGAGGGTGAGGGAGGTTGGGGTTGCTTCATCGTCCACAACTTGTGGATACCATAACTAGGAGTAACCTCTAGGCAATCAAAACAGTAGGCTAGATGCTCACTTTTGACATGCTCTTACTTGATTTGTGAAGAGGTAGAAGCAGCCGCCAAGACAGTAACCAAAATAGGTATGTGCATGCTGGCTCCTCTTGTTTTTCATAAAGGATCTTTTTGTGATACAGTCAAACCTCGCATAAAGAGTGCCTCGCTTAAAGAGTAACTCGCTTATAGAGCAGAATTTTCTCTGAATGGTTGCTTTGCTTAACAAATAAAACCAACCAAAAACTCGCTTAACAAATAAATCGGGGTTCACAATCCCCCCAAGTCACAATTGGTCACTTACAATGGTGTTTCACTTAAAGAGCAAACTCACTTAAAGAGCAATCCTGTGGAACACATTATGCTCTTTAAGCGAGGTACAACTGTACTTGCAATTTCTTGCTTTTGAACTGTACATACAGTAAAACCCTGGGTTACGATGGAGGGCCGTTCCAACAGCCTCCATTGTAATCTGAAAATATTGTAACCCAAAACATCCATAGGGATTCATTGGAAAATTAAAAATGGTCCTGAATTGATCATTGTAAACTGAAACAAATACATTAAAATTTTGTAAACCGGGACAGCATTTCCATAGGATTTGCCATTGTAAACTGGAGCAAACTTAAACCAAGGTGGTTGTAACCCAGGGTTTTACTGTATATTGCTTTAGTTCTTCCCCCTTGAAGTAAAGCAGCACTTGCTGCTCATTATTGGCACATAACAAGTGAGATCCTTCATATTTATTTATTATTTATTTATTGCATTTGTTACCCCGCCCCAATCGGGAGAACCCGACTCTGAGCGGCTTACATCACATAAAATAAAAAATAAAAATATAAAACAATCTCCATCAATAAAAACATCAAAAAGTTTAAAAAGTCATCAAAAGTTAGCATCAAAAATTAAAAACAATACACAGTCCCACATTCAGACCCAGGGGTGGCAATCCATTAATTAAGCCACCTGGTAAGAGAACCCACGTTCCCGGGTCCCCAAACTTGTCCTGCCAGCCAGGTTTTTAAGCCCTTCCGGAAGGGCAGGAGCTCTGTCTGAAGGCGCAGTTCGGTGGGCAGGAGGTTCCAGAGGGCCGGGGCGGACACGGAGAAGGCTCTCCTCCTGGTGCAGGCGAGGTGTGCCTCCCTCGCCGAAGGAATAACAAGGGAGCCTCTCCAATCCGCCCTGGTGGGACGGACAGATGTTCTTGGGGTGACACGGTCTCTTAGGTATCCTGGCCCACTACCATATAGGGCTTTAAAGGTAATAACCAGCACCTTGAATTGCACCCAGAGACATACTGGCAACCAATGCAACTCCCGGAGCAGCGGTGAAGCATGAGCATAATGCCCACACCCCACCACTACCCGGGCTGCCGCATTTTGGACCAGCTGGAGTCTCCGGATGGTCATCAGGGGCAGCCCCATGTAGAGCGCGTTGCAATAATCAAGTCTGGAGGTGACCAACGAATGTGTGACCATAAGCAGAGCGTCCCGGTCCAGGAGTGGGCGTAACTGGCGAATTACACGAAGTTGTGCAAAAGCCCTCCTGGCCACGGCTGCCACCTGTTCTTCGAACAGTAGCCGTGAGTCCAGGAGGACCCCCAGATTACGCACTGGGTCTGTTTGGGGCAGGACTGCCCCATCCAGAACCAAAGATGGCAGCTCCCGGGTTAACACAGGACCCCTTACCCACAGCCACTCAGTCTTGCCTGGAAAGGACTTCCACTGCACCGCTTGGGTCCCCACGGGCGGAGATGTATACCTGGGTATCATCTGCATATTGATGATACCTCACCCCGTGGGAATGGATGATCTCGCCCAGCGGCTTCATATAGATGTTAAATAGGAGAGGAGAAAGTACCGAGCCCTGAGGCACCCCGTATTGCAGGGGCCTAGGGCTGGACTTCTCATTCTCCAGGCACACCGACTGGGTCCTGCCCCTCAGGAATGAGGAAAACTAGGACAGCACTGTGCCCTGGATCCCCAGACCCTGGAGCCTTCCCAGAAGGATGCCATGATCGACAGCATCAAAAGCCGCTGAGAGATCGAGAAGAGCAAGGACAGACGGTTCCCCTCTGTCCCGCTCTCTCCAGAGATCATCCACCAATGCGACTAGTGCAGTTTCAGTACCATATCCGGGCCTGAATCCTGACTGAAACGGGTCATTGGGGATAAGGGAAAGGGTCTCCTCTGTAAAGTCTGTCAGAATACTCTTGGAGCTCCTATGATTAGGAATCAATTTCCTGTCACAGTGAACATGCAATTAAAAGTTTCCCAATTTAAACTAACCATGTAATGTCAGACTTGTCACTCCTGCTTAATCAACATAAGTTTAACACTCCTGCCAACCTACCAGTTCGAAAGTAAGAAATTGTAAGTAGATAAATAGGTACTACTTCAGTGGGAAGGTAACAGCATTCCATGCACTCCAGTGTTGAGGTATGCCTGCCATGTGTCCACAGAAATGTCTGTAGATGCAGACAGTGCCAGCTCTTTAAACAGAGATGAGCAGTGAGCCCTAGAGTTGGATACAATTGGCTTTCGAGCAAGGGTGACTTTTACCTTTACCTATTGGACTCTTTTAGGTCAGCTGAAAGGAACTACGGAATGAATTCACCAAAAGGTGGCTTCATTTGTGCAGTTTCATGTATGCCCTAGACGAGGAAGAAACATCAGCATGAAATACTGAATAACCAGTTTCAATATTATGTAAGAACAGTGGAATTCATAGCAGTGGAATTCATCGCTCATGCACGTTAAGTAGACTTGTTCCTTTTTCTCCTAAAATAAAAGTATCAGCCAGAATCCTCTTGGGAATTAATGTTGGCATAAATCAGTGTTTCCCAACCTTTGGTTTTTGTACTTCAGTTCCCAGAAGCCTAAGTCAATTTCCCAAGGCACTGATCAGCCAGTGTACTGACTTAGGTTTCTGGGAATTCAAGTCCCCCTGTGGGGTGTGGGGCCCACCTGTGGAACCACTGGCATAAATGTACTTACATAATTTACAGCTATGAGTGGCTAATAATTATTGAGTTGGTTCTTTGGTTCCTGATCATATGGAAATACTGTATGTGACTTCCAGTGTAACCAGCAAGTAAGCAGCCACTTCTTGATTAGTGGCAATTTGCTACTTCCATTTATGTGATTACAGTAGAACCCTGTATAGCGATCGCCCCATACAGTGATGAAATTGCATAGCGATGGGGCTTGAAAGGGAAAAAGCCATTCCACATAGTGATCATTCCTATGGGAAAATCTGTACAATGATTTTCCAATGGGAAAAACCGCTTAGCGCCAAACATCATTGTATGGTTTTTCTCATAGGGAAAATCATACAACGACAAAAACCGCATAGTGATAAGCTCAGTGGAATAGGTTAAATTCACTATAAAGGGTTCTACTGTACACTTATTGCAGTGTAAACGAATGCCTGAATTCAGGACATTGCTTTTATTATGCTTTGGAAAAATTTAGTGTCATAATATGAAGGGAACATGTTGAAAAAGACAAATTCCTATAAAGGGTTAAGATAGAGGGTGTCCTTTTATTACATGTATTTTTTAAAAAATCAGTAAAAAGATAATTTAAATTGGATATAATATTATAATAATAGCAATTACACTTCTATACCATCCCATGATACATAAAGCACTCTCTGGGGGGTTCACAAGTTAATTAGCAGTTTGCATCCAACAACCTGAGTAATGTACAGTGGTACCTCGAGTTAAAAATTTAATGCATTCCAAGGCATTTTTCATGTTATGAAAATTTTGTAACTCACATTTCCCATAGGAATGCATTGAAAACCAATTAATCTGTTCTGCAAAAATTCGTAACTCGAACCATTACTTTCAATTGATTTTCATTTGTATTGTGAAAATTTTGTAACTCGAACCATTTGTAACTCAAGATACCACTATACTCAATTTGTCAACCTTGGAAGGATGGAAGGCTTAGTCAATCTTGAGCCCATTGGGTAAAACTCTGAAAGATGCTTAGATTTAGATTTCCATTTCCCCAGTGATCTTGTCCTGTTTTATGAGGCAGCTATTGGTGCATATGGTAGCTTTTCTTCTGGGTCAAAAAGCCTCCCCCTCTCCATATCACAGCCCCAGACTGTTTTACCTCCATCCCTCAATACACAATGACCAAGCGCTTAGAGCAAATTGTGTAACATCAAGTTTTAAGAATGTAAGAAGAATGCTCCTGATCAGACCAGATTCCTACCTATCCTACATTAAAAATATACAGTAAAAATACCACAGTAAGAATATATCAGTTAGTCTTTAAAGTGCTGAAGCATTTTTATTTTATTTTATTTTATTGTTTTTGTTTTTTGTTCTCTGATATGCTTATCCTACATTGTTTTCCCCAAACGACCAACTGTATGCCTAATAGAAAGATGTGAGCTTAACAACACCTTCCAGAATTGCTGTCCAGCAATTGAAATATAGATGCATGAAGAATATACAGTACTGATCGTAATATATAACCATCGCAACAACTTACAATTCATAGCCTTATCAGTTATAGCGTAGACACTTGACACTTGTCTTTTCAGTGATGCTTGGTTTCTTAAACTGGCCCAGAGGTACCAAAAGGGCACTTTCCCAAATACTAAGAGGTTGCAGAGAGATACTGAAAAGAACATGGTATCTTGATCTTAATTACCTGGGAAGGTCCATATAAGATGCCTCAAGAAACCTATTCCTATTCTATAGTAGCTCAAACTTTTCAGACTTCAAGAAAAAGCCAACAACTGTGATGACATTGTGTCCCCGACCCCCAAGGATGGTGTTGGGCTTTAAGGAAAATTTCTTAGTAAGCTTGATGTGGTGTAGCAGGTGGTGAAGGTTACAGAACCAGTACCTGGAGTCAAGAAGCTGAGTCATAGTCTGGTTTTCCCTATAAAGTGGTGATGGGAAAACCTCAGGGGTGGTGGAAAGAAGGTGAAGGTACATGGAAGTGGAGCTTGCCCCAGGGTGCAGGGTATCTTAGATAGTTTTCTTTATGTTTGGGGAAAGGGCAATGGTTTGTCTCTGGGGTATATTTTTTTATATAAAAATAAATGAAACTATGTTTTTGTATAACAGTTTGTGTTTATTGAAAAGGGTGAGTGTTGCCAGACTTTACATTTATCATTAACATTCTCTTGGCTGAGGAGGCTAAATCCAAATCTATCCTCAGGTGTTGGAGGGTTTGTTTTGTCCAACCAGGTACAAATCCAGGGCAGGTATCCCAAGTCTGGGTGCTCATTACCTGAGCTTTGGGATAGCCCAGGCTAACATAGAGTGAACGCAAGAGAGCCCGGGCAGAAGGTCCTGCATGGTAGTGTATCTCCCTCTGAATGTTGGAGGGGATCGCTTGCACAACTAGAATGCATCATTAATGCCATCCTATTCAGTAATAATGATATCTAGAAGTTGACTTGGGTGTGGAGCATGTTAAAGTGTGGCTCACATAATTTATTACTATTGGCTATGTTGGCAGGGGGATAGGTGGGAACTGAGGTCCACAACATTTGGATAAACACACATTTCCACATTTCCTATATCTGGAACTAACTGAAAAAAGAAATTGGGCCATTTATGGAGATGGTTCCACTGAATTGGAGTTAAATTTATGAAGTTATGATACATAGTGAACAGGATCTCCCAAGTATGATGATCTCAGGAAAGAGAAGCAAGTGCAATGCTCATTGAAAACTCTGATTGCCCAATAATTGTGATTCTACATGATTTTTTGAGCTCTACTACTCTTAATTGTTTTGTAAGATTGCCTTTTTTTTGGGTCAACATCCCAGAAAACATAGATTCCAAAAGAAGGGACCAATGTAAGTTCAGTAAATAAAGGCTGAGAAACATTATCTAGGAAAGGGTCTAGTAGTGGCACATAAAGCATCATGTTTCTATAGCTCAGTAGAACACCTCCTTTGGATTCAGAAAGTCCAAATTGCTCACCATCTTCCAAGAGACTGGGAATGTCCCTGTTTAAAATCCTAAAGAGCTGTTGCTACTTTGTTTAAAAAGGGTATATGAAACTTCTTTATCTCCATATTTTATAGACTACAATTTTCTCAACCCCTTGCTACTGGCCATGCTTGATTAGGCTTCTGGAAAGCAAAGTTCAAACATCTGGAGAATCAAAGGTTCCCCATCAATGGTATAAGTAATGCTTAGCAAGATAAACCAGAATGATTTGAATTAGTATAATTCATGCTCCTCCTGATCTGGCAGTTCATAGTACAGAATGATAGAATTTCAGCTTTATTATAAGAAACAGTGTCTTATTCTAGACCAAACTCTAGAGCAAGGAAGCAAATGCTGTACTGGAAGAAGTATGACACTGCAGTGAGACCCCCGATGACTAGAGAGAAATTCAGCTCAACCTCATTTATCTAATGAAGAAGAGAAAGCCAAAGAATTTCAGATAAACTGGAGTGCTAAATGCTGTACATGGATTGAATTCAGATTAGGAGTGACAGAAAACTGGAACACTAATCAGGGCAAATGCAGGTAAGAGCTTCTTTTCCATGAATGGCCTATGAGAATGAGACAGACACACTTCCCCTCTTTGAAGCTCCAGCTCCAGGAGGCTTCTGAACTAGAGAAAGCATTTGGGAGAGTACTCCTATCAGATGTATTTTGATATGCTATCACTGTTATACCACAGTTCTCACACTCGAGCTTCTAGGAACTGACCTTAGTTCTCCTACGCTCCAAGCTATTGTGCTAGAGAAGACGGCTATTGGAAAGCATTTTGCTGAACATCAGATGGCCTTACAGTTAAAAACTCTGAAGTTGGCCTGGGGAAACAAAGAAACAGGTAGTTTTATAAATTCTACTGATTCAGTCCTGACTCTTTATCACAGATGGGGAAATTTACTCTTTTTGGACTACCATCTCAAAAAATAAGTAAAGGTAAAGGTCGCCCTTGCTTGAAATCCAGTTGTATCTGACTGTAGGGTGCAGTGCTCATCTCCATTTACATCCAAAGAGTCAGCATTGTCTGCATCTGCACACATTTCTGTGGTCATGTGGAAGGCATGACTAGACACATGGAATATTGTTACCAGTGGTGGGATTCAATTTTTTTTTCTACCTACTCTGTGGGCATGGTATGGTGGGCATGGCCAGGGGGAAAGCCCTGCGTTGGACCCAAATTAGGACTACTGTACTTTATTTCAAAACTTGGATGGTTGTGGCCAGCCAAAATTTCTGCTACCGGTTCTGGGAAACGTGCTAAATCCCACGACTGGCTGTTACCTTCCCACCAAAGTGATACCTATTTATCTACTTGCAATTTCTTGCTTTCAAACAGCTAGAAGTTGGGACAGAGACAGGAGCTCACTCTGTTGTACAACATTTTGGTCTCAAATTGTTGACCTGTTGACCTTCTAGTTGTCAAGTTCAGTATCCAGGGCTGTAGCCAGAGGAGGGCTGGGGGGGAAACATCCTGAGCTAACAGCCCCCCAACCCACCCTGTGCTACCAGTGTTATATATGTGAATGTGACATTGTTGCCCCTCCTGGATTTTTTTTGCCCCTCCTGAAAAATTTCAACCCACCCCTCTAGAATCCTGTCTACGGCTCTGTCAGCATCTTAACCACTAAGCCACGGCAGTTCAAGATTTCCCCACCCATAATGGCTGGTTCTGAGGAAGGGCCACTCAGAGCCATTTATTTGGGCTAGGCTGGCTTTGAGAAGAGTAACATGGGTGGTCAGAGCTACCCTGCACAGGCTATTTCAAAGGGCAAATAATGGAGAGTGATGACTGTACTGGGCAATGCTTTCTGCACAATCCTTACCAGCTTGCTTCCCATCTTTTGTAGAGACCACCAGCAATAACTGCCAATGTCCAGACCACCTCTTTTGGATTTAGGCCTGGGGCTGATGAGGACTTTGTGTGCCAAAAGGGCTCAGGACCAGAAAGTGATACATAGAACTGGATCAGTGCTATGAGTGTCATGCTGCAATGCGGAAGGCAAATGGAAAAATGGAAAGCCACTGTATAATATTGTTCCCAGGACAATCTTCATGGCTGATCACAATGATGATAGCCAATATTTGGAATCGATTCAGTTCAAACTTTATCACGGTCAATGATCAGTGCAGATATTTGGAATCAGATAGGGAACAAGAAGAAGAAGAAGAAGGTCTAAACAAGGAGTGGAAGAAATTAAGAATTGGTTGTTATGAGTAGATTGTATCACTTCAAGTTGAAGGGGGAAGTCATATGTGGAAGTTCCCCTGTGACCAATACAAAACAAAGCACAACAACCTGAAATCTCCCGGTAAACAAGAAACTAGTATTTTGCTCTTTCTGTGGTGGTTCGGAAGTTGTTCAATGATTCAGACACTGAAATGGGAGGAGAGAGAAGGAAAGAAGGCACATTTAGAAATGAAGACATAGAAACTGCATCATGCTTAGTTAGCTTCTTCATACTTGAATTTTTGGAATAGTGGCCATGTTAGTCTGTGGTTCAGGCATATCAGAAAACAAAAAAATTAAAATAAAAAATATATAAAAATTATAAAAAAAATAAAAATAAAAAACACTGTAGCACTATATTTTATTTTGTTTTGTTTTGTTTATTTTGTTTTGTTTTCTGATATGCTTCACTAAATATATTTGTAAACTTCACATGTCACATGATTCATGAAGTCCTGATTCTTTGACTAACAGTGGATCTCCAGTATGTCTTCCCCACTTGAGATCTTTTCATGAAGCTTCAAGGAGGAAATGTGAAACTTTCTATATGTAAAGTATGTGTCCTCAAATGAACATGTGACATGGGCAGAGCTGTCTGGCACTAGAGATGTCTATAAAAGTGAAATAAGAGTTTTTCAAGTAGGACCATCATCAAAATGTGGATTATTCTTATTCAGACAAGCCCTTTCCCCTTCCTGTCTAAGTGGTCGTTTGCTGTCCGTCAATAGTCTGTCAGCATCTAATAGCCACTGAGCATCCTCATGATGAGATTGTTAGGGTCCTCTCCTTAGATTTTGTTGTTGTTCTAAAATGGTTCACCTAGCCAGTGGGTGACATGATATACAAATGGCTAAAAATCTACATGCAAGTGGACTTGATTTCTCGAGTCCATTTGCATGTGCGGAATGTCATCATGGCGATGTCTACCAATGCGTGGACCCCTCACTGAATAACGACTCCAAGGTATCCAAGTTATCTAAAATATATGTTCTCTTTAAAAATATTCACCCTCCTGTGTAAATTCCCATGTTTCGACTATGTAAACACTCATCTGTTGAAACCAATGGAAAATGTTAGTTATAACTGATTTAAGTCTCGCTAATTTCAGTGCCGCTACTCATCTCTAAGCCCAAATATGTCTGGATACAATCCATCAAAAAATAGGAGGAATGATTTTGACTATGCAAAATGTAGGCTAATGGAATTATCTTCCTTTGAAATCTCTCCTTATATAGATTATCTTCCAAAGCTCCTTAACCTCATTTATCCTCTGGAGCATAAAATATGATTATCTTTATTGTTATCTTAGCTTCCCTAAATACAGAATGATACCAGTAGTTTTCAAGAGTTTCTTTGTTTCTATATATCCGGCTTGTCTAGCTAACCATTTATGACACTCTATTGCAGTGCATGAAGAGTCCTAGTACACATAAACATGTTTTTGTCTCTTCTAAGTATGCCTTCTTTAAAATTTCATCTTTCACCATCCCTTATTTTCCATCTCCCTGGGGATTCTAGGATTAAAAAACAGAAAATTAATTATTGTTACATACTCCTTTCTGCTTGACATTTTAGATGTGAGTATATTACTTATAGCTGACACATCAATATGATTCACTAAATATATTTGTAAACTTCACATGTCTCATAAATTTGCATTTGAATAATATCCTTCTGTAGACTCACAGCAAACTAATAAAGAAGGGATGGATTAAACTTTTATTTGCTTTATTATGCACACCTTAATTAAGTCTCTCTTAATTTCTCCTTTCAGATGCAATATCTGGAAATCATTTTAAAGTGAGGAATAAATGTATTATAGGTTTATCCTAATCTGTAATGTTTCTTGCTGTTCAGAACAACCGCACGATTCATCATGTAACTTTTCAACTACAGTACTTTTCAACTACAAAGATCCATTTGATTTTTACCTGCTGCCAATGGCAAGATCTAAATTCTTCATAATTGATTTTCCATAGTTGCTTCACTTATTATGTGTGACTAATAGCTGATAGCATGAAATCATAATATTTCTGCTGGCTCCATCTAGCCCAGTCTTCAGCTATGATCAGAAATGGATCCTTGATAAATCTGAGAATGCATATATGAATAGTTTATTACGGTAATAGATTATACATGAAGATCCCTTTGAAAATTGTTCATGAGCTCTAATTTGTTTAAAATAGAGTGGCAAATTTGACCACATGAAAACTGCACTAGTTTCCAAGCTGATTTCAGTGTACCTTAAGAATGTTTCCTCTCCCTGTATGCTTGTCTGTATACCATGATCTTGTGAACACTTGCTCTTGCACAGATGCCTGCATCACTGGGGGTAAACGATAGCAACTCCTGCATCATTGACAATCTGGCAAGCTGCTACTGGAGAAAGGGGTGGAAACACATTAACTGTAGAATGCTCTTCTAAGAATGGCACATTCGGTGCCCCTGTCAGTTTAGCACCAACAAAAATTTGACTGTTGGATGTTAGAAGGGAGGCTTTTTTCAGTTGTCAATGTCAACTATTGGAAACACTAGCTTGGGTAACAACATATGTAGCCTTCCAGATGCTGTTGGATTCCACCTGCCATCACACCTAGCAGCATAGACAATGCTAAGGGATTAGGAGAGTTGCAGTTTAACAGCATCTGGAAGGCCACATGTTTCCCATTCCAGAATTAGCTATACTCGCCAAATATTATGTGTTCAGTATGGACATTATTGATTAGGCTAGGCCAGTAATGGTGAACCTCGCCACTCCAGCTGTGCTTGAACTTCAATTCCCAGAAGCCGTGATCAGCAGGAGTGCTGACTTGGGCTTCTGGTAATTGAAGTACAAGAACACATGGAGTGCCAAGGTTTGCCATCTCTGGGCTAGGGGAATTATGATTATGGTTTTCATGCTGTCAGGCATAAAAAATGCCTTGATTTTGGTATTCTCAAAATGCTATGTGTGTGAAGTTAGAAAAATATTACTTTCTCTCTTTTGTGTTAACTTCTGCTATGTTTTCTGGGGTCAATTTGAATGATGCATTTAACATGTAATTAAAAGCAGAGCTTTCTTCAAGAAGGTGAAAAATGTCATCTATTTTTTGAAACACAGACTTTCCCTCTCCTTTGCTGCTGTAGTCAATGGGTATTTTGCTTGATGTAGCAACATGAGGAAAGATTCTTAATTGGCAGCAATTCACTGCCAAAATTTACACTGATGGCGTTATACTGGCTTGCAAGGTTTTGGCCACCAAGTGAAGAAAGCTTCTATCCTGCTTTCCAGTGTGGATTGTTTTATCGATTGGTATTTTGGAAGATAAACATGAGGCTACTTTGCAGTTCTCATTGCTGAGACATGCATCTGAGGAAATCCCAGTGCTGGAGGGAAAAATGTTCATTGCAGGGAAGAAACCCTATTTGTTTTTTTTTATTTTATTATTAATTAGCATAAATAAAAATTCATATAACCATCTAGTAAACAATTAACAAACATCTAATAAACATTGTGCCCCTCACCCCCACTGGCACAATTTGGGAGTTATGATTTACTTCCATGGAACCTCTTCCAAAATTGTAAAGACTCTTGCAAGGAGCCTTATCATTATCATCCTTTATTAGTACAAAACTCATAAATTCTTTCCTATATATTCAAATGTATCCCTCTATAATGGTAACGGTAAAGGTTGCCCTTGCTTGAAATTCAGTCATATCTAACTCTAGGGTTCAGTGCTCAGTTCTCTTCAAGAGCCAGCACTGTCTGTGTCTGCAGACATTTCTGTGGACATGTGGCAGACATGACTAAACGCCAGAGTGCACAGAATGCTGTTTACCTTCCCACTGAAGTGGTATCTGTTTATCTACTTGCAATTTCTTGCTTTTGAACTGCTAGATTGCCAGGCGCTGGAACAGAGACAGGGGCTCTCTCCATTGTGCTGCACTCGGCTCTCAAACTGCTGACCTGTCATCCTTCCAGTCATCAAGTTCAGCATCTTGATCACTAAGTCATCACAGTCCCACTATCCCTATTTAATACCCCTTTCTTAACTTTTAAATTGCATGTCAGCATATCATTAATAGCTACAAACCCTACTTGAATCTTAGGTCTTCTCTTGAGGTTGTCAGAGCCGGTATGTAATGTACTGTTGCCATTGCTGATGAATTCCAAGAAGAAGTTTTTTTTCAGTCACCCATAATTGGGGAGTCAAGAAGTGTGCCAAAACTAATTCTTACCCCCATCTTCACAAGCTTATTCTTTGGCTCTTTTCTTGCTTTTTTGTAAACCTTTATAAAGCAAGTTTTACAGGTTATTTGAAGGGGACATCTTAAGCTAGGGCTTGTCTTTTGTGTTGCTGACATAACTCTTCTTCCTCAGGAAGATGCTGTTCTGGCAAACCCTGCTATCCTTCTGGCGGGATGTCATCTGTCAGAGAGAACATTAAGTCATTTGTGATGGAGGCCAAGCCTATTACAATCGGATCCATTTGGGGAATATAGCATGCACATTAAAAAAGAGGAAAAAATTAAAAATTGACCTAGTCCTTAATGTTAAGAGCAAGAACAGACTTCCTGTACTCAGCAGTTCCATTTAGAAACAAGCTGGCTAAATGGCTATTTTGCTTGCTTAGTAGCATTCCCAAGAGGCAGCCTGCCATCCATGCCAGTGCATTTACTCTGTCTATTGACTGCAGCCTCATCAATTTTTCTTCTTGTCAGGGAAGGAAAAAGTTAACCAAACACATTAATAATTCTGATTAACTGCAAATGGCTTAAGCTCAGAGATGTCCCTGCTGGGCAATTACAGGTACTAGCTTTCTCCTCCACTGTAACAGAAGAAGTATTGCTTTATGTTCATGACGGGCAATGATTCTGCAGTGACTTAGTTCCTAACATGCAAATGTCTGAGTGCCAGACAATCTCCTTTGGTAGAGGGAAAACTCCTACATCGCTTCCTGGCCCACCCAGTGGACAAAGTACAAGACTCCCACCCTTTTCTGCCTTCATACAAATAGCGGGGTGGAAGACAGAAGTAGACTAGATGAGACATTAGATTTTTATAATAGTTACCAAGAATCCACTCTCCTTCAGTCTTCATATCCTCTGCTCCTGTGACATGCTGTCAGGCCTACCTATTATGGGTTATCCATCTGTAACTTTTCACCAAAGTGATGGTAACTTTTAGATGTTCTGTCTTTTTTCAGACAACCAATTTATTATACATGATAAATGTAGCAATAGATTTTTTGGGGAAGGGGACTTTGTATCATTGGTTCTGTGACAGATCAATTGCTCTATAAAATGCTTTTTTAAAAAAGTCCCACCCATTGATCTCTCACAAAACCCTTGTCCAACCATATATCCAACCACACATATAAGCATAGTATACCCAAAAATATTTTTGCTGAGTTACAATTTTTCTGGATACAGTTCTTCAGTGTTTAGGAATTTTCTTTCTTTCTTTCTTCTTTTCTTCCTTCAGGAGACCCAAAGCAGCTCACGATTAAACCTATACAATATTCAACAGTTTAAAAATGCCAAAGAAACTACATTAAAAATAATTAAACCCTTATCAATATTAAATCTAATGATTAAAAATATTTTTTAAAAGTTTAAAAGTTGTTGTTCTTGAGTTGTTCCCACTGAAGTGGTACCTGTTTATCTACTTGCTATTTCTTGCTTTTGAACTGCTAGATTGGTTGTTGATTGTTCTTGTACAGTTGAGTCCAACCCTTTGTGATCCCATGGACAATAGCACACTAGGCTCAGCTGCCATCCTCCATAGTACACCCAGATCTACATCCACCGTGTCAATGATGCCATCTAGCCATCTCATCTTCTGCCATCCCCTTCTCATTTTGCCTTCAATCTTTCCTAACATCAGGGCCTTCTCCATTGAGTCCTCTCTTCTCATTTGGTGGCCAAACTACTTGAGCATCAGCTTCAGTATTTGTCCTTCCAATGAGCAATCAGGATTTATGTCCTTTGGGATTGACTGATTTGATCTCTTTGCAGTCCAGGGGACTCTCAAGAGCCTCTTCCAGCACCACAGTTCAAAGTTATCTATTCTTCTGCATTCAGCTTTTCTTATGTTTAATTCCTGTCTGAAAAGGAAGACCTTTGCCTTGATGACAGAAAGACAAGAGGTAGGGGCAGTGCATTCCAGAGTTTTCCCCACCCCTGGGGGCAATTTTAGAATGACTTCAGCGCAACTGGATTACTATGGCTAGAGAAGGATATTCCCAACATTCTAAGGAGAATAATAGTTTTGTGTCAGAGATTACTCTGGGTTGAAAGGATTTTTAGGGGATGCCCAAATGAGACTCTTTTCATGTCCTCAAATGCAGTTCTCGGGTATCAAAACCCAACCTTCCAGCCTCCAGCTCAGTGTCTTACCACTAAGCCACTGGGGGAAGCTGCATTCTAAGGATGAATTCCAAAGATAAGAAGGAATGGGGAGCGTCTGACGTTATTTGCAGCACAGGTCAAGCCAACATGATGGTCCCCATGTGTTATGGACAAAACTCCCTAGAACTTTTTACTATTTGCCATTGTGGGTGAGACTATGAAGCTGTAGTCCAAAATATCTAAAGAGTACCAGGTTAACTGCTGATGGCTTTAAAAATGGAGAAGGAGCATTCATTTTGTAGTTTGAACCCAGCACCTATACAGAACAAGGTTATGCAAAAGGAAGCTTATTATTGTACCTTGTGACTACTTCTATTTCATACCAAATAAACAAAAAGTGACAATGAATGATGCAGCTATCCTTCCATAGAATTATTTTAGTGATATCTTAAGTCATGGATGTCAGCTCAGAGTGATTTGTGCAGTTACAGAAGCAATTGTGTAGGACATGGAGATGCATGGAGCTATTATTCAAAATCTACTGTTTATTTATTTAAGAATGGGTGAGGAACAATAGAGATTTGGGGGCACCAATGCAGATAGCAAATGATCTGAACCAATTTGTGCAAGTGGAAGCAGAGGAGATAGACAGATAGTTAGATGGACCAAAGGGTATTTTCTTTATTTCACACTCATACTTTCTCTCTCTCTCTCTTTCCTTTGTCAAGCCAGGTTTTATTAACATAGCACAACTTTCTTTTTTGGACCAGATCACAGATGGTCACTTGTTACTCTTGAGTGACCCAACATTTACCAGCAGCACTTTAAGACTGGGTGGGGGGGTGGGGGTGGAGGTAGATGCTACTATGAACTATACATTTTATGTGGAAGAATGTTCAGTATGATATCTCAATGGGTAACCATAGTGCAGAACTACCTGGTGATTATCCTATTGTGATGAATCTTTCCAGGCAGAGCTCTCCTAAATTCATATAACTCTTTTTTCTGAATGTGTTTTCCATAGTATCTTCCGATGAAGTCAAGATTGTTTTTCTTTCACAGCCAAGACTAGTTGTTTCAAGAAAAGAAACCAGTTTCAGCAACTAGTTGAACTCAATTACTATACATAATTTCAGTCAAACTTTACAAAAAGTGAATTTGCTTCAAATATTAAAAGTAATTTTAATGCCGTTGTTTAAAGTGTGTTAAGTTTAAATATTGACATCAAACGAAGAGATGCAAACTAAATGCAATGAATAATCTGTCACTGTGTTTTTGTGTCAGAGATTATTCTGGGTTGAAAGGAATTTTTCAGGGGATGCCAGAATGAGGCTCCTTTCATGTCTCCCATCATGCAGATCTCAGGGGATCGAACACCATCCTTTCAGTCTCCAAGCAGAGTGCTTTTACCTACTGAGCTACCGGGGAGCAAAGCACTGTGCCTGGACCCTGAAAGGAAGGGTTTTGATTCCCTGAGAGCTGCACAATAGGGGACATGAAAGGGGACATGAAAGGAGCCTCCCCTGCAAAAAACAAACAAACAAACAAAAAACTTTCAACCCAGAGTAATCTCTGTGACATGAAAACAACATCTATCACTATCATCTTAGAGCTGCAGAGCTGGAAGGAAGCCTATGGCTCATCAAGACCAACCCCTATGAAAAGAGACACACCGGGGGAGGGGGGGAATCAAACACCCAACCTCGGGCTCCCACAGCCAGATATCCAAACCACTGAGCAATCTAGCAGTTCAATTAAAGAGAAATTTCAGAGGTTTAGGTATCTTCCTGAAGAGCTGGCTAGCTCAATGGATTAAATATCACTGTGGATCTAGAGGTTGGAAGTGCAAATTCCCCACTGTGCCTCCTGTAAGAAGAGCCAGTGGACTGTGTGACTTTTGCCAGACTACACAATCCTTGAGTGCTCCTAGCATATGGGAATGGTAAACTATTTCTGTGTATTTATCTAGAAAACCAAGGAAACAGCCACCGTAAGTTGGAATTGACTTGATGGTGCACAATTTTTATTATTAGAGGAGAAAGAAAGTCATATACAGTTGTACCTCGCTTAAAGAGCATAATGCGTTCCACAGGATTGCTCTTTAAGCGAGTTTGCTCTTTAAGCGAAACACCTTTGAAAGTGACCAATTGTGTGTGTGTGTGTGGGGGGGGGATTGTGAACCCCGATTTATTTGTTAAGGAAGTTTTTGATTGGTTTTATTCGTTAAGCAAAGCGACCATTCAGAGAAAATTCTGCTCTTTAAGCGAGTGACTCTTTAAGCGAAACGCTCTTTATGCGAGGTTTGACTGTATACCACTTTATGCTTACTGTAAAGGAGATGCTGTAGAAAAGGCAGAGTTAATTCTCACTGAGAGATGTCTTTTTGGGAAGAGAAAATGGTTCATATTCAAGGTCTCACTTGTTCATCACAGGCCTTATATTGGCTCCAGTTCTATTGGTTTGGAGTTAGTTCAGCACCGGAATCCTTTGTTAGGAGGAGTAACAGCAATAGGTTGCAGAATAGCTATGCTAGCAGAAACAGGACAAAGATGGAAGCTTCCTGTCTATTGCTTTGTACTTTTATAAGCATTATTTGCATTAGGCAGCAATATTCTACTTCAACTGATGCATAGACTGGATATGGAAAGTGTAGAATACATTATCTACAAATGAGTAAGGTAAAGGTTGTCCTTGCTCGAAAGCCAGTCATATCCAAGTCTCTTTACAGACAAAGAGCCAGCACTATCTGCATTTGCAGATGTTTCCATGGGCATGTGTCAGGCATGATTAGACACTGGAGTGCATGAAATGCTGTTTACTTTGTCACTGAAGTGTTCTCTATTTATCTACTTGCAATTTCTTGCTTTTGAACTGCTAGGTTGGCAGAAGCTCACTCCGTCATGCAGGACTCAGGTCTTGAACTGCTGACCTGTCAACCTTCCAGTTGAGAAGTTCAGCATCTTAACCACTAAGCCACTGCAGTCCCTACAAATGAGTACAGTCCTGTAAAAAATAAATATGAAACAAATGAGCACATCCTGACAGTACAGAAATAATGCATCATCCAGTCAACCGACAAGAGAAAACTGCTTGAAATATTAAGTCCTTCTTGATAATATAGTATCAAGATCAAAGGTCTAATAAAGATGACTCATAAAGAGGTGCTTTTTCTAGCTTTGTGTCTTCTTTGTATCCACGATTTTGAATCCCAGCAGCTACACGGAAACTGTTTGATCTGGGATTCTGTTTCCAGTTTGAATATGAACCAAGAAGCTTCCAATTCCTCAGACTACAATTGATAAATATCCCCCTAAAGTACTTCTGAAATCATGAGTACTTGTTATTCTCCAAAAGAGGAAGAAATGCAGCTTTCTATTAACTGTTAAGAGCAGTGATTGGCATAAAAAAAATTACTACCACAGTGTGGGTGGGGCTAACTCTGTGGGCAGGGCCAAATATGTGGGCGGGGCCAGATATGTGGGGATGTGACTTGCTGGGGGTGGCCATGTGATCTAGTCATGCCTGCCACATGGCCATGAAAACATCTGCAAACACAGACAGCACTGGCTTTTGGGCTGTAAATGGAGATGAGCACTGCACCCTAGAGTCAGATATGACTGGCTTTTGAGCAAGGGAGACCTTGAACCACTTGCAAGGACAAAACCTGACATCAAATTTGAATACCAACCAGGGATCTTCTGTTATTAGGTAAAGGTTGCCCTTGCTTGAAAGTCAGTTGTTACCAACTCTAGGGTTTAGTGCTCATCTCTGTTTATAGCCAAAGAGCCCGTGGACTTGATCCACAAAAGCTTGCATTAAAATACAGCAGTTAGTCTTTAAGGTGTCACAATGTTTTTGTCTTTTTGTTTTGTTTACTCTCTGATATGCTTGCACAGAATAAAACTTTTTAAATGGTAGCTGTGTTAGTCTGTGTTTCAAGCATATCAGAGTAAACAAAACAAAAAAAACCCCTCAGCCTGCTCCAGACCTTCTCTTCCCCTCCATCCCTGCATGCACACACCATCCCTCTCCACACCCATCCAAAGGCCAGAGAGAGAGAGAGAGAGAGAGAGCAAAGAAAACAAAACAAAAATGCACAGACTTACCCAGAAGGGGCAGGTGTTGGGGTGCCTGGGTGGCGGCGCGTGTCCCTGCTTGGCCCAGCTGTGTTGAGTGGCTCCCTCTTCCTCTTCCCCCTGGGACCATGGGATGGAGGAGACAGGAGCATCTTCATCTTCCTCCTCCTGGGACCAGGGGGGGGGGGGCAAGGCAGGACTGCCCAAGTGGCTGCAGCATGGCCTGGCTTGGCCCAGGCCAGGCGTGTTGAGCACTTCCTCCTTCATCTCCCCCCTGGGACCATTGAGGGGGGAAGAGGCAGTAGTGTCTTCCTCTTCGTCCTTCCCCTGGGACGAGGCGGTGAGGCAGGACTGCCCAAGTGGCTGCAGCGTGGCCTGGCTTGGCCCAGGCCAGCGGCGTTGGGTGACTCCCTTTTCCTGCCCCCCCTGGGGCCATGGGAGGGAGCAGGAGAATCTTCCTCTTCCTCCCCCTGGTACCAGGGAGCAAGGCAGGAGTGCTCAAGTAGCGGCAGCCTGGCCTGGCCTGGCCCAGGACAGCAGTGTCAGGCGGCTCCCTCTTCCTCTCTCCCCTGGGACCATGGGGGTGGGATGCGGCAAAGACAGGAACATCTTCCTCTTCCTCCTCCCCCAGGACCCGGGGGGGGGCAAGACAGGAGTGCCCAAACAGTGGCAGTATGGTCTGACCTAGGCCAGCCGTGGCAGTCTCAGGTGCCCCCCTCTTCTTCCTTGCCTCCCGGGAGAAGGGTGGGCTGGGGAGGTGGGCTGGTGGCCTCCCCCTGCTCCCACAAATATGTCCCAAGGGAGGGCATGGTGCTTTAATGGCAATGGCGTGTCATCATGGGAGCAGGCAGGGGGGGAGGCCGTCAGCCCACCTCCTCACTCTACCTTGACATGGCTCCTCCTGTTCCCTGGCTTGGCGGCAGCAGCTCGTCCTCATCTTTCCTCGTGGCTTCTGGTCATGGCCAGAGTGTGGAGAGAGGAGGAGGAGGAGGTGAGTGGGGTGGGGTGGGGAGATGGACGTGGCCAGCCAGTTTTGCTATTGGTATGCACGATCCGGTGCAAACCGGCTGATGCCCACCACTGGTTAAGAGGAGTAAAGATTTCTATTTAACTGCTCCCATCCTTGTGAAAGTTTGTCATTGGTATCTTGAGTGAAAAATAAAAATAAATAAATAAATAAATGCCTAAGCAGCAGAAGAAGAGAGAAGGAAAATAAACATATCTCACTTTCTCTAGACATCAATAGTTTTGAAGCAGGCAGGCTTGAGGTTAGTAAAGCTACAGAGAGTAGAAATGGCTAAAGTATTGGAGATTCTGAACCATGCATGGATACTCAATGTTAAGATAAGAAGACAAAGGAAGTGAAATTTAGGAATTGCCTTAATCTGGTGGGGAAATGGAGAAGAGAATGTCACTGCCACTAAAACCAGGAAGTGCATTTTCTCTATTTAAGAACTGATTCAAAGTCAGATTGAAACTACTGTACAGTATTCCTAAACATAATATGGGAAGAAAAAAAGGCTCCATTATTTCTGGAAATAAAGGATATAATTAAGCGGAATATTTAGAAAGTTAAACAGAATTAAATACAGAAAAATTGGAAAAATGTGACTGAAATCAAAACAGAGATATATAAAGCATTATCACAAATTAAAGATAAAGTAAAATGCCAGGCTCAGAAGTTAAGCTGATTAATAGATGAGTCAGGGTGAATGCAAGTCAGTTCTACCTGCGTGAAGTAAATTCACTGAAATTGATGAAAAACTTATCTGGAAGATAGAGGGTGGAGGGAAAATGTCAAGCTACATGGATTTCTGGAGGGGGAGTTAAAGACAAAATGAACATTACAGATGAAATTTTGAGTTAAAGCAGGAGCTTCGAGACTGTATTCTCTGGGAAAGGTTTGGATAGATTGGTTTGATTAAAGTTCTCAAAGAATAACACAACAGTATTCAGATAATTCTGCAGCAAGGTTAGAAAATGATGGGATAACAGAACAGATTTCTTGGCTGAGAAACTAGTCAGGGATGTCTTCTTCCCCCTGTTCTGTTCAATCAGAAATGTTGTTTTTTTATTTATAACAAAAAGGAACAGGATAATATTTAAAAAGAATTGGATGTTAATATTATAATAATAGAGTAATCATGGATGTTAATAAAGGCAATTATGTATTTAAGGATAAATAATCCAAGTACAGTAATGTGGAAAGACTGAAAGAAGAAAATTGTAAAATATTAAAGGAAGTAATTCTGAAGAAACTTGTTGATTTAAGGAAAAACTGGATTGCTGTGGGTGGCAGAATTGCAGCAGGGAAAATGAAGGCATTGCCCAAGATATTCTTTAATTTAGGATGTTACTGATTCAGATTAGTGAGGAAAAGTTAAAGGAATGGCAAAAAATGATAAATAAATTTTATAATGCAGATAAAAAGTCAATGGTTTATTAGAGAAGATGGTGTTAATCTCAAAAAGGTGGAGATTTAGGAATTTCTAACTTAAGGTTATACAGTATTATATAAAACATATATCAGATGCAACACGTTATTTTAATAGATTAATTTCGTTTAATATGAAAACACAAGAATTACATTTGAATTTCACAAATATTATTTTCTTTACAAGACAATAAAGATATAGTAAAAGATTGAAAATATCTTCCTTAAAAATGTGTCGACAATTTGGAATAGATACAGAAAACTATTTATTCCACCAGCCTCTGGTGACAGAGTTGGACATATTCCCAGAAAATTTAAAAAGATTGATTGAAAAACTATTAATAAAGAGACAAGTTTTCGGAAAAAAGGACTGGTTGGAAAAATAAAGAATAAATAACAAATAAAATAAGTGTTAGGCAAAGATGAAGTATCATGGTACAATATTATTCAGTTAGAACAGTATACAAAGAATTTGATAGAAAGAAATGATAAATGTAGGGAACTATGCAAAACAATCAGCACCTCATAGGTGGTGTTTGTTGTTGTTGTAGATGTTTGTATGCTGCTCTATCTGCCGAAGCGACTCAGAGCGGCTAACAGCATAAATCATAAAATATCACATATCAAAGTATCACATATCAATAACATATCAAAGTATCACATATCACATACATTTCAAGAAATCCCCCGTCACAATTACAAAATTAAGACATCATAAATACATTTCAGAAACACTTCAAAAATGCTTTGAACAGTTCACAAAAATCACAACTCTACCCCACTCACTAAGTCCATTTCCCTGCTACTTCTTTCCTTCTCAGCCAAGCTGGCTGGTCAAGCATCCATATTGGTGGTGAAGGAAGGAAGACCCACACAGCTGTTCCCGCTCTCCCTGGTCCGAGGCCAGGCGAGAGCAGCGCCGAGTCCGGAGGGGCGGTGGCAGCAACTCTTCTTAATGCCGCCAGCGCCACTGCAGGTGTTCCTGCTCTCCCTGGTCTGAGGCTGAGTGCGAGCAGCACTGAGTCCGGAGGGGCGGTGGTGGTATAAGTTGAATAAACAGGGTGACAAAATGCAGCCTTGTCTTACTCCTTTTCCTATTCCAAACTACTCCATCATATTCTGTCCTAACTGATTCTTCTTGACTCATGTACAGATTTCTCATGAGGCATATAAGGTGTTCTGGTATTCCCATCTCTTTAATTACTTGCCACATTTTGTTGTGGTTCACACAGTCAAAGGCCTTCATGTAGTTTATGAAACATAAGCAGACTTGTTTCTGATATTCCTTGGTTTTCTCCATGATCTAACGTATGGTGGCAATGTGGTATCTAGTCCCCCTGCCTCTTTGGAACCCAGCCTGCACTTCTGGTAATTCTCTCTCTACGTGCTGCTGAAGTCTATCGTGTATTATCTTGAGCATAACCTTGCTAGTGTGTGGGATGAGCGCAATTGTTTGATAATTTGAACATTCTTTGGCATTGCCCTTTTCTGGGATTGGAATGTATACTGATCTTTTCCAATCCTGTGACCATTGTTGTGTTTTCCAAATCTGCTGGCATATAGAATTTAATAATTTGATTCCATCATCTTTTAGGGCTTTGAAAAATTAAGCTGGGATACTTGTGTAAGGGGGGCAAATACAGATCTTGCCCCCAACTCCCTTGTTTTTCCTACTTTAGTTATTTTGTACTGAGTGGATGTTAGCTGCTTATTTCCAAGTTGGCAGGAGTGAGGAGCAGACGTTTGCTGGCACTTGCTTGGAGAGAGAGGGGTTTTTTTTACTCCACATTGGAAATCAGAATACAGACAACTGGCTTCTGTGCACATGATACTCTCTTATGTTTAGAACATCTTTATTCAGATGTCTCCTGCTTCCTTTTAAATCCTCTGGAGTACAAATGAAAGTATCAGCTCAAACAACCAATTCTGAGGTAGGGAAATAGCTTAGAGGAAAGTCTGCCAGCTTTTGACTCAGGATAATTAAAACAAAAATGGCAATTAATACTATTTGGAGAACTACTGGCTGTAGAATCTTTACCCAGTAACAGGAAGTTCTGGAAGATGCAGCCCAAAGAGTGATGCCTACCAGGCTCTTAGATGATACCTGCCCAACTGCTGCTTCCCCCAAGTTGTTTCACATACATTCAGGCTCACATATCTGCTTTTTCTGAGGCTCAAGAGATATCTGTGAACCCAGCACAGTAAATTACATTGTCATGCTGGATAGAACAGAAAGAAATCTCAGGGAGATGAGTGCCAGAGCCTCTTGAGACAGAACTGAGATGAAAATAGGTTGTAAATTAGGAAACTGGAAACAGGGGTGGAGAGATGACACATTTAAAATTCTGTCCTTGACATTGATGCAGAGGCACCATTGCCTTGGCATCAAGAAGATAACTTCTCCTGTTGATTTATTTTTTCAAACAGCTAAGCTTGTTATTACTTCAGAGAACAGACCTGGTGACCCACCAAACTGAACAAAGCCCATTAACCACGGAGCCTGTCTTCCAGGTGCTTAACAACTTTTCTGTTTCCAGCACTTTGGCAAGCATCAAATGCAAAAAGTTTAGAATCCTTGTGGGTCACCTTACGTGATGTGACAATTCACATGCAGTACCATCTTCTCTCAAATTATACACATAGCTGTTTGGTGTATATTCAGAGCTCTGGTTTTAATTCCAAGCAACAAGATAACCAGTGAAATCAACCCTCAGATCTGACCTTTTTGCTGTTAGTCCAGAAGAAATCAAAAATAATTTTCAATCTAATCTCAAATGAAAAACCTGATCTAGCATGTGTAAGTGAGACCTGAATGAGCTCCGAAGGGGGAAGTTGTCCTCTTTCTCTCCCAGATATGTCATCCAGATCTGATGGGCAGGAAGGGATTGTTGTTATTGTCTATACAATTTCCATCAAAATCAGCAATCTCTGCCTTGTCAAGCCCAGGTTTTGAGTGTCTCTAATTGTCATTGGATCAATGAGACAGAGTGGGGATAGTGTTCATGTATCTTCCTGCCCATGACCCAGCACTATCCCTATCAGAAGTGGAAGACTTTGTCTCAACAGAAGACCCCTGGAGTATTTTTACTAAATGGCTTTAACATCCATGCCATGCTCAGATAGATGTTGTTCATTCAACCTGAGAATTCATGGACACCATGGCATTCATGGGCTTGGTTCAATATATTTCTGATCCTACAAGTTTATAATACCAGTCCTTTATATCATTTTTGGCTGTTGCCATATAGATGCACATTTTCCTTTTTTTCTTCTTTATTATTATTTTGTTATGGGTGCAATGGTGGGTAGCAAAAGGTTTACACACACACCCGGGAGGGGAAGTAGCAAAATTGGGCAGCCTCTGGGCAGGGTGGTGGTGAAATTGGGTGGACACACCCACCTCCCTGCCCCGCCCCATCAGGTTTTGTCCCTGCAAGTGGTTGAAGGTCTCCTTTGCTCAAAAGCCAGTCATATCCGACTCTAGGATGCAGTGCTCATCTCCATTTACAGCCACAGAGGCAGTGCTGCCTGTTTGCAGATGTATACATGGCCATATGGTAGGCCGTGAGGAGCAACAGCTGCGGGACCCGAGCGGCGATAAAGACCTCTGCCGCCGCCGCCGCCTTTTGCCGGTCTCTCCCTCGGCCAGCCGGCCTCGAGGAGCAACAGCTGCGGGACCCGGGCGGCAGGCAACCATGGCCATCTCCGCCCTTTCCCGCGTACTCGCGGCATCTGTCCGGAGGATGGGTTTGTAGGGGACCGATGGCAGGAGACTCAGCCAAAAGACGCTACCCGGCTGTGCGGGTGGCCGCTGCACAGTGACATTTACAGCTGAGATGAATGGCTGCGGTGGCGTTCAGCCTTGGACTCGTTCCACCTGCCCCCAGGACTGCGCCCTGCTGGGGGGCTTTAAGAGATGCTGTATGGTGGACGGAGAGGCTTGTTACCTGTCGTGGTGCTTTGTTTAATTTTGTTTAATTCTGTTTCTTTCTGTAAATTTGAATGATGTTTATCGAATTTTTTGTTACTGTTTATTGAATTCTTTGTTACTGTAATAATATCTATGCTTTGGTATTCTGTAATGCTGATATCGACTATTATGATTTATTGATATATTGTCTAGGAACTTGTAACTGTAATTTTACTGTAGTTTTATATGTATTGTAAACCGCCCTGAGTTGGCTATGCCAAGTAGGGCGGTATAGAAATTGAATAATAATAATAATAATAATAATAATAATAATAATAATAATAATAATAATAATAATAATAATAATAATAATAATAATAATGACTAGATCGCCCATGACGCAGGCTCCGCCCATGAGTTAGGCTCTACCCACTATGTAGGCTCCACCCATGGTGTGGTAGCAATCTTTTTTTGCTGCCCACCACTGTATGGGTGGAAGATGGTGTGATCATGCACATTTAAATAGGTACTCAACCTAGTTTAGTGAGTTGCCGTGAATCAGATGGCATAAATAAGTAAATTAGTCAGTCAGTCAGTCAATCAAAGTTCTTTCCCTTTATCATACCGACTGCGTTCTATCGTCAACTGCAACTTGTATCTGAGAATGTATTTTTCCTGAAGCAGGAAAAATGTCATTGGCATGAATTTGTTTAAGGTGGATCCCAGCTTGCCATGTACTGACCCACACACTATGATCATTGAGCCATCTCCTATGGCACATATGAAATGAGACATGCAGGATTTAACACCAGGACTGCAATGGACTGCTGCAGTCTTGAGGATGTTATCAAGGTGCGCCTTCACAGCCAGTCCATCTGGCATGGCCTCTTCCACCTCCATGACTGTTGGGAATCAGAGTTCCTCCTCTGCTCATTTTGCCGTTTGGTCCAATATGCTGGTTTCCAATGGCATTTCCTCGACTAGGGGGACCATCACCCCACCTAAAGGGGCTTATCCCCCCTGTAGCCATTGGCCTCTTTAGGGAGTCAGGTTAGTTAACTGCAACTTGACTTCGGTTTTGAGTCACTGGCTGTACAGCCTACTCTACTCCATTACCGTAGCGGGATGTCGAGCCAGGCATGTATATGCAGGTCACAGTCTTTTCAGAAATACAAACTCAAGACACCAGAGATGAACCTTAATTGCACAGTTACAGCAGTTTGATACTGCTTTAGCTGCTGTAACTGGTTGAGCAATTAAATCCATGGCCTGAGCAGCTCTTTAATAGAGACTTCCAAGTACACCATCAAATTGAAAGTCACTTGATCTCACAAACTGAAGTCAAGTTGGATGAAAGGCTATCAAACTGTGATATACTGGTATAGTGCAGATATATTCCAGATCAACCTAATCAGCCTACACAAAACACGATACTAAATTTATTAGCACAAATGTGTTCCATTGTAGGTTATTTCACCCTCCCCATCCAACTCTATGATAAGGTTATGGAGAGTAAGAAAATATAAAAATATGTGTAATTTTTCTTTTGTGGATCATTATCTGATATTAGGAAGCAGATGACTTGGGGGATAGCTTCCTCAGATATGGCATTTTATATTTTGAATTTATCCCATGAAGAAATTTGCCTCATGCCAGCTCTGATGACATTTTGGTGCTAAATAATTTCTCCTTGTTATACCCTTATATTTTATAACTACTTCTAGGAAAATGTTGGGTTTTTTAAAATTGTTATCTTTATCACTCTGCAGGATTTTAATGAGTTTATAATTTATAAAGAAATATTGTGATTTTCTTCTATTTTTCATGTTAATGGTTCTGTAATTTCTTTTTCATTGGCATGATGTTTAAAAAGAAAACAAGGCAGCTGCCTATAATGTCAAGAGAATTATGAAGTTAAAAAAAAACCCATTTATATGGTTAGATCAATTTTGTCTGTGTTAAAGAAATCTCTGTCATGGGAGGAAAGGAAGTCAGAAGTAATGGAAGAAAGGATTTCCATCTCTGGTGTCCTGACAGGAAATACTGGAATGAATTAATATAATTCATGACCTTATCTTCTGCTTGCCAAGGCTAAGAAGCCTGTTGATTTGGGGTGCTTTTGATTATAATTCCTATAAACCCAACCAAGCCTCACCATGTTCAGAGATCATGGAAACCCTAGTCCAAAACATCTAGATAAGACCAGGTTGGACATATTTGACCTACACAACCCACAGAGCTCCAAATGAAAATTGAATGGAATACTCTCCTAAAAGAGTAGGTGACTTCCACAAGTCATGAGACTCAGCTCACTCATCTCTGGATCCTAAAATGTTGTGCTTGCTCCTGCACACTCCAACCCTATTGTTTTCATTTTTTAAAAAATGCTTTTTAAACTGAAAAATCCTCCTTCTGTCATCTATAACCTCAAAAATGTGAGGTGTAGGGAAGATGGGTCATAGGACTCCTTCGGGATACATTTAAGGGCCTAGAGGACCACATATAGCTCATGAGCCACATGCTGCCAACCTCTGGTCTCCTAGTAGATATAGGGCCAAACTATATATGACAGATAGACCTTCATTAGAAAAGGGAATTCTTTAAGTGTTGTCATAGCCTGAAAATTTCAAACAATTTCTCTTGCTTTGTTTTGTATTTGGTTTGGTTTGCAAGTGTGATTGGTCCTCACAAAGGCTACCTGAACTTTTTCTCTAACAGATTTTATCTTTCAGCCATGGGTTATCTATAACACAGAGTTTGGCCTGTTGTGTTAATCAGTGGCTGGGTATTTTGCATGGGGAAGTTGAATTATTTTCTCCTTCAAATTGTGCATATAACCACCATGACTCCTCTTTTTGTAGCTGTCATGGCTTCCTTCTTGGACTTGGACAGTACCGATGAAGAATCAGCTTTGGATTTTGTTCTGCCTGCCTTGAACTTTGATCAGTCCACTTCTGACTTTGAGCTGTCAAGAATGACAGCTCCCGACCTGGCAATCTTGGACTCTCAATCTGACAGCTCTGAGTCTGAACCTTTGACCTCGCAGCACTGCAGGGAGCACCTGCATAAAGAGTTATAGCTGCGTCAGAAATCAGTGCAAGGTTAACTTCAAAGAAAACTACCAGCTGTGGAACCTTAGCCTTGAGTGTTTACAGCCTTCTTAAACAGTGTGCCAAGGCAGTTCGAATTGTCAGTTCAACACATGTGTTGGGCAAACCTCTGCTGGATCCTTGTTGTCTCTGATGGACTTTGGACCTCATTTCTGGACTTGACTTTGCCTTTGGACACCCTTCTGACTTGGTCTCTCTTGGAACTCAGACTTTGGCTTCTGTTGACTACACTACTCCAGGCTCTACTTTTGAAAGATTTTTGCTAAACTTTGCCTCCCTCCCTCAGTGCAGTGCTGCAAAGCGGCCACCCCCCACTGGGGTGGGCTTGCACAGTAGGCACATTAGGGGGACTACTCTAATTAATGAACAGGGCCAGATGATCAGGATTTTCTTTCATTGGTAAAAGTGTACATGCAAAATTAATAGTGATTTGAATGGAAGTTTTAAAATAGGAGAGAAAATGCTTTTAGATTCAAAAAATGCAAAATATTTTTCATGTAGCACAAATGAGGTGCATCCCTGTTTCCTGATAATTTCATTTTCTTTAGAGCTGGATTTCAAAACTGTAAAACTAAGCCATTCCGCATTAATCTACTGTCTGTCTCCTTAATTGTTTTCCCTACACATCTCTATAAATAGATCCCACCAACATTCACTCACTGAAAGCTGAGGATTTTTGTTGCCTTGGAGATTTTTTCCCTCTGCTTAACTTTAGAGGGTTAAGCTTCTATTAGACTGCATGCTCTTTGGGACAGAGAACACTTTTGTGTTTGAAAAATGTACATGGTCATGTACGACATTAGTAATAAGTAGATGACACTTTATATTTTACTAGCATGATAATCTTGCAGACAGAGGGACTGTTTATAAACTAGTGAAACATGAGAAGCTATTTATATGGAGTCAGAGATTTGATCTGTCTAGTTTAGTTAGTTCCATTCATAAGGAGATATTAAAAAGATCTGCACCTGTGTTTAATTTTGCAGAATACAAATAATGGGGTGAAACTGAGGAGAGTTCTACTGGTAGGTGATTCATCATCTTAATGATGCACATCCTATTCTGGCATAACTTCCACGAAATTCTGTGAGGGAGGGGCATTTTTCTATTCTGCAAAAAAAACAAAAAACAAAACACACACACACACACACATACACACTTGCATGCACACACCAGCTGCAGTCCTTAATTTGAAAGAAATGTGGGGTCTTTTTCACCCTTTTAAAAAAATTGTTTGGATATCTGTTATAGAATATGAGTGGGTATGTTGACCAATCAGAATAAAGTTACCTTTCCCACCGAAGTGGTATCTATTTATCTACAGTACTTGCAATTTCTTGCTTTTAAACTGCTAGGTTGGCAGGATCTGGGACAGATGATGGTGCTCACTCTGTCACACAGAATTTGAGTTTTGAATTGCTAACCTGCTGACCTTCTGGTTGTCAAACTCAGCATCTTAACCACTATGCCACTGTGGCCCTGTCATCTCAATACATCATAATAAATAATAAAAGTAGACAGATTCTTTGGTGTACTCTCACACTGACTGACCTAAGGTCATGAATGCTTCTTACAACCCTGCCTGGAGAGACTAGAAGCTGAACCTGGAAGTGCTTTTTACATGTGTAGCATGACCTATGGCTCATCACCTTATGCCAAGCAAAGAAGGACAAGGAGTGTTCCATGAAGCCTATTTGACAAGTACTGTAGTTGTTACAAGTACAACTTTTGAAGTAGTTCATTCCAGGAAGTCAATAAAATCTGTTTCTACCCTAGTTTTCTCTATTTTCCTTCTTTACTGCTATTATCCCTGGGATGTTGATAATCATACCTGGGTCTTCCAGTTATAGTGTTACATCTAATTACTATTATCACCTTTAAAGCCCTACGTGGTAGTGGGCCAGAATACTTAAGAGACCATGTCACCCCAAGAACATATGTCCGTCCCACCAGAGCTGACCGGAGAGGCTCTCTGGTCATGCCATTGGCTATAGAGGCACATCTCTCTAGCACCAGAAGGAGGGCCTTCTCTGTGTCTGCTCTGGCCCTATGGAACCTGCTGGCAACCAACTCTCCAGACAGAGTTGCTGGTCTTTAGAAAGGGTGTGAAGACCTGGCTGGCAGGTCAGGTATGGGGTTTGGGCCAGTTGGTTATCCCGGCAGGATGGCTAATTTGACTGTTCCCCCCTCTCCACTGTAATTTTAACTGGTGAATTTTAACTTTTAATATTTTTTTTTAATCTTTAAATTTTAACTTTCTGAGTTGATGGGTACTTTATCATGGGTTTTATTGTTGATTGTGTTTTTAACTGTTGTTCGCCGTCCTGAGTCATTCATGAGGAAGGCAGCATAGAAGCATGACTAAATTAAATAAATAAATAAATGAAATATTGGACTTCCCCTCACTTCTGAATTCAACCCCATTGGATCAGGCTAGGTGGAGAAATCCAGAAGTATTTGTCCCCAAATAATTTTTCTAATGGGATGTCCTGCTTTGTTTAGGAACAAAGGGCAAATCAAGTAGTGTGCAGTGTATATTTAAAAAGGTGCATGGGGAAAATGCCCAGTCTGAAATGGTGAAAATAATTCAAAATAATGCTTTCTGATTAGGGGGCTTTCTTTTACACCATCTATATTTTTAAGAATAGTTTGATCTGTAGCAATTAGCAGGCTGTAGCAATATTCAGCTGGTGGAAACACACACAGTGGTATAATGATGAGTAGTGAGTAGTAAATTGTCTGAGTGCAATCAGAGACTGCAAGAAAAGCTGGATCTCTGATGATATAGACCAGTGGTGGTGGAGAACCTATGACACACATGCCAGAGAGGTACTTAGAGTCCTCTCTGTGGGCACACATGACGTTGCTCCAGCACAGAGTTTGCCCCACCCCTCTGCCCAGCAGCCTAATGGGAACACTTCCTCCCTCCCCTATCTGGGGTAAGACGGGCAACTCCCATTCAGCATGAGGGTGCGGTGCAGATGGCAGCCTGTTGAGTCTTGGCGAAGTTGAGTTTGGGCACTCAGACTCTAAAAGGTTCACCATCACTGATATAGAAAGTCCTGTGTACATAATACTGTATGTTCACACAGGTTTAGCAGACAGGAATCTGTATGAGTTGCCAGGAGGACTGATACTGTGTGATCACTGTATGATACTGATGTGATGCTGTATGATCACTGAACACTTGATGAGCATCTTAGCTAAGTTACCACTGTTCTGAAAAAAAAAAAATCAAATTTTTGTATGAAAAAAATTGTGGAGATGTGGTTTGTGGTTTACAAATGTGGTTCTCCTAGGTCTGGGGCAAGTCCATGCAGCTGTCCTGGCTTCTGGAAACCTCCAGTCCCTGCTTCAAAATAGAGAACTAACAAGCCTTCCAGGGAAAGACAATCATTATAGGAATGTACCTTTTTGTTCCACATTGGTTTTTGTCTTTTTACACAGACAATTACAGACAAACCTCGCATAAAGAGTGCCTCGCTTAAAGAGCAACTCGCTTAAAGAGCAGATTTTTTTCTGAATGTTCTCTTCGCTTCACAAATACTGTAAAACCAACCAAAAACCCGCTTAACAAATAAATCGGGGTTTGCAATCCCCTCCCCACACACACAATTGGTCACTTACAATGGTGTTTTGCTTAAAGAGCAAACTCACTTAAAGAGCAATCCTGTGGAACCCATTATGCTCTTTAAGCGAGCTACAACTGTGTACAGAGATCGGCCACAAAGCTGATGCCATGAGGCTAAACATGACACCAACTCTATGTAGAGATTTCAAAACCTAGGTGGGTGTAATTTCCTCTTTATAGGGTTTTTGCAGAGGAACATGATTCTGGGTGGCTGTGAGCTAGGCTCCTTCAGGCAAAGCATGAAACATTACTATATGCCACCACCATTGTCATGCTGGCTGAGAAGTTCAGAAAACTATAGGCAAAAAAGATTTTTTAAGCTGTAGCACTGAGCTTGGAATATTGCTTCAGGAGAGGCTTATTTTCAATTTATTTATGTATTTTAAGTGGTTCTGTAGTGCTTTTCAGGTGGGCTGCACAAACCAATTTCCACAGAAATATTGAAACTGCAAGGATAAATTAAATGATGGAGATTATATGTATGAGATACTGTGAGAGGCATTCACCAAGCACATTTGGTGAATCCTCTTTTCCTCCCCTCCTTCACTCTTTGTGAGGTATATGACCACACTCAATAAGCTTATGGTTTTAGGTTAGGTGAAATAAGGCTAGCTTGAGTTGAGACTAGGAGCTACTGTGGTATTAATGGCTGAGACCTATGCTCTGTTCTAAGATGTCTCCAATTTAAATCTCCTCTCTGCTATGAACATTCTCGTAGACTTCACTACCCAAATGATCCTGGTAGAAATGAGAAAATTAACAAAGACTACTGCAATATAGTTCTGCAGGATGGAGTGGTTTACTTAATATTCTAGATTCCTAGGCATGCACTTTTCAGGACACTATTTTTCACCCATCAAAATTCCATGCCCAGAGAACATACAAGTCCACACTGAATTGTTTCAGGATTTTTATTCCCTTTGGATGCAATCATATGCACATCCTAGTTCCAATATGAATTTATATACAAAAAAGTAATTTTTTTCTTTCTATTTATGATACTAATACTTAGAAGATTTCTGTAAAATGCACTGTGAAAACATTCACATACAATATATAAAAGCCGTCAAAGTTTTTTCTCTCTGTTTTTGCATACTTAACCTAGAAGATATGTTTTGCTTATAGCAAAATATGGCTAAATATGAGTGGAATGGAAATTTAGATACAGGTTTTCTTCAGTTCCATGAAAACCTATTGGGAGATGGCAGAATTCTTCAGGGAATCAGGAAATGGATACATTACTAAGTTTAAATTTAATAGTGACTTCAATTACTGAGCATTAATAGACTCTCCAATAAGTGTTCAGAAATACTGGATCAAGCATGAACACCTCCTCAACATTTTGAAATGGAGAAAGATTAAGATGCTTTTTATTATTTCAGGATGTTCACCAAGAAGAAGGGGTACACAGAAGATTGTGGTATTTTTGAACCACAATCAGGCATACCCGGGTAATGGCAATCTTGTGCTGCCAACGAATCTTTCTCACACTAGGTCAGGTGAAAGGAACCGCAGAGTGAACTCACCAAAAAGTGCCTTCAGTTTGGTAGTTTCATGTCTCCCCTGAACATGGAAGAAGAAGAAAATAGGCAGAACATTCGCTGGGTGTAAAAATTATCCCAAGATATAGAAGGGGAAACAACTCAGCAAAGTTGTACATAGCTGTGGACTTGTTTAATTCAATGTCCATTTTGGTTCTCCTCATACTTCATGCATTTACAATTTGACAAAATTCATTCAGGCACAGGTAAAGAAATATAGCCCAGTGTTCTCTTGCAGAAAACTGTGTATGTAAGGGAAATTAAACAAGTGGTTCATCCCTTTCCCTGGCTGTCTTTCACAGGTTTGACTATGTGCCTGGTCACATGAACAGTTGTGCACTCAGGAGAAGACTGGGTAAATGACAGACAGCCTGCAATATAATTCCCACTGCCATCATGATTATCCTTACATGATAAAGTCAATCGGAATTCTGGCTGTTGGTATTTTATAATCCTAGAATTAGAAATTACAATTGTAGTTGTTATTTGCCTGCTTTTTCCTAGTACATTATTCCATGGAAAAGATTCTTTTGGAAGGTGGTGCAGCATTATGCCCAGAAGTCATGCCCTCTGATGCAGATATATCCTCTCGCTTGCTCTAAGTACTGTATCTCTATATATGGTAATGTCGAAGGAGATTTATATATACACAGATGATCATGCATATGGTTTCCTCACAGGAGTAGAAACTCAGATTAGTTGGGTTCCCACTACCATGTGGAAGCCTTAAAGTACTACATTTGCATTCATGTAGGAACAGCTATTGGAGACAACATAAATAATGGGTACTTAGCATGGTAGAAATGAGGGTAGTAAGTGTATTCTTGTGACAGGCAGCAGGGTGCAGTAAACACACCTTATGCATTCAAACACACTTTATGGATTCACATCTCTGCTTGGCTATGAAAGCCTATAGGGAAAGGCAATGATAAACCACTCTTTGTATCTCACAAACCCTGTTAGGGTTGCTGTAACTCAGAAATGGTATGGCATATAACAACAAAAGGTTATTTTCACCACCTCCTTATGAATGCATGAAGAAATCAATTTGAACATCTCTAATGTCATCAAGTACCCACTGTGCAACAGAAAATAGAGTGATGGACTAGGTCTTGGGGTTCAAATCCCCACTCAGTCATGGAGACTCACTGGAGGAGTAAACTGGTAAAGCCACTACTTAAATATCTCTAAAGTGGCTCAAGTGGCTCAAGTAGCTGAGGTGCTGACTGGAAGGTGGGAAGTCAGCAGTTTGATTCCTGAGTACTGCAAGACAAAATGATCTCCCATCTTTGTCCCAGTTCCTGCCAACCTAGCAATTTGAAAGCAAGAAATTGCAAGTAGATATATAAGGACTACTTTGGTGGGAAGGTAAACAGCGTTCTGTGCACTCTGGTGTCTAGTCATACTTGCCACATGACCATGGAAATGTCTGCAGAAGCAGACAGCATTGGCTCTTTGGCTTTGAAACAGAGATGAGCACTGAACCCTAGAGATGGTTATGACAGACATTCAAGCAAGGGAAACCTTTACCTTTACCTAAATATCTTTCTTACCAAGTAAGTAAGTAAGTAAGTAAGTAAGTAAGTAAGTAAGTAAGTAAGTAAGTAAGTAAGTAAGTAAGTAAGTAGATAAATATATAAATATATAAATAAATAAATCCTATTAGGATTGCTGTGTCAGTTCCAACTTGACAGCACATTAAAAATGTAATCAAGGACTGAGAACAGTGCGCTTCTATCTCTATCTAAAATGCTTTTGTAATAATTTGGTAGTACTGTACTGAAATAAGTGTTAGGCTCTATTCAGGCACTGGATAAAATGTGTTAATTAGAAAATGTGAACATGGAGAGAGTTCTAACCATATGCCCTATTTGTCACTTTCTCCATATAAAGAAGAACAGTTAAACAGGAGACAATATGCTACTCTTGCAGATTCTCCACACATTTAAAAGGCTTAATTTTTTGGCATCCCAAATCAACTGAATAAACTACATCTTTCATCATCAGATAGTCCCCTTTTCGGTGGAAACAGGAACAGACAGGGAAGAGTAGAACATGTTCACATTAAGAAGTCTGTAAATGCCCAAACAGGGCTTTAGGATAAGAGTAGCAAACATTTGAAATTCCCTATCTTTGGGACTACATCTTCCCTATCCATGTAATACTGGCTCATGCTGGCTGGGGTTTATGTAAGTTGTACATTAGAATATATGGAATTCCAAAAGTTCCCCACTTTTGGCATAGAAAAACATACCATGAGCTCTAACATCTCTGCATGCTAGAAGCATATCAGAGAGTAAACAAAATAAGGCAAAAAAGACAACGAAACCACACTGTGGCACTTTAAAGACTAACTGCTGTATTTTAGCTTTTTTAGCTTAATGTTAGCTTTCGTGGATCAAGTTTACTTTGTCTGACAGAAGAGTGAGGCTTCATGGCATCAATTTATACACATGAGGCACAGAGGTACAGAATGGCTGGTTAGTATAACACAGGGGTGCCCAAACTTTTTGTGCTGGGGGCCTGACCATGCCCCCTGAACCAGTGGTGTAGCATGAAGGGGGTGCCCCGGGTGGCACTTTTTTGGGGCGGCAAAATGTTCCAGCGGGAAGTGGGTGATGAGAGCGCGCCATCCTGGGTCTGCAGTGATGGTGCCATCGTGGTGTGCCAGGAGTGAGTACATGAAGCGCTTCAAACAGAGGTATAGCATGGGGGTGGCAGTGGGGGTGGCCCACCCTGGCCGGCACTTTTTTTGGCAGCTCTTTTGAGGGGTGGGATCCACCACCGCTGGCATCCTGGGCCCCACCCAGGGGGAGGTGAATTTGGCCTACGCCGTGGCAGCTGAAACCCACGCTATGCCACAGCTGAGTGGGTCTGACCACGTTCCTGGACTCCTGGGTTCTAGTGCTGAAGTTCTAATGCAGAAGCCTGCTAGTCAAATGAATCTTCCATGTAACAACAATCATGCTACAACCTTTCTGACCTGCATAGTTTGTCATTCCTTCTCCGGTCTGTTGTGTGATGAAGGCAGGAAAACTACTACATCCATCTCAGATTCTTAGCAGGAAGGCACCAGGGCTACCCAGAAACAGAGCCGTGTATGCAGACGGACAGGAAAAAGAAAATTATTAGCCTCTTAAACTTACTTGTCTTCCATTTGCTGCTGTAGTCTCTGGAGGGAGACGTGTGCTACAGGGTCTCCATCTGGTTCTGTAATAAATCATAAATTATTTTTAAAAAATAAAATATTGATGAAACTGTTCTCTGTAACAGGAGGGCGTTCAGGTATTGACCGAGAATTGAGAAAGCTATCATGAGTTTTAGCTTGAAGAATAATTAGGAAGCCAATCTGTGTGGCTCCCCTTTGGCATGGAACTCAGGAGAGAAACTTGCAGGCCATACTTGTGGCTACCTTTATGATAATGTATGCCTTTACTTAGGGCTTTAACATAACTTTTAGCAAAAAGCTTCAACACCTTACCTTTGTGTAGCGGGTGACATTACTGAGCCACATAATTGTTATATTTTCACTGTTTCACCTGAGAAGCACACTGAGTTCATAGATGAACCCATTTGGGTTTATGCAGTTTTTCCCTCTTGGCTTAAAAGAAATATCCACTGTTTTTTCACTGCCTATGGAAGGCATTAGGAGAGAGAATACCCCCCGCAAAACTTATACATGGGGAAGGCAGAAATAGCAAGGTTGTACCTCTGTAGTTTTTGCTTCTGACCTTCACACTCTCATCCTTGTCTGTACAAAGCCATTCCACACCTCTCCCCATCATGCAAGCACAAAACCATGCGAGACCTACTCAAGATTTTTGCTGCCTATTATGAAAATCCCCTTCTAGTTTGAATTGAGATATACCAGTTGAAATCCAGTAAGTCACAGTTAGAGGAGTCCAATTGAATCAATAGTGATGTGTAAGTCAATACCTCTGTAAATTCCATCCCTGATTGAGCCTACTCTAATTGTGACTTACTATGGGATTTCAGCCACTGAAACCCCAGGGCATAAAATGATGTCATGTTTAAGAGGGTAGGTAGAATTACAAAGAGGTTCTGGTTTTTCATTTAGAGCTGCTTCATAATCTGAGCCCTTGTATGCTAGGAGACATGCATCTAGGAGTACATCTGCATGTGCCTCCAAAGCAGATCACCTCACACTGGGTAATGGTAGGGCGGGCTTGGTCTCCAAGCAGTTGGCCACCCTGCTTTCCCAAGGGAATCCAAAGGCCCAATGAGGCCTCAGTATAGTGATATCCTTTGCAATAGGACCTCTGTCACTGCTGTAAATAGGTTGGTGACTGGAAGGTGGAGTGGTTGGCATGCTGGGTTTTCTAAGCAAAAGACATGAACTGCACAGCAAAGAGGGATGGGAATGGGAAAGGGATGGGAAAAAGAATATTTCCACATTGAATGCTTACATGCTGTAGTTAAGAGATTTGTTTACTTAAATGTGTGTACAAGCTAGAAATAAAATGTCTTATGTGCAGAGGGTTACTACTTGTCTGAGCCATCTGGATTCCTTCCCATTCAGCTTGTTGCATTTGGCAAAACATGCCTTGTTCCATTTTCTTAGTGGCATACATAGGATCATCTGTGTTCTATGTAAAAATTAGTTTGGGACCTGAGAGAACAGAGGTGATGCCCCAATGCAGAAACTGAACAAGATAGCACAAACTTCCTTTCAGCCCCACACTATCTAATGCGCTACACTGACTCTCAGGGGAATACATTTACGGGCCTTCTACTACCATTCTAGGCACCCATTGGTTAAGTTGCCCCCTGGTTTGCATTCTCAGTGAGAATAGCATTGCTGCTTAATTGCAGAGAAGCAGGTCCTCCTAACCTTCGTTAGGAGAAACCAAGGGATCTGGGCTTGGGCTGTTACTTTTGCATATACAAAAGAACAAAATTGTTTATTTGGCTTGAATAAGGTCTTTTGTGGAAATGTGACAGCATTCACTTGGGCAAGGAGTGTCACTGGAACAATAGCTCAAAAGACCAGAATATGCAGAAGCGACTTTCTTCAACCTCAGCTGCTAGACAATCTCCCTGGGCATGCTGGCTGGGGATTGGTTTGGAGAATATAATCCAAACTATAATACTTTCAAGTTCTGGACTTAGTAGAATATCACCATCTACACCAGGGCTGCCCAAACTTCAGCTCACAGGCCGATCTGGCCCCCAATGCCAATTCATCTGGCCCACGCCGCCTCACCGCTCTCAGAAGCAGAAGTAAAACATGCCCATATGGTTGCATGTTACTTCCATTTCTGGAAGCGATGAGGGCAGCGTGGGAGAGATGAATTGGCATCATGGGCCAGATCCTGCCTGTGAGTTGTAGTTTGGGCACCCCTGGTTTAAGCAGAGAAAATGCAAAACAGATTGCAAGGCACGTTTTATGTCCACTTCTGGTGGGAGGAACCATGTGACCAGCCCGCTGACCCACGTGACTGGCCTACAGCCCAAAAAGTTTGGGCACCCCTGATTTACACCTTTTTGGAAGTAAAAAAAAAACCCCTCTAATGTCCTTTCAGTGGCCTTACTGGGTAAAGTGCCTTTTGTAGTCTCAATTCTAGTCCCTTAATGGATCCTTGATATCAATAGGCTTTTATCCTACTCAGGAAACATGGAGTAGAAAGTCAATGATATATGTATTTCTCCTACTCTGCAGTTGTTGCACTGATAATGAGATTCGTTGGCTCAGAGTGGGGTATGGCTTATGCAATTGCCTTTGAATGGTATACTGAGCATTGACATTAGCCTGGCAATTTGTGACAAAAATGCTTACATGTTTGTGATGGGTGGTAAGTTTGTTTGATACTCATTTTCATCAGAATGTATCAACCAGCACTTCCTAGAAATAACCTCAACTCCGCTTTTCCTGAATTTTGCTGGACAGTCTGTACATTTTAAAATGGCATTCTGTAGGAAAACGTAAGACAAGGCTGCATTTTGTCACCATGCTTATTCAATTTATACACAGAGCACATAATGCGCAATGCAGGAATGGAGGAATCACAATTTGGGATCAAAATTGCTGGAAGAAACATCAACAATTTGAGATATGCAGATGATACCACCCTCATGGCAGAAAGTGAGGAGGACCTAAAGAAGCTTCTAATTAGGTTGAAAGAAGAAAGTGAAAAAGCTGGCTTGAGACTCAATATCAAGAAAACCAAGATAATGGCAACAGGCCCTATCAGTCCCTGGAAAATAGATGGGGAAGAAGTAGAAGCAGTGACAGATTTTACTTTCTTAGGATCTAAGCTCACTGCAGATGGTGATTGCAGCCATGAAATAAAAAGGCGACTGATTCTTGGGAGGCAAGCAATGAGAAACCTGGGGAGCATAGTGAAAAGTAGAGACATCACATTGAAAACAAAAATTCGCATAGTCAAGGCAATGGTATTCCCTGTTGCAATGTATGGTTGCGAGAGTTGGACCATTAGGAAAGCTGAACGGAGAAGAATAGACGCCTTTGAGATGTGGTGTTGGAGGAGAGTTTTGAGAGTCCCATGGACAGCGAGGAGAACAAATAGGTCAATCTTAGAAGAAATCATCCCTGACTGTTCCTTAGAAGGTCAAATAATAAAGATGAGGCTAAAGTACTTTGGACATCAAATGAGAAGAGAGGATTCACTTGAGAAAGCTTTGATGCTTGGAAGGGTCGAGGGCAAAAGAAGAAGGGGACGGCCCAAGATGAGATGGCTAGATGGTATCGTGGAGACAATGGGCACAGAGCTGAGCGAGTTGAGGGGGATGGTGGAGGACAGGAGTGCCTGGCGGTCAGTGGTCCATGGGGTCGCAGAGGGTCGGAATCGACTGTGCGACTGAACAACAACAAGGAAAACGTAATCACAAAACTACTGTATGTTTCTTAGGGGAAACTGTGCACAAAATGCATAGCATATATTAAAAGAAAAATGCTTGGAAAATATATGTATTAGGAAGAATGTATTTCAAAATATACATATAAAAATGTGCAAAATATATTCATACAAATATGCAAAAATATTAAAATGTATCAGAGAAATCTGCATGAGATGCCCTATGATTTTTATATATGGACTTTTAGTAGGAAAAATCACAAACTGGTGCAGAAAATCCCCCGAGGAATTAATCTGATCATTCAAAAAGGAGATGAGCAGCCCTCAATGTGACAAATTCATCCCTTTCCCCTCATGTACTCCTAAAGGTGATACAGCGTTTTTAAAAAAACAATACAAGGCAGTGACTTTGTTTTAAGGTCACCCTTGCTTGAAAGCCAGTCTTATCTAGTTCTAGGGTTTAGGGGTCATCTCTGCTTACAGCCAAAGAGCCAGTACTGTCTGCACCTGCAGATGTTTCCATGGTCATGTGGCAGGCATGCCTCAACACCAGAGAGCACAGAATGCTGTTTACCTTCCCACCAAAGTGGTACCTATTTATCTACTTGCAATTTCTTGCTTTCAAACTGTTAGGCTGGCAGGACCCTTCGTTTTAAAGGATTGCTTTTTTGACAAGAGTGTGGATTGGCACCCCGATCATCTCTGCATGGTCTTTGCATGGGAGGTATAGATGTTCTCATTCAGGGTACCTGCTAGCATCTCAAGAAATTGCTGTGTTACCTGGTTCTCTAGACATGGAGATAAATTGTAGAGTGATCTACAGTGAAGAAGAAGAAAGCTTGATTCCTCTGTGTGAGATAGCTATAATATCTAAGCATCCATCTCCACCCATTCCCAGCTGGTGCCAGGACTCCATGCTCAGCATGGAGGTGTTTAAATTAATGCTGAACATCAGAAAGCCAGCAATGAGAGGAGAATTCAGGGACAGTACTGGTGAGTGTATTTGCTTGGTTGGGCACATCATTCCATTTGGAGCAATACATGGAATGGAGCACCTTCTTGTGAATTGTGACCACGTTTGTAGCATACAGAGGTCCTTCTCTCTAATATCATGACATCTCCCATGTGATATCACAGGGTGCACTCATTGTGACGATACAGGACATGCTACAAAAATGGTCACAATTTATAACAAGGATGTTTAACACATTTTTTTTAGTCTAGACTTGATTTGGGTTCAGCATCAGGCAAGAAGTTGCTTTTTTGGATGCCACATTCCATAATTCACCAGCCAGCACTACAGTTCTAGGACTCATGGTCTTTAAATGTTTTGATCTAAGAAAGGCAACATTCCTACAGACACACACCCTTTTACTGCTTAGATGGTTATCTTCCAGGAGCATGAGATGGGTACCAGATAGTACATTCCATCTTTTCAGCAATAATTTTTATGGGAACCTTTCGTCTCACAGGACTTCCCAGCAATTTTCACAGCAGGCTGACAGTTTATTTATTTATCACCTTCAATTTTCTCTTTCTAAACAACATCCCATGCACCTCTTGCTTTACACATATCTCTTTTGTCATGTTCTACAGTGCTGTTCAAATAATTGTGGTTCTGCACCTCTGAAATAGAGAGATTTCTCATTAAAGGATTTGGCATAAGGCTGTGCTCAGAACAGAAAGGCATTTGCATCATTAATCCATCCTTACTAGGATTTATAATATTTCATGATGTAACATCATCTGTGAATTTCATTAGCTTGATCTTTAACTCTCGTTTTGGATCATTAATATAAATGTTCAATAAAAGAGAGCTTAACACAAATCTCTCAGATGCCCGGTTGGGCACCTGTCCCCAATACACTGACCTTTATTATTATTTGTTTATTTAAAGTTCAGATAGCAATGCTCTCTTTGCCAATATTAATGAACCTCATCCCTCCCAAATCTCCTTTTCTCATCAGCCCGGCAATTTGATCTCAGAGCAATCAGGTTAATGGTACGTGATTTGTTCCTCATAAATCTATGCAATTAATTTTTCATGGCCCCATTTTCTTAGAGATTCAAGTAGGTCTGTTTGGTTTAATGATAGTATCAGTGGCTGCTACAACATTTGGGGGGGGGGAGCGCCAAGACCAAAGAGTCTCATTGATTCGTTTGGCCCTGCATACTCAGAGACACAAAGCAGATGATAAATGCTTTTAACAGGTTGTCTGAATAAAGACAGATTCTGTGAAGTTGTTGACAGGAGAACTGATAGTCTGTAGAAAGGCAACTTGGACAAACAACTACATTGGTAAGATATGCCTGCTTATTGGCCTTCATCTGGTATCACTTTCTGGGTTGGGAATCACTGGATTCCCAACCCAGAAAATAGAAACTGAGATTAGCACCCAAATTGTAACAAGGAAGAAGTGGAGTAAGAAGCAGCAGGCAAAAACTAAAAAGAATGGCCAAGTTCTGGTTGACAACAGCTTGTCATCTGCAGATAATCCAGGATCACATTCTTTGAACATGCAAAGAGATCTTGCCAATGCCTTGTTTATGGTCAAACCAGGCTGACTCTACACAGTTTTTTTTGGTTCAGTCGTACAGTCGATTCCGACCCTTTGTGACCCCATGGACCACTGCCCGCCAAGCACTTCTGTCCTCCACCATTCTCCTCGACTCGCTCAGCTTTGTGCCCATTGTGTCTACAATACCATCTAGCTATCTCGTTTTTGGCTGCCCCTTACTTCTTATGCCCTCCACTCTTCCCAGCCGTATTAGGGATTAACCCAGCATTGTGAGAGTGCCTGTCTCTGTTGCAAGAGCAAGACACCAACTTATTTTGCTTTTTATCACAGTTTGCACAATTTGCACAAAACATCTTTAGCAAGGACAGAAGGTCATTTAATGCTTCCACTTTTGTTACCTAAAGTTTTCATTATTATTATTTTTTTGCTAATTTGAAACTTCTCTCTGAGACCAGTAAGAACAATCTAGCCCTCTAGCCATGAAGAGAATAATTGGTGTGGTTTCCTGTTCAGTGCATGAGGATGAATCAGAGCATCTAAAGATTATTGTGGGTAGCTTTTAATTTCACCTGAGACTTCATCAGGCTGGGCTGATTGTGTGGGGAAATTCCCAGATAGGGGCTGTAGTTTCAACTTAGAGCTAGTAGGTTTTAAATTTTACTTTTGGCAATATTGGATTTATAAGCTAGAATCCCTAGTTTATATGTGGCACATTTAATATTTTAGGGTTTTGTTTGCTTGCTTGGAACGTAATCAGGATGTTGTGAATGGATTCAGACTCTAGAACAGGAAAAGCTAGCGAAGTTCTATCATTTTCCAGGTCTTTTCTTCTGTCAGCTATGCCTCTGTACCAAAAATTGTGCGAATGTTGACATTAGGGGCATATTGTGGGTGGTGGATCGTGTTGGAAACTCATATAGTGAAGAATATGACACTTTGTCAGGAAAAAACCTATTTCCTAATGTTCCCAAGGCATGAATTTGCAATTTCTCAGCTAGGCCTCATTATTGGCCTCATAGAAATCCTTTCCCATCTCTGTGTGTCTCACAAGACAGTCATGAGATGGTTGTTTTTAGAGCCAGTGTTCCCGTGTTATCTTTCTAGCTAGCTAAGCTCCTGCATTTTTTGACTAAACAGAGAACACTCTCTGTTCACTCTCTGTTCACGTGTGAAAACAATTTATTGTTTTGAGAAAGTTATTCTCTGTTGTTCTCTGTTACTTGATTGTCTAAAGCTAAACCACCTGACTGAAAATTCTCCATGTTTGCAGAGAAGTTAGTGAGTTCATTTTTGGATCTCTATGGGCTAACATCTTTTGCCTGGGAGCTATGCATTTATGCTCCTTAAAAATTGTTACTTAGATTACCTGTGGACTGTATTGGACTGACTTATGCTACTGACTTTTATGTTTTATGAACCTGATCAATAAATCTTCATTTGCTTGAACAACGTGTCTTCATTGGACTAAAAGGGTAAGAGAAGCATTGCATTCACACACAAGCCTCTAAACACGCTATCAATTAAACCTCCTTGTGAATGAAAAACAGCTAAGGTCTGTAAACCTGCTTTGCCGGCCAGCCCGCCCTCTGGGGGCTTTGGTTCAGGAGGTTTTCCAGAGCAGAGGGGGCCAGCTGGTTCATGACACCCTTTATTATGAAAACAGCACTGCAGTAAATGGTTCCACCATCACAACTTTGCGCCTGGGGGAGTTGCGCATTTTCAGTTGCAGCAAAGCCTTGGAGCTTTGGAGAATGGCAGGGACTAAGGGGATCTCTCCCCCCCCCCTTCCAGAAGCAGTGACGGTGGTGGACAGGCTTGGCATAACTGCACAAACGACCACAAGGACATTTTTATGCCACTATGTCTAGCATATCTGCCACCGCCGCTGCCTCCGGAAGGGTCGGGGGGGGGGGGAGATCCCCTCAGTCCCCGCCATTCTCCGAAACATGGCTTCACTGCAACTGAAAATGTGAAATTCACCCAGGTGCACATTTTTGGTTGTAGCAAAGCCTTGGGGCTACAGTGAATAACAGGGACCGAGGGGATCCCCCCCCCTTCTGGAGGCAGAGATGGTGCTGGACAGGCGTGGCATAGCTGCACAAATGACCACAAGGACATTTTTTACAAAGTCCTCATTGTCGTTTGTGCCACTATATCTGACATATACACCACCACCGCTGCGTCCAGAAGGGCCGGGGTGGGGGAAGATCCCCTCAGTCCCTGCCATTCTCCGAAGTCCCAAGGCTTCACTGCAACTAAAAATGTGCAATTCCCCCAGATCTCCCCCCCCAACCCTTCTGGAAGCAGCAGTGGTGGTGGATATGCTGGGCAAACAACCATGAGGGTGTCATAAAAATGTTGTCGTCGTAACCCCAAAAAAAGGTTAGTAACCTGGAACTTTAATTTTATAGGAATTGCTGTTGTAACCCATGGCAAACGTTACCTGGAGCAGTCATAAGTCTGGGTTTTACTGTACCTGAATTATTGCTTGTGTCCTATCAGTGCAAGGCTGTTGACCTCGTTCTATGACCAGATCCTCAGCAAGTGTTTGACATCATTAAAAAATCCTGCAAAACTCAATTATCACCAAGCAATTGTCATATATAACCACAGGCATATGGGTTTAGAAGAGACATTGTGGAAGATTAGACAAGTGTTGATGGCTTAACATGCCTATCCAGAAGACAGGAGATCCACAAATTAGGAAGGAACTTGAAGTGGGCTTGGTCTATACCAGGGGTCAGCAAACATGGCTCTCCAGGTGTTCTTGGACTTCAATTACCAGAAGCCGAAGTCATGACACTGAAATCCAAGAACACCTGGAAACCAAGTTTGCTGACCCCTTGTTTATACTAGTTGTAGGATTCTGAGACTTGAAGTTCAAAAAGTAACATCTAAAAGCTCATAAGAGACATTTTTCATGCTTTATGTCTACTACAGCTGATATATGTCTTCTTTTGTACTAATACACAACAACTTGATATATAGATTGTGATTTGCCGGAAGCACTGCTTTGGACAAATCTACCAGCTGGGTTTCCTCATCATGATTTTGTATTTAAACTATAGAAGCACTCCATATTTCCTTCTCAAAATGGTTTGACACCCCAGGGGCAGCATGACTGGGTTTAGTTTACTTTGGATGCAAAAAACATGAGATACTTAAGCTATCTTTGTAATCATTGATTTATTTGCAAATAAATAAAAAGGGCAGAAGTAGAGCAAATGCAGGCACTCTGGTTGCAAACAGAAGATCTTCAGAAACCAATGTGGGATGTCCATCACAGCCGTAACCCCACTTAGAGCTGTCTGCTACTAGAAACTTTCAGACTTCTCCTCTTATCCCATCCAACTTCAAAACTGTATAGGGTTGCTTCTCTCTCACACAGTGTCTGCTAAGTGCTTCTCTCAGGTCCCATATTGCAGGTGAATTGCTGCTTTGGAGGAACTTACACAACCATTAAAGAAGACTAATATTATTTTGTTTCAAACCCCAGGCTTTCATCTGGAGTCAGTTTAGGCAAAATTATAGTGAAAGACTCAGTTATGGTGATCTGACAGTGCAGTGCAAATCACAATGGTATCTTAAGAACCTGACAGAATAAGGCGCACAAGAAAGCTGCTTTATACCATGTTAGACCAATTGGACTATCTTACTTAGTGTTGTCTACAACTCTTTAATGGCCATGTGTCAGACTCTGAAGATGAACTGGATCAGGAGGCACTTCTTATGCCCAGCCCAGTTCTGCCTGCATCTGAACCTGATAATGTCCTGAACCAGGAATCTCAGCCTGCTTCTGGCCCAACTCTGTTTCCCAGGCAGATGACCTGTCAGACCACAACTCTGACTTAGCCAGAGAAAGGTGCAGAAAGGAGCTGCAGCTGGGACACAAACAAGCTAGAACTCATTACCAGAGAAGGCTCCCAATAGATACCCATTAGCTGGGAGGCTTTTATGCAAGCTTGTTCCAGCATTCAAGCATAGGTACAATTCTTCTGTGCAAAGACCAACACCCTGCTTGACTTCGGATACCTCTTAAGATTGCCTGCCTAGACTCTGACCTGTCTGCCATGACCTGACTTCTCTGCCAACCCTGATGACACCTCTGGACATCCTTTGGACTAGACCCTTGCTTGAACTACAGATAACCAGACCTTGGCTTGCTCTTTGGACTTTGCTATTTGGACTCTCCTTGAATAGACTCTCTGTGTAGTGCTGCTGCGCAGTGACCATGCCTGCTGGGGTGGGTCAGCACACCTTGTTAGTTGGGGATGACTAGACTGAATGATATGATAGGAATTCTAGCAAACACACCAGAAGAATATCAAATTGGAGGAGACTGGCATAGATTGATAGGTAGCAATTTGTCCCCATCTTTTGACAGAAATCTTTTCCAGATCCCTCTGGAAATACTATGAATTTAAGCCCAGGGCATTTTGGAGGCAAATCATATGCTCCACCACTGAGTTACATTTCCTGCCCAAAATATGACAGCTTATGTAGGTCAGCACTTTGGAAAAAAATGCTGCTTAGTCAAATCTCTAAGGAGGTCTTGTGAGTGAAATGCTCCTCAAAATGTTGAATGATAGATGTGAAAATGGGAGATGCCCCCCTCCAGATTCAAGTATTTGCCCAGTTGAGCACAAAGTATATGGATGTCTTATTCGTACTTCTCTTGTTTTATGGTGGTAAAGAAAATGGGAGATGGAGTAAAGTCACATATGTTTCGATAAGCTTCCTGATCCACATATGCTACCACTTTTCCTCATGATATATACACCGTAAACAAAAAACAAAAACCACATTTCCAAGGTGCTTTTACAAATACAGTTGCTATAGCTTTTATTCATAATTCCCCTGAAGTGGCTTTTTTTGCTATATACAATGCAGAGTCCATAACAAACAATTTGGGACCTTACATATGTTTTTTTCTGTGAAATTTAAGTCCTCTTTTTCAAGACAGTAATAACCCCAAGGAATTTGGGCAACTATTGTTGTACCAAGGATGAAATTCTTTCTTTATTCATGTCAGATGCATCACCAGCATATAATAACATACAAAGCTAAAATTAACACATCTAAAAACAAAATAGAATTAAAAAGGGCTAGATGACATCTGCCCAATATCTGGCAGGATGAAATTGTCGATTCACAACAGCAGGGGGAGCAATGAACATTAGTTTGAACAACCGCAGAAATGCTGTTCTTTAATCTGCTTAAAACAACCTCTTGGTGGTGGTGGGTGGTGGGTGGGAGAAAGATGTCCTGAGGGCCTTCTTCCAAATTTAAAGTATTGTATCATAAGAATATATGATACTTTTTCATGGAAACTTTGGTGGAATCAGTTAAAGTAGCACAGATTTCACAATAAGAATCAAGACCTTTCGAGAATGATGGAAATCATACAGCCATGACAGTGGGGCTAATTTTCATTTATTTCTTTTGAGTGAATTTTACTAGCTTGGCTCCAGTGGTTCATTTCCTGAGTGAATGCATTCTGTGCATTGTTTTGGCAATCCTGGGACCAATCTCTTTCTTTATCTAGAATGCAGTGCACTGGAAATAGATCCCCATGCATTCCGAATTCCATGCAATTCTCTCCCTTGCCCCTCTTTCCCTAGACCAGTGTTTCTCCAATCTTTGGGGTTTTTTTTGGACTTCAATTCCCAGAAGCATAATTCAATTCCCCAAAGCATTGATCAGCCAATGTATTTACTTAGGCTTCTGGGAACTGAAGTCCCCTGTGGGGCATTGGCCCCACATTAGGAACCACGACTCTAGACTTTCTAGACAGGTTTTGGGAAACTTACGCTTGTTCTGCCCTTAAGCGGATCCCACACGGAATTCTGCAGGGGTTTTGTGAGCCTTTTACAAAAGTACAGTGACTCTGTAGAGAAGTTCAGACCACAAATAAACCAGAAACTCACTCCAATTCTTCTACATTACACTCAAATGCAGATGTGAAAATAAGAGCATGATTAGTCAAACCACACAGTTTATAGACAACACAAATACAAAGCTGCAGCTAGACCACACTGTAAAGTTAAAAGTATCAGTACTTTTTTTTTTAAATCCTCCTTATCTGTTGGAAGCTTTTTTGAGATGCAAATCTATGGATGTCCCTTCAATTGTGTGTTACTCCAGTTCAAGCCAGGGCCGTAAGTCAGGATTCTAGATTGTGTGTGTGTGTGTGTGAAATTTTTTTCAGGGGGGCAAAAATTTTTCAGGGAGGGGCAACAATGTCACACTCACATGTGGCATGGTGGGGTGGGGTGGGTGGGGCTGTTAGCACTGGAGGGTTTTTGACCCCTGCGCCCCCCCCCCCCGGCTACGGCCCTGGTTCGAACCTAAATGATCACGATCAAGGTCTCTCCCCTTCCAGGCTTGTATAAATACAATAAAATGTATTTTAAATACCTTCATTTTAACTTCTGCTCCCCCCTCTTTTGCTGTATTATGCTGGTCCTGGACAATAATAAAGATTGATTGAATTAAACCATCATTTTTGTTGTTTGTCTTTTTTTTTCTGGGTTAATTTTTCTGTTTTGCCTCCCTTAATTGCACCTTCTCCAGAAGACATTTGGTCTATGCCATTTCTACTTTTGAATGTATTTCAAAACATCTGTACCAAACATTCATGTACATTTTCATGTGTACTCGATGAAAATGTGTGTATACTTGGGCATGTATTTCCTTTTAATATGAGACTCTTTTTTGTCAGTAGGGATCCAGAATCATGGCTTTTTGTATATAGCTCACCTCATGCACATATTCAAATACTTTTTTTCAAACATTGCAAAATTCAGTAGTGAAAAAAATCAAGGATAATTCAATTCTGGATCTTGTATTAGTTCAGGAAATATGAAGTAGTCCTGCTTGAACTGAAGAGTGAACCAAATGAATTGTTCTGCCACCCTTAGTTCATTGGGTTAACCAATCCCCCTAGATAATCTTTCTCATCAAAGTCCACACAAATGGTTTGCCTATTATCACAAATGGTTTGCCTACTCCATTATCAGCTTCTAACCAACTGGCAGCCCCTCTAGTCTATCATTATATATTCATCATCATTTTTGTTTGACATTTTTCCAGTGCGAACAATATTGCATTTCTTAAACTATAGAAAGTCTGCCTTCTAAAGGACTGAAGTGAGTAATTCTCCTGAAAAGCTCACCATATCATGCACTTTAACCTCTGCAGCTTTCTTCAAAAGCACCGAAGGCATGTCTGGTCCAGCTGTGTTATTAATAAAATTGGTCTCAGCCATATCCATTGTGAGAGGCAGATGATCAATTTGATATGTGCTAACCCCAATAACCTTGATGGGTTGAAGCACAGACAGGTCTGAGAATCAATACCATTATCTCTAAGATGTAAAGATAATCAATTGAGAAATTGTGAAGAAGACTGAAAAGGGTCATAGGCTTCAATTTTCAATGCACAAGTTTCATTTTGACTCTGCTGCCTTGATGTGGGCTCTAGATGTTGACTCACAAGTGAAGAGCATGTAAGAATCAGCTAAAATTGGGAGAGCTGCTGCTACTGCTGTTGTTGTTCAGTCACACAGTCGATTCTGACCCTTTGTGACCCTATGGACCATTGCCTGTTAGGCACCTATGTCCTCCACCATCTTCCTCAGCCCTCCCAGCTCTGTGCCCACTGCATCTACAATACCATCTAAACCATCTCATTTTGGCCACCCCTTCTTCCTTCGCCCTCCATCTTTCCCAGCATCAAGGCTTTCTCAAGTGAATCCTCTCTTCTCATTTGGTGTCCAAAATACGTTAGTTTCATCTTTACTATTTAACCTTCTAAGGAGCAATCAGGGTTGATTTCTTTTAGGATCGACTTACTTGTTCTCCTTGCTGTCCAGGGTACTCTCAAAACTCTCCTCCAACACCACATTACAAAGGCATCTATTCTTCTGCACTCAGCTTTCCTAATGGTCCAGCTCTCACAACCATACATTGCCACTGGGAATACCATTGCTTTGACTATGCAAATTTTTGTTTGCAAGGTGATGTCTCTACTTTTAACTATGTTCACAGGTTTCCCATAGCTTGTCTCACAAGCATCAGTCGCCTTTTTATTTCATGGCTGCAATCACCATCTGCAGTGATCTTTGATCCTAGGAAAGTAAAGTCTGTCACTGCTTCTATTTCTTCCCCATCTATTTTCCAGGGACTGATAGGGCCTGTTGCCATTATCTTGGTTTTCTTGATGTTGAGTCTCAAGCCAGCTTTTGCACTCTCTTCTTTCAACCTGAGCAGGAGATTCTTTAGGTCTTCCCACTTTCTGCCATTAGGGTGGTATCATCTGCATATCTCAAGTTGTTGATGTTTCTCCCAGCAATTTTGATCCCTACTTGTGATTCATCCAGCCCTGCATTGCGCATTATGTGCTCTGTGTATAAGTTGAATAAGCAGGGTGACAAAATGCAGCCTTACCTTACTCCTTTTTCTATGCCAAACCACTCTGTCATTCCGTATTCTGTCCTAACTGCTGCTGCTGCTGCTGCTGCTGCTGCTGCTGCTGCTGCTGCTGCTGCTGCTGCTGCTTCTTCTTCTTCTTCTTCTTCTTCTTCTTCTTCTTCTTCTTCTTCTTCTTCTTCTTCTTCTTCTTCTTCTTCTTCTTCTTCTTCTTCTTCTTCTTCTTCTTCTTCTATTTCTATGCTGCCCAGTCAACAAATGTGACTCCGGACTTTTGGAAAACATGTCCCAGAACACAGCCAGCATGGCCCCAGACAGTTAATCCAAATAATACTTTGTGAGTCTGTATGAGAAAAAATACCAAGTTGAGACATCATGTAGGTTGAGATTCTAAGCATCTTTGGGTTATGAAGAAGTGGACTATAGACATGTAAATGTTACAAGTGATTAATATCACATATAACTCAGGAGAATCCATTTGTAGTCTCTAATGCAGAAATCTAAGTACAGTAATACCTCGGATAACGTTTGCATCAAATAACACTAAAACCGCATAATGTTAAGCAATCTGGGGGGGGAGGGGAATTGCATCGTATAATGTTAAAATCCTATGGGATGCATTAGATAATGTTCGCTAAAGCCTGTGCCGGTTACAGTGTATTTCTATGGAGTTTTAACGTTATCCAATGCATCCCATAGGATTTTAACATTATCCGCTGAATGCAGTGGATAACATTAAAAATCGGATAACACTAAGACTTGTACCTTACTAAACTATGGCTGAAATCCTGTTGTTTAGTGCAGTAAGTCACAATTAGAATGGAGCCATTTGAATCAGCAGAATGTGTGAAGGAGTTGACATACCAAGTCCCCTCTGATTTAGTTGGGCTACTCTAAGGTGACATTATGCTAACCAATAGAATAAATAAAAAACTCAAATTCCTTAAGATAAAGCCCAGAGTGTTTATGTGGTATCAAAATAGTACAGTAGTGGAGTATAGAGCCATAGCACATTATTTTTCTCTTTCATGTCATATTGTTGCTCATACTGAATGTTAATTCTTTGTTGCTTTTCACTGAGTATCAAAGTAAGTGAAACCCTAATGGGATGTGTTTCCTTCATCAGGGATTATATGTCTTTGGGCATTCATCCAGCTTCTTGTTTTGGGTAGAAAATAAGAAAAACAAAACAGCTTTGTTAAGAGCTATAAAGACTTGCTCCCACCTCCAACTCCCTGCTAGGATAAGTGTGTCACTATGGGGCAACTAGCAGAAAATACACATTCACTTTCATGTTTCACAAAACACTCCCATGGTGTGTAGGATCACCAGGGATTTTATGGCATTTCATAACTCATTGCTTTGTTAAAATTCTGTTAGATAACCTTACCATGCAGTCAAAATGAGGAATGTTTACTTCAACTATAGAAAAGCTTTTAGAACTCAGCCCTTGCTGTCACACATACAGATGGTGTGAAATGTTCTGCTCAAGAATATTGAAAAGATTTAACATGCAGCCCCTCTGAGAAAATGGACATTAATTTTCAACACAGTGCAAAATGGCTTCATATGGAGGCATACACAGTCCAAATTAGCAAAACAGAAGGACTACCATTGAGAAATATCTAAATATGTGTTTTAACAAGTTGCAGAAACAGCTATGTTCATCTTGAAGGTCTACCAAGTGGCATATGATAGATGCAGCTTCAGATTAACCCATACTATTAGTTTGAAACTGCACCACTGTAAAATATCTGTTGTGTTTGCCATTCTGTCTGTGTTTCCAGATGATATTCTTAGAACTACAGAATCAGAAGGGACCCTATAGATCAGGGGTGGCCAACCTTTTTTCACAATGGGCCTGACCACGCACCTCAGAAGCAGAAGCATGCACATTTACAGCTGTCATAAATGCACCCACTTCTGCATTTAGAACAGCTGCAGATGCACGGGTACATTTTATGGCTGATGTAAACACGCCCGCTTCCACTTCCGGGTGTGGTGGCGACAGCGGCAGGCAGGGCAGATGGAATGGCAACATGGGCCGGGTCTGGCCCACAGGCTATAGGTTGCGAATCTCTGCTATAGATCATAAAATCCAGCCCCTATCAAAGAGGCACCTCAGAGAATCAAACTCTCATCCTTTGGCTCCACAGCCAGAGACCTAAAACACTGAGATGTGCTTCTGTAATGATGACAAAAAAACCAGATATGCTTCACAAAATATGACATTGTTTCTATTTTCTGTTCTGGGCATTGGTGAAAACAAATCACATATTGGAGTATTTGCTAGTAAATACAATGGAAAGCAATGTGTGTTATTGTCAGGGTCCAAGGCATGGGCACCTGGCAGATAACATGGACATCAGGACTCACAACAATCAGGAAACAGGCCAAACAATAACTATATCACAGTGCAGAGTCCAAGTCCAAAATCATGCCTGAGATTAACAGAAATACAGGATTAGTTCAAATGACTACAGTATAATACAAACAAGCTTATATATGCAGCTAATGAAATACATATCAGAGAGTAAACAAAACAAAACAAAAGACAAAAAAAGTTGTGGCACCTTAAAGACTAACTCCTGTATTTAAATGTGAGCTTTTGTGGATCAAGTCCACTTCATCAGACATAAAGAGTAAAACCTCACGGCATCAATTTATACACAGGTACAGAGGCACACAATATCAGAGGACAGGGAAGAAGCCTGGTCTTCATATGCTGAACCTTAAAGACTTCTGCTAGGGGATATTATGTTCTTGATCAGCCCAGCGTGCAGGATGCTTAACAATTGGCTCAAGTTACAGGAAGCTAGATACAACCCAAATATGAAGGGGTAGTGTATTGACTGTTAGAGCAGTATGACAATGGAAACAATTACCTCTGGAGGTGGCGAGAGATCCAACATTCAAAGCATTCAAAAAAATATATGGTTAGATCTGATTTAATTTGGATTCCTGCACTGAGCAAGTGGTCAGATCCAATGGCCTTATGGGCCCTTTGAACGCAATCAATTTATTTTTATTTTTTCAGGTATTTATTCTGTTGTTATTTTATTGTGTTGTTTGCTCTGTTATGTTGTTTATTTGTCTGTGCACGACTCAAAGTGGGAAATATCCCAGATGGGCAGTATAAAAATGTAATAAATAAAATATAAAATAAAATCATCCTATGATTCTATGATCTCTTTGTATATTAACAGCATACTAATATACAGTATCTGGATGTCCAGCTATATTATAGCTGGCGTATCTTCTAATGGTTTTAAACTCCCTTGTTGTATGTAACTGCAGCCTGTGCTATTCATGTGCAACAGCACCTAAAGAATGGGAAAGCTTTTGACGCTCCAGATGCTTTATACTAGGTAAAGGTAAAGGTCACTCTTGCTCGAAATCCAGTTATATCTGACTCTAGGGTTCAGTGCTCATCTCTGTTTCATAGACGAAGAGCCAGTGCTGTCCGCTTCTGCAGACGTTTCCGTGGTCATGTGGCAGGCATGACTAGACACCGGAGTGCACGGAACACTGTTTACCTTCCCACTGAAGTTGTCCCTGTTTATCTACTTGCAATTTCTTGCTTTTGAACTGCTACGTTGGGAGGAGTTACATCTCTCCTAATTTATTTCCTCCGGCTGCATTGGACGTTGCTTCTAGGAGCTGCAGTTCAAAATATCTGAATGATGACATTTCTCTCCATATCTGGATTGAAGGTGTTACTGTCTCAAGGACAAAATGGCCTCTCCCCCTTTGAAAACTGAAAAATCAGCAAACATTCAAACATGTCCATCACTAACCACAATGTTTTCTAAGGAAGAGAGCAAAGTGCTAGTCCTTATATCAGCAAAGACAGATGTTAATTTTAGACAATGCACTTTAATTATTGTTAATATCATTATTTTTACTGCTGACAATGGTTTTTATTTATATTGCACCATCAGTGTCTACCCTGAATTTTCCAGCATTAGTGGAGGCAGTAATGCCAGCTGCTAGAGAATAAAATATTTTGGACAAATTCAAAACTTTGCCTGTTGTATTGTATTTTGTATTTTTCGACTTATATGCCGCCCCACTCGCATAGCGACTCTGGGCGGCTTACAGAAGAAACAGCTACAGTACATAGCACATTCATAGCATAAAAAACAGTTACAAATATTACATAGCAAATTAGAAATATCACATATACAGTACATATAGTTCCTAGTCCTATTAAGAACCATATAGGCTACTTGTCATTTTGCCTTTTTTGTGTGGATAATAAGTGTTTCTGTGCTTAATTCAAGATGCTGGTTATGACCTATAAAGCCATTAAAGGTTTAGGACCTTGCCTTGATACTTGTCAGATTGTCTCTTTCACTAGCTCATCTCAGTCATGATATCTAAAAGTTGCCACATTGAGGGAGACTATAAGGGCAGCAGCAAGGAAATGGGCCATTTTGGTAATGACCGCAAGCTTCAGGAACATGTTACTAACTGAGATATATCAGATACTTCCAGTGGTGGGCTGCTACTGTTTCAGCCGAACCAGTAGTGGAAATCTGGAGGGGTTATCGGGGGGGGGGGGGTAGTAAACCCCTGGGTGGTCAGTTCGGTAACCTCTCCGTCCGCTCTCTGGATTCCTTTTCTGGGCAGCCCAAAATGGCTGCTCAGAAGTACACATGCATCAAAACACCATTTGATGCATGCACACTGAAAAATATAAATGTGCATGCATCAAATAGTATTTTGATGCATGCGCAATTCCAAGCAGCCATTTTGGGCTGCAAGGAAGGGCACAGTGGCTGGCTTTTGAGGCCCTCAGTGGCCTTTTTAGAGGAGCTGCGCTGCCGTGCCGTGCCAGGCTAGGCTGTGCCATGCTGCCATGCCACCATGCCGCTTTGCCACGCTGCTGCTTTTCCACACCACTGTGCCACTGCGCCACTGTGCCACTGCACCGCTGCGCCACTGCTGTTTCTGCTGTTGCTGCCTGCCTGCCTGCTGCTCCCCGACCCAAGGGTAAGTGACTAGGGTTTATGTTTGGGGTTGGTGGGTGGGTGGGTGGGTGGGTTGAGGTGTGTGTGTGTTTTATGTAGTGTGTTTTTATTTCTATTTAATGTCTATCTTAATTTGTATTTTTATGTGTTTTTTATTTCTATTTTTATGTGTACTCTATTTTTATTTTTATTTTTTACTTTGGCTCCGCCCACAAGGTCATGATGTCATGATGTTGGCTCCGCCCATGACATCAGCTCCACCCACAGTGTGGTAGTAAAAAAATTGGCAGCCCACCACTGGATACTTCCCTCATTATGTTCAATAAATTGGTAAAAACAGAATTATTCAAAGCTGCCTTCAACTAATGCTCCTGAAAGATGTACATTTTAATGTTAATTTTAAAATTTTCCTCTTTTGTTATGAATATTAGACCACCATATTGTTGAATATATTTGTTATGTGGGATTTTGTGGGGTTTACATTTTAAGCTGAGAAACATCCAGAGTGGTGCTTGCACTAACAGAGTGGTATATATATCAAATGAATGAATGAATGAGAAGACTCTTGTACTCAAGAATCCAGTTTATCCATTTCCCACCAAAGTCTTGTAACTTTTCCAGAAGCTCAGGTAGGGATAATTCAAACTATAGTCCCATAATTGAAAATGATGGCAGCAGACAAGACACATCATGATACTTGGATCCAACTTTGGTCTGAGGACCTTATAGCTCATCCACGGAAAAGGAGAGAGATATGAAGACAGAGAACCAGAGGCAGCATCCAAGGTATCTGGTTGGTCCCAAGCTCTGAAGAACTTTAAAGGTTAATGAAGGCACTTTAATTCAAGCTTCAAAGTCCACTGGCAGACACAGTGCATTTTTCACAATGACACAATATCTTGTCTTTTACCCCCAATTACAGTTTAGCCTTCTCGTCTGAGCTATCTTTTAGTTCACACATTTGACCAGAGGCGTAGCTACCGCCGTATCTGCCGTATCAATTATACGGGGCCCCCGGGCCACGGGGGCCCCCAACGTGCGTAAGCAAAACAAATCTTTACCCTTCCTAAGGGCCCCCAAACAAATTTTTATACGGGGCCCCGCCAAGGCACGCTACTCTTCTGCATTTGACCCAGCTTTATTTCTTTAAAGCAGTTGTGGGGCAAACCATAATACTTGGCATGCCACAGGGACCAGTCTAGGCCATAGTTTCTCCTTCTCAAGCTTTGCTCATCTTAGATCAGAACGCTAAGCATATGAGTGTCAAGGAGCTTAGCAGAGGGAAGACTTATTTATCTTCACTATTTTTCTCATTTCCCTTATTTCATTTAGTCTGACCTTTACACTTACTCCTCCACCAGAATCTAGCATGATTACCTCTCTAATTAAAGAATTGAAGAGGGACACTGGAAACTGAGGACCCTTTTGAATGACTCACAAAATACTGAGTAGCTTGATTAGCTTTGATATCTTATCAAATAGCATAGAGAGAGCCCTCCCTCCGGTCTGTCTTCTTTCCAGCTTCTCTGTATCTAATCAGACATGTCACACCTCCATGGAGGTAAATTGGGCTCATGTGAGAAGGAAAATTAAATTAAGCCTATTTAGGAATTAATTGACAGTCTTGGTTTGATCTATCACAGAATTCTCTGAGTGTGACAATGAGAGAGAAAAAGATCTAGTGGCCGTATATTTAAAACAAGAATGAAGAAGTGCAGAACCTCTTATCAAGCTCTGAAACAACAAAATTGTATAAAAATATTGAAAAGAGTAAGGATAGTGGAAGAAAAATACACCATATGCTTACAAGCTTATTATTTGTGAAATGGCTATTCAACACTGGAGAAACGTTTCAGGAGATTTACCCACTTTTCTAGCTTCTTCTTTTGTGTCCTGATCAAACCTTGGACTTTGCTTTGTCATTGCCCAAACTTATGCACTCATCGGCACATGTTTTTGGCAGTAATTGGCAGACCAGGAGGTGAGCTGGATTTGGAATATCTCCACATTCACACTGCATGTTGTTGTCTGCCAGCAGGCCCCACTTGACCATGTTGGTCTTGCATTTAGGGACTCCAAACCTCAGTCTATTCAGGGTGACATTGGGGAGGTTGAGATCTTCAGCTCTATCCTCCTTTAATGTTGTTCCTTGTCCAGTGAGCTCCTTCCTCCATCTTCTAATTTGGCAAAACCTTTCTAACAACAGCACTTTATATTACAGAACTTAGAATAGCCATTCCTGACCTCCTAGCTGTATTGGACTACAAGTCTCTTTGTTCCCAGCCAGCCCATCTTATTACACATGGTGTTTGAAGGTGGTGGGAACTGTAGTGCAACATCTGTGAAGGGCACTGGACTTAGGAAGTCAGGCTTAGTATGTTGAGCTAATCTTGGGGAGACCTAGGTTCTTGAATCCCCAATAAGCTGTGAAGCTCATGGTGTGATTGTGGGCCAATCTCACAAACTACAGTACCTTGCAGGGTCATTGTGAGGATCCTTCTTCTTTCGTGTCTAGGTTAGACTTTAAACTGCCAAAAGAAAGCCACTTTTTTGGTGCTTTCATTCCGTAGTTCTTTTCTCCTGAACTAGTGTGAGAAAGATTAGCCAGCACAACAAGGTTGAGTAGGGTATGCCTGATTGTGGTTAAAAAATACCACAATCTTTAAGGAGGTTCTTTCTGTGTACACCATTGTGAGGATAAAGTGCAGGCAAGCAGCCATCCTGGAGAGATGTTCAGGATATCAGTGTAATATATGAACATATGTTCTTAGAACCATATCTTAGTTTGTGTTCTTTAGGACTTAACTTGTCTATTTTACCTCTGTCTCAAGCCTTAGAGTGACATCCTGAAAAATAAGTACAGTCAAACCTCGCTTAAAGAGTAACTTGCTTAAAGAGTAACTTGCTTAAAGAGTTGAATTTTCTCTCAAAGTTCGCTTCGCTTAACAAATAAAACCAACCAAAAACTTGCTTAACAAATAAATCGGGGTTCGCAATCCCCCCCCCCACCAGAAGTCACAATTGGTCACTGACAATTGTGTTTTGCTTAAACAGCAAACTCACTTGAAGAGCAATCCTGTGGAACACATTATGCTCTTTATGCGAGGTACAACTGTATGTCACATATTGCCATGACCAGGAATATTATACATATTGTTGTTTTGTTCGATAGTTCTGGAGGGGAGAAATATGGCTCAGAGTTAGTTAGATTCCAAGCCCATTTACAGTAATACCTCATATAACATTAGTATCGAATAACACTAAAATCGCATAACATTAAGCAATCTGGGGGGAAGAATTGCATCAGATAACATTAAGATCCTGTGGGATGCTTCAGATAACAACCGCTAAAGCCTGTGTGGTTACATTGTATCTCTATGGATCCCATAGGATTTTAACATGCATCAGATAACACTAAAAATCATATAACACCAAGACTTGTGGGACCAGGTTTTAGTGTTATATGAGGTTTTACTGTATTTGAAATTAAATTTATACGTGTTTTGACAGCAAAGGCATTTGAACATCAAATCTTAGTACTTGAAAAATCTGCAACAAAATGCATGAAAGGCTACCCCAAATAAAGCTTGAATTTTTTGGAACAGTAGCTGTTTTAGGCATGTCAGAAAAATAAAAAACACTGTGCACTTTAAAGACTACCTGCTATATTTTTATTGGTATATATAAAACATGCCTAAATTTCACTCCTTGTCTGAAGAAGTGGACTTGATCCACGAAAGCTAACAATAAAAATATAGCAGTTAGTCTTTAAAATGCTACAGTGTTTTTTATTTTTCTGATATGCCAATAAAGCTGCTAGTTTCCAAAGTGCCACCCCACTCTTTTGACACTTTTTTTCTGCATTTCCTATGGGTCCCCTTGTAATGGTTCAACACAGCTAGTGTTCAGGTTGCATTTGTGGAGAGATACTACTCAAAATGGTGTACTACTACAAATGCTACTTCATGTCATGTAGAACATAAGGAGCTGATTCAATGTAATGAGTTATTTCATCAAATGAACAATGAGCTGTTTCAGATCTTTATCATGAATCTGCTGAGAATGCTCTCTCTTGGGAGGATAGGTTGACCCTCCTCTCCCTTTTATCCTTCAGCTGACAGATGAAGACTCATCGCTTCAGGCAAGCTTTTAATAATCATAACTGAGTCTCTGGGTGCTGTTTTTAAGCTAAATTAAGACTGTTTCTTTATAGTTTTTAATGTTATAAATCATGTTATTAAATCATTTAATGTATTTTAATTATTACTATAGTTAATTGTTTGTAATGTATAATTGATTACATTTTAATTTTTTTTAAACAGTGTGACAAACTTTGAGTCCTCCATCAGGAGATAGACAGCCTAACGGTAGGTAGGTAGGTAGGTAGGTACTGACTTGGCTCATAGAATCATGGTTGTAGTGATTAGTAGGAAGGGAATACAGGAAACTGTCTTACTCTAGATTAGACTAATTGTCTATCTGGCCTGATATTATCTACTCTGACAGTGAACGATTATCCCAAATTTTAAAATAGGGATCCCCCCCAAAAAAAGAAGAAGAAGAAGAAGAAGAAGAAGAAGAAGAAGAAGAAGAAGAAGAAGAAGAAGAAGAAGAAGAAGAAGAAGAAGAAGAAGAAGAAGAAGAATGGAGGCTTAGAATGTCTCCTGGTGCCTTCAGGAGGCTGAAAGGCAACATTGCCAAATTTTGAGCAGCCCTTGTAAAATATTTTTGTGGCCAGTAGAGGGTACAAGGAGGATTTTTGTCATTGTTCAGTCACACAGTCAAGGATAACCCATTTTAAATTTCTCTCTGTGTGTTTTTTGTTGTTGTTGCAGGTCAACATTGATGTGCACCTTCAAGCCCAGAAATGGGGATGGGTGGCCCATGGATTGTGTGCTACTGCACATCCTGAGAACCATTCACAAGTATCTCTGTCTGTTCTGGGTCATGACTTTGTTGATTGGTCCCATTCAGTCTATTACTTTGCCCAAGCAACTGATTCACGATATCATTGCCCCACCTGTACTTAAAGAAAGGGAATGCTAAACCTGATGCTATCTCCAAATTGGGCAACACCTTGGCCCCATTCTTAAATAAGGATCTCTCTCAAGAGTTTCATGAAGATTTTGTAATGCTGAACTAGGGTAACCAGATTGATGTGTTAAGTCACATCTGACTTACACATCTGTACAGCACTAGAGTTTTCAAGGAAATTAAGATATTTAAGGAGTGGTTTTACCACTGCTACACCATCTGCAAATGAGTTTCGAGATCTTCTGAGTCATAGTCTGTAACTTTGTCTATCATGCTGGGTTCAACAAGGCTGATACACATTGGCTGAAATCTTGTTGTGCATCTCCCCATGCATGATGATGATGACATCAGCAGCAACTGCAAATTCCAGCTGGTTAAAGTTAAGTCACTGCTGATAACAAGAAATTTGAGTGTGCACATGACTTGCACTCTGTGTAATGAAATTGCATGTATTCAAAATCTCTAAAAGGAAGTCTTTAATTAGTAGTGATATGTCATTGTTGATGACATTATCACTGTTGCACATTCATAGTTGCTCAACAAGATTTCAACCATTTTCAAACTTCTCCATGGAACTGTGGTTTCTCCCCCCAAAAAAAAGAAAGCGGGGGAGAGAAAGAAGACTTCTCCTGGGGAGCAATATAGGGCAGAAAGAGCAAAATGTTGGGCTTCGATTTCTATCTGCCTTAACTAGCACGGCCAGTTGTAAAAGATTTCGGTTTTGGTTTGTTTTTTTGTTCATTAACATCTGCAGGCCCTACACATTTTCCATTCCTCATGTGAAAAAAGGGACATACAGTACTTCACAATCATTTGAGAACAATAGTGTCCCATTAAAAAAGGAGAGGAATGGCATAACAGTTGACTCTCATTAACACATCAGCCTTGTGGCATAGTTTCATATTAAACAGAATACAGCATTGACCTGGCTAGATGCAGAAAACAGAAATTAAGAATGAAATGAGAAGGACGAGAATGCTCCTTTTCCATTCCATTTAAATCAGCTGTAGGTACCAAATTAGCCATTCGTGTCCCAAGGCACAAAAAATGTATAAAACGAGCTTGTAATTAGATATCCTGTAATTGCACTGCATTGAGCTGGAAATCCAAGTGTTTTGGAACTGAGAATGAGAGATAGACAATTTGATTAGGTTAACTGGAATTTTAAATTACAGACAAAGATGGGAGAGGTGGATGTTGATGATGAAGTAGAGAGACTTTCCAGATCTATTTTGAATGATAGCATTCAGTTTCTCCTGCACAACTATTATGTGAAATTCTTTTATGTGGTGCAGAATCACTTAACTTTTGTAGTTTTATGTCACAAGCCATTTTGAGTTATAGGCTTTCCCCCACTCTCCCCATAAAAATTATTTTGCTTCAACCAGCAACTCTGTGAAGAGTTAGCATTATGAGGGCTAGGTATCAACTACTGATGTCATTGTAGAGAAGTCTTGGTTTAGCTATTAAAAGTAATAGATCATGAACAAGCCTTCAGTTTGGATTTGCCCTCCATATTGATGCAAAGATGTATCTTAATGGCTGGAATCTTTAGAATCTGGGGTCAGGAATAAAACCTTCTCTAGATGCTTTGGGACTTTTTCTTAGGACCTTCCAGAGAAATTGGAGCTTTAATGGGTAGAAACATTATTTTACTATTACCAGCTCCTCTTCCTAATTTACGAGCAATGATTAGGATCTATCACTATAGGGTAGGGAGTCAACCAATACAAAATGCAGTTGTAAGCAGTAAATACAGAGCCTTGGGTGTTGGAGGAGAAGCTGGGAAAGTTGAGAAGATACTTCTTAAACCCCGTCATAAATTACAAGAAAGCTGAGCTGATTGGTTGGCTATCATGAGTGGAATGTAACTTCTGAGGGTTATAATAATAATTTAAACCATCAAGTTATTTATGATTTATGGTGACTGTGGTAGGTCAGTGGTTAAGACACTTGCCTTGTTGGCTGGAAGGCCAGCAAGTCAGCAGTTCGAGACCTGTGTACTGCATGATGGACTGAGTGCCCATTTCTGTCCCAACTCTTGTGGACATGAAAGGAGCCTCATCCAGTCATCCTCTGAGTGGAGTTTATCCAGCAAAAATCCTTTCAACCAGTGTTGGTAGCAAAAGTTTTCACTACCACACTATGGGCAGAGCCTACGTCGTGGGCAGAACCAATGTCATAGGTGGAGCCAACATCATGGGCAATCTAGTCATGCCTGCCATATGGCCATATATACATCTGCAAACACAGGCAGCACTGGCTCTTTGGCTGTAAATAGAGATGAGCACTGCCCCCTAGAGACGGATATGACTGGCTTTTGAGCAAGGGAGACTTTGAAACACTTGCAGGGACAAAACCTGACATAAAATTTGAATACCAATCAGGGATCTTCTGTTATTAGGTAAAGGTTGCCCTTGCTCGAAAGCCAGTCATCACCAACTCCAGGGTTCAGTGCTCATCTCTGTTTATAGCCACAAAAGCTCACATTAAAATACAGCAGTTAGTCTTTAAGGTGTCACAATGTTTTTGTCTTTTTGTTTTGTTTACTCTCTGATATGCTTGCACAGAATAAAACTTTTTAAATGGTAGCTGTGTTAGTCTGGGCAGGGCACGGAGGTGGGCGTGGCCACCCAATTTTGCCAGCCCCCTACCCAAAGGCCACCCAATTTTGCTTAAAAAAACCTGCCGGGGCGTGTCCACCACTTTTTTCAACCAATAATAATAATAATAATAATAATAATAATAATAATAATAATAATAATAATAATAATAATAATAATAATAATAATAATAATAATAATAATAATAATAATAGATTTTTTTAAAACCCTGGAAAACCTGGTATAAGAAATTGGATTCTAAATAGTAGTGGCTTCTGCAGTTAGAAATAAATAAATATGATTTTTATTAAAAACTGTAATGATACTTTGCACTCAGCCTGTCGTGTTTATGTGTTTAGTTATTTCTGTCTAGCCTGCTTTGAATATTTAACCAAGGAACCTGAGATAAGTAGGAGTACTAATAATAAAACTGTTAATGGTAAATAATAGCAGATCAGCACTAATAACAATAAACATGTGCATTAGCTTAACATTATAATCAGCAAGACATTTTTACAGGCATATATATCGTAACAAAGCATTCCTGCCCTCAAAGGTACACTACAGGCCAGATAGAAAACTATTATTAAATTCCATTTACTGTACTTCATTCAGGGCCAGCTGCAGGTTTCGTATGGCCTGGTGCAAGGGATATTGAAATTTGTTACAGTACATTTATTTTCATTATACTTTTTTGGAGTCTCTCCAGCATTCCTGTCCCATCCAAATTCTTCATCATATCATAAGCTTGTGTCTCCTTTCCTGTATGGCAGGTGTGCTCAAACTTTTCAGGCCGTGGGCCGGTCACATGGTTCAACGGGCTAGTCACATGGTTCGTCCCACCAGAAGTGGAAGTAAAACACGCCTTGCAATCTGTTTTGCAACAGGATGAGATGAGACAGATTTTAAGCTGTCATTTTCTCTGCTTAAACCAGAGGTGCTCAAACCATGGCCCATGCCACCCTCGTAACTCCTAGAAATGGAAGTAAAATGTGCCCATATGGTGGGTTTTACTTCTGTTTCCAGGAGTGACGAGGGTGGCGTGGGCCAGATGAATTGGCATTGGGGGCTGGATCTGGCCCATGGGCCATAGTTTGGGCATGTCTATAATGTGTTTCCCCAGTAGATTCAATTTTGCCCAGATTTATCCTAATCTGTTGATTTTAAGTATATTTTCTTCACTGACTAAGTCTTCTTGGTATGCATTTTTCTTTTGTACATGTTCTGAGTTTGACACACTTATCTTCATATCAGTTGGGAGAGAAAAAAAGACTCCAAAGCTTGCAGTTTCCTATTGATGATGGGAACCTGAAAGCTACACAGATTGTTTTATTAACTCTTACAAATTAGATTAGAAATCCTGTCTCTTCCATTAAGTCACTTCTACTGTGTTTTGTGACTCTGCTGGAAATGCCATACAAGTAGATTGGGGTTTAGCAACATTGGATAAACAGGTTAAAGGTTAGTGTTAGTGGAAGGGTTTAGTATATGCTTTTTGTATTTCCTGAACCCATTGAGAAGTTCTTTGCTAATACCATTCTGTTGTTTATTAAATAGCTTTTCTTGCAACAGTGCAGTGATAATTTCTAAGCAAAATATGCAAATAATGTCTCTTTTTAGATAATGTTGCTAAGAATCCGGGAATGGATGAACAGCCTATGTCTGATGCAGTTATCTTTTCATCAAAAGTCTGTTCTGTGTAATTTTTGACATCAGTTTTCAATTTAAAATCAGAGCACAAAAATGTGCATTAATTTCATACAGACTTTTACTCATACAGTATATTTAGTTTGTACTTTTCCATCATCGTCATTGTCGGCTGTTACTCATGTCTCGGTATACATTTCCCCCCCTGAAAATCATTTTCACCGCTGATGGATGTATAAACAGGAAAAATGCCGCTGGCATTCATTTGTTTAAGGTGAATCACAACTTGCCATGTAATGACCCACACACTATGATCATGGAGCCATCTTCTGTGGCATGTATGAAATGAGACATACAGCATGTATGAAATAAGACATGCAGGATATTAACAAGGTGCACCTTCACAGCTAGTCCACCTGGCATGGCCTCTTCTGCATCCATGATTTTGGGAATCAGAATAGTGAAGTGGATCCTTCTCTGCTCATTTTGCCGTTGGGCACAATATGATGGTTTCCAGTGGTATTTCCTCCACTGAGGGGAACCATCACTCCACCAAAAGAGGTGACTTGGCGTTGAGTCACTGGCTGTATGGTCAACTTCATTATCATAGCAAGATGTTCAGCCAGATGTCATTATATATATATAATATATGCATATAATTTACCAGTACTTTTTGGTTATATACATATATCCACATAACATCTTTTCCCAATGTATGTCTTTCTTTGTCCAGAATTCCCTTATAAAGATGTGTATGCAAGTTTGCCTAACAAAGGTCGGCAAGGCTACTTTAAGAATTGCCCTGTACATTTACAGGCTTAAAACCAATTGGATGTTGACTAGAGTAGATTGACCGAATCAATGGAGCTTACATAAATATTGACTTATCATCGATTCAATCAGTCTATTTTAATTAGCCCTAACACCGTATTTGTAAGTGTGCAATCTAACTGATACATCTTGGAAGAGGGCATCAAGTAAGTTAATTTAAAATTGGAACCAAACAAAATTCTCTCCACTCTCTCATGCTTTTTCTTCTTTGCTCCACTGTTACAGCAGATTGGTTGTATCATGGTATTCTTTCCCTGCTCATTTGTTGCTTAATAATCTGAAAGAAGCCATATACGTCTCATCTTTTTTTGCAAGCTTCCATTGTTCTAATGATCAGATTGGCAGTATCGCTTACATTTTCCCACAATGCATTCCCAATTCTCCCCAATTCTGGTGGCATGCAATTGCCTACAAATCATTTTAGAGCCATTCAAGTGCAATGCCTATTGTGAATTCCAGTTGGCAAGGAAGCCATCTAGAGAAATGAGCTTCTGATATAGCAGGGTCTGCAGTAAAAGATAAGAACTAGGGAGGTAGCAACTTCCACAATACTAGTCTGATGTCAGATGTCTCTAGTTGTGCTGACCAGCTATGGAATCTTGTCTCCTTTGTTTAGTAAACAGATTTTCACTGTCTCATCAGTCAATTAACCAATTGTACAGCTTCTTGGCCATCATGAGCTTGTGTTTGCTGTAGGGAAAACATTAATCAAACCAGACCATATCGACCAACTTAACAGATAATTCATTTGATTTCAAATTAACTCTTGTTCCAACTATAGCATTACATTTTCAAATTCAAGTAGCTGGCATGGAGGATCCTGCAAATGCAGATATGAACCTTCCAGTGTAATGTGAAGCAAGAAAATGGAAATTCAAAATCCTTAATAAATCCCTTTGATAGACCAAGCAAAAGAATCATGGAAGGCACAAAAATCTCTGCAAGAGATCAAGACTGCTATCTGCTTATAAAGTAAAATATTAAAAGTAAACATGAAGTTTGAAAGGAAAGGAAAAATGAGATTATGGATCTTAATTCCTCATTATTTCAGGATGGAAGGATGCATCCCTCTGCAGTTGCCTCTTCTCTACCTACATCTTCTCAGTTTACTTTTATTCTTACCTCTTGAAAAGATAACACTTGTGAAAGCTTTCACATTTTTCTGTTTCTTTTTAAATTCCTAATAAAGATATCAATTCAATATGGATTTTGAAATTTTGTGTGTTCCAATACAGTTCCCTGTTTGTTAGAAAACTGGAAAGCTCTTGATTCATTTTGCTGTGGTTTTATTTATAAAAGAAAGGGGACAAGATCCAGTCTTCTGCAAATAGATAATCTTATAACATCACTTCCTGTTAAATAAAAAGTTTAGTTTTATTCTGGAAGGTTTTTCTTTTTCTTTTGTTTATAAAGATAAGACAACAAACAGACTTCATTCACTTTGTTATGGGTGGCAGAAAACAACAACAGACAAAGTAAGTTGTAAGTGAACAATTTTGGTTTGAAATCTGCTCACAGATAGGGGTTAGCCTGTATTAGCTACTGATGTTTTCTGTCACAGAGAAATGTATTTCTATGGTGTTGACTGTCATTCAAATGGTTGTAGCTTTGACACTGAATCATAATCTGAAGATCACAGTAGGTAGGTTGGAGCTGACAGAGTAAATAAATGGTGGGAATAAATAAATAAAAATTGTTCAACAGTAACACTCAAGAATTGTTGTGTCAAAGAACAGTAAGCAATGAACAAAATTCTCAGGACAAGGGGAAATTGTTATCTTTATTGGAAACCAATTTAATAGATCAGATTTGTCAGGCCTAACTCACATAATAGGTCAGTGGTGGCGAACCTATGGCATGCATGCCAGAGGGGGCACTCAGAGCATTATCTGTGGGCACGCACACATCACCTCAGCACAGATTTTGCTCTGCTCCTCTGTCCAGCAGCCCAATGGGAGCACTTTCTCCCTCCCCCCAGCACAGAGTTTCACCCACCCTTCTGCACAGAAGCTTCATCACTCCCCTGTATGGGGTAAGGCGGGTGGCTCACATGGGGTGTGAGAGTGCAGCGCAGACAGCAATTTGGACTCCTAGTTTCTAAAAGGTTCACCATTACCAGAATAGGTCATTTGTTCTTCAGGCTAATGACATGAATAAGTATAACTCATGCAATTTCAGCCTTTATACCAAAGACTGAAGAATTTTCTTTCTTTTACTACAACTCCCAACATCCCTTTTTTTATTGCGTATATAAAATTAAAAGAACCTGAGCTTTAAAGTTTTCACAAATGTATTAAAATCAAATGCCCATTAGCAGTCAATATATAAAGGTATTTCCAGAATGAGGAAGACCATGTGGTGCTTGGTTGCTTAAAATGCATTTATGATACTCTAATATGGTTGAAAAACCAGATTTTTAAGAATTAAGTACTGAAAGCGTGGGGCTGTATTAGTTTCTTCTATAATACAAGCTCATGAAAATGATAGGTTCTTTTCTTCTGAAATATGAAGAACTTTATCAGTTTTGGTAATGAAGATGAAATGAAATTGATGTCCATCTTTAATTTTTATTTGCAAATGCATACTTAAGGAATGAATCAGAAATAAAGAGATAAATCCTTCGTTGTCTCATCCATATACAGAAAGATGTGTATGTGCAATGATCTCACTGGTGGTGATAGAAAGGAATTTTTAGTGATTTCTGCAGATTTTTATGTGTTGGAAAATATAATATTTTGTAGAAAAAAATTATACTCTCCATGCAAAATTGTGAATTTGGCACAAATTACCATTTCTTTAACAAAACTAAGCAGTTGTGTGGATTGTTCCAAATTAGGGTAACTTAACTAGACTAAATGAGCAAGAAGTTGAAGCACATGACTGGTTGTTTGCATCATTCTTAAAAATTGTCCCATCTTTCTGTGCTTGCTAGCTCTCTCTGTATGTACTTTGCTTCTCAAGAGTCAAGGATACTAGAAATATTATCAATGAATAACAATGACAAGGAGAAAACTCTTGGATGACTCTTATGGAGTTTTTAGTTCTCTTGTTCAGAGGGCTTATCATGTTGACTGAGCCTGGATCAATGAGAACAAGTAGTCTAATAATTGTTCTTTTTTATCTCTTATTCAGAAGTATCTTATGCTAGCTTCTTACTAGGTTGGAGAGAGGTTTGAAAACTGAAGCAACCTCTGACAATATTTAAGATCATGCTGATAAAGAATAACAGATTTCGACATATATGGGGAGACTTCATTGAATGTGTGTTACAAACATCTAAAGGATTTAAGCCAGGTCAAGCAAGTATTAGTTTTTATAAATAGGGAGAGGTATAATAATTAAAACAAACAATTAAGATATGTGGGACAGAAAGAATGGCCCCAAGGGTGGATGGTGCACTTGTTAATTGTTATATATGTTTATTTAATATAAATGAGGATGTCTAAATAGTGTGAATCTTGTTACAAGTTGTATATTGTTGTTTCTTTTTTTGCTTTTTATATTTTATGTGTGCATTTTTTATGTGCTTTGAAAATTAAAAATGAAATTAAAAAGATCATGCTCTGGAAATATTCTCATGAATCATGAAAATTGCTGCCATGTAAGGGTTAATGGAGGGGGACTGTGGTGGCTCAAGTAGTTAATATGCTGAACTCGATGACTGGAAGGTCAAAGTTCTATCCCCGAGTACTGCATGCTCCAGTCTCTGTCCCATATCCTGCCAACCTAGCAGTTTGAAAACAAGAAATTGCAAGTAGGTACCACTTCGGTGGGAAGATAAACAGCGTTCTGTGCACTCCAGTGTTGTGGAATGCCTGGCTCTTTGGCTATAAACAGGGATGATCACTGAACCCTAGAGTCAGATACGACTGGCTTTTGAGCAAAGGTGACGTTTGCCTTTACTAATGATAAATGAACAGAGGTGTGACAGATAAATTTTCAGTCTCTAGCAGCATTCTGCCATAGTCTCACAACATGAGTGACTCTCTCTTCTTTTTCTCCACTGCCCTCCATCTGCAGAAAAGGGATTAAAAAACAGAAAATAACATCCTGAACTATTCTGTTGGGTTATTGTAAGGGTTGCCAAGATAAATGCAGTATGAAACACTGAATATTCCGATGAGCTTTAGAAATGTGCAGTGTTATTGTGGACCAAGGACTTCAAAGGCTAAATTCTGCTTGAATCCTAATAATGAAATCATACTTTTAAAATTCTCCGTCAATATTTTTAGACATGTTTAAGTAACTCCCCTCTATTCTGTCAAAACTGTGATCTCAAATGAAGATCACTTCTTCTGTAAAGATAGAAATCATTGAGGAATTTTGTCATCTAGTAGAAATGAAAGATCCTTTTAACTCTTATTTAAAGTCCATAATCTTAAACTTACTTATCTGGACCCTTTTCAATCAGGATTCAGGCCCGGATATGGTACAGAAACTGCATTGGTTGCACTTGTGGATGATCTCTGGAGAGAGCGGGACACAGGTCATCCATCCGTCCTTGCTCTTCTTGACCTCTCAGCGGCTTTCGATACCATCGACCATGGTATCCTTCTGGGAAGACTCCGAGGATTGGGGATCCAGGGCACTGTGTTGTCCTGGTTTTCCTCATTTCTGAGGGGCCAGACCCAGTCGGTGTGGCTGGAAGGCGAGAGGTCCAGCCCTAGGCCCCTGCAATATGGGGTGCCTCAGGGCTCGATCCTTTCGCCTCTCCTATTCAATATCTACATGAAACCACTGGGTGAGATCATCCGTTCCCATGGGGTGAGGTATCATCAATATGCTGATGATATCCAGCTGTATAACTCGGCCCGTGGGGACCCAAGTGATGCATTGGAAGTCCTCTCCAGGTGCCTGGAGGCTGTCAGGGTCTGGATGGGGGACAACGGGCTACAGCTGAATCCTGTCAAGACTGAGTGGCTATGGGTCAGGGGTCCTGCATTATCATGGGAGTTACCAACTTTGGTTCTGGATGGGGCAGTTTTGCCCCAAACAGACCCACTGCATAATCTGGGGGACCTCTTTGACTCACAACTACTGCTCAAAGAGCAGGTGGCAGTGTAATATGCCAGTTATGCCTGCTCCTAGACCGGGACTCCTTGCTCATGATCACACACACTTTGGTCACCTCCAGACTTGATTACTGTAATGCGCTCTACATGGGGCTGCCCTTGGTGACCATTTGGAAGCTGCAACTGGTTCAGAATGTGGCTGAACAGGTCGTGATGGAGTGCAGGCTTTATGCTCGTGTCTCACCATTGCTTCGGGAGCTGCACTGGCTGCCAGTGTGCCTCTGGGTGAAATTCAAGGTGCTGGTCATTACCTTTTGAGCCCTACATGGTAGTGGGCCAGGATACCTAAGAGACCGCATTGTCCCAAGGACATCTGCCCGTCCCACTAGAGCAGACTGGAGAGGCTCTCTGGTTGTGAGAGAGAGGCTCATCTCTCTAGCACAAGAGAGGCTCATCTCTCTAGCACTAGAGGGGAGGGCCTTCTCTGTGTCTGCTCCAACCCTGTGGAACCTCCTGTCAACTGAGCTGCGCCTCCAGGCAGAGCTGCTGCCCTTTTGGAAGGGTGTAAAAACCTGGCTGGCAGATCAGGTCTGGGGTACTAGAGGCACAACGACTTCAGCCTGCTGGCTGGTTTGACCTCCTCCCCTGCTCCCTTAAGTTCTTAAGTTTTTAAATCATACAGAGTTTTAGTCATAGTTTTAATTGGTTTTAACTGTGGATTTTGAGAGCTTTTAGAATTTTAGCCTGTACTGTTTTGATGTTTTTTAGGATGTGTTAAACCGCCCTGGGTCACCTTCAGCGAGGAGGGCGGTATAGAAATTTAAATAAATAAATAAATACTAGACTTTTTAAGCCTAGATATTAACCATGGTGTTTAAATGAGGTGAAATCAAAAAGGTTGCAGAAAAGATTGAAGTCTTCTCAGACAACTGAAGAGTAATCTTTACAGATTAAGCAAGTGACAGTGACCAAACCTGAGAGAATAGAAAGCTTGGAGCAAATTGCTAATTAGATCCATTTTAAAATATTCATTTCCTCCCAGACCTAATGGAGAGAAAATGAAATAAAATAAATATTAAAATTAAGGTTATGTTACCATTTGCACTCTGCCAGTATAAAACCTAGTAGAAACATAGAGCAAATACATATTTTATAGTTATTATTACAATTGGAAACATGGTAGTATTGGAAATACGCAATTCAGGCGTATTCATGTTTGAGAATATATTCATGTTTGAGAAATTAGACCTCAAATTAATACTCTGCTCAAATTCTAAAAATCAATAATAAAACAAAGCAGGCTAATCTGCAAATTAAATAAGGTGGAGGGGAAAGCACTTGTTGTGTACTCAGACTTTTTCATCAGTTAAAAAATCCCTTCTTCTAACCATGAACTACCTGCAACATCTATTTCTGATTAAAGTCTCTACAGTGTGAACACATGAAATATTTTGAACTGCTAGGAATATTATATCAGAACAGTACCATTCATGGGGTTTAACTACTTTTTTTGCAGTAACTCTCTCTCAATTAAGTTTAGGATAATATTTGTTTAAAAGGGAGCAAATGTTTGTGTCCTGCAGAAGTACTTCAAAATGATGTAATTCTGTGCAAGCTTACCCAGAAGTAAATTCTATTACTGTATATTCTATTTTCTTACTCCATAGTAATTGTCTTTGACCAAAGTCTGCAATAAATATTAACACTCCCAAGGTCAGTTAACTCTGAGAAGCCTAAGGTAGGAAAGGTTACTTTTTTGGAATTTATGTCCAGAATCCCCCAGTCATCATGGTCAAAATGGACTTCATGGTCTACAAAAATGTAACTTTCCCAAGCTCTGTCTACAATAATGGCACTTATAAGAACATTTTCAACTACTCAGTTTCCTTGCCAATCATACAAAAAATCCATAAGCTCAAAGAAGAGGGGAAACCAAACCAAGAAGCATGAGGAAGTTATTATATATCATAACTCAGTGAAATACTAGGGCAAGAAATAAATTCAGATTTCTTTATGTAGACATTAATTCCTTCATTTGATTTATATACCATCCACCTAGTGGAATCTGCTACTCTGGACAGTTTACAATCAAAGAACAGGATTAAGATAAAGAAAAGCATCATATAACAATAATGAACAAAATTTAAATATAATGCCAAAACAAAATATTGAAGTAACTCATAGAAAGCCATGCCTTGTTTTATCTCAGGAAAAGAAAAATCTGACATAAAGGGTAGAAAATAGCAATGTTAGATCCCTTGCACTGCAGACTGACTCTATGGCCCAACACATACATTGGGAACAACTAATGTTTGAGGAATGAAGGTAGCAGGGAAGTTTGGATTCTTTCACAGGTTAACATGTGAAAAAATACTTTTTGTCCTTTTGGAATCCATGACTAATCAGTTTCATGAGTGAAAGCTTTAGTTCAGTATCCTATTGCTAGTCTGCACTAGAGTAGATCCTCTGACTTTATGGGATTTACATTACTGTTGACACACCATCCAACAGTTGATTCAATACATTTACCTTCTAGATGAGAACAGCAATTAGTTACTAGACTTAATGGTTTCAGAGGAAGACTGGGAAAATTATTCCATTATTCACAGCCATCTGTTTAAGTTGGGGCATTTGCTTGACAATATTTTACTCAGAATCTTTTATTATTACATTTGACCCAAAATGTTTGTTTTAATATAATTCTTGCACTGACCTCTGGAAATGGTTTAGGGAACATGATGATACAGAGGAAATGTAAGAAGTTTAATGGTTAGCATCAAGGATTTCAACATCCAAGGATGGATCTGAGAATTCTTATTCTTCAATGAAATTTCAGACTGAGTGTTTGCGCTCTGCAAGTACCCAAGATTGACCACACATAAATGACATATTAGATTATTATGTCTTTTAAAATACTTAGCACTTGTGATTTTCCATTTTCTGTTGCCCACAGACTTACATGTGTGTTGCCAAGACAACTGACTTTGGAGACAAAAGGATTTGGAAACTATTTCAGTATATATATTTCTAATTCTCTCTGTAAGATTCCCAGCACAGTTATTTTTCCCCTTCTTATTAAGATTACTGCTCTAACACATTGTTCACTTGATTAGATAATTGGGAATTATCAGAGCCATGCTGTTTCCCAACATGTGACTAGACTTACCATATCATAATAGAACAAAGCAGTTTGTCCATTCTTGATGTACGTTTTGTTCTATAGTTTTTGTATTTCTGGGTTTGTTCTGATTCAGTGCTGTATCATTCAATGAATGTAGTCCTGAAGTTCAATATTTGTCTGTCTGGTTACCCCACTCTCTCTTTCTCATTCTCTCTCTTGCCATCAGTGTACACAATTATCTCGAGTATATAAAATGGGGTGCACAACCTTTTTGTTCCAAAAGAGATGCATTCACCACTGGCTCCTGAATTCTGGGAACTGTTCTTTTTCTCGTTGTGTAAATGAAAGCTTCTGCCATTCTCTAGTAATCATGATCTCCAGTACCATCAGGAAACCACAACTTCAGAAATTAGGATCAGCATCCCATCCCCTGATCCCTACTAGAGTCCCCAAGAATCCCTCTAGCTTGATGGGCTGCACAAGATGCATTCAGGGACCACATATCAATGGCTTTAGGTTATAAAGAAGATCAGAGTCTACAGTGAGACTCAGGGAAAACAACAGCAGAAGAAGAGGAGGGGGAACAATAACAAGAATAACAATCTGAAAACAATCTGAGATATGAGACAACATGAGAGTGTATCTATAGCTGATGTTTAACCATGAGAGTGTATTTATTTAGACTTAAATCCATGCTAAATTATAGTTATAGCTTAGCCAAGTTATAATTAGTTTTGGACTCTAATGCTCAGAATAGTTACTGACTATGTGGGAAGGTAACAGCGTTCCATGCGCTCCGGTGTCTAGTCATGCCTGCCACATGACCATGGAAATGTCTGCAGAAGCAGACAGCGCTGGCTCTTTGGCTTAGAAACAGAGATGAGCACTGACCCCTAGAGTCGGATACGACTGGCTTTCGAGCAAGGGAAACCTTTACCTTTACCTTTATATTACCCAGGGGTAGGGGGCAGGTCTGAAAAGTATAGTCCAAAGGAATAATTTTTCCAAAAACTTGAGGTCATATAGCAGTTGCTCAGATCAAGGGTCAATAAATGCATAAAACAGATGAATAGTCCAGGTGGCAAGGACCGAAATACTATCTAATAATAATGTATCATTATTTCCTATTGCAGGCAACTATATGCCTATTGGAAGCCTGTAATCAAGTCATGGCACCAATAGTTTGGTGAGCTGCTGTGCCTCAAAAATTGAAACTAAAACAAGTCAGCATATTCACTAAATTTTTTTTGCTGAGGTATTTCCACATTGTAAACATTTGTTTGCCATTTCACATGATTTTCATTACCTACATATCTTATATCTAACATGCTCTGATTTATGATTGTTCACTCAAAAAAGTCATAATTTGTACTTCTGATAGTTGAGACATGTATTCGTGAAGAGATCTGATTAAGGAAGGAAAAGTGGGTTTAATCTTAGGGAATATACATTATCTTCAGTGTTCTAGTTTGACTGTGTACTTGCCTCCACATTAGCCTTTATAAATTTGAACTCGGGGCTTTAAAACATAATGGAAAAACAGATGTTTTTAAATGAGTAAAAGCCTGTCCCTACACATCTAAAACCCTAAAGCTAAAAGTTAAGCACCCAAGACCCTGAGACTGGGTGAATGAAATTTAGTGTCAGTTTATCCCATGAACACTTTTTTTTAAAAAAAATCTCTCTACTGTATTTCCATTTTGAACAAGAAACAATACACACATTTGGGTCAATTATTTTTAAAAAATGAGCAGAAGCTAAATTATTGCCATATTTACTCAACTTTAAAATGAGGCAAGGACCCAAAGGGATGACTCTCACCATGAGAGTGAATACATTGTACTGCAAGCCTGTAAAGTTTGTGTGTCCATCTGTTGCTTTGTTTGGGAGAAGAATCTGAGGTCAAGCAAACTACATTAATGATAGAATCATAGAACATTAGAATTGGAAGGATCATGAGGCCCAGTCTGCTGCTGAAGCAGAAAATACACGGCTAAGTTTCCCTGACAGACAAACATCAAACCTTTAAAATCTTCCAATGAACCTTCTAGGACAGTTCCTTCCAGTGGTGGGATGTCAAAATTTTTACTACCCCACCATGACGTCATCACCATGATGTCATGATGTTGTGGGCGGGGGCAAAGAAAATAATAAAAATAAAATAAGCACACACACACACACACACACACACACACACACACCACAAACCCATAAATACATTAAATAAATAAAATAAATAAATAAAACAAAAATACATTAAAATACACCCACCCACCCACCTCAAACACAAATCAACCATAGCTTTTAAACCAGAGCTTAAAGTTTATTCTGGCTAATCTTTCTCACACTAGGTCAGATGGAAGGAACTACAGAATGAACTCACCACAAGATGGCTTCATTTTGGCACTTTTCAACTTTTCAACAGTTAAACAAGTTAGGTACTAAGTCTTTGCCTAACCAGTTCTCTAGGATGATATGCATTAATGTAAATGTAAAACAGTTGTACCTCCTTAAGGGTTCTCCAATTGGAACAGCAATTGGAACAGCACAGGTGTAGTGTATTGATGAGGTAACTCCAAGATGTTGCTTAAAAACCCCAAGCCAGGCCACTAGACCTGCCAGCCACCAGCCCTTTTTAGGAACTGTGGTAGTATGTCAATATAGGTAAAGGTATTAAATACACATTAAAATGCACACAGACACACCACATCCAAAGGTGAGTCACTTACCCTGGGGAGCAGGCTATAGGGAGCTTCAGGCTAGTAGCTTCTCTTCCTCCTCTGTGCTTGGGAGGACAGCAAGGAGGCTGTGCATACGCGCCAAGCACTGTAAGCATACATGCACACCAAGTGCTTGGCGCGCATGCGCAGTGGGGGAACCAGTGAAAAGGTAAGCCCCGAAGGTGGTTCCCCCCCAAAGCTGCTACCGGTTCTCCGGGACACTGGGGAAAGTTACTGCCGGTTCTGGCGAACTGGTGCAAACCTGTTACATCCCATCACTGGTTCCTTCCATGGACAAATAGCTCTTACTGTCAGGAAGTTTTTCACAGCTGCAAATAGCTTTCTTTGAATTTGATTCCATTGTTTTGGGTTTTGCATGTTGGGGTGGCAGAAAACAATCTTGTATCATCTTCCATATGTCTGCCCTTCAAAAGTGTAAGGATGGCTATAATCTCACCTTTCAGTCTTTTCTTTCTTTCTCTTTTGTCTTTTCTCTTTTCTCTTTGCACAGGTAAAACTAGGTCCATGGTGGCTATTAGAAATACAGTAATACCTCATATAACATTAGTATCGAATAACACTAAAATCGCATAACATTAAGCAATCTGGGGGGGAGAATTGCATCGGATAACATTAAGATCCTATGGGATGCATCGGATAACAAACGCTAAAGCCTGTGTGGTTACAATGTATCTCTATGGATCCCATAGGATTTTAACATGCATCGGATAACACTAAAAATCGGATAACACCAAGACTTGTGGAACCAGGTTTTAACGTTATCCGAGGTTTTACTGTACCAGGATACGTCCCGGTGCACCACAGTGACTAGTCCCCCCAAGAGGTGGGCAGGTGAATTTAAAAACATGAAGGCAGGTGATGCCTTTCAAACTTGGCTCTTCCGAGTGCACTAAGGCAAAAGCTGCCTGGTAACAGCTTATGTCACCGACTACACAAGGGAATGCCAACAGTCAATTGGTGCCTTTAGTGCACCAACCGAGAGGTGTTTTGGGGCAAGGGGGAGGGCGGAAGAGCTGAGTTTGAAAGGGACACTGTCCAATTGCAAGGTGGTGGGCATGCCAGGAAGTGCTGAGGTGGCAGGGTCAGTTTTGTTTCTGCCCTTTTGTTGCCTCGCCTATTGAGCAAGAGACCCAAGTCATTGGAGATGGGGGAGAAGGCAGTGCCGCCACCCTGAATGCCCACCCCACCTCCTCCTCCTCCAGCTCGGCGGGTCCACCTTTGCTCTGGGTGCTCCGTGGCTGCTGTCTCCTCGCTTGCCAGAGATGTGGAGCTGAACGAGGTGCTTTCCTCAGCTGCCCAACCTGCCTTCACCTCCCACCACCTCCCCGGGCCAAAGCGGGAAAGACACCCTGCCAGAGTTGCTATGAAGCAGGGAGGGAGGAGGGGGAAAACTCAGGAACTCAGTGGGGGTGGAGAGAGATCTTTAATGGCCTCGCTCTGTCACCACCAGCCTGAGGAGAAGGAGGCTGTTGGCCCCAGGGACCCGAATTCCCCCAATTCCCCCCCATAGGCACCTCCCCCCCCATGACTTCTGCCCATGTCCCCCAATGGTAACCAGCCCAGGCCTGTGTAAAACGTACCCTTTTTTTCCCAGCTGCATCACACTGTTGTCTCATAGTTAGCTTGTGGTCTATTAAGATGCTTAAATCATTGTCATACATACTACTGCCAAGCTACAGGTCACCCATCCTATATTTTGGCATTGGATTTGTTTTGTCTTTTAAAACTACATATTTTCCTCGGGGGTGTTTTGGCCCACTCCCCAATCTGTTAATCAGCTGGAGTCTTCTGAACTTATTTTCCTCTTTCCATGAGAAGTATCTTAATGTGTGTAGAATATAAGCTGCTTTTGAAAAGGTTTGACTAGCCTTCCAGAACAACTGAAAAAGGAAATAAAATTGCTCCTAATTATTTATTCTGTAGGATATGACATCTGAATTATGAGTGGATTTTTTTTCATTTGAAGTGCCTTTCTAATAAACAGGCAGACAAATCAGTCAAGGGTATATGTTGAAGAACAAAAAGGGTTAGATCACAATTACCATGCAGAGGACTGCACTTTGCACAGCAGGGACTCAGAAATAGATTTGAGGATCGTGAACTCTCCTGAAATGCTGCAGTTAAGAAAGCCATGGCGATCTTTGGATGTTCAAGCAAGGAGTCATTTCACCAAAGAGGGTCAACACTCCAGGTCTTGCCCTTCTCAGTGTTCCTGTCTGTGCTTAAGAAAAGCTTGAAGAATCAGGAGGAATATGAACTGAGGCTATATGAAGAAGGTGATGTTTCTTTGGCACTCGTTTTCTTTTAGTGGCCTGTAAGATATTTTGGGAAACCTTTGCAGGCAGGCCAAGAGAGAAATATCCCTCCTGTGTGGCCTCCAGTTTCAGGGCTAATAAATAGCATTGGACCAAGTGGGGCTAGAAATAAAACATTACAGAATGTTGTGGACTTATGCTCATTGTTCCAGATAGCCAGCCTCACTCTCTCCCATAATCAGTGGTGGGATGTCAAAAATTTTACTACCCCACCATGATGTCATCACAGTGTGGGCGGAGCTAACATGACATGGGTGGAGCCAATGTCATGACATCATGATGCTGTGGGCAGGGCCAAATAATAAATAATAATAAAATAAAAATAATAATAAAATAAAAATCGCGAGACATACACACGACTTTGCTTAAAAACCCCAAGCCAGGCCTGCTGGCCACCAGGCCTTTTTAGGAACTGTGGTAGTACATCAATATAGGTAAAGGTATTAAATACACATTAAAATACACACAGACACACCACATCCAAAGATGAGTCACTTACCCTGAGGAGTAGGCTATAGGGAGCTTCAGGCTAGCAGCTTCTCTTCCTCCTCCCCGCTTGCTTGGGAGGACAGCAAGGAGGCCCTGCATACATGCCAAGCACTGTAGGCGTGCATGCACACCAAGTGCTTGGCGCGCATGCACAGTGGGGGCACCAGTGAAAAGGTAAACCCCAAAGGAGGTTCTCCCCAAAAACTGCTACCGGTTCTCTGGGACACTGGGAAACGTTACTACCGGTTCTGGGGAACTGGTGAGAACCTGTTACATCCCATCACTGCCCATAATGCTCTATTCCTGCTCCTCTTCCTAGCTTTCATTCTGCCCCTCCCAAAAGTCAGTTAGAAGTTTTTACCTATGGATAGTACTGAGATCTTATTGGGTTTTGGGGGAAATTGCTCCCTTTTCCTGATTATTTCTTTGTATATTTGTGTACATCTGTAATCCTTGGAATTAGGGACTGCAGTGGCTTAGTGGTTAAGATGCTGAACTTGACCACTGGAAGGTCGGCAGGTCAGCAGTTTGTGACCCGAGTGCTGCATGATGGAGTGAGCTTCTGTTTCTGTCCCAGCTCCTGCCAGCCAAGCAGTTTGAAAGCAAGAAATTGCAAGTAGATAAATAGGTATCACTTCTGTGGGAAGGTAAACAGCATTCCGTGCACTCTGGTATCTAATCATGCCTGCCACATGTCCACAGAAATGTCTGAAGACGCAGACAACACTGGCTCTTTGGCTATAAACAGAGATGAACAATGATCTCTAGAGTCGGATATTGACTGGCTTTTGAACAAGGGTGACGTTTATCTTTACCTAATCCTTGGAATAATTCCTAAATCTGCTGATACCTCTGAAAAATTTTATGGATGAAACTATGCATCAGACTCCTCTTGGATAAAGAATGTTCAGCAACAGAGAGGCAGATCGAAGGACTACCTTCATGCAGATAGTTAAAGATGTTCAGTCACTATGAGATGACCCACAAGACCAAAGTGTAAAAATGAAAAGCATTGGCTGTTAGATGAAACTGTACAGAAGGAGTGAAGATGGGGGGGAGGTAAATGAACTCCAATGAAGCCAAGACTGAAGTATTTTTAGATCCCTGGGTATCAACCTGCTCATCTGGAAGCAGGGCCAGGAGTAAGGTTTAGAAAACTGCCAAAACGTGAACCTTTCTTCAGTGACGTCAGGAATAGTAGGAGAATATGTGTCAAAGATGGAGAATGTGTAGCTATCCAGACATAGCTAGACTAGGGTTTCCATGATTCCACACCCATGGCTGGCTGGGACTGATAGGAACTGAAGTTCAAAAATATTTGGTGGTTCTGTGTATCTCACCTCTGATGTTAGCACAGTGCACAGAAACTTGTAAGATGTTATAGAAATGGTACATATTGCAATTATTTTCACTGGATACAGTAGCATAGCTAAAATAAAATGAAATCATTGAGAAATATTTAATATTTACCAAAGCATTTCTTTAAAAAGCTACCTGCTGATCTTGTTGTCTTCATCTGCAGCTTCCAATGGCTTCATTTGCTCATCTTGTTGTTTTGTTTCTAGGATTTATTTCTTGCTTAAACTTTTTATTACAATGGAGAAACACAGTAGGTTATACACAACTTGCTAACTTCTCGCAGAGGTTATTTTAGGTACTTTAAAACTGATATTATTCCCTTGCATACTCTTATAAGGTGATTCTTTCCCCCTTTCTGGTTATGTACAGCATATATAAAATTTTCTTGCTCAGGAGGTTTCATATTCCCAGTGATTTACACACATATAGAAAGAGTTAAAGCAGGGATTCCCAACCTGAGGCCTATGGGCCGGATTTGGCCCATGGTGCCATTTCATGTCCCCCCCATCCAAGGACATTCAAGAAACAAAATGGCTGCCATTTTGCGACTGTTGGGACAAAATGCCACCCTCATTGTGCAGGCAGGGCAAAATGGCCATCTGGCCCTCAAAACTGACTGAGAGAGCATGATCTGGCCCCCGGCTTGAAAAGGTTGGGTACCTCTGAGTTTAAGCCTTGCCTTGCTGTTGTTATTCAGCTACGAGTGCCTGGATGAGTAGACATTTCCATGATGACAGTAGCCATTTAGATCATGTCACCCACTGGCAAGGAGGACCATGATATGTGCAGTGCTAAAATATATCTTTAATTTTTGCTGCCTCTTACAACTACTTTACAGAGTAATATACCAACCACAATAGGAGCAAACATCTGAGGGAAAAGATTTCAGACAGTGACTGGAACAATACAGAATCTTTCTTATTTTTATAAAACATTGAGACTACTAATTTTCACTAGCTCAATTAACTGAAGTATTGGTTAATCCTTTAATGAGGGAGAGTTTGACTCTTTGCTGTGGCTTTAGGAGAGAAGCCAGCCTGTGTATCCTTGCATAAGCTGTACTGTCCCAAGGCACCCACAGAAAAAAGGAAAGATGATCTATTTCTGAGTACACTTTACCTAGAACAGGGATCTGCAAACTTGGCTCTCCAGATGTTCTTGGACTTCAGTTCCCAGAAGCCCTGATCAGCAGGTGTACTGACATGGGCTTCTGGGAATTGAAGTCCAAGAACACCTGGAGAGCCAAGTTTGCAGACCCCTGACCTAGAAAAAACTGAAAATACTTGCTGTATGTTACAATCAACTTGATGGCATATTGTTAAATAAGCTTTGTAAAACTGTGAGGTGAGGTCTCATTAGGATTTTTGGTGCCTAATAGTAAAAGCAAAGGAAGCTTAAAACATGGACATTTTGGGCCTGATAAATTATGGTGCTCATTCTTAGTATGCACATTATTGTCCTTCATTTAACATCTCAAAGAGATTCCTTGACATTGTGAAAATCAGGGATATAATAAATGTTTGCAGGTTTTGGTGTGCCAAAAAGGTCTTGTTTTTGGCACACCAAATCCCCATGTAGGAAAAATTGTCCACTACTGTATGGGAGTATCAAGATAGGTATTCTTAATCAACATCACTTAAAAAGTCCATTGCATTTTGCTCAAAATACACTTTATTTTGTGCAAAAACTGTGTATTTTATGTGACATATGATGCACTTTAAGTACAATACTATGTTTTGAGGATTTTGGGGGGATTCTATGCAAAAAAAGGTATTTACAGAATAAGCCACAAAAATGTATAAGTTTGCCTAGCAAAGAGAGAGACAAAGTTTTGCAGAGTTTTTTTCCCCTCATCTGTGAAAATGAAATAAGCCAAGATCTACATTCCTACTGGTTGTGTATTGGCAGGTATCAAAATGCCACAAAATCTCTTAATTAGTTAATAAACAGATGTCTTTTTAAATAAGAAGCCTAATTCTTGTCACTTGCTGAATTGGACGGGAATGTGATATTTAGTAAATGAAATGCAAGGATGGGATTTCTGGATTTTATAAACTACAAATCCCATAATTCTTTATTCAAGAGAATATAATGCATTTGAGAGAAGTTGCTAAATTGTAAGATCTGGAGGCTTAGCTAGACCTAGTTTTATTTAAATGTCCTGTTCCTGTCTTGGGTGGTATCTGGGACCCTTGAGCAAAACTTGGACAAAACTCACCGGCTGGGAGGAGGATTAAAGGAGCCTCCCTGGGCCAGGGGAGGCCCGAAAACGCCATTGCCGCTGCAAGACGCCGCCGACGCCACTCCCTCCCGGCCCCCGTCACCGGCCGGGAGGAGGATTAAAGGAGCCTCCCTGGGCCAGGGGAGGCCCGAAAACGCCGTCACCGCTGCAAGACACCGCCGACGCCGCTCCCTCCCGGCCTCCGTCACCGGCCGGGAGGAGGAATATAGGAGCCTCCCTGGGCCAGGGGAGACCCGAAAACGCCGTCGCCGCCGCGAGACGCCGCCGACGCTGCTCCCTCCCGGCCCCCGTCACCGGCCGGGAGGAGGATTAAAGGAGCCTCCCTGGGCCAGGGGAGACCCGAAAACGCCGCCGCCGCCGCCGCGAGACACCGCCGCCGCCGCTCCCTCATGGCCCCCGTCACCAGCCGGGAGGAGGATTAAAGGAGCCTCCCTGGGCCAGGGGAGACCCGAAAACGCCGTCGCCGCTGCAAGACGCCGCAGACGCCGCTCCCTCCCGGCCCCCATCACCGGCCGGGAGGAGGATTAAAGGAGCCTCCCTGGGCCAGGGGAGACCCGAAAACGCCATCGCCGCCGCGAGACACCGCCGACGCCGCTCCCTCCCGGCCCCCGTCACCGGCCGGGAGGAGGATTAAAGGAGCCTCCCTGGGCCAGGGGAGGCCCGAAAACGCCGCCGCCGTCGCGCAAGACGCCGCCAATGTCTTGTTGGACTTTGTTGGACTCTCCCTCGGCCAGCCGGCCTCGAAGGGAGAGAACCTGGGGGTCTTGGGTGGCGATAGATTGAGGGCTCGGGGGGGGGGCTTTGGTGGGATATTGTTTATTGTTCTTTTGTTATATTGTTTTTTGTTTACTATGGAAGCCGCCTAGAGTCAGGTTCGCCTGAGCGAGGCGGGGTATAAATTTAAAGAATAAATAAATAAATATATAAATAAAGTGAGTTGCAAAGCCTTATGATTTCGGCATTTCTCCCATGTGCATCACATTTAGGTCTGCAACATGCCTGTAAGGCAGGGAGAACTCTCAAAATGGAGGGTCATGGCAGCAGCGTAGCGTAGGTTTAAGGCGCCCGGGGCAGATGCCAAATGTGCCGCCCCCAAAAAGTGCCTTGTGGTGGGCCATCCCCCTACCCACCTTAGCTATGCCCACCCCATTCAGGTTCTTCTTGCAGAGGCGACAGCCAGGCCGCTCCAATGTCGAGCCCAGGAGGGGAGGGAAAACAGCGTGCACACACGCACCCTCCCAGGAACTTTGTTGGCTTCCCTCCACCTGCAAAGCCCCGGGGCGAAGCTTGGTGCCAGGCGAGGAGGCAGTGAGCAAGAAATCAGAGAGGCGCTGCCGCTGCTGCCGGAAACTTGAGCCTGCTGCCGGGGAAATTCCTTCGCCTCCCTGAGAAGCAAAAGTGGCTGGGAACAGAGGGAGGAGGAAGAGAAGGTGTTCTAAGTATGCCTCCTCCTGGGCCAGCTTTGAGCTCCATGGAGTGATGGGGGTGGGGGCACATCGTCAGTTCGAGACTCGAGTACTCCATGACAGATTGAGCACCCGTCTCTGTCCCAGCTCTTGGGGAAATGAAAGGAGCCTCATTCAGGCATCCCCTGAGCAGAGTTTCTCCAGCAAAAAATCCTTTCAAGCCAGGATAATTTCTGACACAAAATTATTACCTCCCCACCAACACACATGGACTTTTGCAGCTCAACCTTTAGAGAGAAAGAGAGACAGAGAGAGAGATAGGCAGATATTTGCCAAAATCTTATTAAAACCTGCCAGAGATGGGCAGGCAGACGTTTCTCCCTCCAGGCCACCCGGTCGCTTCTGTGCCCTCCCGCGCCTCCTTCTCCACCGGAGGCTTGAAGAGAGCAGCCGATTGCTTCACCAACAATTTTTTCCTTTAGCCTTTGGGCGGTTTCTTCCCAGCTGCTCGGAAGTGGCTGACCCTCCACAAGGACATGCTCATAAACAGCACCGGCCCTACACACCAGGCAGAGCAAAGCCACCCTTGCCCCTCAGCGCCTGAGGCCTCCTCGCTCAGCGCTGCCCGAACGGGGAAACCCGGCAAGAGCTGTAATGCTCATGCAACTCAAAACTGCCGCGGAGAAGAAACAGAGGCCTGGCCTGCCATCCTCGCACCCTGTTGCCATGGGATCCACACCTCTCCTGATTGCGGGGTGGGGAAGCCTGGTCCGCCTGTTTGGCTCCTGGGCAAATAGATTAAACCTTGCAGCACCCTTTTTGCCGCCTCCTGGAGAGTGCCGCCTGGGGCAGGCAGCCCCCCCAGCCCCCCATGCTATGCTTCTGGGTCATGGCATTTGTAGTGCAGAAAATCCAGAATTTTCATACCTATAATAAGGGACAGCTATTGGGAACATTTCTGTTAATGGTAGGGAGACATTAGATTGAGCCAGTGAAATCTTTGAGGGTCTCTGGCCTAAAGAGCAAAGTAGAATAGCAAGGGTGCTAATACACTAATTAGACCTCTAATTTAAAATAATAATAATCCACAAGTGAGTCTTCCAGCCCAGCATGACCTATCTTCAGTTTAGGCATTGTTGATCCTGAAGGGTCGGGGGGGGGGGGGACACACATAAAGTCCAACAATCATCTTGGCCAGATGTTGCAATGTGAGTATTTGAGTTTAAGGTAATGTCCCCAGATGTACGGGGAGTATAGAACAGTGAGCTGTCCAGATAGGAAGCTTACAGATTGGTCTAGGACAGGAGTCAGCAAACATGGCTCTCCAGATCTTCTTGGACTTCAATACCCAGACCCCCTGATCAGCAGGTGTACTGACTTGGGCTTCTGGCAACTGAAGTCCAAGAACACCTGGAGAGCCAAGTTTGCTGACCCTTGGTCTAGGAAAGAGGTCAGCAAACTTGGCTCTCCAGGTGTTCTTGGACTTCAATTACCAGAACCCCAAGTCAGTACACCTGCTGAACAGAGCTTCTGGAAATTGAAATCTAGGAGGTTGCTAGAACTAGCATATATGCGGTGGTCAACAGGGTTGTTCCACCAACAGCTTCCTAGCAATGAATTGGACGTTTTCCTCAGGCAATGACAAGGACATTTTTTTGTAGCCATATGAACCTGCCTGGCCTTTAAGATGTGTGAAAGGAAACCTACTTGTTTGCTCACACCAGTGGCACCTAGACTGATGAGGGTAAGGGAGAAGTTCCTTTAGTGGTGATCAGTGGTGGGATGTCATAAAATTTACTACCCCACCATGATGTCATCACAGTGTGGGCGGAGCTAGCATCATGATGTCATAATGCCATTGGCGGGGCCAAAGGAAAAAATTACAAAATATAAAATAAAATAAAGCACACACACCCCTCAACCCACCCATCCACCCACAACACAAACCTGTAAATAAATAAATAAATAAATAATACATTGAAATACAGCCACCCACCCAAACCAAACACAAATCAACCAGAGCTTTTAAAACAGAGCTTAAAGCTTATTCTGGCTAATCTTTCTCACACTAGGTCAGATGGAATGAACTACAGAATGAACTCACCACAAGATGGCTTCATTTTGGCACTTTTCAACTTTTCAACAGTTAAAGAAGTTAGGTACTAAGTCTTTCCCTAACCAGTTCTCTAGGATAATATGCCTTAATGTAAATGTAAAACAGCTGTACCTCCTTAAGGGTTCTCCAACTGGAACAGCACTTGGAAAAACACAGGTGTAGCTTATTGAAGAGGTAACTCCAAGACTTTGCTTTAAAACCCAGTGAAAAGGTAAGCCCTGATGGTGGTTCTTCCCCCCCCCCAAAAAAAAGCTGCTACCGGTTCTCAGGGACACTGGGGAAAGTTACTACCGGTTTTGGCGGATGGTGAGAACCTGTTACATCCCATCCCTGGTGGTGGTCCCCTGCTTATGAACTTCCCTGTCCTAAAAGCTATGGCTGCTTCTATATCAGGTTTTAAATGAACCCTTAATATCTTTTGATGTACTCTCTTTCTCTCGCTCTCTCTGCTATATACAGTACAGGGAAAGGCTGTTCTATGGGTCACATGTCAGGATCCGTACCCCAGGTATTGTGATCTGTGCACACATTGTCTTCCAGTTAAGAGGTCTTATGTAATTTGGGAGTGGGTAGATCTGAAGGGGGAAAAATCAAGGTAGAATGTGTTCTCTCCAAAACTATTTCCAAAAAGCAGTACACATAGCTACTACCTCTGCATGTTTTTGAAACTGGTAGATTCCATCCCGTACCTGCAAGAAATTGCTATGTTCTGCTCATGCCTCTATGAAACACCAACAGGTCCCACCTCCTGTCTCTAGCATTCTGATTCATTCAGTGGTTTCTGAAATTTATAGCACATCCTTGAAAAGAAGCATCAATACTGGCGGAGGATGGGATCTCAATGCCAAATTCAGTTATACGCACATAAATGTTTCCCACCTGTACCAAAATCATGGATGGTAAGGAATGGAACTGTGATTCTTTCACATCATTTTGGAACGAGTGTATTCTGGAACTCCCTGCTTTCTTACACAAACAACAGTGGTGCAATCCAGGACTTTCCCCTGCACTTGCAGAATATAACCAAAATAAAAAAAAATGATGTCTCCCAGGGAAAAAAAGCAGTGCCTTCAAAGCATGTGTTAAAACAGGGGGGCCCAACCACCGGGCCATGGACACCAGGCCACGGGCTGTCCTGAATTGGACCGCAAGGGTGGATGGCACTGGGAGACCCAAAGGCAACCTCCTGCCCTCAGTGTGCTCTACTGTGTCTGCCCGACAAATGGAGTGAGAACACTGACTTCAGACATAGCAGTTGGGCAGGTAGATGGGTGCCTCCTCCACATAGCTGAACTATGGTGGGGCTCTACCTCCCACCTGTGTACAGTGTGATACCTCACTGCCCAAGTCAAACAGTATGGCTAGCAGGCTCCTCCCCCTGCCTTTGCGCAGTGAGGTATTACACTGCCCATATTCAAGCTGTGGCTGGCAGATGAGAGAGTTCATCCCCCACTTACTGGTCCATGGAAAAATGGTTTAGCATGAAAATGATCCGTTGTACAAAAAAGGTTGGGGACCCCTGTATTAAAGCATTCCTTTGAGTTCAGATAGATTTACTCCCTGGGACATGCAGTTAGGATTGCAATAGTTAATATAATAATGAGCTTATTAAAAATGGAAATGAAGTAGAAAATGTGTGTTTGTAAGTGTACACAAGAAATAATATGAAAGCCAGCCAGACAAAAAGGCAAGCCATTCCTATTGCTCAGATAACACCATATGTGCTAGTAAAATCCTGCAATAAAATGTCCATTATGTAGATCTCTATTATGCCAAGTTTTAAAGATTTGTTTTTCTTTAAAACATCACAGATTAGGGACATAGGGATATTTTCCACTGCCTTATTCTTTCTGGTGTTCTTTTGCTTCCATATCTATTCATTCTGAAGAACCAATTAATGTTTGCACAAAACCCAAGAATGCTCAAATTATCTCTATATGGAGGGCCTTTAAAGTTTTTAAAACTGTGATAAGAATAAAATAAATGTATCTGGATAACAGCTGCTCACTTCTAACTCAAGAGAAGAAATAGCAAATGTGAATGGATTTTCAAGAATTAAACAACTTTTTAACATAAATATCACTATTGCTGTTTGTAGTTGTTTTACCTGCTGTTTTAATACTTTTCATTTGGCTTTTAGATGCTTGCAGATATAAACTTGAACATGTGCTGGCAGTTTCTAATTAATTGCCCAATGCAAACATGAAAATGCAAAACCAGAAGGGAACAATAAGCATCAAATCCAGTCACCATGCGCAGAAGTAAAACAACAGCAATAAAAGCAAGTGGCACAGAAGCAGTTGTAAAATTAATCCAGTTAGAGAGAGAGAGGCTGGAAATATGACAGCTTTTGTCTAGTGCCTGCCAGAAACCAGAAATGGTGCCAGGATCACCACCTAAGGAATTCCTTTTAAGATCATTTAAGTAGAAACAGAAGTGGGACTGTGGTGGCTTGATGCTGAACTTGATGACTGGAAGGTTCAGCAGGTCAGCAGTTCAAGACCCGAGTGCTGCACGACGGAGTGAGCTCCTGTCTCTGTCCCTGTTCCAGGCAACCTAGCAGTTCAAAAGCAAGAAATTACAAGTGGATAAATATGTACCTCTTTGGTGAAAATGTAACAGCATTGTGTGCAATCTGCTATCTAGTAATGCATGCCACATGTCCACGGAAACATCTGCAGATGCAGACAGTGCTAGCTGTATGGCTATAAACAGAGATGAGCATTGAATCCTAGCATTGGAGATGATTGCTTTTGAGCAAGGGCAAACTTTATTTATTTATTTATTTAATCATATTTGTATGCCACCCACCTCAAGAATGACCCAGGGCGGCTAACATGACATTTAAAAAAAAAACAGCAGTTAAAACACAGAATAAAAATAAAAATTAAAAGATTAAAAAGATTAAAAAAGGAGATTTACAAACAGATTTGCCAAGAGTGAAACAAGTCAAATGACCATCTGGCCCATACCCCATGCATGCCCTGCCAGCCAGGTCTTAACACCCTTTCTGAAGGGTAGCAGCTCCATCTGGAGATGCAGGATGTTCCACAGGACTGGACACAGAGATGGCCCTCCTTCTGGTGCTAGAAAGATGTGCCTCTCTAGCTGATGGCATGACCAAGGAGCCTCTCTGGTCCACTCTGGTGGGATGGACAGATGTCCTAGGGGTGACGCGGTCGCTTATGTATCCTGGCCCACTACCATATAGGGCTTTAAAGCTAATAACCAGCACCTTGAATTGCACTTGGAGGTGAACTGGCAACCAGTACAGCTCCTGGAGCAGTGGTGAGGTGCGGGCATAACGGCCGCACCCCATCACAAGCAGAGCAGATGCATTCTGGACCAGTTGCAGCCTCCGAATGGTCACCAAGGGCAGCCCCATGTGGAGCGCGACCTTTGCCTAAGTTGTTTTGTTGTTCAGTCACATATTCAAGTGTGACCTTTTGCGACCCCATGGACCACTGCACCTTTGGCACCCCTATCTTCCACCATCCTCTGTGCTCAATGCATCAACAATGCCATCTAGCCATCTCATCCTCTGCGGCCCCTTTTCCTTTTGCCTTCGATCTTTCCCAGCATCAAGGCCTTCTCAAGTGAGTCCTCTATTCTAATTTGATTTGATTGTACAATGTTAAAAAAAAGCCCTGTCCCCTTTCCACCCAACCCTAGGACTGATCCCAAGCTGGCAACAGTGTGGGGTTGGGGGAAAGAACAGGCTTAGTGATCCAGGCTTGGGGTGTGTGTGTGTTCTGAAGAGAGGCTGGGTACCCTTTCCCCAGCATCTCTTCAGAAGCCGCCGCCGCCCCGCCCCCTCCCAGATGGCTAAGCCCCTTAGCAATCCAGCCCGGGGGGGGGGTTGAAGAGAGGCTAGGAAAAGTTTTTCCTAACCTCTCTTCAGAAACCCCTGCCTGGATTGCTAAGGGGCTTAGTGATCCAGGCAGAGGGGATGTTCTGAAGAGAGGCTGGGAAAAGGGTCCTCAGCCTCTCTTCAGAAGCCCCCCGCCCCACCTAGATGGCTAAGTCCCTTAGCAATCCAGGCAGTTGGGGTGGGGTTCTGAAAAGAAGTTGGGAAAAGTTTTTCCCAGCCTCTCTTTAGAAACGCCTGCATGGATCTTTGTTACCAGGCACAAGCCTGGTTCTTTCCCCCACCCACCCAGCCATCTCACTCTGAGATGGCCAGCTGGGATGGGGAAAGAACAGGGCGTGCCCCCTGGTTCTTTCCCCCATCCTGCCAGCCATTGCACACTGCGATCGGCACTTAGGTTGGGGGAAAGAACTGGGGCATGGGCACCCAGCCCAAGCACCGATTGCAGCAGCGGCACATTTGGGAAGCGAAACAGGGGCTCCCCAGTTGGCTTCCCAAATGCATCGCTGCTGCGAAGGGTGCAGCAGCAGCGTGGCTGGGAAGCCGACTGGGGAGCCCCCGTTCTGCTTCTAGCCACACCTTTGCTGTGAGCTTCGTAGTGTCGGTTTGGTTGGTGCCCGATCTCCCCCCAACCAAACCAGCAATGTTTGCCTTGGTAGATTTCTGCCCCAATGCCTGCACCAGCCCTGCAGGCTTTGGGGCAGAGATCAACTTCGGGGAATTTGAGGCAAACATTTGCAGTGCACAAAGTTATGTTAATGTTGTGCGATGCAAACGTTTGCCTCAAATTCCCCAATGTTATCCGATTTTAGCATTATCCGAGGCAAATGTTATCCAAGATATTACTGCATCTTTGTATACTGAGCAGAGATTGCCTGATCAGTTTATTTCCAGTTTCTGTTTCTTTCATTTGTGTGGGTTTTGTTGTTGCATAAGCCTGTTCCATCTCCCTTTTTCATTAGTCACTGATTTAGAACAAAACAAAACATCTGCCTTGAAATTTGCATTTAAATAGGTATTTAAATAGTATTTTTATTTGAACATATTTTATCACAAAGTGCACCTTTTAAACGGATTCCTTTAAAAGTATGCATTTCAAAATACACTTAGTATTAAATGGTTCATTTAAATATACATTTTAGCATTTTTTTGAACCAATTACTTCATTGAAAACGCTGGAGAAGAGGCAAGTCTAGATGAAAGAATGATTGTTACATGTTAAGCATGTAATTCAGGCATTCACAACCCCTGGTCTGTGGGCCTAATCCATCCCATGCATCTCATTAATCCAGCCCTAGGTGGCCACTCGGACATCTCTAGACCCACCTCCCCACCCTTGGAAGTTGAAATATGTCACTTACCACTGCAACAGTGGTGGTGGTGGTGGTGGAATCATGTCAGTTTTATGGCTTCGTGCACAGTCTCTGCTGCTTCCCACAGCGGTGGAAGTATTTGTGGAGCAATATCATTCTGTTTTGGGATTTTTCCACTGCTCCTCCACGACGCTTCAGCAGGGAAAGCATGCCGGTTGGCAACTTCCGGTGCCAGGTTGAGCTTACATCAGCACCTGGGGTCATATCACAGAACCAGAAAGTCACAAACCAGTGCGTTTTCTCTGCTGAAGTGCCACGGAGGAAGGGGGGATCCCAAAACAGACTGATATTGCTCTCCAAAGCCTTCCACTGCTGTGGGAAACAGCAGAGACTGTGCACGAAGCCATAAAACTGATATGATTGTCACTGCCACTGCTGAAAATGTAAGCACTGAGAGCAAACATGACTCTGACCCCTGCAGCTCCATGTTGTGGGAATGTCTGGTCCATGACGGGAAAACATTGCAAACCCTTGATATAGTTTAATCTGATCCTGTAAACTGATTCTTTCTGTAAACGTAGGCTCTTTTCAGAAGGACATCTGGATTTTCTGGAAAAACTGCAATGATAGAATAATTCAGTTTCTTCATGCCATCATTGATTTCCTGCTCTCATAGCTTCACACATATGGTCCTGCCAGAATATAGAAAATCACATTGGCTACCCTGTTATTTTTTTCTGCAATATTGGCAAAAATCCTGTTGTGTAAATTACACCAGTGAAAGGAAGATGCTTCTTAGAAGTTCAAATAGTAAAGATGAAGCTAAAGTACTTTGGACGTCAAATGAGAAGAGAGGATTCACTTGAGAAGGCCTTGATGCTGGGAAAAGTGGGGGCAAAAGAAGAAGGGGTGGCCAAAAATGAGATGGCCAGATGGTATTGTAGATGCCATGGGCACAGAAATGGGCGGGTTGAAGAGGATGGTGGAGGACAGAGGTGCCTGGTGGTCCATGGGGTCACAAAGGGTCAGAATCGACTGTGTGACTGAACAACAACAAAAAAAGTTACCAGTAATCTCCACTTGTAGCAGACAATTGTCTCCAGTTAAAGAGTAGCTTAGTTGTTTAGGTATCTGGGTGAGGAGCCAGAGGTTGGGTGTTTGATGTCCCATTCGGCCTCCTGAGAGAAGAGCCAATGTGTGTAGCCATGGGCAAGAAGGAAATGATAAACCACTTCTGAGTATTCTTTACCTAGAAAGCCCTGGAAAGGGCTGTCAGAAATCAGAATTGATTTGGCGACACACAATAGTTATTACTATTGAAGAATTTTCTGCTTTGATATTGATGGTTATATAATGTGTGCACAGTGAGATTGATTGCATGGGAATCATGTTTAGCTTCAGGATTGAAACAGGAGCTCTTTAATTAGCAGGTATCTGGTGTTACAAGTGACCTCTCCCTTATGTTATTGTACTTTCTGCAATGGGATTTTGGCAAGTTACTTTTTTCACTGCTATGAATAGTATTTTTTATAAATCTTTTGTTTCTTGGAGAAACTCATACAATAGTGATAAGTTGGGCTGTCTCATCATGATGAGACATTTCAACATGAGATCTCTGAGCTTTGTGAGATTCCTCATGTTCAGATGAGAGCAAGACAAGATTTATATAATTTGTGCAAAATATCTCCATGACAATCACAAAACAGGCATCCTTTTACATTAGAAAGCAAAACAAGTCTTACTGTTAAAAATATACAAATAATCAAGCTGATTCTTTTATATGTAAAGATCCAGAGTAGCTATTATACTTTTGCACACTTTATATAAATTAGACCATTTCTGCAAGTTAGACAGTATTTGTAGAAATTATCAAATCAACAGTGCCAGAAAATGTTTCCACATAATTTACAATTTATCTTCCTTACCTGTAAGTATAAAACAAATAAGAATTTAGTTCCCTATTCTACATCTGGAAAGTTTTAAAAGTTCGGGGGGGGGGGTTTGAAACAAAAAGAATGGGGAAGGCACTAGAGGTCAGTTGTCTCCATACCTTCTGCAAGTGTTTGAATGAGAGAGAGAGAAGGGGAGAGAGAAAGAGGAGAATAATAATAATTTTGTAATAGTTGATTCTATGTTTAACTACAGCTCTTCCACCTAAATAGACAAGGGTGAAATGAGTGGGAATTATCCTTGTCCAAAACTCTGAAGTCCTATTGCCAATGAAAGTAGCTGAAGTTGGATTAAGTAGACCAAAACCCTTCTACAGAGCTCGAAAGAGTTACTTATTTGGACTCTATGTCTCAACATCTCCCTGCCAGCATGGCTTTTGGCCCTATTCGTTTAAGATCCATCAAGTTATGCACCCTAAAGCTACTTTCCCAAGTTCTGTTCTAATGCAATGTCAAGTAGCATTCATGTGTTTGAGGAACATTATTTTCTGGGGTATTTTTGGTTTTTTTTAACAAGCTAGCTGCAGTAGAATTGGGATAACACATTTTGACTTCAGTTAGCCCAATGCCCTTGAGGTTGAGTGTCATTGAACATAATGAGACTTACTCCAGAATGGACATGTTCAGTATTGTGCTGTTTGTGATAAGAATTAATGAAAGAGTATGAAGTCAAGACATATCTTTGACCATACAGTTGTACCAGCAGGACAAGAGTAAAGCACATTCTGTAATCAATGAAATGAAAGAATAGTTCATCATAGCAACAGCATTCTGCATTAATGTACAACACTGGATGGGTGTATTCATGAAGGATCCTGACATTGTAACTCAACAATCTCCTGGGCCACATGCACTGCACAATCTATATACCATTTTTCATCAATCAAGCTGCTTGGTAGTTTTATTTTGACAACAGTAAAGAGCTAGCTGAATTAGGAAAAACATTCAGTTCAGTTTCATTCAGTTCTGTCTTGCACATCAGCCAGCCATCAAAGGTGTTGTGTTAACTAGTGTACCTTACACAATATTGGCATATAAGCAGAGCCTGGCAAACTTACCATTTGAAACGAAATATACCTTTTAAAATCCCCAGGAAGTGTACAATTGTAGTATAAAAATAACATTCTCAAATTCTGCCTCTAAGGCTGTTTTTTTCTTAATACAGCAAAGAAGGAGGGAAGAAAATTACTTGTACACCTTTAAAGCTGTACTTTATGCAGGAGCAGTTCAGAGCTACCAACTAAGTGTGACATCACTGGGGAATACATCAAAGAGCTGTCAGTTCCAGAACTACAAGCTGTCACTCATTTTTAGAGACATGCAGAACTCCTATGAGAAATTTCACAGGTTTTGTTTCTAACGTCTTCAGAAGTTTCATCTATATGTCTGCCTTGAAGTTGATGGAAGAGAATTGCCATCAGTTTAAGGATGTACAGACCCATGAGGTAGCTTGTGAGCTGGGTGAGTGGTTGTCTCCATTTCCCACACCCCAGTTTGGGTTTTTGTGGGTTTACCTAACCCCAATGTACTTCCTTCAGTAACATTTTGCTTTATGAGTGTTTTTTATGAAAAAGTGTAGTGAGGAGATTGCATTTTGAATTCTGCTAACATAGCAAGCTGCCCTATACAAAATGTTCCTTTTGTTGAGTACAAATAGCAGATTCTTCAGACTCTTGCTTAGAAACATTCTTTTGTAAGAAACTTTTTTTCTATACAGTGTTTGTGGTACCAAATTAGGTTTGCTTCCTTCTTTTTTGAAACAATTTTGCTATTATCAGAGCAACACAGCAGGGAAGTACAGAGTGGTCTTCCTGATGCTGGGAACAGCTGTTGCTATTGAATTTAGCTGGTTTAAATGGGTGTGAATTTTGTTTATTTTGTGTTTGGAAAATAACTTGTCAGTAGCTGTGAGTTTTTTTCTTAAATACAAATGTTTCAGCCCTGTATTATTTCCTTGAGCAAAGACAAAGAAAGAGATTTTTCCCACATGAGATTCATTCATTCATCCATCCATCCAATACAAACAAACAAGCAAGCAAACAAACATGTACCAAAATATTTTTGAAATAGTCAACATCCTCTGTAACTGGGTAAACATACTCTAGGTCAGTGTTTTCCAATCTTTGGGTTTTGGACTAAAATTCCCAGAAGCCTAAGTCAATTCCCCAAAGCAAACAAACAAACATGTTCCCCTCTCCCTGGGAAACAACACTATAGCTAAAATCCAGGTGGATTTCCATATCCATTACCATTTACATTATGGCCCTTGTTTCCTCCTATTCCCACTGCAGCCTTCCAAGAAACCAAAACCTTGTTTCAGGATGTTTTTGAGCTATCTGGAGAATGTTTTAGGATTAATGGGGACATGCAAGAGGAAAAGGGGAATGCCAATTCTAGAGGAAGTACATGATTGAATTCTGGTTCAGTGGGGGTAAAACAAACTAGTGAATAATGTTTTGCTGTAGTTGGAGGTTCAACAACTCCTATAAAAACCTCACCATAAAACAAAATAAGTCATTTTGCAAGGGTTCAGCACTTTAGTTTCATTTTGATTTTACAACAAACTGATCTGATTTGCATCTCTCAAACTAATGAGAAGATTGGTAAACATTTATCATCCTCATTTGCATTTCTGCAGTTTGCAGTACACTTTTAGCTTTAAAATATATCATTGTATTTATGTATTTATGCATATTTTATGGTAAAATATGGATTAAAATATGCATTTTATAATAAAATAAGCACACAGTAGGCATTTTACAGGGAAATGTGTATACAATGCATATTATTTTTCATACAGATTCCTTTCCCCCTAAAATAAATGCACCTTAATGTGGAATCACAGTGGAACAGAACATATTGATGAATTCACATTCAGAACTGACGCTAACTAAAAACAGACCAATCCATCTGTTCCTAAATAGTTTCATGATCTATTGGCATATTTTGTTGGAAAACCCCACACAAGTGTTAAGCAGATTCACAAAGCGTTCTACACACAGTTTGTATCCAGTTGGCATCATACGAAGGAATAACATAGTTTTTGCAATTTCCTTAGGATCTGCCACTCATGGAATGAATGTCAGACAAGCTTGGATCTAGCAAGGCACACATAACCTGTTCAGCATGTGTGAATGCTGGAAAACAGCAAGATTACAGCATTTGCCTTTCCTTTTCCTGACAAATCAGCAGTTGATACCAGGGATAGGATCTGCTTGTGCTCAGAATCTGGTAGAGAACAAAACAGGTTTCAGGTTCAGCCTCTGGATTTCTATGGCATCCTTGGCCTCTTCTGACTAAATCAGAAAATAAAATCAACCATGAAGCAAAATATACTTCCTGCTGTGAGACAAACTATGGCAAATATAGTTATTCTTTCTGAACAAGAAAGTAAAATCCGGACAGATCTGAAATCTGTGGAAGTCTACCTGGCTAGATGGATTTTATTTTTCCAAAATGATATGTCTGTCTTTCTGTCTCACAATGGTCCTGGGGGCAGAACCCTGATGCAATTTGAAATGACCTTCTAGTCCAGTGTTCCCCAACCTTTGGTTTTTGGATTTTAATTCCCAGTAGCCTAAGTCAAATCCCCACAGCACTAATCAGCCAATGTACTGACTTAGGCTTCTAGAAATTGAAGTCCCCCAATGGGGCATGTGCCCCACCTTGTGAACCACTATTCTAGACCCTAAATTAAATTTATGCAGCTCCAGAGATGAGAAAGGTAGTTTTTTTCTTTTTTTAATTAGAGCTCAAACCTTCTGGGACTCATAATCCAAACCACACAAACATTTCTCCTCTCTCTGCAGATCTTCCTCCCCCTTCAATTTTAGGACTGCAGTAAGGCAGGCATCAAATCAACTTGCTCACACATGAATTCCCTCTCTTTTATTTTGCCTAGTGGACAGATCTCAAAAGCTTCCACTTTTTATGACTTCAAAAATGCTGATGTTTGAAAGGTATTAACATTAACATGGCTTTTGGAACTTTCAGTTCTTATGCCCTGTCTTCTGGGTCTGCATCACAGCAAGAGTATGTTCTAGGTTTGAATGGTGATATCATGCTCCAAACTACTACTGAACTAGCTATGTAATCCCTAGAGGCAAGGATGAAGTTATGAAGGGTGAGATAGTTTGAGAATCTCTAGTTAAGGGAAGTGAATAGCAATAGTAATTACACTTATATACCTTCCCATAGTGCTTAGTGCACTCTCTGGGTGGTTCATAAGTTAATTAACATTTTGACCCCAACATGCTGGGTCCTTATTTTACTGGCCCCAGAAGGATGAAAGACTGAGACAACCCTGAGTCCTAGCCAGGACTGAACTTGCAATGTTCTGTTTACAGTATAGCTGTTTAACCACTGCACCACCAGAGCAGCAGAGAATAAGAATGAGAGCATTTTTGTGTGCAAATCAAGCAAAATTACACAAAGAAGGTTTAATGTGAATAATGTGATCTCATAAAAATTCAATGGTTGGTTTCATTGTACAGATTTTCTTAGGCTTAGGACCATCAAAGCATTTGTCTGAATCTTTTAAAACAATCAGCCAGTTGTTCTGTGCTTGTTCTCATTGCATTTTTTTTGGAATTGTAGCCGTGTTAGTCTGTGGTTCAGGCATCTCAGAAAACAAAACAAAACAAAATAAAGTAAAATAAAAATTAAAAACACAGTAGCACTTTAAAGACTAACTGCTATATTTTCACTGTTAGCTTTCGTGGATCAAGTCCACTTCATCAGACCTGATGAAGTGGACTTGATCCATGAAAGCTAACAGTGAAAATATAGCAGTTAGTCTTTAAAGTGCTACTGTGTTTTTTATTTTTATTTTACTTTAATTTGTTTATTTTATTTTGTTTTGTTTTCTGAGATGTTCTCATTGCATGTGTTTCTTCTAAAAAGACAGAATTTTCACAAATTATAAAGAACTTAATTACTAAAGGCAGTATTTCTCCTCTTCTCTGAAGGTTGGGGAATCTGAACTTGAATCATAGAACTGAATTGCTGGCAGAGATCCAAGGATCATTGAATTTGACCCCTTGACAGCAGGAAATCCACAGCTTAAATGTTTCTGACAGGTAGTCATCTAACGTCTGTTTAAACATTTTCAATGAATGAGTGTCAACCACCCTCTGAGGCAGCTCTGAAGTAACACAAAATGACCTTTCTTGTCATTTACATCTATTACTTTAGGCCCAATCATCTGAAACTACAAGAAAACACATTATTCCATCTTCCATTGGATGGCCTTTCATTTGAAGATGATTATCATGAAGCATCTGAGGCTTCTGTTTGCCATGGGAAACATACTCAGTCTCCTGAACCATTCTTCATAAGGCTTGATTTCTAAACTGTATACCATCCTGGTTCCTCTCCTCTGGACAAGTTCCAGCTTGTCAATATTCTTCTTAAACTGCAGGGCCCTGAACTGGGCATAGAATTTCAGCAGAGGTCTGACTAAAATAGAATAAAGTGATAGCATTGTTTTCTTTGAGCTAGACACTATATTTCTGTTGGTGTAACCTAATTTTGCATCAGCTTTTTCCATCACTGTGTCATCCTGTTGACTCATATGTAACTTGCAGTCTACTAAGATCCCTAGATCTTTTGAAGTTCCTTATCAAGATGTTCCATGAAACTGAAACAGTCTAAGTCAGTAAGATTAAATAACGTAATGATTATTGGTTGATGTTGGTTGATATTACAGTAAGCCTATACAGGCAGATGGAGTGGCTGTGATGGCGCACCTTGTTATATCCTCAAGGCTGTCACTGTCCATTGCAGTCCCAGTGTTAAATCCTGGATGCCTCAGGAAAAAAAATGTATACTTGAATACAGTAGTAGCTGCTGATGATGATACAGGCATTACATCTGAAAGCGTGTAGGACTGAAAGGGTGGTCAATGATTATATGGAAATTGAGAAGCCCCAATCCTATGTCCTTGTGCAGTCATACATACTTAAGCTTGAAGTTCTGCATATGATAACTGGGTGCAGTAGAATGCACTCACTGCATTTTCTTCATTTGAAGCCCTAATATGAAAAGGCTGCAGATAATGGAAGGCTCATAAGCATGAATGAATGGATGCACTTACACACAGCTGGACATGCAAAATTCTGTACGGTTTCCATTTGAGGTGGGGCACATGGACAGAGTTGACATGGGCATCCTCATCCTGAATAGCCACTGAGACTGCCATGCTTTCATGCATAAAGTCTTTTATCACAAAGATATGCCTAGGCCATTTTTTACTTCAGGGAACAATATTCAATATGTTGCTCTGCTCTAGCTCATACACTTCCCAATGATATTGTGCAATATTTTGCATATTTTGTGGCAGCATCAAGCTGAAGGAAACTAGAACAATCCTCCATGTTCCCACTGGGATTTGCTGAAGCTCTTCAAATATTTCCCAATTAGCAAAATTATGTCATTGTCACTGTGAAGGAAAAAATATATCAAGATATACTTTTTCCACAGAGCCTTTTCAATTGCTTATACATCATCTATTAGATGCCATCACCTACAATAATTTACATTGGTAGTTTCTTCAAAATGAGTCTAAAGTGGAAAGCGTGTTTCTCAAAGATGAAAGAAACTACAATGTGACTTCCCCCTTTGGCTTTGATGTTTAACTGCCCAAGGAATATCTGTGTGGTATTCTCTGGTTTCTCTTTGGGTGTCCTTTCTCCTTTCCTCCTCAAAGCTTTTCTGTCCTTCAGGTGGTTGCCTCATTGTGACTCATGGGTCTCTCTAATCAGAGAGGCAAGCAGTAGCTAATGGCCCCCTACCTCATTGAATATGGGGCTTATTCTACAAAGCCTCCAGTGATTCTTACTAGTGCTAATGAGATTTTTCACGGAGGCCGCAAAAGATCATTAAAATCCATTTTTGCAAACCCAACATTAGCTTCTGTATAGTTAACTGAAATGCATCCTCATGTCTCATTGTTCAATAATACCAGAGTGATGATGAGCTGCCTCTGTTTTCAAATGCCATTTGGATTCTGGAATAGATCCTGCTGATGTCCTCTAAAAACACTAAACCTCCTGGGATTTCTGTGAACTTGTACATATTCATGATGATCTCCTCAAGTTACATGGGGTTGGAAAGTTACTTTTAATAAACAATTAGTTACAGGTAAAATTCATTACCCTCAATAGTTATTATAGTTACAGTCACAGTCCCCACCCCCCAAGGAAACAACAACAGTCTGGACAGGTTATCCTGATATGGCAATAGAGTATACCATACTGCCAGTGACTCAACACCAAGTGTCTGGTGGTGGTTAACTAACCTGACAAGCTTGAGGACTAATGACCTTGGATGCTGAAGTCCACAGAGAAGGGTGATGGATTCAAATGGATTAAATCTCCCTTGAATTCATCTTGATGGAGGACAGAAGCTTCATCAATACTGACCTGGGGCTGAGGAGGTCTTTTCGTGCCAAAAGGGCTCAGGACCAGAAGTGACTCACGGAACTGGGACAGTGGTAAGTGTGTCATGCAAAAAAAAAAAAAAAAGAAGAAGAAGAAGAAGAAGAAGAAGAAGAAGAAGAAGAAGAAGAAGAAGAAGAAGAAGAAGAAGAAGAAGAAGAAGAAGAAGAAGAAGAAGAAGAAGAAGAAGAAGAAGAAGAAGAAGAAGAAGAAGAAGAAGAAGAAGAAGGCAACATGTTAGGCCAATGTGCAGGCTGGATTGCTGTGAAAAATATTGCGAAGGAGCAATGTGCCTTTAAGTGTACCACTTGTGTGCTCCTTTCATTCAGATAGTACAAATTCAATGTGTAAAGCTGGGACTGGGATGTAAGTGGGCTTACACATACATAGTTATATTGGAAAACATATTAATTACAAGTTAACATGTTGTTTGTAACAAACCCAAATCCTGCTCTTCCCAATGGCTGCATGTCATGCTGGCCACTATTCCCAGTCTCACCAAGTTGTCTTTCTGCAGAGCCTTCTGTTAATTTTCTGAATTTCTTTTCTTACTTGGGCTTTCAGATCTGATGAATAGGCAATTTGCACTTTCCATACCCTTAAATGCACTGGCATTTACAATGGTAAGTTCCCCTCACTCCCCTTAGAGAGAGAGAGAGAGAGAGAGAGAGATGGCAGTCTCCAGCTTCATTGAGTAGCAGTTTTCAATTGCTTTTAAATATGCATATCATGAAATTACTTCAGGTATGCAAATGAACAATAACTTTCTCTCTTCTAAGTGAAGTGCTAATCTTGGGCTTAAGAGAAACTGAAAGTTATCAGAAATTTTCTTTTCCAGGGTTGGGTGGTGGTGGTTTACCTTTGTTAACCTATGGCAGAAGAAAGAACGGAAAGCAGATTTCTTCTTCTAAAAACTAACAATTTTGCTTGGGTGTTAGCTTGCATGGACATGAGCCCACTGCATGGACTACAGTTCCAAGTTTTATTTAAACTTTACAAATGGCGAATCTATGGATATCCTTAAAAGGGTGTGCTTCGCTAAAATGAATTTCTAAACCAGGGGTGCCCAAACTATGACCAGGGGGCCAGATTCAGCCCCGATGCTAATTCATCTGGTCTGCAAAGCCCTCGTAGCTCCTAGAAGCATAAGGGCACATTTTACTTCTGTTTCCAGGAGCGACGAGGGCTTTGCAGGTCAGATGAATTGCCATCGTGGTGGATCCAGCCCCTGAGCTGGATCCAGCCCCCTGAACCAAATGCCTGGCCCACAGCCTGAAAAGTTTGGGTACCCGTGTTCTGTTCTAAACCATTCCAAGGAGTGGATTTTTCTGCCATACTCAATTTTTGCAAATTTTGTTAAATTCTGATCAAATGAAACAACATTCTCAAACAAACGTATTATAATAGTTGTAAGTCACCATGATGACAGATTAGAGTTTCTCTCAGTGACAGAAATGCCAGTCATGGTGGAAATTCAGGCAGTTGTTTTGCTTGGTTGAGTTTTGTATGTAAGAGTCTTAAATAGAACAGCTGGGTGATATGTAAACTCATATTTGAAGTTGTGAGCAATGCACTTATTTCTTTACGCATGGATAATAAATAGCTGGAATAGATCAGCCATGCAGACCAAATGGAGAGGTCATAATGAATCATATGACCAGTTTGTATATTGTTCTGTTGACACGGAAGCTTTTTCACTTGATCCGCCTTTCATGATACACCACATTGACATTACTCATCTTCTTATGTGTTACAGCTTCTGTTTCTGCCTCATTACAGATAACAGCCTGCAGACACATCCCACAAGCTGTTCACTAGACTTGGGAAACTACTCTCAGTTGTATGATGAAAAGGAATGTAGAGATAAGACTCAAAAAAACCTGGGACATAAAGGACCAAAAATGTATTAACTAGCATAAAGACCAGAAGCAAGCTAATTCCATTTAACTGCTGCTTTAATAAGCAACCTTCAACTCTATAAATCTAATACTTAGAACAGGGGTTCTCAACCTTTTCAAGTCGGGAACCAGATCACCCTCCCTCAAACAGACTGGCTGTCCCCCTGCCATTTATGGCTGCCTTAAATGAGTCCATGGCTGCTGTAAATACGTTTACAACAGCTGCAGTCTTTTTTCTGGCTGTCGTAAATGTGTTTACAATGGCCGCAAATGAGTCCGTGGGCAATTTCAGTGGTGGCAATGGCTGGAGTGAGGGCAGCGGCTGGATTTTGCTCTGTGGGCTGGATCTAGCCCATGGGCCATAGGTAGAAAACCCTTGACTTAGAGGATGTGAGCATGTGAGACAACCAACACCCTTTTTATACCAATGTTGGATGTTCCCACATTAATGGAGAACCAAAGAGCAGATAGAAATTCTGCTCCTGACTCCCTAATGCTGCAGTTGCTCAGTGATTAAGAAGTTCACCTTGTTAGCTGGAAGACCAGCAAGTTGGCAGTTTGAGACCCAGGTACTCCATGACAAATTGAACGCCTGTATCTGACTCAGCTCCTGCCAACGTAGTAGATCGAAAGCAAGAAATTGCAAGTAAATAAATGGGGACCACTTTGGTGGGAAAAGATCTTGGGGACATGAAAGGAGCCTCATTCAAGCATCCCCTGAGTGGAGTTTTTCCAGAAAAAATCCTTTCAACCCAGAAAAATTTCTGACATGAAATTATTATTAATGCCTAAAATTATAAGGAATAGAGAGAAGGCCTATAGAGCAGACCCAAAGCATCTTGCTGTCTGAGATGGAGCAATAATTTGTTTCCCCTGCACAATCAGTCAAGGTACCCAGACCCAAAGCTGACCAAATTGGTCTGACACACAAGGTAGAAAACCCCAATCTTATTTTTGGCAGGAAAAAAATTCTAGTGTTAAAAATAGAAAAATAGTTTTCTGCCTCAAGCACCCTTGAGTGGCCACTGGCCACTTACACGTCATCAAAAGAGAAGAGAAAAAGATGCAGATTTTCTCAGCTATTTTGTCTTGTCAGTTTAAAGGGGTCTTGCCTTCTTTGTCTTCTTCTCATGTACATTTTCAGTATTCTTCTTCCTTGATGCCCTGCCTCTAGTACAATCATTTATATCAGGGAAACAAGAGAAGGGCATGATATAATAGTAGTTCACTGAAACTGCATTATCAGATTTCTTCCTGGAAGTTTCTACATATTTCTACTTAGTTTTTAAAGTTGTAGCTTAAAGTGCAACAACAGTATTGTCTTTATATATTTGTTTTCTTTTCCTTGTCTGACAGAATTATAGAATAATTAAGTTGGAGTGGGCCTCTGATGCCATCAAGTTCAACATCTTTCTCAATACAGGCATCCAAATCAAAGCATACCTGCCAGATGGTTGTCCAGTTCTTGAATACCACCAGCATTGGAGTGCTTGCCTTATCTGACATATTTCTACTAAGTGTGATCAGTACTGTATTAGCACTGGCATGCATATTCATAATGGCTTATTAGTAATGAAATAAACAAGATTCAGATTAGATAAATAACTCTCTTAGAGATGGCTTATACTATACTCTGTTCTGATACAAAAATGTTTTGGATCAAACACCTCCTAAAACAGTGATATTTCTCAGAATAAAGCACAGTAATTCATTTTAAGGTAAAAGTAAAGGTTGCCCTTGCTTGAAAGCCAGTTGTATCCAACTCTAGGGTTCAGTGCTCATCTCTGTTTACAGCTAAAGAGCCAGTGCTGTCTGCCTCTGCAAATGTTTTGGTAGACAAGTGGCAGGCATGCCTAGACACCAGAGTGCATTGAATGCTGTTTACCTCCCCACTGAAATGATACCTATTTATCTACTTGCAGTTTCTTGCTTTCAAACTGCTAGGTTGGCAGGAGCTGGGACAGGTGACAAGCACTCAGTGTGTCATGCAGCACTTGGATCTCAAACTACTGACCTGCCAACCTTCCAGTCATCAAGTTCAGCATCTAAACCACTTGAGACACCGCAGTCCCTAATTATTTTTTTTTACACCTATGCTTATATGATTTCCATATATTTTAGGAATGCAAAATCTGTCTTCCTGGTTTTCCTCATTGGTTTCAATGATAGTGTTTTTCTATCAGATGGTAGTCACATTATTGAGTGGTCCTTAATAAAGTGCAATCATGGCATTTGCATTGCATGCAGCATCCCTAGAATAAGATTCAACTGCAGAAGAGTAGGCTTAATAAACGGTCTAGGAAGAACCTTCTCTGAGATGGCTCATTAGTAATGAAACAAAACAAGAATCAGATTAGACAAGAGCTGCTGCTAATGCATTTTCCTCAACAACAAAAAAACACCATTTTGTTTTCATTAGATGGACTACTTTCCTACAGAACTATCCAATCAAAGGTTGAGCATGTAAGCTTTTTCTCTGGTTGCAAGATGAAGCCAATGGCCAGCTGGATTACTGGTGGCATGGCAGAGGTGTGCGTATACTTAGATCATTGCCTTTCCACTTTGAATAGGATACTAGCCACAGAGCATCATTGCAAAATTGTGAATAAACATGACAGGGAAACAATTTGGAAAATAATTTCCTCGTTGGAATGTACATGGTTTTGCACTTCCATAATACAGGAGCTTTGCCAAGATGGGTTATGATGGAGTATGGGGTAAAAATATATCAAACCAGACTGTTTAGTGCTGTGCATCATTAATTCTGTGTCTCATAGTTTTTCTACTCACAGAGATTTAGCTTGGGTATAATTTGAACAGTCTCTGTGGCCCAGTGGTTAAGCCGCCGTGCTGCCATCAAAGCCCTGCTCATGATCCAAGTTCGATCTCTACAGGCTCAAGACAGACTCAATATTCAATCCTTTCAAAGTTGGTAGAATGAGTATCCAGCTTGTTGGAGACAAAATACTAATGACCTTGTGATCCAGCTAGAGAGTGTTTTAGCACTATGGGGCAGTCTATAAGCAGCTGCATTTGTATTTTAGATATTTACTTGTCTTTTTATCAAACTTCCAGAATGCTGCTCAGAAGTGAAGCTGCAAATCATAGGGTCTGGCTATTGACATATCCCATATTTACAGGGACCTTTGAATGTGGGCCTGGATAAAGCCAAAATGGCAGAAAGAAGGTATCTAAAAGCTTGGGAGACCCACAAGATTTGTAGCAATGCTTTTAAAAATTTGCTTATTTTGTTTAAAAACACCCCTAAATTTTGATAGCAAAAATGCAGCTGCAGTTATCAAAGAATGTCAGAATGAGGAATAATTGGAAACCAGATAAGCAATGGTCCAAGTATTCTACAAAAAAAGGCTGGATGGGACCTTGAGTGGGTATACTCTATGGAAAAAACTGTGTAAGAAGTCTAACTTCATAAAATGGTCATATCTACCACCACCTCATCTTGCAAGAGCTTCAAGTAGGTTACGAGCTCTGTTGACTGAGACCTTAAACAGGATGTTTTAATGAGATAGGGCGTACTTTGCTGCAGTACAAAGGAAAAACTGTTGTCCAATTTCCCTAGCGGTGAAGTAGCTAAACCAGCCAGAATGTGAGTTCGATCCTGATGGGACCTTCAGGTTTACTCAGCCTTCCATCCTTCTGAGGTCAGTAAAATGAGGACCCAGCATGTTGGGGGCAAAATACTAATTAACTTGTGAACCACTCAGAGTGTGCACTATTGCTATTTCCTTTCTAAAGGTCAGAGTCTGGGAAGGTGTAAAAAGGGATCTTAGTATCGAAATTCTTGAGCATCTTCAGAGAGGTAGTTTCTGTTGGTCTGTTTCAAGAAATAAGGGGTTCCAAATGTCTGTCCTTAATATTTGCATTATTTGCATCTATTGTCAAGACATTAACACTGTCAACATCTTGAATAGTCAGTACAGTCAAACCTTGCATAAAAAGCGCCTCACTTAAAGAGCAACTCGCTTAAAGAGCAGAATTTTCTTTGAATGTTTGGTTTGCTTAACAACTAAAACCAACCAAAAACTTGTTTAACAAATAAATCAGGGTTCCCAATTCCCCCCCCCCAAGTCACAATAGGTCATTCACAATGGTGTTTCGCTTAAAGATCAAACTTGCTTAAAGAGCAATCCTGTGGAATCGATTATGCTCTTTAAGTGAGGCACAACTGTATATGTGTTGATGGTGCCATAGTCAGTTTGGAAGTTCATTTCAGGTGTTCATGTGCAATTGAAATTTTCTGCTTCCCATTCCACTTGGTCCGGCTTCCATAAACTGTATTCAAGCTATCTATACTTGTGGCCCAGATATTATACTCTGTGTACTGATGAAATGCCTCGTAATCTACAGAAGCTCGAATGAAATAAATTTGTTTCTTATAAAGGTACCACAATAACTTTTTTGTTTATCTTCCTGTTGTTATTTGCACCTCCCCCATTTCAGCTGGGGGTGGGGAAGACATATTTTGCATAAGCATGTATAAGAATATGTTACCAACTTATTGTTTACCCATGATATGTAAATTCTCCATACATGAGCTGGTATGATTTCCAGCTTTTAAGATGGCAATAATCTGTTTCTCTGCTTTAAAAGAGAAAGAATGGGGAACAAGAGAGAGAGAAACAGAGACAGATAAGCCATCTATTGCTTCCTGAAATAGTGTTCCAGGATCAGTCATTTAATGAACTAGTAGCAAACAAGATTTCAAAAGAAGAGAAATTGTTCACACTGAAGAGGAATGATCTCTTTGTTCCAATGGTTGGATGACATTTATTTTAAACCAGAGGATGTCTGTAGAATACTACAAACAAGCTTCCTTTCAGCGCCAACATATACCCATCTGCTTTCATCAAAATGTGACAGGTGACAAGCTAGAGCCTAATATATAAAAGAGGAAAGAAGCTAAATAGAAAATGTTAGTAGCTCCTTATGCTCGTGTATGTGTGCCTTCATCTCGCATTATATATGATACCCTCCTGTGGCAGTGTGAAGCGATCAATCTGTGTGCTCTGACAAAAGGAATGCATTTCACGTGGCCCTCCTGTTTTGCAAGGTTTTTTTTTTTTTTTTGGTATTTTTGTGGGAAGGCTTGAAAAGAAGATAAGATCTTTCTCCTATTTGATACTGGAGGCAGCGGTGCCAGGTTTGAAATGGCAATCAATTTGACAGCTGATAGAGACCAGGTTTCTCTGTACTGTGCAAAGCGCTATGGAATGGCACATTAAAGCAAAAGACTTTGTTTTTACTCTAACACACTTCTCCAGGACATGATCAGGGAATTGCATAAGTTGATGTTGCCCACTGTGCAATTTATCATTTCTTTGTCCCACAACAGCAGAGAGGAGACCAACAAGGCCTTCGAAAGGATTGCATTATTATTATATTTATTATTATATTTGGATTTGTATGCCACTCACTAAGTCAATTTCCCTACTATTTCTCCCCCCCTCAGCCAAGCTGGCTGGGCAAGCATCCATATTAGTGGAGGAGGAAGGAAGACCCACACAGCTGTTCCTACTCTCCCCAGTCCAAGGCAGTGGCAGTGGAGGGGCAGTGGCTCTTCTTAATGCCGCCAACCCCGGTGCAGGTGTTCCTGCTCTCCCCAGTCCAAGGCTGGGTGAGAGCAGCGCTGTGTCCAGAGGGGCGGTGGCGGAGGCGCTTCTTAATGCCACTAGGCCCAGTGCATTCCACAAGTTGGGAGCAGCCACTTGAAAAGGCCATCTTTTGTATTACAGTAATACCTCGGATAACGTTTACTTCGGATAACGCTAAAATCGCATAACATTAAGTAATCTGGGGAGGAGAATTGCATCGAATAACGTTAAGGTCCTATGGGATGGATTGGATAACAACCGCTAAAGCCTGTGCAGTTACAATGTATCTCTATGGAGCTTTAACGTTATCCGATCCATCCCATAGGATTTTAACATGGATCGGATAACACTAAAAATCGGATAAGACCAAGACTTGTGGAACCAAGTCTTAGCGTTATCAGAGGTATTACTGTATCTTCAAATCTGTCTGTGAGAAGAGCTTCTTCCAAAGAACTTTAAACCTCATAACTAGCAACTTGAACTAGGCCTAGAAATTGCCTGAACTACTGGTGAACATGCTAAAATTAGGAGTACCATGTACTCCCTTTAACAGGCCATGCTTAGCAGTTTAGTTGTGATAGTTTTAACTTGCTGTATCTTCAAGTACAATACTATGTATGACACATTATTACAGTAATGTCACCAGAGCCAGATCCCATGTTTAACAAGTAGATGCAGCTGGTGCATCAGTTTTAACTGTCCAAATGCCCTTCCAGTGCAGGATGATTTTCTGTTCCCTGACCTGTCCTTTGAATGACTAGAAGTGCCTCCATCTTGTCTGGGTTAAGCTTCAATTTGTTCATGCTCAGCCACTCCATCAATGGCATAATATACTATCTTAGAACCAAAACAGCCTGTTGAGTAGAGACAGATGTTTATTAAAAAGTAAGATTATAGTGCTTATATCACTTCTGCTCTTGCGAGCCACTAAATCAAGGGTTCCCAGCCTTTTCAAACCAGGGGCTGGGTCATGCTCTCTCAGGCAGTTTCAAGGGCCAGATGGCCATTTTACCCTGCCTGCACAATGAGGGCGGCCATTTCATCCCAACAATTTCAAAAGGGTGGCCATTTTGTTTCTTGAATGCCCTTGGAGGGGTGGGGGGGGCACATGAATGGTGCTGTGGACCGAATCTGGCCCACAGACCTTAGGTTGTGGGCCATTGAGCTAAATAGTATAACAGTAGATAGACCCCTTGAGTTTTAATGTGCAGAATGCATTTTTTTCCACCTTGAAGATACTCTGGGCTGCCAGAAAGACAAAAAAGTTGGAACTAGAGTAAATAAAGCCTGAACTATCTCAAAGGGCAAAAATGATGAAGCTGAGGCTGTCCTAGTTTGGTCACATCATGAGAAGCAAAATCTCTCTGGAAAAGATAATAATTCTGGGGAAGGTTGAAGGCAGCAGGAAAAGAGAAGGACCAAATACAAGATGGATTGACTTTCTAAAGGCTTTGGTTTACAAGAGCTAAGCAGGGTTGTTGAGGACAGGACATTTTGTAGATCATGCATTCATAGGTTGCCATAAGTTGGATATGACTTGATGACCCACCGCCAACTAAATACTAAACAGATATTAAATGAGTGAGTGCTATATACAGTCTGGCTTCTTTTATTCTATCCTCCTGTTTCAAAAGTAAATTTGCAAGACAACTTAAATTTGTTGATTTATTTTCCTACTTGATGCAAAAAAAAACTTACCTTTACCTTTCTTGTGGTAAACTTCGAATTATGTTACATTAAATAGCTAATAATCAGCAGCAGATCAAATAATTTGCTGGCATCTCATGAGATTTTACATCTACTGCTACCTAAGGAAAATCTAATACTCTGTCCAATGATAGGGCTGGATGTGGCCTGCGAAAAAACAGGCAGCCTGACTCTGAGGAGTAATAATGTAGTTTCAAGGGCAATATCAACTTATTTTTCTGAGAGCTAGGTGCATCTTTTTGCACATACAATGAACAATGTCTTCAGTTTGATTCAGAAGAAGTGTGTCCCCAAATTACCTGCTGGCCACAAAATAAAACCAGTGCATGATTGGAGGGAAGACCAAGGACGGCTTGATGATGGGGATAACAAAGGGTGGGATGTTTGCAGGGCTCAGGGTTTCCTTCCAACACATCCAATGAGAGTGCAAAGTGAGGAGAGGCAGTGGAGAACTGGGATCTCACTTTCTGTGCTACCAGAATGAAATCATAGCTCATGAAATGGGGTAAAATGGCAACAAAGACAGGAGCCTTCTGAATCTTCTTGATACCAGCTGTATTTGGCTCAGCAACATTTGCCTGAAGGGGATGGATGCCTGTGAGGAAATAAAACCTGACATTTAGATTGGAGTCTGGTTAAATGAACACTTCACAATCAAGTTTGGTGTATTGTTTTACATGTTGTATCTACCCCTGGGGGATGAATGGAGCTATCATTCCTTGTAATATGCACCGAGCTTTGGAAAGTGGATTAGACAGAGTGTAGAATTGCAAGGCTCTGTCTTTCTTCAGTTTTTAATTCTCTTGTTTAGTTTGCAGGATTGAAAACTATTTAAATATTATCCAAAATGTTTTAAGCTGTAGCTGTTTGATGAAGCATTTGAGGGATTTGTACAAAAGATTTGCATGTGAATTCAATAGAAATAGAGCTTGCTTCTCAAAATGAAAAACATGAACTAGTGGTATTTACTTATCTTGAACACACAAAAATTAATAATTTAAGAACTCAAAGCTTCCATGTTAAGATTCGCCCATTCTTTCTAGCCTACACCATATATCTAGGTCAGTGGTTCCCAATGTGGGGCACATGCCTAAGTCAATACATTGGCTGATCAATGCTTTGGGGAATTGACTTAGCCTTCTGGGAATTGAAGTCCAAATACCAAAAGTTGGGAAACACTGACTGAGGCTCTAATTAAGATACCTCTTTAAGTAACCTGTTGGTATGGCTGCAAATCCAAATGTGGGATATTGTTTTTTTTGGGGGAAAGGTATAGGAGTGAAATCCTCTGAGGGTAATTCATCACATTCGATTAGGTTAATTGAATCACTGGGGGTTTGGGTGAGTCAATTCACCATAGATTACAAGGAACCTAATCTAGATGTGACTTATTTCAGTGGAATGTATGGAGAAACAGGCTCATCAAGTTCCCATTGATTTAGTGGGCCAATTCTAGTTCGATGTACTATTCTAAGCAAACCGATTTCAACCAAAATCAGTTCTTTTTAATGACTGACAGGGATCTTTTCAAAATAATTTTAAAATACCAACAACAACTTCCTAGACTAGTGATGGCAAACCTTGGCACATCAGCTGTTCTTGAACTTCAATTCCCAGAATTGCTGAGCTTCTGGTAATTGAAGTCCAAGAACACCTGGAGTGCCAATGTTCGCCATCATGGTCCTAGACCAATATAGACACCCACTTGATATGACTTAACTGTCTTGTGGCTGAAGTCGCCTATATATGTTGCAGTTTTTGGTGTTTCTTCCTTTGTTCCTGTAACAGAGTGAAGTATGTTACTCCCTGAGCTGATTTACAAGTGAGCAGGTCTCATGAAAATCAATAGCCCTGGCATGTAAAGGTAAAGGTCACAAGTGATTGTATGAAGCTGCAAAAGGAACCTCATATAAATAAACAGAAGAAAAGGTGAGATATTAAAAAGCTGCTGGTGAGTCCTGATCATTAATTCAGTATATTCTTGATAATCTAGCTCCATGAAGAGTCAGACTGAATAGTCATCAAGGAGACAGCATAACAGAATGGATTACAGTACTCTTGCTTTGAGGCACCATATAGCTTTCCTGGCCCACAGATTTGTGACGGCAGTGCCAACTCTGAATCAGGTTCTTTGAGAGGTTGAATTTGTCTTCCTAACACAGGTAAGATAAGCAACCTTTCCTTTAGCCCAAGGGTGCCCAAACCTTTTTGTCCATCTGTTGGTTATTATGACCCATGGGCCATATCCAGCCCCAATGTCAATTAATCTGGACCTTGAAGCCCTCGTTGCTCCTGGAAGCAGAACTAAATCATCCCCATATGGGTGTTGGGGGCCAGGTCCAGCCCACGGGCCATGGTTTGGGTACCCTGGCTTTAGCTTATGTGTAGTGGTAATCACAGTGGTTCTGCACACTTCTACAATTGCAAAGATTAGATACATACACACTATGGTAAAAAATAATAATACAAAAAGCCATTTACTTTTAGAGTGCTGAGGCTCTTATTGTTTCAATTCCAGCTAAACAGCTTTCACTTTGTGGCACTTAACTGAAAGCTATGACTTCCACTGTTAAAAGCAGCTGGATGATAGGCAGACACATTTATAGCTTGAGCCATAAAGTTGCCCCAAGGAGAGTAGTACTGTGCTGTGCTTGGCTTTTTTATATATTATGGAGTAGGAAGAGCAAACAGAATTTAACTCTTTACTTCCCTGGACATACCATCACTTTGTCTCTTCCTCCTCTGGTAGGTATCTCCTCAAGAACTGAAATATCTCACTGGCATGACCCAAACTTTTAGTTTTATTTTCAGATGTCACAAATATTCATGTTTGTTTGTCAGCTTCTTCTTCAAGTGCTGTATCCAATTGGCAATTGGCAATTCTCATGGTGAGAATTGCCAATTCTCGTGGTGATCAGCCATGAAGATTGTCCTGGGAACAATATAACCCCACTGTCTTCCATTTGCCTTCTGCATTGGAGTGTGACACCTGTGCCCCTGATCCAGCTCCATGAGTCACTTTCTGGTCTTGAGTCTTTGGCACACAAAGTTCTCATTTGCCCCAGCATTGATGAAGCTGCTGCCCTCCATCAAGATGGATTCAAGTGGGATTTTATCCACTTGGAGACCATCACCCTTTTCTGTGGACTTGGCTACCCAAGGCCATTAGCCCTCAGTGTTCTCAGGTTAGTTAACCTGATGTTAATGTTAGTTGGCCTGATGTTAGTTGGCCTGATGTTTGGTGTTGAATCACTGGCAGTAATGGTCTACTCTATTATCATAGCAGGATAACCTGTCCAGACAGTTCTGTCATCTTAGCTCCTATAAAATAAAATCCCTAAAAATTAATTAAAACAATAAGAAAAAGAAATTTAAAATGATTTTTCAGCATAAACATTTGACTAAACAAATAATAACTTAAGAAAACACAAATAGTAAGAAAATGATTGCAAAATAAACAGCATCACACTTCCTTATGTCTTAGCACCTAAAAATTGATAACAGGGAGTAGATCTCTATACTGTCACTGAGCAGATACTTTTGATATCATAGGTGTAAGAACTGGAACATAATGTTTGTGCGTATGTGAGGCAGAGGTGAATGGTGTCCATTGCTAAACACATATTATACATGAACACACACATAAATACTTTATCAATGAGCCAGCAAAGCATTAAACATATTTTTGTCACCATTAAGGATGCAGCCTTGAGAAAATACATGTAAATACTTACTCATTCACTCAAGTGGCCAGTTGAAAATACTCCAGTTAACTGAGTACAACAAAAAGCTTCTCATATGCTTTAACCTGCACAGCACATTTAGCCCTATGTGCAAGGAAAACTGTGCAGCTACCTAAAGAAAACAAGGAAGTTCAAACACCCAACCAGATAAATTAGCATTGTAGTTTCCTCCCTTCAACCTGTCTGAAAGTGAAATGGCTGTTTGGACGACTGGAAGGTCGGAATTCAATTCCTGAGTTCCCATCTCTGTCCCAGCTCCTGCCAACCTAGCAGTTTGAAAGCAAGAAATTGCAAGTAGATAAATAAGTACCACTTCGGTGGGAAGGTAAATATCATTCAGTGCACTCAGGTGTTAAGGCTTGCCTGCCACATGTCCATGGAAATGTCAGCAAATGCAGACAGTGCTGGCTCTTTGGCTATAAACAGAGATGAGCACTGTACCCTAGAGTCGGATATGACTGACTTTTGAGCAAGGGCAAACTTTACCTAGTAGTTGTAGCTAGATTCTTGTGAGGTCATCAGAGCTTTACAGACCATAACTGGTTGTTATTGCACCCTGTAACAGACTGGTAACTAGCTAGCTCTTCTTGTTTGCATCTTTTGGTCAATTGTCTAGTTGCAACATTCTGGATCCACTGGAGATTCCACACATCTTGCAATTGGAAAATATTACAATAATCCAAAAAGGCTTTATTTGAGGCATTTGGCACTGAGATCTGTGCAAGTGTCTTCCTCATTATTCCCAAAACCTGGGCATTCAGATTCAGAGCTGAATCCAGAAGCATACACGAGTTGCACCTTCAGGTGGAATGCAATCCTATGTGGCACAGATAAAATCGCTTTTCCTTGACTCAGTTTTTCACTAATCAGGTGCACCTAAATAGTGTTTGGATTAAGCTTTAGTTTATTTAATCTTATCTGGGCCATTGCTGACAGCAATCACTGGTTTAGAACTGAAACAGATTCCCCACAATTGGATAGAAGAGGGAAATAGAGTGAAGAGATTGAAATATTAAAGAAGAAAATCACTGTGTGTTGGATTGTGAGGGTTCACTTTCCTAATGTGCCTTCTGGGAAAAGAGCTAGTCTGTGTGGCTTTGGGCAATATCCATGGTTTCGTAGCACTAACAGAAGGAAGGATTAATAAACCACTTCTGAATACATTACACCTAGAAAACCTTTGGAAGGACTGTGGTGAGTCAGAATTGACTTGTTGGCATATTATACCGTTAATTATTAATTACTGAGGTTTTGCAGCACCAAACTGTAGGTCAAAACCTGCATTTTGATCTGGTTTTAAAAATGACTGACAAACAATTGAAGAAAGGATAATGCTTTTGCTTTTGTGTGCTGTCAAGTCACTCCCAACTTATTGAGGACTGCAGTGGCTCAAGTCACTAAGAAACTGACTGGGAGGCGGAAGGTCAGCAGTTTGATTCCCGAGTACTGCAGGACGGAATGAGCTCCCGTCTCTGTCCCAGCTCCTGCCAACCTAGCAGTTCGAAAGCAAGAAATTGCAAGTAGATAAATAGGGACCACTTCGGTGGGAAGGTAACAGTGTTCCATGCACTCCAGTGTCTAGTCATGCCTGCCACATGACCATGGAAATGTCTGCAGAAGCAGACAGCTCTGGCTCTTTGGCTTAGAAACAGAGATGAGCACTGACCCCTAGAGTTGGGTACGACTGGCTTTCGAGCAAGGGAAACCTTTACCTTTAACAGAATTTCAAGGCATATGACCTGAGAATAAATTTGCCATTGCTGCTACCCCTCAGTGAATCTCCCTACTGCATTTACCATAGCTGCTGCTGCTGCTGCTTTTTCAGTTTCTAGGCCAGATATGAAATTGCCAAAATGAAGGAACCTTTTGGTGAGTTTCATTCTGCAGTTCCTTTTGCCTGACCAAGTGTGAGAAAGATTAGCCAGCAACACAAGGTTGCCGTTACCAGGGTATGTCCAATTATGGTTCAAAAATACCACAATTTTTTAGGCTACACCACCACCACCACCAGTGAAGTGGGAATTTCAGCCCAGGTCTTCTGAGCTGTATACAGTCAACTACATCTCACTGGTTTTCTCTGCCTAGTCCCTATTAAATTATCATTGCCTTGTTTTTCACAAAAATTATGTTTTCCTTCCCATTGGCAATGTTTCTCTCTTCACTAGAAATGCCCCTTATCTCATTTTCTTGTCTGCAAATCAATGGAAAGCAACTGAATCAGGAAATCTCTATTTTATCCATGCTTGTACTGTCCTCAATTGTGACTCACTACTGACCTCAAGAACAAGGTTCATATGGCAATTTAATTTCAAGGAAAGTGAATCCATATGTTTTTTCCCCAAACAGTTGAGTAATTAATACAGTTCTCCACAGTCTAGACACAGTCTTCTGTACTTTCCATAGAAAGAAAGAAAGGATGACTATAGAGATAATGCTTGACATATTGAAGTTTTCTCTATGTCAGGAGGGATCAAACTCTGAGGACAAATGTTGTCTCTCAGGGACCATGATAACCAACATGGAGCCAAGCAACTGCAGTTTTATTTTTATAAGTTTTTTTTCTACATCAGATATGAGTAGAAGTTTCTGGCACAACCATGAAGAAACAAAGCCAGAGAATAATTGCAGGTCCTCAAAGCATCTGGGAGGGCAGTTCTCCTTGGTGACACACACACATGTCTATATATTGGTCTTGGACAGGATCTAGAACCAGAGCCATAAATAGGAGTTCAGCTGTGTGGGCCTTCATCATCCTATTGGTTAAACTTGGGTCGCATGAGATTAACATGGGGGTATGTGGGGGAATATGGAGTCTACGTGAGTAATTGCCTTACTGGCCAATGTCCCTCACATGAACAAGTGGAGATAGAATATATAAGCAGGACAGGCATCTATTATAACAGGCAACTAATACCACCAAATCAGTTCACACAATTCCAGCAGCAAATGGTTAAGTTCTCTAAATTTTGGTGCCCAGCTTAAAGTACACATAGTAAAGCTCTGCCCAGAAGCCTCCTCCAAATGGCTTTGCCAGGTCTTTAGGCAATTTGCTATAAGGTCTATGATTTCTGACCCTCCTTTATGTAAGAACCATAGAATGGCCTTTCTTGAAATATGCTTCAATAAGCTGCTGAAATGAGCTGTAACAGCTTTAGGGCATACAAAGAACTTTTCCAGGCTAGAAGAAGGGATCATTTAACTCAGCTTCCTGTTTTTAGCAGAGGCTAGCCAGATGCTTCGGAGACGCTCAAGTATTGGCTATGAAGTTAAGACAACAGCCATCACTATTGTTCTTCAGCAAATAATATCAAGACGTCTAGTGCCTCTGAGAAAATGGAACTTTCATTTAGGTGTGATGGCCTCTGTGAATTGGTCTGAACTTTTCTCAAAAAGCCATTTTAACCAATGACCTTTACTATATCTCATGTTAGCAGATTCCATAAAGCTAGCTATGCATTGTGTAAAGGACACTGCGGTCAATTTTGAATCTTTGGGACTCTAAATTCTAATAGTATGGCCAGGGTGGGGGTAGGGGTGGGGAGCAGAGTGTAGAAAGTTACTTTAAAACATTTCTGAAGTAACCTATGATAAAACCTCAAAAAAAAAAAACTTCTTGTGAACAATTTTGTCATTTTTTTTCTTATCAGCTTGTAACTTCTTTGTTCCTTTAAAAAAATCTTAGGCAGGTTTGAAATAACTCCTGCCAGAACCCCTGGAGAGTTATTGCCAGTCAACATTAACAATAATGTGTTAGAATGATGGACCCAAGATCTGCATCAGTACAAGAGAGTGTCAACTGCACATGTGCGGCCTCCTTGCTGTCTTCCCAAGTGGGAAGGAGGAAAAGAAGCTGCTAGCCTGAAGCTCCTATAGCCTGCTCCCCAGGGTAAGTGACTCACCTTTGGGTGTGGGGTGTGGGTGTGTATTTTAATGTGTATTTAATGTGTAATTAATTTTAATGTGTATTTTAATGTGTTTTATGTCTATTTAATGTGTATTTTATGTGTTTTTATGTCTATTTAATGTGTATTTATTTTTAATGTGTATTTTTATGTGTTTCATGTGTATTTAATTAGTATTTTATGTGTTTTTATGTCTATTTAATGTGTATTTATTTTAATGTGTATTATATTGTTTTACGTGTATTTTATGTATTTTTATGTCTATGTAATTTGTATTTTTATGTGTACATGACTAACTTTGGCCCCGCCCACCAGGTCACATGGTTCCGCCCATGACATTGGCTCCATCCACCAATTAGGCTCTGCTCACAGTGTGGTAGTAAAAAATTTGACATCCCACCACCGGTCTTAGACCTATTTCCTATACAGTACCAAAAACAAACAAACAAACAACCTACCCCAGTATCTCCTGAGAGGTCTAGATCTTCGTGGGAGGTATAGTTTGTGGGCAGCAAGCCTATACTACATTTCAAATGAATCCTGTGAGGGATCTTCTCTGTCCAACTTTCACATTCAAACATCATAATCAGGAATCCCGTAATGTGGTCCCTGATGACATATCCTTGCACTTGACTATCTTCTCTAGCACCTTCATTGCTGCCCTTCTAAGTCTCAGTCTTCATCTGATTTCTTGGCTGGAGTCTCCATTTGATGACTGGACTGAGTTATTAAAACTCTTCAACAATTTTGATTTCTTCATTATTGACATTACAGTGATGTGATTTTTCTGAAGAGATACAGTGGTACCTTGCTTAAAGAGTATAATGTGTTCCATGGAATTGCTCTTTAAGTGAGTTGCTCTTTAAGCGAAACACTTGGAAAAAGCCCCACTGCTGCCATTGTAAGTGACCGATTGTAACTTCTGGCAGGGGTGGGTGGGACTGCAAACCCTGATTTAGTTGTTAAGTGAGTTTTTGGTTGTTTATAGTTGTTAAGCGAGGGCGACCATTCAGAGAAAATTCTGCTCTTTAAGAGAGTTAGTCTCTAAGCAAGGCATTCTTTATGTTTGGGTTTACTGTACTTTTAATTAAAATTCCTGATTAAAGGAGGATTATTTACTCACTTATCTGCCATGGGATGAATATTGTGACCCCAAAGTCCTATACATTCGGGCAATTCCAAAAAATTTGACAAGGAGGTCAAACTTGATCACAGTATTTTACAACATGTATGGGAACAAATAGTATTAATTCTCTGCATTTTAACTAGTGCAATGTACCACCTGTCTATTAATTCAGTACAAACCTCTTGAAAATTAGTGCAGTAAAGCAGGACTAAACTCTGTCATTTAAGGGTTTGCTGAGGGGCAGTGCATATGCATATAGAATAAAATGAATAGACTAGATAAACATCAGAAGAGTAGCGTGCCTTGGCGGGGCCCCGTATAAAAATCTTTTGGGGGCCCTTAGGAAGGGTAAAGATTTGTTTTGTTTACGCACGTTGGGGGCCCCCATGACCCAGGGGCCCCGTATAATTGATACGGCAGATACGGCGGTAGCTACGCCTCTGATAAACATACTAGTTATATCAAATCAGAATAGGATGTTGTGCGATCTGTCAGTCTTCCTCCCAGGGTGCATATGGGGGCAGAGTCCCCCCAAGACAAATGTCATTGGCTCAAAATCATTTTGTTTGCTTATACTGTACCAGCTTTTATTAGAGGTACAATGTCTCCCACACACACACTTAATTATACTCACTAGCCCTTTGGGTGCTTTCTGCCTATTGGGAGCCCGGCTATCTTTACAGAATTTGCCTACATCCAAGTCCTAGGAGGCAGCTGGGGTAGGAATCTCACACTGGAGCATGCCTTATGTAGGGAGGGATTGTACAGCTGGGTGAAAGAAATCAGGATCAGAGGTCCCTTCCTTTCCAGCCTCTCCCTTGGTATGCTTCATAGTACTTGCCACTACAGAGCCATGCTGGGTAGAAATGGATGCTGTCACAGGCAAATGTGAGATAGGAGTTCTTTCCTATCATCTGTTGTAGGCAGGCAAGCTGGATAAATGGTGATAGTCTGGCATTTCATCTTCCTCTGCCATTGCACAAAAGACAGGACACCAGCCTCCTTCAGCATCTTCCAATACATCCTTCTTCTCTGCAGTCAATGATGATGATCCCCTTTGGCCTTTCCTTTCCTCCTTATTTATCCATGTGAGCCAATCCTCTTCCAGCTGTTTCTCGTCAAATCATTTCAGTTGTGACAGCTGGCTTGCTCTCTACAAGCATCACCTTTTCCTTGGCTTTTCTCAGCCTGTAATAATAATATTTTTGGGTCAGAAATTATTCTGGGTTGAAAGGACTTTTGCTGGAGAAACTCCACTCAGGGGATGCCTGAATGAGGCTCCTTTCATGTCCTCAAAATCTTTTCCCCACCAAAGTGGGAGCTCAAACCATCATGCAGTACCCTGGTCTTGAACTGCCGACTTGCTAGCCTTCCAGCTAACAAGGTGAGCTTCTTAACCACAGGCTGCCTAACCTGGAGCCAGGCAGGCTGTCAGGCATGCACAGATATCTATGTGTCAACCCCCTCACAGGTAGTTACTTCCATATCACAAGAAGAAGAAGAAGAAGAAGAAGAAGAAGAAGAAGAAGAAGAAGAAGAAGAAGAAGAAGAAGAAGAAGAAGAAGAAGAAGAAGAAGAAGAAGAAGAAGAAGAAGAAGAAGAAGAAGAAGAAGAAGAAGAAGAAGAAGAAGAAGAAGAAGAAGAAGAAGAAGAAGAAGAAGAAGAAGAAGAAGAAGAAGAAGAAGAAGAAGAAGAAGAAGAAGAAGAAGAAGAAGAAGAAGAAGAAGAAGAAGAAGAAGAAGAAGAAGAAGAAGAAGAAGAAGAAGAAGAAGAAGAAGAAATGCATCACCAGGAAGGAAACAATGATGTAAAATTATATGTAAAATTAGAAATTATTTTCTCTTATTCAAACAGAATTAACAAACGGTATATCTCACCCACTTGGGTTTTTCTGGATGATACCAGGCTAAGCTTCAGAAAGTTTCTGGATGAATTGAGAAATGAATCAGTTGGGCAATCTTGAATTGATATTTCAGACTCCTTCTTGATACCTACCCTCCTGGGAACAATAAATAACAATAGCATGCAGTCAAGTAAATTCTGATTTATGGTGACACTTTCCAGGATTTTCTAGGTAGTAGAGAATATGCAGAAGTTGTTTATCATTCCCTTCTTCTAGGGGTGCCCTGGGATCATGTAGCCTGAGCCCACACAGGCTGACTTTTCTCCATGGAGGCACAGCAGGGAAATGAACTCCAAACCTACTGAGTCATCCAGAACAGGGGAACAAAGTGACCATAAAAACCTCAGATTTTTCTTGCTCACCTTGATATGTCAAGGATTATTTCTAAAGGAGATTTTTTTAAAATACTCTGCAGGGATGTGTATAGGGGGAACATTGTGTGTGTGTGTGTGTATTTTTTTCTTGCACTTATAACTATTGTGGGAAGGTAGAAGAGGATTAATCATGGCTGTGATGAGCCAACACTTTGTTTAAATCCACTTTTCTATCTAATCTCCTATTGACTGGGAAACATCACACAGGGATGCCTTGGAGGAATTATCTCAAATCCCTTTTAAACTCTTCTGTGGCTTCCTCCCCCCCCCTTCCCTATTTACACCTCTTGATTCTTTATTAGTAGTTGAGGACAAGGCCTGAGGGACTCATGGGTAATCAATTAAGATGCAATGTTTTACCATTTGAGATGCATTATCATGGTCTTGCTTACACTTTCTTAAATGCAAACTAGATCTATCACATCTCAAATGAATTTGAAGGCAAGAGGCCTGCTGTTTCTGTGCAGAATTCAGTACAAAGGAGAGAGAGAGAGTAAAACAGGAATAAGTGAAAAAACAAAATAATGATGGAGTGAACTTTTCTTTTCTTTTCTTTTCTTTTCTTTCTTTCTTTTTTTTTTTTTTTGCAACTAGACACTTCCAAGGTTTAGCAGCTGGAGTGGTAGCAACTTAGAGTCTCGACTTGTGCCTAAAGGAATGAGGCAGATGTTTATTCTCATTACCAAATTCTCATTACCAAATGACAGACTAAGTTGTAGACTGGAACATGTCCTTGGATTTCACATGTCCATGAATTTTGCAATGTGATTTTTTTACTTAAAAGTTGGGTAAACAAATGAATTTAGCACAAAAAGTTGCACGTGAAATACATGCATTAGGAAAAGCTGTCTAAAAATCATAGTCGGTTTTCATGCATTTTTTAAAAACATTGCAGGCTGAAAAGTAAATGTGGTGTAACTGGCTTACGACTGAATAGAACTGACATAGATGGGAACTGTGTGATCCACCTGAGTTATATGATCTTTGATTTTTCTCTGTTAAGGATGTTGAAGCAACAACCAACACTTCCTACTCATTGCTAAATAAAGTTTGTGGGTTTTTTTAAATTCCTCAACTCTTACTAAAACAATTAAACAAAATAACCTGGAATTTAACTGGGATTGAGATGGAATGCTAATTTCAACCCAGATTTCTAGGGTGATGATGATAGATGAAGGATAAAGATCACACCCACCAAATAGTTTGGCTTTTACAAACCAGAGCATCAGCAGATTATCAAATCACTCGTTGCAGGACAGAACAACTAAAGACTCTTCCTTAGAGTTCCACAGAAACTACTCAGCACCTTTGAAAGTGTCACCTGAGTTTGATTCAATATTTGGGGATGGGAAGCTCCATATATGCAAAGAATTCAGGAGTACAGATGTTCCTTCTCTTGAAATGAATTTGTAAAAAGCTTTAAAGCTGCAGATACTCAGTGTCTTAGGGTTGAGAACAGGAATTGGATGGGGTGGGGTGGATCCCTTCTGAATGCAAGGGCACATGACTACACCGGGGGTATCACCAGTGGTGGGCTCCAGCAGGTTCGGACAGGTTTGGGAGAACTGGTAGTAAAACTGGCTGGCCCTGCCCACCTCCTCGTCCTCCTCTCATCCCACTCCAGATGTGACTCCAAAATCCTTGCTGCTGGGTCCGGGCTCCTGGAGTGGGGTGAGGCTGAGCCAGCAGTTACTTTGTTGTAGTTATTCTTTAAAGGAAAATTAGAGCATCGAAGTAATTGCTAACTAATGGTCTGACGAAGTGGACTCGAGCCACAAATGCTTACATTAAAACACAGCAGTTTAACCATGCCCACCCAGTCACCTGACCATGCCCCCAGTTGGCCACACCCACAGAGTTGGCCACACCCACAAAGTTGGTCACACCCACAGAGTTAGCCATGCCCACAGTGTGGTAGTAATTTTTTTTGAAGCCCACTACTGGGTATCACTATTTCTTGGCTCAAGTGTTAGGTTGAGCTTTCTCAGCTAGTCTTTTGTACAGGGACCCAGGAACAAAACTTGGAATAATATTTTGATAACTCTAGTCACTAGTGGTGATAGCAGTGATGGGCAGCAACAGGTTCGCACCAGTTCACCAAAACCAGTAGTAACTTTTCCCGGTGTCCCGGAGAACCGGTAGTGGCTTTTGGGGGCAACCACCTCAGGGGCTTACCTTTTCACCAGTTCCCCCACTGCACATGCGCACCAAGCGCTTCATGTGCATGCACACCTACAGCACTTGGCATGCATGTGTGGCCTCCTTGCTGTCCTCCCAAGTGGGGAGGAGGAAGAGAAGCTGGTAGCCTCAAGCTCCCTATAGCCTGCTCCCCAGGGTAAGTGACTCACCTTTGGGTGTGGGGTGTGTGGATGTATTTCAATGTGTATTTAATATGTATTTATTTTTAATGTGTATTTGTATGTGTTTTATGTGTATTTAATTTGTATTTTATGTGTTTTTATGTCTATTTAATGTGTATTTATTTTAATGTGTATTTTATATGTTTTATGTATATTTTAATGCATTTTTATGTCCATTTAATTTGCATTTTTAGGTGTACTTATTTTTATGGATTTTTTACATTGGCTCCGCCTACATCATTGGCTCTGCCACTGATCTCATGATGTGGGCTCCACCCAAAATGTCATGAAGTTGTCTCCACCCACAATGTTGGCTCCACCCACAGTGTGGTAGTAAAAATTTTGGCTGCCCACCACTGGGTGATAGCAATAGAGCTTGGGGGGGGGGGAATGAAGTTGTTGATGAAAGGCTGTGAAGAGCTCTCCATCAGGTGAGATGTTCTGTGGGATGGATTATGTTCATAAACTAAATGATCTTATCTGCAAGATCTGTTCCGTACCCACAAAGTGACATGGAGTCATAGTGATTAATGATAGCCACAACTACTAATTTATATAATAATATTTCTAGTTTCTAATCAGAAACCTAGAGCTTTTTAAAAACAAAAATGAACCCCCTACTCCATTTCTTTTTTGAGAGAAAAATACAATGGCTCTTTTGCTCTTCCTTAAGTGGGGGTGGGGGATGCTGTGTATGGAAATGAGTTGGAATAAACTATATTTACATAGGGATGATTTCTCATTATACAACTGTCAAATGATGGTTTAGAATTTATGGCTGACTTATTTTTTGTCCTTCAAGGCACAGCAAATTCTGTGTGACAGAATCCCTCCTTCTTCACTGTTTATTTATCCTAATGTCTTCCACGCATTCTCCAGGCATCTGGGATTAATGAGACGAGCAGGCTAGAAGTGCAGCTCCTAATCAGAGAAATTGCCAGTAGATGATGTTCCAGAATATGTCACTTGGGGTCAAAAGAAAGAAAATCTTCTTTACCTCCAATGTATGCCAATAACCTTTAGCAAGGAAGAATTTTGCCTCACTCTGTCTTATTTATGACTAAAGGGGAGGGGGGAACCTTCTCAGCCCAATCTGGTTTTGTTTTTAAATAGAGAATGGAGATGTGTGGAATAGAAGAAAAAGTCACAAGAGTGGGGGGTACACTTGTCAATTGTTAAATGTTATATAGGTTGTTGTTTATTTTTTGCAATATAAACAAAGATGAATAATTAATGCAAATTTTGTAATAAGCTAAATATTGATGTGTTTTTCTTTTGCCCTTTTTATGTTTTTTTCTTCATGTGTTTTAAAAATTAAATACATTAATACCCTGTATAATGATTTTAATTCTTTCTACAGGTCTGTTTGCTATGCATTTTTTTTGTTGTACAATTTTTCCTATGGAAAAAAAATCATACAACATTTTTTCCAGTAAGCAGTTTTTTTTTTTTTTTAAAAAAAAACCTATTTGTTATGTGATTTTTTTCTTCACTATATGGGGTGTTCATTATACAAGGTTTCACTGTAAAATAATTTTACAAAATAAACAAAAATATTAAGAGTATTTTGATTTCCAACTATATTTTCAAGAAAGTTGTAGGGGGGGTTCGTTCATTCATTCATTCATTCTTTCTTTCTTTCTTTCTTTCTTTCTTTCTTTCTTTCTTTCTTTCTTTCTTTCTTTCTTTCTTTCTTTCTTTCTTTCTTTCTTTCTTTCTTTCAGTTTGCAACACAAAGAATTTCCCAGCTAGCCTGATCATAATCTTTGATGATGTAAAAATGTGTCATTAGAATTCCAAATGTGGAAGTTCCATCATATTACCATTTGTACATTTTGTTCAACATTGGGTTGAGGGAAATACTCAGAGGCCCATGATGTGATCCCAAAAGAATAGGTCACTGTCTAAAGCCAGCCTGAGTCAATGGACAAGTTCAGGGATGGAGTATGTGGCTTTATGGTGTACATGGAGTTAATAGCTATGGAAAGACTGGTGTGAGGTGCATTGAGAAAGATTGCTGGAACAGAGTTGCATGAATTGTTAAAAATAAGGTACATTAGTGTGTCTGCTCCTTGCTCCCAACTCAAAACAGCTATGAAAATAACCTGTTAAAAAACAAATTAATGAACAGCTAAAACAATATAATGCCCAGCTAGCAATCTTAGTAATTATTTATTTGAGAATGTTCAATTTCTGGGCTGATAATAATTTGGTGTCAGAAATTATTCTGTGAAAGTACTTTTGCTGGAGAAACTCTGCTCCCGGGATGCCTGAATGAGGCTCCTTTCATGTCCCCAAGCTCTTTTCCAACTGAAGTGGTCCTTATTTGTCTACTTGCAATTTCTTATTTTCAAATTGCTAGGTTGGCAGGAGCTGGGACAAAGACAGGTGCTCAAACCGTCATCCAGTACCCAGGTTTTGAACTGCTGACTTGCCGGCCTTCCAGATAAGAAGGCGAGCTTGCTGCAGCAGTCAGAGAGGTGGGGAAACTTCGGAAATAGCATGGATCAGGTCCCCCGATCTCCCTGGAGCTGGCAGGGGGGTCAGGGAGCCCAAAGTGGGCAAAAAAATTGACTTTTTTCACCCCCTGTCAGCTTTCCAGCCACCCCACCCCTGACTCCGCAGCTGCAGGGTGGCTGGGAAGATGACACCCTGCTGCTACGAATGACTGCATTGGATAATTCTAACAGATTGTTATCTGATGCAAAATTTCTTTAGAAATCTTTCATAGTTATCTGATTTTAGCATTATATGATGCAGTCGTTATCTGAGGTATTACTGTAGATGCATCAGCTGCTGTTCTGTGTCTAGGCCATACGTGAAACTGTCACCTTTTGGAGAATTCACTCTGTAGTTCCTTTTCCCCAAACTAGTGTGAGAAAGGTTATCTGGCACAAAGTTGTTGCTGCCTGAGGTACGCCTCTTCTAGGAGGCTCTTTCTGTGTACCCCTGCATCAGCTGTTAAAACCTCATTTATCTTTTTCAATGAGACACATGATGCAATATAAATTTTCTGTATTCTTTCTTCTTGACTTAGTCTGATTATTCTTCTTTCTGTTGTCTGGCTCTGAAGGTATCAATTTTCTTGTAACCCACATACATCCATTTTATCTAATTTGAATCACCTCAACTAGTAGTGAGCTGAACTTTACCCACTCCTTATTTTTTGAAAATATCTTCAAGAGTGTAAAATAACAAAAAAAAAAAAAAACAATAACTCTCTTCACTTTTTTAGGAGGATAAGCAGCAATTCTTGCCAACATACCTGCTTATTTATTTTAAGTTGGTTGGCTTTCATTTTCCTTCACCCACTTCCCTTTGTGCTGTGTACACCAGGGATTCTCAACCTGCATCCTGTGGGCTGGATGTGGCCTGTGGCACCATTTCATGTGCTTCCCCCACTGCCTCCACCACACCAGGAAGTGCCATGTGGTAGAGGAAGGGCAAAATGGCCATCTGGTCCCTGAAGCTGTTGAGGGAGCATGACCTGGCCCCCAGCTTTAAAAGGTTGAGAACTCCTGGTGTACACAGTCTTATCTTCCTGTTTATGCTCACTCTGTATTTTCAAGAGGTGGTCTGCTTTGTTGATTTGGGAAGGAGAAAGAAGCAGCATCGAGAATCCTGCATGTGAGAAAGGAAGTATGCTAAAGAGATAGGAGCAAGGGAGGGATGGTACAATTTGGAACTAATAAATGGTAAGCATTTCATTCAGAAAAATCATGAGGTAATGACAGTATTACCTTATTCTATCCGAAACAACAGAGTTCTGAATTGTTTCAAAGACTAACAGGTTTTATGCATGATAAATATGCATAGACTGCAAACCACTAGCATCTAATGAAGCTGTATGCTGCCTGCAAAAGCTATGCCACATAAAACTTGGCATTTTTTTTTACCACTGTAGGAATTTCTACACCATTTAAAATCAGAACAAGAGAATATACCACAAAGCCCTATCTTTATCCAGGGAATTATTTATACCTATGTATGCTGCTATTTGGGGGTACTACAGTGGCTCAAGTGATTAAGATGCTGACCTTGAAGACTGGAAGGTTGGAGTTCAATACCTGAGTACTGCATGACAGAGTGAGCTTCCATCTCTGACCCAGCTCCTACTGACCTAGCAGTTTGAAAGCAAGAACTTGCAAGTAGATAAATAGGGACCACTTTGGTGGGAAGGTAAACAGCATTCCGTGTCTAGTCATGCCTGCCACTCTACAGGAACATCTGCAGACACAGACAGCACTGACTCTTTGGCTATAAGTGGAGCTGCACACCACATCCCTAGAGTTAGATACTACTGGTTTTTTGAGCAAAGGCAACCTTTACCTATGCGGCTTTTGGCATCTGTCCCATTTCTCCCCTATTCTGCTTGTTTGAACAAGATGGCTTAGAGTGGCTGTTGAATTACTGGAAGATGATAGTTCCACTGGAATCTAGCATAACATTTCTCAACAAGTCATGTACCTTGATTGACAAATCTAGCCCAGAAGGAGTTTAGAGGGGACACAGGTTTTCATAACAGATACTGAGAATTCATTTTGAATCTCTTATCCTCTTGTAGGTGTGAGATGCCATCCTCTACTGAACCCATCTGCTGCAGAAGCTCCATGTGTGTTCTTCTGATATATTTGTAGTAATCCTGGATATTGGTGTTTTTCCTAATCTCTCACTTCCTTTGCCTATCTACACTAATATAATAACAGGATGCTTATAAAATACACTCACATTACTTTTTAGAAAAGTGAGATTTCTGTTTCTGTCATGATGGGACTCAGGTTTTCTGTTAGTGAAGAATGAGAGGTATGTAATGACAAATTAAGAAGCACTGATCTAACATATCTTTTGTATGCAGAAGACAGTAAGGTCCTAGTTCCAATACAGTCGAACCCCGTATAGTGATTTTAATCCATTCCACCAAGCTGATTGCTATGTGGTTTTCGTCGTTGTATGATTTTCCCTACGGGAAAAACTGTACAGCGATGTTTGGTGCTAAGCAGTTTTTCCCATTGGAAAATAGTTGTACAGATTTTCCCATAGGAACGATCGCAATCGGAACGACTTTCCCCCACTCCAAGCCTCATCATTATGTGATTTCATCGCTGTATGGGGTGATCGCTATATGGGGTTCTACTGTAATTTTAAAATCATACCTGAATCTGGCAGAGTAAGGGCAGACATTGAAGAGCTACATCTGGAATTGATCGTGTAACTCTACAGTCAAGGTTTCCAATTCTTTGGTTGATGCTTTATCCCTATGTATTTTGTTCAGTACAGCTTAAGATACTCCCAGGATGTTGATAAGTCAAGGTGGAATTAGTTGTAGTAGGGGAAGACACTTGATAAGGAGCAGCACCCGTCATACCTTTCCACTGACCAAACAGACTAGGTTTGATGTGAAATGGAATTCAACAACATCTGTAGGATCACAGATTGTTTAGTGTTATGCTAGGACAAATTGTTCAAATACCAAGTCAGAATATTACTCCTCAACAGTGGCAAGCCAAATTCTCTCTCCATCAAAGTAACAAAGTTGACTTAACAGCAACTCCCCTGCAGTCATGTCTTTTTCACACTGAAAGGAAAGCACTTGCGCTTCTGTTCATATATATATTTCACTCGTTCCACCTATTCTCTTAAACAATTCTAGTCTTCAAATGTCAAGAAGTTTAAAAAATGAATAACTGGCAATGAGAAAATATTTTTCTTTTCTGTTTTCCCTGCAAAATGTAAACCACACAAAAGCTGTGAGCGCAACCAGCCTTTGAGGTTTTATTTCTCTCTTGTTTGAATTTCTGCTGTCCTTGGTACTGATCTCCTCCATTTCACCCCTATGTGAGCAATCTGGCCTCCATTTGGAATGTATACAGACCAGTCCATTTATATAAAGTATGTTTAGACTGCAGTTAGTGGTTTTAAAACAACAACTTCAAACTGTACTTTTACCTGGCCTTGGTTGCAAAAAAAAAAATAATGTAAGAGTTTCTAGCAACAAAACAGATGACTTATTTAGCTATATTCTTGTGTTGTGTTTTCTGAATCCCGTAAACAGTACCCTGGAAATAGCTCCACACAGATTTTCCTGTCAGTGTTGTCTCTCAGCTGCTGTCTAGTTACTCACTGCCTTTGGCAGCAGAGTGTCTCACAATGGTGATTTTCTTGTCAGACAAAACTGTCTGAGACTGATTATAAGGCTGGTCAAGTTCCTCCCTTTCCTCAAACTTGAAAACTCTTGTCTGTCTATGAAAGCCCCCTTCAGGGAGTGAAAACCTCTGTATGTACTGGACAGCTCTGGCTTGACAGGTTAGGCAGAAGGTATAATTTGTAACTCAGAGGGAGCCTGACAAGGATAACTAAGCAGGTGGAGGCTTCACATTCTAGAACAGTGTTAAAAGCAAATTTGTGCTCATTTTTCAAGTGACACCACTCTGTTTGGGACATATAGGGCCAGGTGAATCCAACCAGATGCTTAAAAGCAGGGGTTCTCAAAAAATTTCAGCTGTGGGCCAGACCATGGCCCCTCAGACAGCTGAGTGGGCCAGGCTGGTAGTTCCCTTGGCATAAACTCTGCCATAAAATACATCTGCAGCTGTCATAAACGTGTTTACAACAGACATGGATTCAATTATGGCTGTCATAAATGCATTTAGGACAGCCATAAATGAGTCCACAGCCAATTCCAGGGGTGGCGGAGTGGGGAGGCAGCAGCTGGAGCAAGGTCAGGGTCTGGATTATTTAGCACTGCTGGCCATAGGTTGAGAACCCCTGCTTTAAAGGGAAGAATCCACAGTAGAAAATGCAAGAGCATACTATTTATGGCTAAGTGTTGGCCCGCTTTGAAAACAAATTACTGTATAATGATGGAAGACACACATTATAAAAACATTTTTAAATTAGAATGCCCCAAACCTCATAAATTTTGTTCTAAATGGAAAAGAAAAATACCCTAAAGTTTTTTAAAAATTTAAATTCAATTCAGGAAGAAAGTAAAACTGAAGGATTTGTCTAACTGGACAGATGGCATTGACTGCTGAGTGATTCAAAGTGAGGCATATTGACAATGAAGACATACTTTAGATCAGTCATCACTGCAAATAAAGTCTGTAGTGAAGAAATCAGAAAAAAGAAAGGCTGAGACCCAGAAAGGTAGATATGACGGAACCAGGAAAGCTAATCAAGTGTAAGGATGTGTCACTGGTGACATGATCATCTATGCTGGTGTCTTGCCAGCTGCTGTGTACTGGTGTAAAAGATGGACAGTGAAAGCTCGTCTGAGATGTGGTGCTGGAGGAAGGCTTTGGGAATAGCAAGAATTGCAGGGATTTTTAAAAAGTGGATCTACTAAACTTGAATTATGTCTAGGAGTAAAAATGGTGAAAGTTAGGCTGTCCTGCTTTGGGCCCATCCTAAGAAGGTATGACTTACTGGAAAAGAAAGTACTGTTAACGAAAGCTGAAAGTAAAGGTAAAGGTCACCCTTGCTCGAAAGCGGGTCATATCCAATGCTAGGATTCAGTGCTCATCTCTGCTGATAGCCAAAGACTCAGAGCTGTCTGCATCTGCAGACGTTTCCATGGATATGTGCCAGGCATGACTAGACACTGGAGAGCACAGAACACTGTTTACCTTCCCATCAAAGTGGTCCCTATTCATCTACACAGAGGCGTAGCTACCGCCGTATCAGCCGTATCAATTATACGGGGGCCCCGGGCTACGGGGGCCCCCAACGGCAAAAAATAAAATTAAAAATAAAAAAGAGCAAAAAATTTACTGCGCATGCGCAGAAACTCAATCTGATGCATTGCGCATGTGTCAGATTGAGTTTCTGCGCATGCGCACTTTATTGGAGCCATTTTTGGCTCCAATTTTAAAAAAAAAGCCGGAGTCAGAGAGTCGGAGTCAGAGCTGCAGCTTTTAAGCAGCGAGGCAGCCCCGACTCCGAGGCCCTCCCACCGGTCGCCGCGGGGGCTCCCTGCCTGCGCCAGCCCAGGCGGCGCTCTCCACGGTCGACGCTGGGGTGGGAGTCCACCAGCTGCAGGACCAGCTCGCGGGCGCGCCCCGTCCCGCGGCAGGCGGCAGGTCAGCTCCAGCCAGGCGCAGCCACCTGGAGCGTGCCTGGAGCTGACCTACCGTGCGCGCCTGGAACTCACCTGCCGCGCGCGCCTGGAGCTCACCTGCCGCCTGCGTGCGGGATGAGGCGCGCGAGCTGGTCCTGCAGCTGGACTCCCACCCCAGCGTCGAGGTGGAGAGCCCCACCCGGGCTGGCGCAGCCTGCCAGGGAGCCCCCGCGGCAACCGGGGGAGGGCCTCGGGGCTGCCTCGCTGCGCCCGCTCGCCTTCCACAACTGCCCCTTGCCTTCGCCGTGCGCGGAGAGGGAGCGATCATGCGATGGCAACAGCGGCGGCGCGGCGGCGGTGACAGCAGAGGCGGAGGAAGAAGAGGCCCCAGGATTAAGGTAAGTGAGGTTTTTGTGTTTCGGGTGGGTGGGTGGGTGGGTTGAGGTGTGTGTGTTTTTTTTTTTTTTACATTTTAATTCTATTTTATTTATTTTATTTTTATTTATTTTATTTTTATTTTGGCCCCGCCCATGACGTCATGACGTTGGCTCCCCCACGACGTCATGATGTCATGACGTTAGCTCCGCCCCACATATAAAGGGCCCCCAAACAATTTTTATACGGGGCCCCGCCAAGGTAAGCTACGCTTCTGCATCTACATGTAATTTATTGCTTTCAAAGTGCCAGGTTGGCAGGACCTGGGACAGAGTCGGAAGCTCACTCCATCATGCAGCTCTCGGGTCCTGAACTGCTGACCTGCCGACCTTCCAGTTGTCAAGTTCAGCATCTTAACCACTAAGCCATTGCAGTCCCTTCACAAAAGCTGAAGGCAGCAGGCAAAATATTAGAAGGATTGATTCCATAATGGTCTTGAATTTGCATGATCTGACCAGAACTTTTAACGATGGACATTTCAGTAATCATTCCTTCATAGAGTTGCTCTAAATTGGAAATGACCTAATGCTAAACAACAACAAAAACAACAACATATTGAGTCTATGCTTATTAGGGTTATATAGACTATTTGCAATTTGTAGATTTTGGTATTTCCACTAGAGATGTGAAGAAAAGTAAAACTGACATGATTAAGCATTAATTTAGCAGACTCAGGTCTGTTTAATTAGTTTCTCCTCAGAAAGGCATCAATATTGCTATATTTTTGTTACCAGGAAAAAATCAATTTATTCTCCTAGGATGTAGAATGTATTTAAATGTATGTTAATGAATTTTTTTAAATAAAAAGATGTTGTAATTTATTCGTGCATAGCATCTTGTTTTCTCAGCTTTACAAAAACAGCTCAAGAGTTAGTGATTTAACAAACAAGCAAGCAGACTGCTTTACACGTTACATGTTCATTTCTGACATTTCCCCAATCTTTTTAATGTGTGGGTGAGGTATAAATGTAATAAAATAAATACAAATAAATAAATGCATTTCATTGTCTACTGTACTTTTCAGTTTAGATATGGAAAGATTACACCTATTGTCATTTCAAAACTAGTCATCAGCCTTGGTATGAAAAGGAAAACCTTGGTATGAAAAGAACAGTCCACTATATCAAGTCAATTATAAAGAATTCAACTAACTAATTATATGGTAATTCAGTTACTTATCACATGCATGCATGCAGCTTGGAGTCTGTGATGAAAAAAGCAAGAAGTCTTTGCTTTTATTCAGCTCATCTTGGGTGTGTGAGCTGGACAACGACAGCCATCCTTGTGCTGTCAGTGGTGTTTTGGTTGATGTTCCTCCTTACTCTTCACTCCCTGGATGGCTTTTGCAAGGCCTCTCTTCTTTGGATGCTTTCTTCCTCTGTGGTGGGGCCTTTGAGATGGGCCTCTTACCCTCTATGGTTTTTGCCTGACCTTTTCCCCCTGGATGCTTTCTCCCTCTGGGGTGGACTGTTCTTTTCATCCCAAGGTTTTCCTTTTCATCCCAAGGTTGATGACTAGTTTTGAAATGACTAATGAAATACTTTTTAACTTTTGCCGAAATATATAGCTTCTTGTTTCATATATCTAGTATTAACCAACTTAACTTTTTAGTCTGATACTTTGTGTTAAATTGTGATAAAATGTATGATTGGAAAATACTGGCATAGAAACCAGCAAACCACATCAGGAATTTTGCCAAGAAAACTCCATGGACAGGGACAAAAGGGATAACAAAAAGGCAAAATAGATGGAACAGGATGTTGAGCCCATCAGGTCAGAAGATGGGGAGGATAGGATAGTGGGAAGAGAAATACAGTGTTGTAAGGAACAATACTGTATAGGAACTTGAAATGTAAGATCTATGAATCAAGGCAAGCTGGAAGTGATAAAAAATGTAATGGAAAGAATAAGCATTGACATCCTGGGAATCTGTGTCTTAAAATGGACAGGGATGGACAAATTCAGCTCTGGAAATCTACATATCTACTACTGTGGGCAAGAAAATCTTAGAAGAAATGGAGTGGTGATAATAATTAATAAAAGAGTGAGAAATGCAGTAATGGGATACAATCTTAAAAATGACAGAATAATTTCAGTCCGAATCCAAGGAAAACCATTCTATATCACTTGAATTTTTTTGTAGCAGTTAGTCTTTAAAGTGTTACAGTGTTTTTTATTTTATTTTGTTTGTTTTGTTTTGTTTTCTGATATGCCATTCAATATTGTTGTAATTCAAGTCTACACACCAATCACTGGTGCAGATGAAGCCACAGTTGACCAATTCTATGAGGACCTACAATACCTCATAGAACAGACACCAAGAAAGGATGATCACATTATCATAGGAGATTGGAATGTCAAAGTAGGAAATCAAAAAGTAAATGGAATAACAGGCAAGTTTGGTCTTGGAACACAGAATGAAGCAGGGCAAAGGCTAATAGAGTTCTGCCAAGATAATGCACTGGTCATAGCAAACACCCTCTTTCAGCAACACAAGAGGCAACTTTACACATGGACATCACCAGATGGCCAACATCGAAACCAGATTGATTACATACTCTGCAGCCAAAGATGGGCAACCTCCATACAGTCAGCAAAAACGAGACCTGGAGCAGACTGTGGCTCAGATTGTAATCTACTGATTGCAAAATTCAGGCTTAGACTAAAGAAAATAGGGAAAACAATTAGGTCAGACAGGTATGGTCTAGACAACATCCTTAAGGAATACACAGTAGAGTTGTAGAACAGATTTAATGGCTTAGATTCGATGGACAGAGTGCCAGAAGAATTATGGACAGAGATGCAGGACATCATATAGGAGGCAACAAGGAAAACCATACCAAAAGAAAAAAAGCACAAGAAAGCAAAGTGGTTGTCTGATGAGGCTCTTAAAATAGCAGAGGAAAGAAGGAACACAAAAGGCAAAGAAGAAAGGGGGGGGGAAATCAATCAATTGAATACAGAATTTCAATGAAAAGCAAAGAGAGATAAGGAAACCTACCTAAATGAACAGTGCAAAGAAATAGAGGAAAACAACATAAGGGGCAGGACTAGAGATCTTTTTTTAAAAAAATGGGGAAATCAAGGGAACGTTTAAAGCAAAAATGACCATGATAAGGGACAAAAATGGGAAGGAGTTAGCTGATGCAGAAGAGATAAATAAAAGATAGCAAGAGTACACAGAGGAACTATACAAAAATGACCTCAACACCCCTGATAATCACAATGATGAGAACATTGAACTTGAAGCAGACATCCTAGAGAGTGACGTCAGAAATGCCCTAAAAAGCACTGCAAACAACAAAGTTAGTGGAGATGATCCCCAAAAATCCCCAAAAAGGGTAATGCCAAAGAATGTTCAAATTATCGAAAAATTGCGCTCATCCCACACGCTAGCAAGGTGATGCTTAAATTAATACAGGATAGACTGCAGCAGCATGTGGACAGAGAATTACCAGAAGTGCAGGTGGGTTTCAGAAGAGGCAGGGGGACTAGAGACCACATTGCCAACATACGTTGGATCATGGAAAAAAACAAAGGAATATCAGAAACAACTCTACTTCTGTTTCATTGATTACACCAAGGGCTTTGACTGTTTGGACCACAACAAAATGTGGCAAGTAATTAAAGAGACAGGAATACCAGAGCACCTTGTATACCTCATGAGAAATCTATACATGAATCAAGAAGCAACAGTTAGACAGAATACGGAAGGACAGAGTGGTTTGGAATAGAAAAAGGAGTAAGACAAGGCTGCATTTTGTCACCCTGCTTATTCAACTTATACACAGAGCACATAATGCGCAATGCAGGGATGGAGGAGTCACAATTTGGGATCAAAATTGCTGGGAGAAACATCAACAATTTGAGATATGCAGATGATACCACCCTAATGGCAGAAAGTGAGGAGGACTTAAAAAAGCTCCTGATTAGGTTGAAAGAAGAAAGTGCAAAAGCTGGCTTGAGATTCAATATAAAGAAAACCAAGATCATGGCATCAGGCCCTATCAGTCCCTGGAAAATAGATGGGGAAGAAGTAGAAGCAGTGACAGAATTTACTTTCTTAGGATCAAAGCTCACTGCAGATGGTGACTGCAGCCATGAAATAAAAAGGCGACTGATTCTTGGGAGGCAAGCGATGAGAAACCTGGGGAACATAGTGAAAAGTAGAAACATCACATTGCAAACAAAAATTTGTTTAGTTAAAGCAATGGTATTCCCTGTGGCAATGTATGATTGTGAGAGCTGGACCATAAGGAAAGCTGAGCGCAGAAGAATAGATGTCTTTGAGATGTGGTGTTGGAGGAGAGTTTTGATAGTCCTGTGGACTGCAAGGAGAACAATAGGTCAATCTTAGAAGAAATTAACCCTGACTGCTCCTTAGAAGGTCAAATAGTAAAGACGAAGCTAAAGTACTTTGGACATCAAATGAGAAGAGAGGATTCTCTTCAGAAAGCCTTGATGCTGGGAAAGGTGGAGGGCCAAAGAAGAAGGGGTGGCCAAAAATGAGATGGGCACAGAGCTGAGCGAGTTGAGGAGGATGGTGGAGGACAGAATTTCCTGGAGGACAGTGGTCCATGGGTTCGCAACGGGTCGCAATCGACTGTGCAACTGAACAAAAAACAATATCTCTTAAAACATAGAAAGAGCCTTTCGAAAATCTTTTTTTGGAGGGACTACAATGTCTACAACTCTTTCAACCAGCATTGCTACCAGCTTTTATGACCTCTTTTCATAGACATGGAAGGGCTTCTGAAGGCTGTTTCAGACCCCATAGTTTGAAGGTGATCTGTTCCAATGCTATTTATATAGAACATCAAGATCTAGGGTAATGGTGGTGAGCCTATGGGTAAGACTGAAGTTGCCTCTGCACAGATTTTGCCCCACCCTTCTTTCCAGCAGCCCAATGGGAGTGCTTCCTCCTTCCCTCAGCACAGAGTTCACCCCACTCCTCTTCCCAACAGCTCAATGGGAGTGCTTCTTCCCTTCCCCAGCAGAGAGTTCATTCCGCCCCTCTGTTTGGGCACTCAGTCTCTAAAATGTTTGCCATTACTGATTTAGGGCATCCCAGCAGACAGTTGTCACACCTGTGCTTTAATACTTCCAGTGTTTAGACCAGGGCAGTGGTGGGTTGTCAAAAATTTTACTACCCCACCGTGATGTCATCACAGTGTTGGTGGAGCTAACATCATGTTGTCATGGTGTTGTGGGTGGGGCCAAAGAATTTATTTTAAAAAATAATACAATAAATCAAATAAAAATAAGCACACACACACACACACACACACACACACACACACACACACACACACACACACACACACACACACACACCTCAACCCACCCATCCACCCACCCACATGGTGGACATGATTCTAAGCATTACGGATTCCAGTGCAGCCATGGTACCCCAAATGTGTGGCAGTTGCCCACTTATCTGCTAGCTTTTGAGGGATGTTTTGAGATCTAATAAGGAATCTGTAATTGCAAAATAAAAGACAAGGCAGCAGTGGGTGTGCCTGTTAATGGTGTGCATCTGACTTCGATGAAGTGTAAACATCAGACTGAAGCAGGCCATTATCAGAGGCAAACTGCTGTCTTTCACAAGCAAGGAAGTTTGTCTGAAAGTGGTCCAACACAAAGCAGGATGTTTCTGAGGCTTTATACTTACTGAAGAGCTTTCAAAATAGGTTTTCACAGTATTTTCCTACTTTGGGCAAACAGCCTATTTCTTAACTTTTCAAGAGTACTCATAAAAGGAATCATCAAACTTGGATGACTGAGAGGGAGTGTTGTCCTTTGAAGACAGAGGGAAAGCTACAGGATGCAAACAAGGAATGGTTTTAGCAAGGCCTTCCAATCATAGTGTGTCTTGAGAGGATATTGAAGTGTTCTGCAATTTGTCTTCCAGTTAGAGCAGTGCTGCCCAAACTAAGGCCCGGGTGCCAGGTGCAGCCCCCGACGCCAGTTGATCCAGCCCGTGAAGCTCTCGCCGCTCCTGGAAGCGGAAGTAAAATGCGCCCATATGGGCGCATTTTACTTCCACTTCAAGGAGCGATAAGGGCTTCATGGGCTGGATGAATTGGTGTCGGGAGCCGCACCTGGGCCCTGGGCCTTAGTGACCAGATCCCTGAACCACATGATTGGCCCACGACCCAAAAAGTTTGGGCACCCCTGAGTTAGAGGCCTTTGGTTTTGTCCTGTCAACCTGCTGTATAAATTTGTAGTCCTCTTTTTTTAATGCTAGTTTGTTCCATAAGAAGACATTTGTCATCCACAATTTAATCTTTCAGCCAGATCAACCTAGTCTGCTTCCTTCTTTCTTTGGTTCCTAAGAAGACATGTTTCAAGTACAATTTAATTTCTCAGCAAGATCAACCTAGTCTTTTTTTCTTTAAAATTTGTGGGTGATTTTTCTGGTATATCATTGAAAATTGTGGAAGACCTAAACAAGCTTTCCTCTCAATATTTTTGGACTCCAAAGTGTTTACTCTGTTATTGATTGATGTTTGGAATTCTTAATTAAACATTTTCCCAATGTAGGAGATGTAGGGATATTTTGGGACATCTGTTATCATATTAAGTTTGAATGTTTATATATACTTAATGTATTAATTCAGGGGTTCGCAACATTTTCATGCCATGGACTGGACCTGCTCCCAACACACAGCTGCATGGGCCAGAGGCGTGGTTCCTCCTGCCACTTCCAGTGCTTCCGGTTTCCGGTTTTTTGAGCTGCTTTTGTAGCCTCCGCTGTTTCCCATGGCAGTGGGGTGGTGGTGGAACATTCTTGCTGCACTTTTGGAATCTTTCACCACAAGAAGTACCAAACCGGAAGTGCCAAAAGCACTGCATTTTCACAGTGAAAATGCAGTGAAACGCAGTGAAAAGTTTGTTACCTGAAATTTTGGATAAAGCATCATAATTGATCAAAACGTTTATTAAACTGCCTCATGTTATAGCATACACACACAGACTCCATATGGCAGGGGAAGAGAGGACGTGACAAGTCACACACACCTGGCAAGGTACAAAGGTTAACTGGAGTTCACCCTGGGGACCACTTAACTTAAAACTTTTCTCTTTACTTAAGTAACAGGCATTTACTTAATCTGTTCCTGTCCATCCAAGCAGCTTCACACCACATTAAGCTGATGCAAACACCATTGGCTGAAGATGGACTGGCCGGTCCTGCCTTCCAGAAGAACAAAAGAATTGCCTGCCTGTGTTTGCTCAATGTAATCCTGCTGAACCAGTTTCTGTATGACTGAATTCCCCTACCTTTTGCTTCATGTTTACATGTAATTAAAACATGTTAATTGCATTTCCTCTTCCCCTCTGCAAATTCCTGTGGAACCTCAAATGTTCATACTGTTTTAGCTTACCAGCAATGTAAAGATCTCTGATTTTTGTTAACTTATGCTAATTTCCTTACCTCCTCCCAAACTCCAGTCCCCTCCCCTTGCATGCAGAGTTAGTTTAGATAGAATAGTTAAATACCCCTTCCAGGTGGGTGGGGGCCATCTTCTGTTCACCAAATTTTGTGAGCAGGGATCACGAGGGGGTCTTTTCCTCAGAACGGTTGCGGGAAGGTTAGCTATTTAGAATTATAGGTCTGGCCAGACTATATGCCTGAATAGGCTTCCCTTTGCTTTTGCTCCCAATAAACCATATTTTGTTTTGACTGAAAAACCTGCCTCGTTGTAAGTTCTTGGGATTTTCTAACACCTCTGCCAGAGAAACGTACCTGGGCCCCAAATTTTTGGGTAACAGTTTTTGGTGCCGAAACCCGGGACAAGCTCTGGTTCCTGCAACCTCCTTAAGAGGTGCAGGACACAAAGTGAGGAAGAGAAGATCCGGAATGACCTCCTACTTGAAATCTTCAATCAGACCTTGAGAGACTCATCGGCATTTCGTCTCTACAACTGAAAACTTCAGGATCGGTAACGTATAATTTTGATTTTTGGGGTCCCTTTGAAATTCTTGCCAAGATAGTTCAATCGTTTGTTTTTTTAGTTTGTTTTTTACAGAATAGCCATTTGGTCTTAATAGAAAGAAAAAGCCTACTGAACTGAACTTCCCCTCGGGTGGCAGCTCGAGTATTAGGGATTGTGGGTTAGAGTCCCACCCCTGTGGTGCAGCAGATACGGTTTGACGAACCTGAGCTGCAACTGAATTGAATACTAGTTTGGCCTCGCTAGCCAGCTAGAAATCAAGCAAGAACGGGAATTGTCCACCCGTGAGCAATTTAGTTTAAATTTCAGGGTCCAGTGGGCAGATTCATCACCTGACACTGGGGTCTTTACGGATTGGGCAGAGTTCCAAGATAGTCGGATAGCATCCGGTGAGGAATCTCGAAAAGCACGGGGTACCAGAAGTAATTATCTGAGTACACGTGGCGGATTGGATAGCCTGGTCAAGATAGCGGGGTTCGTCGTCCGTGAGACCGGGGTAAATTAGTCTCAAGATAGCCGGGTGATTACCGGTGAGAGACGTAATAAACAAGGAAAAATTTGTGTGGTCCGCTCCTGGCAGTTCGCTGTGTGGGGTAACTCGGTAAGCACCAAGACCTAGGCCTAAGGCAAGCTATGGGAGGAGCTTTTTGAGAGTTCAGGCTGGGCTGAAAGGAGGAAAAGGCTGGTGGGACGCCACGCAGCAATGTCCTCAAGAATTGGAAGAATTTGGTGGGACCCAAATCTAAATTGAGCAAATGGAGGTTAGAATTTTACGCACCCAAGACCGGCCCTTTTCAGAAGGACCTGAGGCCTGCCTGGCCTAAAGAAGGCAACTTAAGTTTACGGCACCTAAAAGCATTAATTAGATGGCTAGAAGCGAGTCCGGGGAGATCTGGGGACTCAGAACATGCAGCGCTCTCCATGAGGCTGCACACACAAATCCTGAAAGGTACCCTTGCGAGGGCAATCTTTATATTATAAGGGAGAAGGTTAATCCTCCTCCCGAACTTGGGGATCCCCCAAGGTATAAAGAGGAAATTGAAGAGGCTCAGGAAGAGGACCTTTTGGGTCCATTGCACCTTCTGCCTCCTTCAATTCCTCAAATTTGCTCATGGTCTCCATGAAACTCCTGGGGTGCTTCCTCAGCCCTTGATGCCCACCACCCCTGCCAGCAAAAGGAACAAATCCAGTCAGGAGAGTCTGGGGTCCGTAACTTTGCAGCCCCCCCCCAAGGTTACAGTGGGTTAAACCGCAGAGGTAAACCTACTGGACCTCTCAGACATGCCCCAGCGGGACATGTTGAGAAGGGGAGTTGTAGAAGCAGATATCGGACCTTGGGAACAGATGGAAGTTCCTGGAGTTGCGGGAGTGAGCGGGCTGAAAGGAATGAGGGAAGGCGCCCTTAGTGAAATGAGGAAGTCATGAAAAAAAATTGGGCACTATAAAATCAAAGAAAAAGGTAAAAATTAAAAGCTCGAATTGAAACAGACAGTGAGCCAATCTCAATGGACTCGTTGGAAAAGGGAAAGCTAGGACCCAGTAAGCAGAACAGGACCCCTCAGTCAAAAGAGAAAAGGGAAGGAGGAATAGTTTATTGCCATCCATCCCTGCTAGCTGAGGGGGGGGGGTGCTAAATAGAGCAGAATGAAAAAGAGTAAACCAGAACAGAAAAGCATTTAAAATTTGAGCCCACTGCAATCCATTCAGGCTGAGAGGCTTGAAGGGGACAGCAGTCATAGATTAAACAAAGGGTTAATGTAACTCAGCACCCATATAAATTGTAACTTGTCCGTTGTTTCTAAAAGGAAAGCCCCAATTAAGTTAAAGCAATCTGTTAAATTGTAACTGAATTCGAACACAGGGCAGCCCAAATTGGAAGAATCCCAGGCCATTGCCATAAGAGGCAGCCTGAGAATGGCTTATAGTAATGATTAACCATGAAATCAAAGTCATTGTGCCCAGGTGGCAATTAATACCAGCCTCCTGAGAACCCATAGTGAACAATGACCCTTAAGGTCTGAAGAAAGTATGGCATTTTTCCTTGCTTTCATAGCGAGTGCAGGAAAGAAAGAGGTCTAATACACAGTTTGAAAACGGAATGAATGTGTAATATATGTAAATATGCATGCATGTATGATGAATGAATGAATTTAGTGAGGGCCCTGGGTGTGTGTGTGAACGAAATAAATGTGTGCCTGCATTTTTGTGATGTGTAAATAATGAGGACTAGAAACTTAGAAATTTTAAACTGCCATTATATTAACATACTCTGCAAAGGATTTAAAGGGGAGGAAGCATTTCCTTAAGAAGTCATGCTTCCAGGAATATCCTGTCCTGATGCGAGCATATGGCAGATCTGTAAATATAATGTAAAAAGTATATAAAAAATATGGATAACAAAATGATAATATTCCTTTCTCTGTCTAGTTTAAACTTTAAGACAGAGATTGGAAATGTATAAATCGGGATTATTATTGTCCTTTAGATCAGGACGTGGTAAAAAGTATTATAAGACTAGTGAATTAGCAACGCCCAAAGGCATTGCTGTTTTTAAATAAGGCTTGAAATCGGACTAATTAAGCAATAAAAAGCCTTAGAAATTAAAGAATTGGAACTTAGAAATGGTGGGGAAAATGCAGCAAATAAAATGGAATTAATTGGAAAACAAAACAAATATACTGGCTTGATGATTGGTATATCTAAAAATCTGAGATTGGCAAAGGCTGGAAATTGGGATGGATTAATTAGAAAGGTCCCTCTTTCCCATACAAAGCCAACTGCAACCAATATGTGTTTGGAAATGCATTTGTTTTTAAAGAAAATGGCTTCCAAAGTAAAAATTCGGACTTTCCATAGAACATGTGCAGAGTGCAAACATTGTAGCACTGCAGAGAAGTTAAGAAATTGCCTCCTGTTGAGAGAAAATATTCTATTCACAATAGCCTGAAGGGGGAAAGCAGCCCCTCCTTCCTCTTCCACTAAGCTTGGCCATCAGCTGAATTTCCTGCTTGGCCACTAAAAGAACAAAGTCGCATACTGTCCAAGATTACAGGCATATGCACTGCCCCACCCAAATTCTGATTCCATTGCCCTAGTTGGCAAAGAAATGGGGACTTCTTCTTCTTTTTCGTTGTGCCTCAAATTAATCTGTGTCACCCTGCTGTCCCAGCAAGGTTGACAAATATGAAATAAGGAGCCTCACCTGATGAAAGGCTAATTTTAAAACATAAGTTTGCTACCTGGCCATACGCCCCACATATGGATGAAATTTAGGGTACTTCCCGCAGGAAAAATTGACCTGCACAAAATGAAAATAAATTTAGGCAAATCACCTCAAACACCCTTTTACCCAGCTTCATTTGGAGTGCTCAGCTCAACTTGGCAATATTGTAATTGAATTGGAAACATTTGCAGATAGGCAAGGGACCCCAAGAAAGCCTTCGGAGCAAATCCTGGAGTTCTGGGTGGCCCAGTGTCTGTCCCAAGGCAGGGCATGAAGATAGCGGAAATGGAGGTTTTGGCTTGTCTTTTTCCCTGGGAAAAAGGACAATTGGAGTCTCACTTGAGAACCCAGTTTTGTGGGAAGGGGGGCCAAGAAGCATCTGCCTAAAATGCAAAACTGTATTTTGAAAATCTGGCCCACATCTTAAAAGGGCCATGCTAACTCAGAATCTGGTTTGTCTGGTGTATGCCTTAACAGTCTCTAAATATGGCACGTGGAGACCCATTTTCAGAAATAAAAGGAGATATGGCCTAGTAGGAAAATAATGGATGGGTATTAAATAAAGGGGAACCTTTAATGTGTGGCACAGGGAAATGGAACATTGTCCTGTATAATCTGATACTTGCTTAAACAAAGGGGCTATGCATGTGTTGTTTTGACTGAAAAACCTGCCTCGTTGTAAGTTCTTGGGATTTTCTAACACCTCTGCCAGAGAAACGTACCTGGGCCCCAAATTTTTGGGTAACAAGTTCAAAAAATGCAGCAAAAATGTTCCTCCTCCCATCATCATGGGCCAGATTAATTGACATGATGGGCCTGATTAGGCCCACGGGCCATAGGTTGCAAATGCCTGTATTAATTGCTTATTTTTAATTGCTAGTTTGGTCTTGTGACCAGATTGTTGGGGACATAAAAGTAAGTAAGTAAGTAAGTAAGTAAGTAAGTAAGTAAGTAAGTAAGTAAGTAAGTAAGTAAGTAAGTAAGTAAGTAAGTAAGTAATCTTACTTTTGTTGGAGAATGATAACTATACATGCTTCTCCTTTGATACTTTCTGTTATGAACATGCTTTGTACATGCTATTAAAAATTATTTTAACATATCATAGTCCTTAGGACCACCCTCTCCTTCCTATTGCATTCTTTCCTGGCTGCCTTCCTTCCTTCCATTTTTTACTCGCCAAAGATAGACATGTGATGATGAAGCTCCACACTATAAGTGAGAGATGATCAGCTCATGAAATTCAAGTGCAGATTGCCCCCTCCACCCACCCTTTAACCAAGAAGCACTTTTCAAGTGAGGGGGTAAGTCTGGGATGACCTCTCCATGGTTTTTTTCCCACTGAAGTAGGAATAGCTAATTTCCAAATCCATGCAAAATGTTGCTCACCTGGATTTATAGTGCAACATCATCACAGGAAAGGGGACAGTTCTTTGGTGTGATCTGGAGGAATCTGTCACTCTCAGTTATCAGTTAATGTGCCAAACTGGGAAGTTTGCATCCTATATTGAGCTTGAGAGGCAGACTGGGGATTTTGTTTGTGGACTGGATACATCTTGCTCTTCATAAACCTTCCATAATCAGTAGACTTGATCTCTGCTGTAGTGTTCAAACATCCTGGCTATTTGATCTCTGGGGTTTCATTGTCAAAGCTACAGTGGACCTGACTTGGGATTTCATGTCTAGTCTACACCTTGTCAGTTTAGTGGACCTGTTTGGGACTGTCATGACAATCATGGGCTTGCCTCCATTGTGATCCATTGCAGATGTGATCAGGAGTAAGCTTGCGTCTCAAAAGACCTTGATGAGCTTAGGCTGGAGGGAGTTGCATATCCTTAATGCAGAATTTGTGGAAAAGAAGGGCAAGCTTTTTAGATTCAAAGTGTATTTCTTGTGAAACAACCTATAGTCAAGTGGACCATATTTGAAACAGTAAAGGAGATATGAAACAGAGCCCATGTAACCTTCTGTACCCTTAATCCCAAATCATGGTAAAAACACTCTCAACTGATGACGGTTGTCCAAGTGTAGAGATGTGTTCCTGTATCTTGTTTTCTTTTGCATTCCCACTGGTACTTTTGTATCACACTAACTGGCTTAATATTTAAAACATGTATTTTTATAACTATAAAGCTATAAGAAAGTGGTACTTTAAAAAAAGGGAGAAAGAAATTCTATGATTCTTGTGAATCAGATGAATAATCTGGAAACCACAGTGGAAATTAATTGCCTACTCATTTCCCAGTGAAATTAGAACCCAGCAGCACTTTGACAAACCAGAAAATACCTAAATCACTTGAAGCAGTTTCTGCACTAAGATCTAAGCTATATGTGCTTTTCAAACTGTTCTAGTGTTTTCTTTGCAATGCTGAACAAAGAAAGTAGATCCCAGTTCCCCATGTTGTATAGGAACTGCTTTCGAACACATATCACCTGCTGTCTTTTCTCTTCCTAGTGTCCATAAAGCTTTTGAAGTTTACTTTTGCTTTTAAGGATTGCCAAGTTTGCTGCAGTTAAACGGGACACCAGCCAAGCCAATGCTAATGAGACAAATTGACATTTAGCAAGGGATTTTGTTGTTGCTGTCAGCATGCATCCATACAATGGAAACAATGTATGAGTCATAATTACCCATAACTGCGCTGTATCACATTTCAGATCACTATGCAAGACATTTAAAGCCAATAATGCTACAACTGAACTGAAATAGTATAATAACTCTGTTTTCCCATCTCTCTCCTTCCATAGGAGGTTTGTTATTTTAATGTTAAATGTCTTGCAAGCTCCAAAGAAAACTGTGTCCTTGGTAGAACCTTTGCAACTATACCAATTTTAATTCTATATTGTAGAAATGGGGAGGCTGGAGCTTCTTTTTCTTCCCATATACTGAACAAATACATTTTGTATTTGGATTGGTAACTGAAAACAAATTAACTTTCATTTGCACTGGCCACATTCAATAGCATCATTATTTCCAATATAGAGAGTACAATGTAGTGTATCAGGTTAAGGTCAAGGTCGGCCTTGCTCAAAAACCAGTTGTGTCTGACTCTAAGGGGTGGTGCTCATCTCTGTTTACAGCCAAAGAGCTACTACTATCTGCGTCTGCTGATGTTTTTGTGGTCATGTTTCAGATATGAGTAGACACCAGAGCGCATGGAATAGTGTTACCTTCTCCCCAAGTGGTGCCTATTTATCTACTTGCAATTTATTAATTTCCAACAGCTACATGTAATTTATATCCTACCACATGTGCAAAAATGGTCTAGAAACTATTGAAATAGCCGTCTTCTTCTAACAAAACCCCAGTCTAATTATTTTAATATTTTAACTTGTTCTGATTTTTACCTATACTACATATACAGCTATAATTTAAATGGTACAACACTGTTGTACATACAAAGAGGAAAGATGGGATTAGTTTTCCTTTGTTTATATTCTAGCATGTCCATCTAAAGGAGAAAGTAAAATAAAAATCTGAAGAATATCAAAGAAAACTGCCCATGCATTTGCTTTTGATTCCCAAGAGCAAAAAGACCCTTAGTTCATTGTTGATGTCACAAAGGACAACCTGAATGAAAGGGAAGGGAGCAACAGAGGTATCTCTGAAACTAATTCATTGTTTTATTTCACTTGGGAGTAGGGATGGAGCATCTGTTTATTGATGGTCCATTGAAATTTCAGACTTATTAATCACATTTTCTCTTGTTTCCTCATTAACTAGTAATTAAACCAAATCCTCCCAACTTGCTTACTTAAAACAAATAACTACTTTGGGCTGTTTTAACTGTTAATTCTTGTGTTTCAACATGAGATAGAAATCCACTGGCTAAGTGGATTTAGTTCATGCTTTGGTCTCTGAGTTGTGAATCAGACCCTTCTTACATAGGCATTTACACATATCAAATTCCTTACCTAACAGAGAAACAGTTTCAATGGAAAAGAAGAATCTTGCAAGAAATGTACATTTGCCCTTGATTCTCACAGGATAGTAGAATGTAAGGTGAACACTCCCATAATTTCACATGTGTCTTGCATAATGCAAAATAATGAAGTTTTGTATACACTGGAAACCCAGAAGGTTTGAATCAGAATCTGTCTTTGGATCCATGGTGGTCTTCTCTGCTTGCTGAGTTACTGGATCATCATTGTCATAATGTAAAACCAGTTTCTTTGTTAACAAGTAATAGGATGCATGTGTTTTATTTTTAATCAGGAAAGGAAAGGTGTAGATGTAGTTTACATATTGCTGATTAGAAAAATGTTGCTGCTGCAAAATGTATAATGTCATTCATGAATACTTGTAATGGAAACATCTCGTTTTGGGATTAATTTTATCATGGAGATGAGCTGATCTGATCTCAAAGGTATGATATAACATCTGCTCTCCAGTCACCTGGAAATGGGTATGATGTCCCACTTGACCAATGGAGGCTTCACAGCTCAGTAGAAACTAATTACAAATAGCTATTGTAATTCATTATCTTTCCCAATAATTAAGTTGCAACTGTAAGAATCCTTCTCCTATCACCATAACAAGGGAAGAAGCTTTTCATCCATTCAAATTCCTGTGAGGGAGGAATGGGGGAAAATACTTGCATGAGGGTCTAATGAAAATGTTTCAGTGTTCATTTAGCTGCCTTCCCTTGGGGAGTCAGAGAACATTACATTGTCCAACTGATCCCCTCTTTATAGGGGAAGCCACTTTCATTGTATGTAGGCTTTCCATAGCTATCTTTTCTTTTCTTTTTTTGCTGAGTGCCTTCTTTCATTTGGGATGACATGTGATGGGTGAAGCACAGTTAATTAAAAAGGCAAGTACTCTCTCTCTCTCTCTCTCTCTCTCTCTCTCTCTCTCTCTCTCTGTGAGATGGCTACATTAAGCCAGTTGACAGAGGTTTCCTTCCCCTGATCTAAGAGTTCTTTCCTGATCACCCGAATTCTACAATAACACTTTTGGGGACTCCTGAGTTCTGAGACAATAGAAAATAGATTCACAACATATGCCAAATAAATTATTTGGCCATCATGGCCTCAAAATAAGCACCCATCTTTGCGTCACTGCAATAGGATCCATAAAAAAATACAATTTACCATACATGATTATTTACCATGTTGTGGAATGTAGGTTTTATGGGGTATTGTGAGGTTTAAATTTTAACTTGTGAACCACCCATAGTAGTGCTTTCACCAATGGGTTGGTACAACCAACCAACCAACCCACCCTTGTATTTTGCTTTTCTCACAATACTGAATCTCAAGGTGGTTCATGTCTACACTTTCTCATCTTTGGCAGATTGCCCAGCTGCACTCCCTACTTGAACAGATGGTCCCTAATAATGCTGGTTCATGCAATTGTAGTCTCAAGAATCAACTACTGTAATGCTTTCTACATGGAGCTGCCCTTGCTCCTGATAAAAAAACTGCAGTGAGTCCAAAACACTTTGGCCAGATTGATATCTGGAGTCAAGAAATTTGATCACATTACTCCACCCTAGCCTAACTACCTTGGCTTCCCATTGCACACTGTATCAGGCACAAGGTGTTAATATTAACCTATAAATCCCTAAATATTTGGTGTCTTGTTACTTGGTGGAACATCTCTCCTAGAGATCATCTGGCCACATCAGGCAATCCACCCCAAACTTGCAGCTCCTGGTATCAACATCGAGAATGGCAAGGAAGGTAGTAACTAGATGGCACTTTGGTTAAGAAGTAGTTTTCAGCAGTTAGATTCTCGAGTACTGCAGGATGGAATGAGTTCCCATCTATGTCCCAGCTCCTGCCAACCTAGCAGTTCAATAGCAAGAAATTGCAAGTAGAAAAATAGGGACCACTTCGGTGGGAAGGTAAACAGCATTCCGTGCACTCTGTTGCCTAGTCATGCCTGCCACATGGCCATGGAAACTTCTGCAGAAGCAGAGAGTGCTGGCTCTTTGGCTATGAGATGAGCACTGAACCCTAGAGGCAGATACAATTGGCTTTCGAGCAAGTGATACTTTTACCTTTACTAGTTTATCTCCGGAGCAGTGCCAACCTCCCTTTTTGAAGACCAAGATTAATAGAGAGACTTTTAAAGATTTCCTTTCTAAGGTATCTTAATTTTGAGTTTGTTTGTTTCCTGGCCTTTCTTCTGTGGAGATTTTCGAGTCTATTGTTATGTTTTACATCTGTCATCATGAGGGTGGGGGAGATTTTGATATATGAATTTTGAGAATTTTTCCTTTTAATGCTATAAACCACCTTGAGTGGGAACTTCCTTCTGGATGTGTGGAATAAAAATTAGCTTGCTTGCTTGAGAATTTTTTTATTTTAAAAAACTCCCAGTTATTCTGCAAAGATGTTGGTGAAAATTTTAGGTGGAACTTTGTGTGGAAAGACTGATTTCTGCTTGGTTTATGGCACTTCTTCTTCTTCCATGTCAAGGCTAGGCGTGAAATTGCCAAAATGAAGGCACCCTTCAGTGAGTTCGTTTTGCAGTTCCTTTCACCTGATCTAGTGTGAGAAATATTAGCTGGCAACACAAGGTTGCTATTACCAGGGTATGCCCGATTGTGGTTCAAAAATACCACAATCTGCTCTTTCTGTGTACCCTGTTTATGGTACTTAAAACAAGCTTTTGTACTAAAAATCCTTTAATTCTAAGAGCACGTCACTTCATGCCCAGCAGGGCTGGTGGATCGCAGGTTTATTCTGGGGAGGAGGCATAGATCTCACGGGGTTAAAATCAGCTCACCGCTGATGTAGAGGATATGTACCCATTTTATAATGCTTCAGACAGGTCATTTAATGTTCCAAAGAGCCTTTAAATTCTTTAAAGGGTTGTTTTCTTTCTTTCTTTTTATTACTGTGATGAATGCCTTAACTCTTTTTTTTTTACCTCAAGCACCCAGCGAGTAGCAGGGCAATTTATAAATATGTCAAATCATCACCATAAAATTGATTTGAAGTTCTGCTAAACCTGATATTTCCACATGCCAACAGTAGATCAAAGGGTAATAGCAATGAAAAGTACCGAGTACAAACTCAAGTCCTGTTGAAACCTCTCTCACATATCCACTCATTCCAGAAGGATTAAACCACATAAAGCTGCAATAAGGCTGACTAGAAACAAGGAATAAACAAATCCTGACCTTATAGTTAATGCTACTGAGTCCACGCAACTCACAGTCCAGAGCTGAGGCTGAGTTTGTGTCACTAGCTCGTGTGGATGAGCTATTCTCAGCAAGGGTTGGTATGCCTGTATGGTCCCCCTGCCACAGCTGTTCGCCATGCCCTTGAACTATGGAATAGTCTTTGTTGTGGGTGATGCTCCCTCCAACATCTCTTTTGTGCTGGGATCAGGTGGCCCATAATAGGAGTTGGAAGGTGTGCTTTCAGTTGCCCAGTTGGACTGGGTGTCTCAGGAGTTGTTGCATAGCTCAGGAGATACTGATCCCATGTGAAGGTGTTCTACTCCATAATCTCAGGAATGAAATAATCCTCTGCCTAGCTGAAGGTGCTGAAGGTGGGTGGCAGTTCCTCTAGTGCAGGGGTTCTCATTCTATGGCCCACAGGCTGGATCTGGCTCATAGTGCCATATAATCCGGCTCCCAACCTCACTCCAGCTGCTGACACCGCTGATGCTGACTCCAGAATCAGTCACGGACTCATTGATGACCATTATAAATGTGTTTACTACAGCTGTCAATGAGTCTGTGGCTGTCATAAATGCATTTGCTACAGCTGCAAATGAATCCGTGGCTGTCGTAAATGCATTTACTACAGCCATAAATGAGTCCACGGACATCGTAAATGTGTTAATGACAGCCATGGACATGTTTTATGGTAGCATTTATGGTGGAGGGAACCACCAGTCTAGCCCGCTCAGACTGAGTGGGCATGGTCCAGCCCATGCCTAAAAAAGGTTGATACCCCTGCTCTAGTGCCTTCTGCCAATTATCCCCCTTTTCCCCCTTCTTCCCAGATAGCTGCATGTTCTCCTCTCTCACTGCTGGTGGCACTTGAGCACTCCTTTTGGGGTAATTGCTCTGTTGTCTCCCTCTGCCCAACCACTCAGTCCTTCCTGGGATCAGGCTGCCCTGCTCACAGCATCTCTGAGCCTTCCTGTGGAGGGACCATAGACAAGGTGGACAGTCAGCAGGACCGTCCTTTGCACAAAGTGTCATTGCTTTTGTAAGCCTAAGTACTATATATCACTCCTACACTGGAAGGAAGCATGAGAAAATTCAGGGGAATCCCAAAGGTTGCAGAAGTGCAGAACATTTTAGTGGTTAAAATCCTGAGCTTGATGACCAGAAGGAAAGCAGGTCAGCAGTTTGAGACCCAAGTGCTGTATGACGGAGTGAGCACTCGTTGTCTGTCCCAGCTCCTGCCAACCTAGCAGTTCAAAAGCAAGAAATTGCAAGTTAATAAATAGGTACCACTTCAGCAGGAAAGGTCACAGTGTTCTGTGCACTTCCATGTCTTGTCATGCCTGTCACATGACCACAGATGTGTCTGCAGACACAGACAGCACTGGTTCTTTGGTTGTAAGCAGAGATGAGCACCAAACCCTACAGTCAGACGTGAATGACTTTTTGAGGAAGGAAGACTATCACCTTTGCTAGCCTGAAAAACCGTATCTCTGGTTGTCGACAATCTTAGTAAGGGTGTTCCACACTGTGACATTTTGTTGAAAGCTTCTTGGTATATGAAACACAAGAGGCAAACATAAGTGCAAAGGGATCATCTTCATAATCTTCTTTGGCGAGTCTCCAAGTATATCTGGTTGGTTGTTCTTTGAAACAGAATGCTGAACTAGATCTGTCTGGTGTGGTTGGCTGTGGGCAAGTCATTGTCTTGTAGCCTCATTATGCCAGTATTAAAAACCTAGCCCACAGGGTTGCAAAGAAGACGAATGCAATAATTATTGTAATTATATCTAAAGAGGAGAGAAGGGTGGGATGAATATTCATGATATCCTGGTCACTCATTACCAAAATGAGAGCACAAATGAGTTGTTTCTTTCCCCCTAAAACATTTCTTTAGGTTCTAAGAGCTCAGCTGAAATAAGGAAAGAAATAAAGGAAGTTTAGTCAACCTTCTCTTGGTGCCATCTAGAACAGGGGCTCCCAATGTGGGGCGCGCACTCCACAGGAGGACTTCATTTCCAGAAGCCTCAGTACATTGGCTGATCAGCGCTTTGGGGAATTGACCCAGGCGGTGGTGGGCAGCAAGTTACAGCCTCCTTGTCTACCAGCCACATTGACAGCCATATAGTAGAGGGCATATAGAACAGCTCAGCTAGCAATGTGTATGGCTTCACCCTTCTGAGATGTGAACAAGCCTTTTGGGTGCATTTTAGATGACAATTGAAGGGGATGTTTGAAATTCAAATCAAATCTTTATTATGCTCCAAGACCCGCGTAGAACAGCAAAGGGAACAGAAGTTAAAATGGGGGAACTAAAATATATCAAGAGACAAAAGATATAATGAGGGGGCTTAAAAAGGAGCATTTCTGCTCAGTGTTAAGGAGGAGTAATGTTAGTATATAGGCCACTAGTATTACAGTTATTAATAGCCTATGCTGTGGTGCAAGTATATTATTTGGTTGATGGTCCTACTTGAAATTCAGTATCTTGGGCAGGGACACACAAAGAGGGGCTACTCTTGACGAGGAATGTGTATTCCCTTTTACAGCACATATTCCTATGCATTAGTTGGTCAAAAACCACAGCAGATCATCCGTACAAAGGGCTCTGATAAATCTTGATGACATTAGTTCTTCAGAGGATAGGCTTAGCTTTTGTTGTGTGTCTGTGTCCTCCAGAAAAATTATTATGAGTAATAGGTTCCTCAAGGGCAACACAGCCTCATCTCCTCCCTTTGCCTTAGTGAGCTGTGGAAAAAATGATTAGGAGAAAATTGAACAACAAACAGCTACCTGATTGCTAGATTTCTCTGGCAGACGGCATAAGACTGCTTTGGCATAGAGACATTTTTAAAAAATGGTTCTTTATAAATAAATAAATTGTCATGCAGTACCCAGGTTTCGAACTGCCAACTTGCCAGCCTTCCAGCTAACAGGGTGAGCTTCTTAACCCCTGAGCGACTGCAGCCCCTTAGTTGGTGCACTGAACTCACTAGTAATGATGTATGAATAACTGGTCTGAAGTAGTCATGGAATTGGCAAAACTCCCTGGTGAATGTATGGACCAAACCTTGGAAAAAATATTTTTATCAGTTCATCTGACAGAACAGTCCAATCAGGATGAACTAGGGATTGTAGGAGTTAGAGACTGAAAAAGGAACTCTTCCAAGGTTGGAAATTTTCCTTTTCTATGAATTCTGGTCTATAATGTTGGAACATTTATTATATTAATTTATGCACTATCTTATCTTTTTTTTTTTTTGAAGCATATTTTATTTTCATCCACAGCAATACCTATGGGGGGGGGGGGCTACTTGGAAATTCACCTCTCCTTACAAAGGTTAAATCAGGGGTTCCCAACCTAAGGCCTGCAAGCCCGATCCGGCCCATGGTGCCATTTCATGTGGTCCCCTACCTTTCCAAGGGCATTTGAGAAACAAAATAGCTGCCCCTTTGAAGCTATTGGGACAAAATGGCCACCCCTATTGTGCAGGCAGGGCAAAATGGCCCTCTGGCCCTCTAAGCTGACTGAGAAAGAGAGAGTGATCCAGCCCCTGGCTTGAAAAGGTTGGGAACTCCTGGGTTAAATCTACTAGTAACAGAATGTTTCATGTTAGAGTGGGAAACAAAAGCCATGTGAAATCTTTGCAATCCATACACAAGGGAAGGGAAATACAGACCCCACTCACCAAAGGAAAAGGTGCTTCTGTCCTATAGTGGTTCATTTAGCAGAAGGAACCAGAGTAAAATAACTTCTATGCTGATTTCCGCATGCACAGAATCAAACACAATTCACCGACATTTCCAGTGGATTAGCCATGCTAGCCTGTAGCCTACTGCAACGAAACCCAACAAAATGTCTTATGGCATCTTAAAGATTAACAAGTTTTATTGGGCATAAGCTCTTGTGGGCTAAAGGTCAAATGTACTTAATGTTCAGTAGCTGAGAAGAACTTGATGGAGAAATCATCATACAGGAAAATGTTACCAAGTGGATAAATTAATGTACTGAACCAGCTAATGATGAACTTCAGTTTCATCACTATTCATAGTGATGCATTTAATACACTTACATTAAATGTGTCATCTGAAGAACACCAGGAAAACATCTGCTGAATTGATAGAAAGGTAGTTTAGAACCAGAGTGGCCCCTTATCTGTTAACAGAGCTGGAGCAATTCTAGGGGGAACTCTGCAAGCAGAACAAAGCATCTTATGGTAAAGTAAAGAGTAACAAATTGATTATGGTATAAGGTTCTATGGGAGTATAGCTAGCAATATCTACATAAAGGGAGGTAACCATAGTATGTGGAGTTGGTGACATTTTGTGGTGGCAAACATAATAAAGGTATACATACAAAATCAGAAAGGGCTATTCGTTCAGTCATAGCTAAAAATATTTCAAAAAGTTTATTTAAACAATTTGCAAGCCATGTTTCTTCCTTGGAGGAAATTTTCTAAGTAGTGGCACCATGATTTTAGAATCCCTGCCCTGAAATACTAATTTACAGCCTATTCCAATTTCATGTTGTTGAAAGGCAATTCAATTTTGGTTCCTTATTGAGATTCTCTCTTCCTGCTTTAACATCACTTTCAGTTTGTGTGTGTGTGTGGGTAGCAGTGATGGGATGTAACAGGTTCTCACCAGTTCGCCAGACCCGGTAGTAACTTTTATCAGTGTCCCGGAGAACCGGTAGCAGCTTTTGGGGGGAACCACCTTCAGGGCTTACCTTTTCACTGTGCATGCACCCCTACAGTGCTTGGCGTGCATGCACAGCCTCCTTGCTGTCCTCCCAAGCAGGGAGGAGGAAGAGAAGCTGCTAGCCTGAAGCTCCCTATAGCCTGCTCCCCAGGGTAAGTAACTCACCTTTGGATGTGGTGTGTCTGTGTGTATTTTAATGTGTATTTAATACCTTTACCTATATTGACATACTACCACAGTACCATAAATACAGATTTATGTTTGGGGTGGGTGGGTGGGTGTATTTTAATGTAATTTTTATTTTATTTATTTTATTTATTTACGGGTTTGTGTTGTGGGTGGGTGGGTTGAGGGGTGTGTGTGTGTGCTTATTTTTAATTTATTTTATTATTATTTTTTTAAAAAATCTTTGGCCCCGCCCACATCATGACATCATGATGTTAGCTCCGCCCACACTGTGATGACATCATGGTGGAGTAGTAAAATTTTTGACATCCCACCACTGGTGGGTGGGTGGGTGCAAACCAGACTGTGGAATGAAGGGCTGGGAGTTTGAACTTTCTGGTGCTCCTCACTACAGAGAGGCCAGCTGATATTGCCTGGAGCACTTAAGGAGTATTATGTGCCTGGACACCAACAAGGGCTTGGGTAAACTGCAAGAGTGCCACCAAAAGTGGAGAATGAGTCCTTTGTACCTAGAAAATCCTGGGAGGAATGAATCGATTTGACAGCTCAGAATGATTATTAATTTTATTTGAGCTCTTAAATTTGGTTGCATTTATACAAGCTGTCCTTGGAATATGGGGTTGTTTATAATGAATAAATAAGTAAACAGATCCCAAAAATGATCACGTAAACAGTTAATATGAAGTAAAAGTAAAGGGAATAAGAGGAGGCAAGGCATCTCCCACAGCTTTCAAAATCCTTATGGAGATGTCTTCTCAAGTCAAGACAGCAGAAATCAATGATGACAAAGAATTTAGGATGTGCTTGTCACATACTTAGGATGCAACTATGCTTAAATTCTCAGTTTTTCAAAGCAGGTCCCTGTTGGTTTACTTGAATGAAATCAATGTTAGCAAATAGGATCAAAATTAAACCATCTCTGCTGGCTGAACTAGAAGACAATTCCTCACTAAAATGTGAGCATTCTCCACTAGGTTTTACTTTTCATCATGCAGTCACTGATTTTACATATGATTTTGCCCATGCCAACTCCAACACAAACTATAGTGTAAGTGATCAATGTGGGTGCCTTCTTTGATTTTTTAAAGAAAATACCATTACAAAAGCCTTTCACCAACATGGTATCCTTCAGACTTAGTACTCTTCAGTTCCTACTCTGTGTCATTGTTGTATTTGTGCAATTATTACCTGTGGTGATAATACAAGTGTAGAGTCAGGAATATGGAATTAGGAGCAACATGATACTATGTGGCTCACAAGAATCAAACACCTATGTCTAGAGCTCAGGAATCGCATGATCAGAATATTCTCTGAGATACTGCAGTGATGTGTGACCTGTTCTAGACAACAGTTTTTTTGTTGTTGTTTTTTGTGGTTAGGTGCATGAAGTGAGTTGTGAACAGTTTCCTGTTTCTCTCCACTGTGCTTTTCCTTTATGGATGAGAAACATTCTAATTTCTGTCAAGCTGAACAAAGCATGGTCTTAAATACTTCTTGGTCTCTCTTGACTGTGTTCCTGACTGCAAATGCATTTCTAACTTTTCTGCTTTTGTGCTGCAAATTAATACAGCTGCAGGATGTTGCTGAGCCTTCAGCCAGACAGACTCAAATAATCATAGAAGCTGCAGTTACTCTTCTTCCTCCCAGGTCTTCATACTAGGCTGATCGCAAAGAGAGGCTGTTGTTAAGAAAGTAAGATTTGAACCTTCCACAGCCAGGTTGTGTAGGAATTATAAGATGTTCAGAAACATGTCAAACTGGATTCCAGATACATACCAATGGTGAACCCAAAAGTGGAAATGAGCTAAACCTAGATTTGAATGTCAGAGAGTAAGCAAAACAAAGACAAAAAACCATGTTGTGGCAGCTGATATACCAACGTCTGTATTTTAATGTTAGCTTTTGTAGATCAAATCCACTTCATCAGACATAAGAATAAGACTTCATGGCATTAATTTATACATATCAGATACAGAGGTTGGCTAGCAAAACAGATAAGTTTGGTAATCAACGTGGCTATTTACAACCAGTAATAACAGAAGATCCCTGATTGATGTTTAGATTTATAGCTGTGAAGTTTGGTTCTCTTGAGTTGTAAATGGTTAATAGATGGATGCAAAATAAACACTGTGAGATTACACATCTTGAGGGTGGTGTGAGTGATCTAGCCAGAGGCCAATTACCCACCCTGTTTTGTGAAGTGTCCTGGGAACCATCCCCATGAGGTTTGTTCTCTAAAGGTGGTATGGGTAAATTACATCATATAACAACCTGTTGTGGTATTTTAAATATGATAATGTGGCAGACCTATATTTGCTATTGAACAATTCCCCGTCCTCTGGGCCCACACCAACGGCCTGAGGGAGAAGACTCCATGGCCTGGCAGGTGGCTGAGGACATTGGCCCCTCTTCTGGGCCCACACCAACAGCCTGAGGGAGAAGATTCCATGGCCTGGCATGCAGCTGAGAACATCGCCACCTCCTCTGGGCCCACACCAAAGGCCAGAAGGGAGTTAGTCTGTGTTCTACTTTGGTTGTTTTGTGAGGTTATATTTTATGATTTTTACTGTACTGTTGCTGTTTTGACTGTAAGCCGCCCTGAGTCGCCTCGGTGAGTGGGCGGCAATATAAATCTGAACAAATAAACAAATAAATAAATGTCACTCTGCTAAACTGCAGTTCAGCATTTGTTGCTAGCCATGTAGCAGGAAAATCAGCAGTTTGAAAGCCAGGTACTGCATGATGGATTGAGCGTCTGTCTCTGTCCCAGCTCTTGGGGACATGAAAGTAGCCTCATTTGGTGTTCCCTGAGTGGAGTTTCTTCCTCAAAAATCCTTTCAACCCAGAATAATTCCTGACACAAAATTATTAGATGCCAATTAGTTTAGTTTAGTTAGTTTGTGATGTATTTGTGGGTTTGGATTTGTTGTGGTTCTTGTTGTTATTTGTTTTCTGTTTGTTCACCGTCCAGAGTGGGATAACACTCATGTGGGTGGTATAGAAATTCAATAAAATAAATAAATAAATATTATTACTACTCTCAGTCTTCTCTACAATTCAACATTCCTCCAGATTAGTTTAAGTTATAGTTGCTTTGCACATCAGAATTGGATCTCAGTTTGTTTGAATGAACCAAAACTTGTTCCAAGGATAGGCTGAAGGTGATTTGGGGTCTACAAACAATAGTGCTCGGGAAGTGGAATTTAATTCATGAAAGATCATATTGAAATAAATCTGTTAGATTGTAAAGACTTCTCTTTCTTTTATGGTCTGCTTTCTTTCTGTTTTGTGTTTCTTATATATTTCTTGTTGTAAAAACACTACTAGGAGCCTTTGATAATAGTAATTAAAAATATATCAAAAGTTTCCTTCCATGAGATTTTAATGTATACTCCATTTAAAACCAATTCTTATTCATCACAGGTATGTTAAACTTTTGGCTCTGATTTCTTTTACCCTTATTGAGAGTCAGTGTGAGCATAGGGCACATCTTACTTTAGATAGTAAAGATCTCTCTGCCACACTGCAGGCCTAGCAGGAGTCAACCTACATTGTTTCCAGCCCATCTCTTCACAGCAGGATTCCCTGAGCACAGTTGATAGCCTGAGGAACTGGGGACTTTATAAAGTCTGGCTATTACGTTCAGAGTCAGATCAAGTCTCCTCTTTGAAAGATTCTTGTCCCTGGAGGGTTTTTATCCTTCAGATATTAAATAATTTTGCTTTTAAAAGGACTTTTAGAAGCCACTGCTCTGGGAGCTGCCACTGCTCCAGGAGATGCACTGGTGGGTGCAATTCAAGGTGCTGATTATGACCTTTAAAGCCCTGCATGGTAGTGGGCCAGGATACCTAAGAGACCACATCTCCCCAAGAACAACTGTCCATCCCACCAGAGTGGACCGGAAAGCCTCTCTGAAGATAGTATCAGCTAGAGAGGCTCGACTCTCTAGCACTAGAAGGAGGGCCTTTTCTGTGTTTGCTCCAGTGCTATGGCACCTCTTAGCAACTGAGTTGCACTCCAATCAGAGTTGTTGCCTTCAGGAAAGAACTAAAAACCTGGCTGGCAAACCAGGTGTGGGGCACCAGTGACATGGCGACCCCACCCTGTTGGCTTATATAGTGTAGGTCTCTCCGTTCTTTTAGATGCTCTTTTAACCATAATTTTTAAATAATTGATGGGGAGGGTAATCTTTAAGGTCTATTAAAGGTTTTTAAGGGTTTTTAATGTTTTATGATTGTAATGTTTTCACTGTTGTTATGCTGCCCAGAGTTGCTCGTTCAATTTGGGTGGCAATATATAAATTTGACTAATAAATAAATAAAAACTTTTCCTTAACTTTTTTCCATTTGATGTTTCTGTATATATGGTACAGTGGGGTAAAGGTATTGGTATAAATCATGTAGGGTTAAGTGTAACACCCAGGAAAGGCCATGCCATCTGGCTAGCACTCTGGGGCAGTATGTTACTGTGCAGAGCTCTTTGATTCATCTCTTCCACCTGGGCATTCTAAGTTCTAAATACTTATTCCATTCTGATATTCATGCTTTGGTATTGTTGTTCCTATGGTCAACAATGCACCTCCCATGTATAAGAAGGAGACACTAGTATTTAATCCCAGAAAAAAAATCCATTTATGACAAAGGTTCAAAAATAAAATGCTAAAATTCACCAAGGTATCTCTTTGAGGTCTGAGAATGTTTAATGGCTATGGAATACCAAATCTGGAAGTGGTAAAATGGAAGACTGAAGATAGGAAGGGAAAGAAATGGTGCAGCTGAAATTCTGAACACCAGGTCTTTCTGACATAAGATGTTCTTGCTGATTCTGCTTGTGTTTATTTGTACCGTCTTCCTAGACTTGACATTCATTAGATGTGTTGACTAGATGACGGGTAAAGTAGGCCATAGTATGGAACTCAATGCATCTATCCTATTTGAGATGAATTGAGAGATAAAGGAGAAGAGCAAGAAGAGAATGGAAGTGGATGGAAGACATCTTCAGCTCTGTTAGAACACTCATGAAGAAACAAAACTCAAAGATGTGTGCTCCCACATACAAGAGCTTACACAAGTTGTTGCCTAAACAAGAAGTATGTAACAAGTCACTGACAATAAAAGTTGTTTGTCTGAGGTGACAAACCTAATTATCTCTAGAACCTAATAAGAGAGCTGACCTTAACTGCTGTATAAATATATAAATAGCAAATAGCCTACTTTTATCACATTCTATTGCATCCTGGGGTGGGTGTGGGTGGGTGAGGAGAAAGACATTAAAGTTGTACACTGAATGCAAGCACTGGAAATTGAAGACAGATAATTAAAAGTACATTGACATGTAGCACATAGAGGAAGTGTGGAAGTCATGTAATATAGTACTGGCTACCATCTTGGCTGGCCTTTCAAGAGGGAATTGGATATATCCATGGTGGTTGAGGCCATCAAGGGCTAGTAGTCAGGATAGCAATCTGTCCTTTCCAATATCAGAGAGACCATGTGTATCAGTTGCTGCGGAGTATGAGGTGGAAGGCACACTTGCACATATGTTCTGTTTGATGTACGGTACCTTCCAAGTGTCAAAATTCTTATTGAAACTGGTGAAAGTCACTCTGGGGTTATATTTCCCTGACCTACTACCACCTCATCTGACGTCCTTTCTTTGTGCTTTCATTTGCATGAAATATATTGAAAAGTGTCTATCATACATATAAAACGAAATAAATTACAATCAGTTCACAGCCCTCATTACTTGGCTGACATTGGTCACACTGATTTGTTGTGTGTGTTCTGCTGTGCAATCTAACCTAAGAGATGATGGGCTATTAATATCTCATGGGCCAGATGTGCTCTTTTGTGGCAAAAGATCTGGATAATTAATTTTAAAACCTGGGCGGAGATAGCATATTGCTTTTCAAGAGCAAATTGCAAGGAAATGGAGTCAGAGGAAGGATGAAAGAGAAGGAGGAACTACGAGTAGGTGGGAGGGAGATGTCTCTGTGCAGCAAAAGCACAGCCATACAAAATGCAACTGTTAATCACACCACTTATTTTAATAACACCAGAAGTGTCAAAAGCCATGTTGGTGCTTTGTTCGCAGTTTCTCAGAGGTGAAGATAAAATACTGAGACGTGAATCAGCAGGATCTACATGTGATGGCCAGGAGTTTGGCTGATGGGAGGGTACAAAATAAGACATTCATATAGCACATGACACTCATGCTTAGGTAATAAGTGATCTCCAGTGATACATTATGTTCAGCCTTTCACATGAATGTTGGCTAAGACAATAAGACTGCAGTCTTTTGCCCAGTTAGGATGGCCCTTGGGCCTTTCTACATGGCACAGTCCAGGTTATCCTGCTATGGTAATAGAGTAGACCAGTGATGGTGAACCTTGGCACTCCAGGTGTTCTTCAACTTCAATTCCCAGAAGCCCTGATCAGTAGGAGTGCTGACTTTGGCCTCTGGTAATTGAAGTCCAAGAACACATGGAGTGCCAATGTTCACCATCATTGGAGTAGACCATACTGCCAGCAACTCAACACTGAGTGTCAGGCAGTGGTTGACTAACCTGACAACTCTGAGGATTAACATCTTGGGTGCTGAGGTCCACAGGGAAGAGTGATGGTCCCCAAGTGGATTAAATCCGACTTGGATCCATCTTGATGGAGGGCAGCATCTTCATCAATACTGGCCCAGGACCACGGAGGACTTTGCATGCCAAAAGAGCTCAGGACTAGAAAGTGACTTGAGGAACTGAATCAGTGGTACAGGTGTCATGCTGTGATGTGGAAGGCAGATGTAAGGCCACTGCATTATATTCTCAGGACAGTCTTCATGGCTGATCACCATAAAGATCACCAATTCTGTATTCAGTTGTGAATATGCCAGAACAAGAAGAAGTTAGTCCTCTATTTGAAGAGAAGTTAGGATGCCAATTTTTGAAGGGCCTTTGATTCCAAGATAAAGAACTATATTTAAAAAAGGGGACATTAGGGACTTTGCAATTGCTAGTCCTCAGTTAGTTCCCCAAAGACATCCAGGGCATCCAGTTATTGTCTTTCTCACTCATGAGACAAAGGCTGTAGTTTTCTTCCAGCTTTAAGAAGAAAAATCATTTCCTAACTTGTATATACACATGTAAATTAACAAATGCAGCACTATGTGAACAGATGTGTTATTTTATTCTTTTATTTTGGGTGATGTTGAATGCCAGATACAGGGAACTGCTCCATACTGAATTAGATTATTGGTCTATCTAGGTCAGTGGTGGTGAACTTATGGCATCAGTACCAGACATGGCTCTACCAGCCCTTTCGGTTGGCATGCACGTCATTCCTTTCTCCCCACCCCCAGCACAGAGTTTGCCTCACCCCTATGATTGGGCACTCGGTCTCTAAAAGGTTCACCATCACTGATGTAGGTTAATAATGTCTACATTGATGGGTAGAAGTTCTCCAACATTTTAGATGAGCTATGCCAGTCCCACTTGAAGAACCTTGGCATGAGAGCTGGTTTCCTTTGTCTCCCTGGGCTATCAACTTTCCAAAGCAGTCTGTAAGAGATAGACATCCCTCCATCCATCGTTAACTGTCATTGTTAAAATGGCAAAGCACAGGAAATATTATTTTTTTGGACTACATTCTTAGAATACTCCAGTCAACTTCATTACTTAAACCTTCCTCAGTTTCATAAATCACTAATTATGCCCAGTGAAAAGGCAAAGATGAAATATTTATTGGTGAAAAGAAAGAAATGATAAAACTTTTCCAGTTTCTGAAGATGGTTAAATTCAATTAGGGGCTTTTGGACTTCAGCTGCATTTCCCACTGAAATCAGAGACTAGAGAAGTTAGTTTTTGGATTACAGCTGACAAAATGTCCCATCCCACATGAGTTAGGTGATTCTGGAAATTCTAATATTAAAAAAAGGAACTTTTCTGAACACCCACTAAAATAAACAAGGAATCCCTTTGTAGTAGAAAATAGCAGTGAATCTTCTTTCTTACATACACTAACATGAATTGCATCATTGTACAAATGAAATGAGGTATAATCAGACATCTGTGAAATGAAGGAAAGCTTCCCTAGAAGGGAAGTCAGTGGCGTCACTAGGAGGGGCTAGGGGGGCCCGCCCCAGGCAGTGCTTTTTGGGCTATGTATGTTCTTGGACTACATCCAGAAGCCCTAGCAGGCACGGGTGCCAACATCCACCAGGGGGCAGCAAATTTGGCTTCAGCCCCAGGCGGCTGAATTCCATGCGACTTTACTGAGGGAAATGATTGGAAAAGGTGATATTTGCATCATGACATTACAAAGGGTGATATTTTAAGATTACAATTTGGAAAGACCTTTCTGTATATGTCCCTGAGATAGACTTAATCTACCTGTACTTGTCTTTCCTCTCATCTTTAAATTATAAGCAGCAACTCAACAGCAAAATGGTGATCATGTGGAGAAAGAGAACAGCTGCTGCTCGTTTCCCTTTCTGTGGCTGGAAGGGAAGTTAAAAGTCTGTTCACATACAAGACCTATTATCCTACCACCTGTTATCAATGAAGTTTAACATATTGTTCAGAATATCCTACAGGAGAAAGCCCCACTGCCTCCATGCTCCCTTAGTCATATCTAATATTGCTTACTTCTGATTATGATTGCAACATCATTTCCTTCAAATTTGTAACAACTAAGTCCCGTCATCTCTTTGTGTAAGCATTTAGGAACAGAGGAACCAGACTGGAGTAGACCAAAGATCTATTTAGTCCAGGGCTGGTCCTATTGTTAAGCAGAACAAGTTGGTAGCTTTAAGTAATAGGCTTCAGTCATGAAGTTGCTATGTACTAAATTTCTGATTATTGTACTTTACTGCCAAAGAAGCAGTGAGTGTTTTGCTCAGGTCATGTAGTAGAGCAAAATATCCTTAAAGAGAAAACATAAATCTGATTTATAGATGTTATGGGGGTCTGTCTCTTTATGGAGAAGATCCTGTTATTCCTGCTACAGATTCTGTTGAAATCTTTATGGAAATATAATGTATTTAAATATGAATGGTACATCTCCAAACATTTTTTCTTTTTTACATTGGGTTTTAAGATCACAATTTAAGTCATCCAATATTTTTAAAAAGTAATTGTGCAAAATAGAATCTCAAGCTGAAATCCAGTTGGGCTACACCTTTTTAAAAAGAATTGTTTATATCAACATAACTGCCATTAAAATGTGCAACCTTTTATGTTCTCCATAAATCTTCAATATGGTACCAAAAGATAGATGGGTCAGAGAATCTGGGGAGTCCAAATTTTGGCCAGAAATCATAGATCAGTGATAGTTGAACCTTGGTACTCCAGGTGTTCTTGGACTTCAATTAGCAGAAGCCCAAGTCAGCATTCCTGCTGATCAGGGCTTCTGGGATTTGAAGTTCCAGAATACCTGGAGTACCAAGGTTCACCATCACTGTCAGAGTTCTTCAATGTTTCCACTCATCTGTTGCATTGTACTTACAACGCTTAATTGCCACTAATGAAAGTGTAACTTGATTTTAAATTTCAGCTGTTGGTTTTCATGTTTTTATGGACCAACATGACTACTATTGTTTTATATTTTAGAAATGTAATAATGGGTACACCAGTCTATGATATGCTTTCCAAAATGATACTTGGTTATCAGTGACAATACTGAAGCTGTAGAACTGCATAGTGTTGATTCAAATAGCGTTCACATCTGCCTTGTATCATTGATGAATATGGTCATGGGGTTCCTTTCCTCCCAGATTTCAAAGAGTAGTCGAACATAGTGGCCTGTTTCAGTTACTGAATGCTAGTAAATAAAGTTGACTCAGCTTTTCCTCAATGGTGGAGACAAGGTAAAATTATGGCAATTGATAAGTACTGCCATTCAAACAAATAACCAAACTTTTCTACAAGTAAAATGAAACACACACACACCAGTCACCCACAAGTTAGGAAGGAATAATGAGTGAATAATCTGCAACTGGTAGAAAGGAAGGTGGGGCTGCTTCAGCAAAATCCTATGTACAGGCAGAAATTCTGAAAAGAGTTATATAGGTTAGTGGTTTGCAATATCTCTGCCATTAGTAATTGCAATATCTCAGCCTTTTAATGTTATATGTCCTCTCATCTCCCACTTGGTCTGAGATGAAGAGAATACTGCAGCTACCCATTTTTGAAAGGAGTGAGACTTAATTAATATTAGCAATGTGTTTTGAAGATAAGATCTAAGTGTCATTATTAATAATTTACCTGCGATTTGCACTGTGGCTTAGAAGACAGGAACAATTTGCTATGTAATAATGTGATATGTACTACAGGCCAAATTAAGTCCTTGATTGCATGCTCCTTACACATGCCCTCACTAACATTAATGGAAGTTGCTGTTTAAATGCTTGGGTGTGGGCATGTTAAAGAAGGTGGGCTTTTTATAAGCTTGTCCAGTAAATTGCATAAAATTAATAAGCATGTAATGTGCAACATTCTTTCAGTCTATTTGGGGATAGAGACCTTGCATGTAATCAGTGAAGTGGCTTCATGGGGTACTTTTTGTGGAAGCAATTTTAATTCAAATGTTGATATTATTCATTCAAATGCTGAAAGCTACGCATGTCTTAGAAACCAAGATTGCTTGCAGCAATTCTATAATAATAATTATTCTTATATCTATTACTTTCTTTCAGTCCCTGATAACAATTTTATAGCATAATCTAAAACATCACTGGAATGGAGTTGGGGTGATCCTGAGCAAAGCGATAAAGAATACAGTGCTTAGTGTGATACCATTTTCAGATAGGATTATTATGATGAAACTTAAAGGCAAACCTTTCAACATGAATGTCATACAAGTCTATGCACCAACTGCAGACAAATTAGATGAAGAGAATGAGGAGTTTTATGATCAACGCAAAGCTGTGCTGAAGTATACAGAAAGAAATGAAGTTACCATTATTATGGGAGATTTTAGTGCTAAAGTTGGTCACGGTAAAGAGAATGATATAGTTGGACTATATGGCCTTGGAAAAAGGAATGGGAGAGGAAACAGCCATGTACAGTTCTGCAGAGAAGATCTAGTGATCACCAACACATGATTAAGATGCCACCTAGATGACTTTACACTTGGAAGCCCCCTGCCAATAGCCCAAATAATATTGTCAGAAATCAAATAGACTTTGCTCTTATAAATAGAAGGTTTCATAACAGCATCTTGCCAGCAAAGACTTATCCTGGATAAGATATTTCATCAGACCATAACCTGTTAATACGTCATCTCCACCTACAATTGTGTAAAATCATAACTAAAACAATGAAAACTGGTTTTGATGTCAATGTCCTTAAGTAGGACAAAGAATGTAGAATAGCAGTGAAAGAGACTGTGAGAGAGGAGTTAGACAAAATGAGAAAACATCTGTGGGAAAGATGTGTAGAAGAGAAATGGGGGATAATAAAAGAAATAACCCAGAAAGTTATACAGAAATATCTTTGCATACAAAAGTCAAACCATAAGAATAAGGATTGGATGACATATGACATACTCGCTTTAATGGGAATAAGAAAGACCTATAAGAATCAGGACAAGGAAAAATATAATGATCTTCAGAGAATGATTAGGAACAAAAAAAAGAGCTGTGAAGGAAGCTTATATGGCTGACAAATGTGCTGAGATAGAGGAATACCAAAATAGGCACGATTTATTCAATGTACATAAAAAGATCAGGGAAGTTACTGGCAGAAGACAACAGAAGACACATGCATTGTTAAGGGACATGGACAATAATTTTGTGATGGAAATAAGGGATAAGATCAATGTATGGAAAGAATACAGAGCTGTTTAGTAATGAAAGAGGTGAACAGCCTCTCATAAATGGCAATATTGGACCACCAATACTGGAAAATGAGGTTGTAAGTGCTTTGCAAAGATCCAAAGATGGGAAAGTAAGAGGAGTAGATGACATACCCGTAGAAATTTTCAAACTTCTGTCCTAAGTTAATATCAAAGAACTGACAAACCTTTTTAAAACCATTTACAACACAGGGATCCTTCTGAATGTTTGGTTGCTATCAATCTTTGTTACACTACTAAAGAAACCAAACATTAAGTCCTGTGAGGAGTACAGAATGATTAGCCTCATGAGTCATGATCTTAAGGTCTTCTTGAAAATCATCCACAGTAGAATTTAAGAAGTGTGAAGAAAGCACAGGTGAAACACAATTTGGCTTCCAGAATTCTATGGGTGCCAGAGAAGCACTGTTTAGAATGCAGGTCCGCATACAAAAATGTGGAGACATGAGATGTGATGTGCATGCATGTTTTATAGATTATGCAAAATCCTTTGACAGATGCCAGCATGACAAGATGATCATAGCACTGAAGATAATAGGTGTAGATGGTAAAGATATCAGAATCATCACTAACCTTTATTGGAATCAGACAGCTCAAGTCAGAGTTGAAGAACAGCTGACAGAGCAGGTTTAAATTTGCAGAGGTGTGTAACAAGGCTGTGTGTTGTCCCAGACACTGTTTAATATATATTTGGAGAGTATTTTTTCAGAAGCACTATCAAATGTATACATGGGCATTAAAATTGATGGGAAATACCTGAATAACATCCGATATGCTGATGACACAGTGTTGTTGGACACAAACCTTGTAGATCTTCAGTTGATGCTGGATCAAATTAGAGCTTCAAGTACAGAATATGGTTTGGACCTCAATACTGAAAAGATGAAATATCTGCTTATAAACTGAACACCAACTCACAGAAAGTTAATGGTAGGAAGACAAGAAATAGAAAAGGTGGATAAAATTGTCTATTTGGGGAGCATGTTAAATGAGGTAGAGATTAAAATATGAATAGGAAAAGCTAGATCCACCTTCATAAAAATGTGACATTGCTATGCAGTAGAAATCTAACTCTTGCTACTAAGATCCAAATAGTGAGATGTTACATTTTCCCAGTTTTGCTATATGGAGTCGAAGCTTGGACATTGACTAAAGCATCTGAAAAGAGAATCAGATGGCTGCTAAGGATATCATGGGTTGACCATGTGGCTAATGTAGAATTATTGTGCTGAATGGATAAAGAAAAAGAACTCTTTAAGACCATTAAGTAAAGAAAGCTCCAATACCTTGCCCATAGCATGAGGAACTACTTAAAATATAGAGTAATCCAACTCTCTCTGCAAGGAAAGGTCCCTGGGAAGAAAGGCCCTGGTTGTAGACGGACTTCATGTCTGAAGAACCTGAGAGACTGGTGTGGAATGTCCTAGGAAGAACTGTTCTGAGGAGTAAAGAACAGGAAGACTATCACAATGATTTTTTTGGAATAGTAGCTGTGTCAGTCTGTGGTTCAGGCATCTCAGAAAACAAAACAAAACAAAATAAACCTCATCAGGTCTGATGAAGTGGACTTGATCCACGAAAGCTAACAGTGAAAATATAGCAGTTAGTCTTTAAAGTGCTACTGTTTTTTATTTTATTTTATTTGGTTTATTTTGTTTTGTTTTGTTTTCTGAGATATCACAATGATGACAGCCAATATCCAGAATGGATATGGCACCTAAAGAAGAAGAAGAATCTAAAACAGCTAATGAACAAGTGAGCAAGTAATATTGTTAGGTATAGCCTGATATATCAACTGTCTGAGTGAATGATACATATCATATGTTGACTGCATTGATGGGAAAGGAAATTTCAAATAAACATTACAAAGAACTTTCGAACATAAGAGTTGCTTGACAACAGAATGGATTACTTTGGAAGGTGGTTTTTCTTCATTAGAGGCTTTAAAATAGAAGTTAGATGGTAATCTTCTGTGTTTGTTTTGTGGTGTATTTCGTGCTCTGGGGAGGATTAAACTCAATTTCCTTTTGAGTTCTCTTTCAGCCTACAATCCTATGACACTACAAAGTATTATATTTTAAATATGCTCAGATGTTGACTGATATTTTATGTCAGCTTTCAGATAGCTACCCACCATTGGCAGCCACTCTGTCAGATGGTTATTTAGAATATTATTTTCTAGACATGATTATTTTAATGGTGCACCACAAAATTAACAAGGAAGATGGAAAGGCATTTATATGACTTGTAGCATGATCTCATAGATAGAAAATATGGCCTGACATTTGGGTTCATTTTCATTTTACCATTTGTTTATTCCATACCTATTGTTTGAAAAGTGCCTTGCATTTGTTTTCTCTGTTCCATAGCTTACCTTATTAATTTGGAGGCAGAGATGTTAAATCCTGACTTATTTTGTCTTCACATAGTAAATGAGATAATCTGAATATTTTTCTCTTCACAGAAGGAGGGGGAGTTTGGTTGGTCTTGAAAAGCTTTTGCTTATCTTTGACATTCCCTCAACCTCCCCCACTTTTTGTGTGTACATAACATAGGAAAATATGACAATTGTTCTCTTCCAGCATGGACTAGTAAACAGAATAGTTGGTTGAATCTTTGTGATGTATTGGATTAATCCTTTTTAAAAAAAATTGTTTACTTTGCTTGTTGTGTGTAATTTGTGGAATTTTTAAAGCCTGCAAGGTTGAAAGAAGCAAAAGAGAAACACTACTGGTAGATCATCTTTAAGCAGCTAATACACAACTTTATTTCTCACATCATAGTTCAATGCATGTTTTCAAAAGTTCTGACTTTTTCACGTTTTTTATGATGAATGCCCCGAGATTGGCTAGGAAGGACATGACTAGGAGAAGAGCCTTCTCGGTGATGGCACCAATGCTGTGGAATGCTATTCCATCTGAGCTGTGCTAGGCTTCATCCCTACTCTCATTCAAAAAAACAGCTGAAAACACTGCTCTTTGAGGAGGCCTTTGGAAAGTTCTGTCTACAAGTGGCCATTAGAGATGCTGCCCTGTTCCCCTCCATCCCAAATAGATTGCGCTTTTAGAGCCCTTGTTTGATGTATTTTATGGCAATTTTAATGTTTTGTGACTGTTTTGTTGAATGTTTTATTATGAGTAACTTTAAATAATTCTTGAATGTTTTATTGTTGGTTTTATTATTATTATTATTATTATTATTATTATTATTATTATTATTATTATTATTATTATTATTATTATTATTATTATTATTATTATTATTAATAATAATTATATTTGTTACCCCGCCCCAATCGGGAGAACCCGACTCTGAGCGGCTTACATCAAAATAGAAATAAAAACATAAAACAATCCACATCAATAAAAACATCAAGAGTTTAAAAAGTCATCAAAAGTTAAAAACAATACACAAATCCCACATTCAGACCCAGGGGTGACAATCCATTATGTTAGCCGCTCTGAGTAGGAATGATTTTTTCCTAGAGGGGCAGGATACAAGTGTAATAAACAAACAAACAAACAAACAAATAAAATGAAACAAGGCAGGAGTGGATATGAACAATAATATGAGTATGGGCAATGACAGATATAAACCAGAACACAGAGCATTTTCCAACACTAATTTAACATAGTTTGAGCACTTGAGAAAACCTCAACTCTTTTCATGCGATGGGAACTCAATATGGGAGAGGAAAGGGGGAAAAGGCTCTTATTTGCAAATCTATGTTTTCTCTATACCTTATCTAACACTTCAGACAATTTACTGCCCGCTGTTTATCCCATTCATTACCTTAACTAGATTCTAAACACATACATCACAGCAAGCAGTTGTGTTGCACCCTAAAGAAATAAGCTTAAGCCTTAAAGGAGGCAGATTTAGTGCTGCAGAACTGGGAGGCCTATAAACGTAAGTGGCTATGGCAGAGGAAATGGAGAAAGAAAAGTGGCCAGTTAAGGCAGTGACATCCTTGGTTTATAAGTGAGGAGACAGTTCCCTTTGCTTATGCCTGACTGCTTGTATCCTACTTGATACTGAATGAAGCTTACTGGAGAATCTCCAGATAACCAACAAGTGTATTTGTACAGATGAGAGAGTAAATAAAACAAAACAAAAAGACAAAAAACATCGTGACACTTTAAAAACTAACTGTTGGATGGCCCAGCAGCACCTGTGAGGGAGCTGTGTGGGTCTTGGTGAGCGGACGGTCCACCTAAGGGAGGCGGTCAGTCTGGAACCTTTAAGAAAATTTTTAAAAGAAAAAAGAAAGTAACATTCTGGAAAGGTAGCAATGAATATTGAAATGGCATGATGAAATAATATTTTGATGAATGAAAATAGTGGCCCCGTATATGGAGCTGGGAGCACGTCTCCACTGAGTTTTAAATATGCAAGTAAATCCTTTACCGAAAATTACAATTTGTAGATTACCTACATTGGTTGATCTGAGCCCCTCTCTTTTACTACTTTTAACTAGTAGCTGTAGCCTCTGGTGTGTTTTTAATCTGTTTTTAATCTTTCTCAGTTTTTAATTTTTAATTTTAAAAAAGTTTTAAGGTTTTTAGATGGAAGCTCCCACTTCCTAATCCTGGGCCTTATCTGCCCAGGGAAGGAAAAGACTAACGTCCTCTGGCCGGAAGGAGGAATTGATTTTAGTTGTTTGTGTTGTGTGTGAGTTATTGTTGTTTTGTTTTTGTTTGTTTGTTTTTCTCCTGATTGTAAACCGCCCTGAGTCGCCATGGCGAGTGGGTGGTAATATAAATTTAAATAAATAAATAAATAATGATTAACTGTACTTACAAGAGACTATAAATTACCTAAGCAGCAACTGTAGAAGCATAGGATAATTCATAACAGATCGTATTAGAACAGATATGTATAATTACTGTAAACATGATCAAGTGCTGCTTACTATCATAACTGATTTTTATATTTCATTGTTTTAATTTTTCTGTATAACAATAAAAATAATAGATAAAAAAGACTGCTGTATTTTAATGTTAGCTTTCATGAATCAAGTGCACTTATTCAGACTTGATCAACGAAAGCTACCATTAAAATACAGCAGTTAGTCTTTAAAGTGACACAATGTTTTTGTCTTTTTGTTTTGTTTTATTTACTCTCTGATATGCTTGAAATACAGACTAACATGGGTACCATTTCAAATATTACACACTTATTAGCTATAAGGGAAGGGAAGTTGTCATATAGGTATCTTACACTAGGAACTCTTTTGTTAGCATCATAAAAATAAACATATCATGTTGCAAGCCTCTATTATACCTTTACTGGAACCTGTGGAAATGCTTTATATCTGTGGTTAATGAAGATGCAGGCTAAATAGCTTCAAAATTGGAAAGAAACATTTCCCTCTGCATTAAAGCTATTTTTGAAATGTAGCCAGCTACAACTGGCAATTTCCTCTTGCACCAGTCTAAAGTAAAACACTTATCTATCTGGAACACAGCAATGAAAAGATGAGACACACCAGTTAGAGGTGTAGATAGGTGGAAGTCTTTCTGAAACATGTTTCTTATAATTTAATACATATATAGAGGAATTGGTTGATTGGAAATTTCATATAGTGGAACTTGTGCTGCACAATATGTAAAAATGCTTTTGTTTAGCTACCGTATATGCCGGTGCACAAGGCGACTGGGTAGATAAGACGACCCCCCAACATTTCCACTCAAAATATAGAGTTTGTTATATACTCGCTATATAAGACCACCCCCTCTTCCGCACACCTTCCACACATGCAAAAGAGCAAATACAAGAGTTACCGTAGTCTTTAAGGTGCCACAAGTTTTTTGATGTTGTTTTGTTTAGTCTCTGATATGCTTTGCTCAGAAAATATGACGGTATATTTTCGCGCAGGAAGACCTGTCCTTTCCCCTGATTGGGCGAAGGGGAGCTTGGGGCGGGATCTTCCCGAAGAGACGGAGGAGCCAATCAGGTTGCCGCGGGCGCGAGTTTAATGCGGGCGAGTTTGAATGCGAGTGAGTTTGAATGTGAGTGAGTTTGAACGTGGGCAAGTTTGAATGCGGGCGAGTTTCAATGTGGTCGTGCGGATGGTTGCCGCGGGCACGAGAAGCAGCCCCAGCCGTGTGGGCGGTTGCTCCGCCGCTGCACAAGAACCGCGATAGGGGAAAGGACAGGAACCGCGCAGGAAGACCTGTCCTTTCCCGATTGGGCGAAGGGGAGCTTAGGGCGGGATCTTCCAAGAAGGTGGCGGGGAAGGATTCAACTGTCTCCCCGGAGCTGCTGCCCAAGCCCCGGTAAGTATTTGGGAACCCAAATGACATGCACCCGGTAGACAAGACGACCCCCCACTTGGAGGCATTTTTTTGGGGGTGAAAAAGTCGCCCTGTATGCCGGCATATACGGTACTTGTCAAAGATTGACCCAGTGGAACTTGTAGGTTGTAAGGAACATAGGTAAGTAATGTCTGTCCCCTTTTTCCTGGCTCCCTGTTACTAGATAGATTTGAGAAGGGTTCCCTCCCCCCCCTTAAAATGTCCTGGTAAGTGTATGTTAGTTTGCTGTGGGGTACTATGGGGCTGTACTTGAGCCTTGGGATTGTTTTAAGTCATTGATCCATATATTGCCTTCCATCATGGAGAAATGGTGAACAGCTTATGGGTCTCTAGATCAGGGGGTTGCAACCTATGGCCCACAATGGCAAATCATCCAGCCCGTGGTGGCAACCCCAGAAGTGGAAACATTTACGATCACCATAAACACACCTGTGCATGTGCAAATGTGCCCACCACAGTTTACGACACCATCTACGCAAGGGGAAACCACCTGTCTGGCCCACTCAACTATCTGAGGGAGCATGGTTTGGCCCACCATGGCCAAAAAATGTTGGGCTGCAGTGTCCAACTATCCCTCATCATTGCTTGTGTTTTCTATAGCAGATGAAAGTTGTAGACCAACAAAATTTGGAAGTTCCAGTTCTTCTCCACTGACTATTCCTTTTACACAACTCAGCCCCATGAAATCAGAAAGTGTAGAAGCAGGTTTGGTTTTGCCATGCATTGTAATGAATTAACTTACTTTGGGTGATGCAGTGAAAATGTATTTTGGTAAAAGTCAATGCACCGTACTTTAGGCTCTGTGTACAGTGGAACAATCAATGCATGAAGTGGGAAAAGGAGATAAAAGACAGAGGAATGATCTCTTTTCCAGTCCTTTTATCCAGAAGAATAGAATAAAACGTAGAAGTCCAGGTATCTCTGCTTAAATGTAGATTGTGTATTTTTGATGCTGAAGAAGACAGAACTGTGAATTCTAAACAAAACAGAACACTTTGCCTATATACGTACACGTACAGAGAGAGAGAGAGAGAGAGAGAGAAACCTAAAAGAGAGAGTAACACTAAAACTTGGTTCCACAAGCCTTAGTGTTATCCAATTTTAATGTTATCTGATGCATGCATCGGATAACGTTAAAATCCTATGGGATACATCGGATAACATTAAAACTCCATAGAGAGTTTTAGCAAAAGTTATCTGATGCATCCCATAGGATTTTAACATTATGCGATACAATCCCCCCATGTTATGTGGTTTTAGCGTTATCTGATGCAAACGTTATCCAAGGTATTACTGTATATATATATATATATAGGGTGCAAAAATAAGTCATTTAAGAATTTTAAAATGCTCTGGAACTTTGACTATTTCAAATTGGATTAGTCTTTCAATTCTATGCAAATTTTTCCTTTTCTTTGACTTTCTTTTAATCTTCACTTCCACTTAAAGGCTTAATTATATCAGTCTTTGTATTGCTGAAATATTCAGTGAGAGGAAGGTGTTGCTAGTCAATTGGTATTCACAGAGTTTGGGTCTGAAGGGATTTGGTGTGATTGCTCTCGTGGAAGAAATGGTTCTGGTTCCAACTTGGCTAGTATCCCATGGCAAACTGTAGAACTTGATATGCAGAAGCATTTAAAATTGATGCATTTCCCCCCTTTGCTCCCATGGTTATACATATCATGCTTTCCTGTAATTCGTCACAGTGTTATCCTAAAAATGAAATTACCCTTTTATTAATTTTTTTAATACTTTTATTCTTAATAAAAATACTATTCTCGTTATTTTAATTTACCATCCACTTCAAGGTTAGGTTTACATGTCCAGAAACACCACACTGTACCATGATTTATTTTTAATAAATGTATAAAGATCTCAAACTGCTATTTGGAAAGGGCATGGGCAAACCCCCTCCCCCATCTCTGTCTGGGCCTCAGCAGTGAAAAGGCTGGGAACTGCAGTTTGGTTTAAATGGGGTATTCCATCACCACGAGTGGGGCAATTGTACAGAAACATTTGTTTTCTTATTTCAGATTTTAAATAAAATAAGCAACTGCAATAACCATTTCACTAAAAATGCAACAATTCTATCTTTGATTAATAATTTGCGAACATGAAAACGATACCTACTTTATTTTATTTTAAAAAATTCTGAGCCATATATCTGTCACGGGTTGGACAAATAATAGACATTACTTTTCACCACAGAATGTTTTACGAAAACTCTGTGAATTCATTTTTCTTTTCCAATTAAATCAGATGTTTTCTTACATAGATAAAGTTCAAGCACAATATTAAAAACAAACGCATACAGAAAATTATCACTTTTTAATTTAAAAAAAAAATTTTTTGGATGTCACTGCCAACATTAGGAAAAAATAAGACGTATTCAAGGAAATTTTAATCATTAGAGTTTGCAGATTAAAAATTAAATAAAATAAAACCAAATGTTCTTTTTCTGAACAATGCTAATTTTGGTTTTTGACATATGATTTATCTAGTAGTAATTAATGAATAATGAACTTCAAAATTCAACACCAATGTTCACTTTGTCATGGAATACCCCAAAATGCATTTTTCCTTTCTGTCAAAAAGACACAGCAGACTTAACCCTTTTCACTCCTGATTAACTTCCTATCAGACCATATTTGGGCACCCAAGAACTCACTTCCATCCTTCCTGGAAGATACCCTGAAGTCTTGAGATTAATTCTTTTCTATGTTTGCTTGGCTCTTTCTCTCTATTGTCTTTGGGGTCAGGGTAGATTAGAAATTAAAATATGTACATAGAGCTGGGTGGGGAATGCTCGAAGCAACTTTACTGCCTTCTTGCAAATCCTGAATGGGGCTGAACTAAATTCACTTTTTTCATACTTTAATAAAGTGTAATGAAGGTTCTTTTTATATTTCCCTTGCTCTATATAGAATAACAATATTCTCGTAAACGTTGATTCTTCCTTATAGACTGCTGTATAAGAAGGTAAAAACTAACACTTTAAATTTGCTTCATGTCTTCGAAGGTCAAATTGAAAAGGAGATATTGCTGCAATTTGGCTGTTTGGAGAGGCCCAGTGATTAGTAAGTGTTATTTACTAATCCCATCAGCATGGGGGAAACCCTTTGTTAAAGCTCTTTGCAGCTGTCTGCAAGAAAGATGACAAACAACCAGGAAACTTTGAGCTTGCCTTCTAGATAAGTTCCTCCAATCAAGAGTGTGTTTGGGGAAAACACCATATATGGACCTTTGTAACTGACCTCAACTCCTCCATGGTGAAACTCTCCCAATTCTCCACATGGTGAAACTCCTCCCAATTCTTCATGTGACATCCTGGACCAAGCAAGTTTGGGGTGGACTTTTCTTCTTCCATGTGGACACTCCTGAGCAAATCAAATGTGGGTGGCAGACTCATTCCCCTCCCATGTGATGTCTTGAACCAATAGTGTTTGTGCAAGCCCCTTTCTACTCCATTTGAATGCACATATAAGCTGCCTGGGGCCATTCTGGTTCTGTCCTGTGGTGGCAATTTCCCATGGCCATGTGTTATGGGGGAAAATTCATTTGCCTCACAGTTCTTGTTTTTCTTTCTCTATCCAATGTTTATTTTTGCCTATTGTTTTCTTATTTTCTAAGTAAACTTCTCTAATTTGCAAAAAGCTACTGTCTGTGGCTCCTTTCTTAGTTAGGGGCTCATTATGTGGGTGGACTTTAATTGAACTGAGATGGTACCTTCAATTCAATACACTCCTTTTTATTTGAACCCACAATTTAATGTGGTCTTTTGGTTCCTGATTCAACCCTGCCTGTGGAACATTCCCCTAAATTAAAAAGGTAACAATTTTTCAGGTAACAACAGTAGCAAGGATAGTCCATGCATGCCAAACATGCATGCATTGGTTTGCTTTCTCCATTGAAGTGAATGAGGTTGAAGCATTGTATTCACGTTCTGCACTTGATCATCAGTAAGCATACACTTGCTTGGAAGAGAGTAACATAATTTCCATAAGATACCTTATCTAGTATTATTATTTCACTGCAGTTAATGTTTTGCAGAAATAATTGGTAGAACCCAATAAATATACAACTAATTGTTAGCCCCAAGTAGAATACTGTACATCCATTAAATGAATGTGTCTTTTTGTACAGCCATTAAATGAATGTGTCATCTTGGGTCCCCTCCTGGTGGGACTAACAAATCAAACAAGCCCTTCATTTGTTTAAAGTGTCCTTTTGCTACGACTGAGCTAGTTGATAGATTGTGTTTTTAAAAGTAAAGTTGCAGTGCTTTGTCAAATATTCATTTCCTATCTCATTGTTCTCTGTTGCCTGATTCATTTTATTGGTTGGATGTATAAAAAGACCTGGGGTTTTCCAACTTTATGCACAGCTCAGAAAAGTTGTTTTTGTAGACTACAACCCTCAGGAACCTTCATCTGCTGGGAAATTATGAGGATTGTAGTCCCAAAAAGTAGTTTTTCTAAAATATATGGTTGCTAGGTGATTGCATACTGGCACTTACTAAAGTCTGCAGTGGATGAAGCAGGGTAAAGTGGTAATTGAGTTCAAAGATAAGAGAATGGACTATATTATTTTAGATTAGAAGTAGAAAAGTATATATGTTTGAATCTTCCCTGACACTAAACTAGAATATAGAAAGCAACACATACAGCAAAGTTCTGTACTGGCACTTTTCCCCCTGGCTTGCTAGCTTTCCTTTGTAGGTTATTTTTCAATGATACAGTGAAGCATTAAAATGAAATGTTCCCACCTGTAATATGAAGTGATGCATTCCAGTTCCCAAACTTCAGCTCACAGCATTCCTCATAATTGGCTGTGCTACTGTGATCCAAGGTCACACTTTGCCCATTTCTACTGTACTAAGGGAATCACCCCCTATGACTATACTTTCCACAGCTCTATTTCTTGAATGTATAAAATCAGATTTTCTTGAATCCTGTGTGTGTCAATCCCGCCTTTTCAACTAAGACTGGCTGTTGAACATTCTCTCATCCAACAGTTTCTGTTGTTGCTGAAATGGTTATTTAAATGGATTTTGAAGGGAAGCATTTTCTGTAGAAAACCCCTCAGTTATAAGTGATTCTCCAAAGGTTGATATTATTTTTAAAAAAGAAGTGGTGAACCCTGGATGATTTCAAAGATTAAGGTAGCATATCAGCTCTGTTTGCTTTCAGTTTATGCTTGACATTTTTGCTTTAATGTTAATATTTTAAACTGTTTACATGTTTTATTGTTTTAGGTATTGGAAAGTGCAAGTAGGGGGATTCAAATAATTAAACAACCAGTTCATTGCCCCAATGAATATTGAATTGAATTGAATGGATTGAAGTTTCTCCTGCCTCCTCTCCCAGTGGGACAGAAGGTGGCAGGATGAGGGGAACCTTCCCACTATCCATCCCCTTACCTGACCACCCACCTACTTGTCCTTTCAGGTCCCAGCAGTCCAGAGGCCTTCTCTCCTCTCCCCATCAGTCACCAAACCCAAGTCAGCCCAGCCGCAGGATCTGAATCGGTTTGTTCTCACTTGGACAAAGAACCCCCACAATTTTGGCCATTAGGGGAGAGAAAATTAGAACAGATTTAGGAAGATAGGAAATGATTGTGACACTTCGCCCTCACCTGGTCTCCTTCAGTTTGGCCTCTCTAGGGCACCCACCTTAAAGAGAACCCTGATTTCAAGTGCAATTTTAACAACTGTTTCACAAAACTCAACAAAAAAAATAAGTATTGGTTCTGGTGAACCAGCGAACTGGCTGAATAGCATCACTGGAAACTGCTTTGGAAACTTTGGTTTTGGTTGAGAAAAAAAATGGTTCAGAACTGGTTAAATAAAGAAATACATGCTTTGTTCCTTAAAAGCCAAAAAAAATGGGACCAATGTCAAAATGTTGTTTTGAATCCTTACCTCTAGCAGGAGTACTTTGGGTCTTTTCTAGTTAAGAAGCAAACTTTGTTAGCTGGAAGGCTGGCAGGTTGGTAGGTCGAGACCCGGGTACTGAGTGACCGGTTGAGCACCCGTCTCAGGGTGTTCCCTGAGCAGAGTTTCTTCCACAAAAATCCTTTCAACCCAGAACAATTTCTGACACAAAATTATTATTATAGTAGCAGCTACCTTTCTTTTTTGTGCTGACAAAAAAGAAAGGTAGAACAGAAAAAGCACAGTATCTTCAGGGGCTGGAGAAAGGCAAGGACAGAATTCCAGGAGCCCAGCAAGGTGCAGCAAGTTCTTTTTCTCTTCTTCTTTGCTTACTCTTTTACCTCATTGGGTAGATGCAAGGTTCTTGTTCTGGCACTTTTAGCAGACTCTACTGGTGTTATTTGGTGTTCTTCTAATATTTCTTCGATGTTCTCTCTCCATCTTCCTCTGGGTCTGCCTTGTGGTCTTTCTCCTTCTCCTCTTTCCACATATGCCTTGTAAGGTATGGAATCACAAGACATTCTCTCCAAATGGGCAGACCTGTATGTAGAGCAATATTGGTTCTGTTCCACTTATTTCCCTTATACCTCTTTCCTGATTTTATTCCTTCTAGTCACTCCAGCAGGCTTCCTTAGACTTCTTATTTCCATGGTGACCAACTTTTGTTTATTTATCCATGTTTTCTGCACTGCTAGAATAAGGTGGGAATGAATATGCCTTGTATGAGGTGATTCTTTGTGTTTATTGGTATTGCCTCGTGTGTAAGAGCAGAGCAAACTGTCCCAATATTTGGTTTGCTTTACTGCACTGCATGTTTATCTCTTTATCCATTTTGCCATTTTCAAGAAATGTTGTTCTTACATATTTGAACTCTGCCACTTGTTTTATACTTGTTCCCTCAATCCTGATATCTCAGAGTAAGCTGTTTCCTTCCAAATGTCATTACCTCTGCACCAAGAGTCCACATAAAATAGGGACAAAGCAGGGAGTCTTCAGGAGGAGGGACAAGGCAAGAGATCTTCTGGAAACCAGGAACGAGACAAAAGATCCTCCAGAAACCAGGAACAAAGCAAGAGATCTTCGAAACCAGGAACGAAGCAAGATATCTTCCAGGAACTAGGCAGGAGAGCTAAGATCTACTGCAGGCCTACTGACCTTCATGGCAGAGCCAGAGTATCTTCAAGGACCTCCTAAAACTCTTCAGCTGTATGCCTTTGGAAACTTTGTTTGAAGAGTTTTTATTGGAGAACAGCCACCTTTAAAGTTGGAAAGAGGGTGTCCAAGGAGAATGAAGTGTTATATTATTGCTCTGAATGTTGAGGCTGCCTCGCCCCAAAATAAGCAACAATTTTAAAATATCATTGTGTTATTTAATACTGGGTTACACTCCACAAAAAAGTATCTTTTTGAAACTACTCTGAATGCTAGTTTCTGGAACAAACCTTGCTTTAAGGCATCCCACAGGTAGAAGAAAAATGAGTTGCTGGACTGGACAGGCATTTAGTCTGTTCCAGCAGAATCTTTCTTTCATTCTTAATTAATGTTTCTTATTTGCCATGTAATTTCCTGGAAATATGTAGAGGCAGGGCTGTCATGAAGATTGATACTTTCCTGGAATTATGAGAGAAAGAGACAAAACACAACTCACCCAACCCAGTTGTTTTGAATACATTTGGAACCAAAACATTTTTCAAAACATACACATCTCCAGGGGATTACTTGAATTTGGACATATTTAGTTCTGATTCTCCTTTTCTTCATACAAAGGTAGCTCCCCCCTCCAGTAATTAACGTAAAATGTTTTCCCTAGACACGCTGAAGTTGTCTGCCATAGTTGACAAGATTGTGCGGAAGAGCAGAAGTTAAATTGTAATAACAGAACATTTAAATTAACAGCACAATGATGGTAGTGAGAGTAAAACATTAAAACCAAGTCAAAGTCAAGCAGAGCCTGAGGGACATTGCTTTGTACATGAAAACATGACTGTAAAAGATACCTTGTGCATTTCTTACTAATTTTCAAAGCAAACTGACCTGAATTTTATCTTCTGAATAAATGTAAAGAAAGGCACTCATTTACTCTTTACATTTTGCCCTTTTCAGGGCAACTGCAATGCAGTTCTTGGCTTTAAAAAAATGGACATAAAATGAATGTAAAAATACGGATTTTAGGTTAGAGTGGCCACCTGTACAATCTTACACGGTGCCAACCTGCTGCAATTCGAGCAGTAGGGGAGTCCTTCATAGGTTGTCCACCACCTACCTATATGAGATGTAGGATTTTTTGGGAGAACATGTATGGCAAACTAGGAATGTAAATCTTTACTCATTTCATTGCTGAAGCTGATAATTATTTTTTAAAAAGAGGTTTGTTCTTGCTGCACAAGATTCTAGAGATTTTGTACATTTTTTGTGGAAATAAAAATTCCAGAATGAGCTCCTGTATAAATAACAATGTATTTTGCATAAAGCATAATAAGGAATGACGTAGTGGTAGTACAAAGTGCACCTTTTTTGTGACAGGCAGGGCCAGGCACTTGCCTACTCAAATGCCTGAGCAGGGCTATCGTCAAGAGGAATCAGTGGTGTGCATCAGCAGGTTCGCACCAGTTCACCAGAACCAGTAGCAGAAATTCTGGCTGGCCCCACCCATCCAAGTTTTCAAATAAAGTAGACCTAATTTGGGTGCACCACAGGGCTTTCCCCTTGGCCACACCCACCATACCATGCCCACAGTGTGGTAGTAAAAAATATTGGAGCTCACCACTGAGTGGAATGGCATAGTCTATGGTCACACACTGAGTCAGTTGATGTCAGAGGTAAAGTTAATACACTTATGATGAATATAGTGCCACGAATAATATACTCTTTCTGCTTTGTGATATTTCATTGCATATTTCCTCAAGTATATTTCTTTAAAAATCAGTGAATTTTGTTGAAAATTTAATTAAAAATCAAAAAAATCAGTGGAATATTTCAGAAGATTCAATGAAATAACTCTCCACCTTGCTTTTCACTCAAGAAACGTCAGATGCATGTAACAGAAGGTGGTTTTAATTTCCAGGATATTAGCACCTATGCCCTGAATTTTTGTATAGTACTATTAATTTCCAGAGTCCCCCAGACCAGGGAGTTCTGGGATTTGTAATCTTAAATTTTTGTACTTATATCTCCAAATGTGGAGTTTTCACCTGGGAAAATGGCAATGTTTTTCATATGTGAACTAATCAGATAGTGGTGTACACACTTTGAGACATACGGCTGTGCAGTAACTATGTCACTCAAAGCTAAATAGATCCTTAGGCCATTCCTCATTTACAGATAAACTGTTTGTTCCTACATAGTCATTTGGGTTAAATGCAAATCTTTCACAAACTTATGAACTTTCTCCAGACATCCTCTTCCCAATGCAGCCAAAGGAGCAATTTAACCGCCTTAACTAGATGTTATCATCATTTCTCTTTTAATGCATTATTACTAATTTGCCTCTTGAGTCCTTTAACTTCCAGCTTAATGATGCACAGGGGCAATATTTCCACCCCTAGTTTTCCCCCACCCTCTTCTAGGTTTGATAAAGTAAAAAAGGATAAACAAAGAAGAAGAAATAAATAAAAAACACATATAACAAGAGAATGGGAACAGTAAAAATGCCACCTCCTGGCTTTGACTGTAGCTTCCAATCTCTTTGAAAAGGAATATATTACACTTCAAGTAAGGCTGCACATAAGATTCTCGCAAATCAGAGATTTTGAATTGCATCAGCCACTGCAGTGGCTTAGTGGTTAAGACACTGAGATTGGAGACTGGGAGGTTGGGGTTCGATACCCAAGTGCTGCACGATGGATCTTCGGGACATGAAAGGAGCCTCATTCAGGCATCCCCTTTCAGCCCAGATTAATTTCTGGCTCAGTGCTTAGGAAGCTCAACTTGTTAACTGGAAGGCCGGCAAGTCGGCAGATTGAGACCCGGGTACTGCATGATGGATTTAGCATCTGTCTCTGTCCCAGCTCTTGGAGACATGAAAGGAGCTTCATTTGGGCATCCCCTTTATCTCCATAATAAAATCCTTTCAACCCAGAATAATTTCTGACACTAAATTATTATTATTATAGCCTGATTCAGGTTAGAGTTGCCATATGTCCCATTTTTCTGGGATTTTCCCGGATTGAAGCAATCCTGGCCAGTTCAAGAAAAAACATGTAAAAATTCTGGAAACAAAGAGTTTTAATTTAATTTAATTTAATTTAATTTAATTTAATTGTTCAACTTGTATGCTGCCCCACTTGCAGAGCGACTTTGGGTGGCTAACAAAGAAACAAAATATCACAATTACATGGTATCAAAAACAATTACAATTGCATAATATCAAAAACATTTCAGAAACATTTCAAAAAAACCCAAAATTTCACAATTACAATTACAAAAGTTCAACCCGTCACAATACAAAAACACTTCAATAATAAACTGAGATAATTAAACCATACAAAAACCACAATGTCCAACCATGGTGGCAGCAGTGGTGGTTTTGTAGCCACCCGATCCACACAGCTTCTGTTCCTTCCAGGCCAGGTGGCTGAAGGAGCATCCAGTAAGAGCGGCGTTGGCAGCAGCGGCAGCGGCGTTCTTGGAGCCACCCAAGCCTCACAGAGTCTATTACCTTTTTGGGTAAGGTCTTGGAGAAGGCAGTGGCGTGGCAGCTACAGGAAGTCCTGGATGAAGCGGATTATCTGGACCCTTTCCAGTCAGGATTCAGGCCCAGATATGGTACTGAAACTGCATTGGTCGCATTGGTGGATGATCTCTGGCGAGAACGGGATGGAGGTCATCCATCTGTCCTGGCTCTTCTTGACCTCGCAGCGGCTTTCGATACTGTCGACCACGGTATCCTTCTGGGAAGGCTCCAAGGATTGGGGATCCAGGGCACTGTGCTGGCCTGGTTCTCTTCATTTCTGAGGGGCCGGACCCAGTCGGTGTGGCTGGAAGGCGAGAGGTCCAGCCCTAGGCCCCTGCAATATGGGGTGCCTCAGGGCTCGGTACTCTCGCCTCTCCTATTTAACATCTACATGAAGCCACTGGGTGAGATCATCCGTTCCCACGGGGTGAGGTATCACCAATATGCAGATGACACCCAGTTGTATATCTCAGCCCGTGGAGATCCAATTGATGCAGTGGAAGTCCTATCCAGGTGCCTGGAGGCTGTCAGGGTCTGGATGGGGGACAACAGGCTACAACTGAATCCCGGCAAGACTGAGTGGCTATGGGTAAGGGGTCCTGCGCTATCTCGGGAGTTACCATCTTTGGTTCTGGATGGGGCAGTTTTGCCCCAAACAGACCTGGTGCGTAATCTGGAGGTCCTCTTGGACTCACGACTACTGCTCGAGGAGCAGGTGGCAGCCGTGGCCAGGAGGGCTTTTGCACAACTTCGTGTAATACGCCAGCTACGCCCACTCCTAGACCGGGATTCCTTGCTCATGATCACACATGCTTTGGTCACCTCCAGACTTGATTACTGTAATGCGCTCTACATGGGGCTGCCCTTGGTGACCATTCGGAGGCTGCAGCTGGTCCAGAATGCGGCTGCTCGGGTAGTGATGGGGTGCGGGCGTTATGCTCGTGCCTCACCACTGCTTCGGGAGCTGCACTGGTTGCCAGTATGTCTCCGGGTGCAATTCAAGGTGCTGGTTATTACCTTTAAAGCCCTACATGGTAGTGGGCCAGGATACTTAAGAGACCGCATCGTCCCAATGACATCTGTCCGTCCCACCAGGGCGGATCGGAGAGGCTCTCTTATCATTCCATCAGCTAGAGAGGCGCATCTCTCTAGCACCAGGAGGAGGGCCTTCTCCGTGGCCGCCCCGGCCCTTTGGAACCTCCTGCCAACTGAGTTACGTCTCCAGACAGAGCTCCTGCCCTTTCGGAAGGGCCTAAAAACCTGGCTGGCAGGGCAGGTGTGGGGGTCCAGGAACATGGGGTCCCATGTTGGGTGGTTGATATGATGGGACAGCCACCCCTCCCTCACTTTTTTAAACTTTTAAAATCTTTTTAAACCTTTTAACCTTTTTAAATCTTTTAGATTTTTGTAAATTCATGGTTTAATTCTTTTTTAATTGACTTTTAAGTAATTTATGAACCTTAAGGTTTTAATTTATGAATTTCTGTAAGCCGCCTAGAGTCAGGTTCGCCTGATTAGGGCGGGGTAATAAATCTAAATAAATAAATAAATCTAAATAAATAAATTGCATAGAGTTGCTATTCCTAGAGAGGAAGAGAACAGTGAGGACAGAAAGTGAAGAGTCATCCATTGCCAAGGTCCTCCTCCAAAATAAGTCCCTATCTCCTGCTTTTCTCCTTCCAGAGGGAAACAGAGGCTTCATGGACTGCATTGCTGTTCCGGTCCCCTCCTTAGCTTTCTTCCAAGGGATCCTCATGTGGGGTTTGAGGGTGAGTCTACTTCAAGGGGAGGGGTGAAGGGGAGGGGTGATCTCAGGGGAAGAAAGGGTTTTTTTCAAGAGTGGCCCAGAAATTTTAAAAAGGTAAAGGTCACCCTTGCTTAAAAGCCAGGCGTGTCTGACTTTAGGGTTCAGTGCTCATCTCTGCTTCATAGCATTGTCTGTGGCTGGAGATGTTTCCATGGTCATGTGGCAGGCATGACTAGACAGCGGAGCACATGGAATGCTGTTTACTTTCCCACCAAAGTGGTCCCTATTTATCTACAGAACAGTGGAACCCCACATAACGGACACTCCGTTTAACAAAAAATTGTACAACAAAGCATTTATTATGCAAAGGCGATACCCTGCATAATGATTTTTTTTCATTATATGGAGTTTCTGCTAAGTGGAGTATAGCAGAAACCCCATATAATGAACATTTTTTTCGTTATGCAGGAGATCTCCCATTGGATCCACATAGAGGGGAAAAACACATAGTGAAGAGCTCCGTGGAACAGAGCTTTTTCGCTATGCAGGGTTCTGCTGTACTTTCAATTTCTTGCTTTCAAACTGCTAGGTTGACAGGAGCTCGGACAGAGACAGGAAAAGAAATAAAAATAGAACCATCAAGAAACATCTTTTGTAAGAAGAATCATATGGGAAACAACCTCTTGACTACAGCTTATTTTTAACTGACAGTGGCTGCCCACCCTGGACACATGCACAGTTTGAAGAATGCAATGATGTCACATGACTGTTCCGGTTTGGTGGGAGAGAATTATGGCAACCCTAATTCAGGTTGATTTGGATGAGGTCTGAATGGAAGCAGGAATGATCACATTTGGTTGGGGTGTGTGTGATGTGAAATGGATCTATAAATTTATTCATATCTAGATCACAAGTTAAATTGGATGGAGCACAAACTGCTTCAGCCTACTTACTGTGCTGGCCAAAGAAAAGGAATTAAAATATTGTAGCTCTTTAAAGTCTAAATTTTTTATCAAGTGAGAGTTTCTGGATCAAAATTCATAGCATCTTTTTCTCAAAGCAAAATCTGAAGGTGCCTAATACTGAAATACTGAATAGCTTTCTCAAATCTGGCAGATTTACTCCTCTCTTTAGGGCTTTTCATGTCTCCAAATGTCACATAAATCAGTAGTAAAAAAAGAAAAGAAAGAAGTAACAGCCATTTTGTTTTCTAATGCCTATCAATGGGAGGTTTATAAGTTGACATGGATCTTGGGCAAATATCAGAGTGGATGGGGGTATAAATCTTACTTTTCTTCATCAGAATTTATTTCATGGCCACAACTGGCTTCCAACTTGGATCTGGAGGACATATCTCCTACCAACCCCTTCTATCATAGTTTTTACTGGGGTGTAATTGACAAAATATGCCAGATCAGGCTGGCCTTGTATCTTTGGGGGCGATGGGCTACTATCTTCCAGCATCCACTCCCAGAATTTAATGTTGACAATGAAGAAATTAAGAGAGTAAAAATATTTTGTATACTGTACCTTGGTTCAATGATCAATCCAAATGGGGACTGCAGCTGAAAAATTGGAAGGAGACTGAGACTTGGAAGTGTAGCAATGGAGAAATTAGAAAAGGTCATCAAGTGTAAGGATGTGCCACTGGAGACCATGACCAAGATCATCCACACTAGTGTGTTCTGATCACCATGTATGGATGTGAAGGTTGGACAGTAAAGAAAGCTTGCAGGGAAAAATTCTTTTGAAATGTGGTGCTGAGGGAGAGCTTTGAGGGGTCGTCAATAAGACAGACAAGTGGATCTTAGAACAAATCAAACCTGAACTGTCTCTGGAGGCAAAAATGTTGAAGCTGTGGTTGTCATACTTTAGGCTCATAATGAGAAGGCAAGACTATCTGGAAAAGGCAATAATGCTGGGAAAGGTGGAAGGTTGCAGGAAAAGAGGAAGACCCAACATGAGATTAATTAACTCCGCAAGGGAGTCACAGGCTTGGGTTTAAAGGAGCTGAACAAGGTTGTTGGGGACAAGACATTTTGAAGATCTCCTATTCATAGGGTAGCCATGGGTCAAAGATGACTTGATGGCACACAAGAAGAACAAATGATGAGCAGCACACATAGAGCATGCACCTGGGGTTCACAACCTTTTCAAGCCAGCTTCTCAGTCAGCTTTGAGGGCCAGACGGCCATTTTGCTCTGCTTGCATGATGGGGATGGCCATTTTGTTTCTCTAATGCCCTTGGAGGGGTGGGGGCACATGGAATGGCACCATGGGCCGGATCTGGCCCACGGACCTTAGGTTGGAAGCCCCTGGCATGCACAAACACAAAACGAATTTTTAAAGGCAGCATTCTAAAAATGGTGGCAAGAAATCCATGCCCATAAAAAAAATAAAATCCCAGCAAAACAAGACTTACCAGGAACAGCAAATAAAAATACATGATCCAAAGTCTCTATTTTTTAAAGCCTGCCAAAAACAAGATGAAGCCTGTGTTCACCAGTCTTGTAGGCAATGAGCAGTAGTGTTGCCATTATTAATATTCTCATACTAATTGTTCCAGTTATGAAGGCTTCCCTAGGGTTTGATTCTTGCAACAAGGATCACTTGGTGTTTTTTTTTAAAAGAAGAATTTCCTTCCTAATAGTATTGGCTACATCATTCCTTCTCAATTCAGTAGCAACTCCTTCTAGCTACATGTGTGGAGGATTGTAAACTGAGTTCTGTAATATGTGAGGGGAAGTATATCTGCAGTAGAGTGCTTTCCTACCTCTGTGCAATTCTAATTCTTGAACAGTAACATGTGCAAAGTAACTTTTATGCACAACTGGGAGAATTCAGGTGATCACTTTTTCACATCCCTATCATTAAAAAGCAGGCCTTTGTGTGAGTAATTAGGATGTTTCCAAGCTTATGCTAGAAGGTACCCAGTAACAATTTGCACAAGAGTAAGCCTCATTAGCTGTAGCAAATGGTATGATCTTGAACCTGTATAACCTTACTAATTAGATGTTATACCAATATAATATTTCCTCCAGGCGTTCAATTGGCTTACTTTCATAGCTGTATCCTTGCTGCAGGATTTACTTTTGGGTATATTATGTCCTGCAGCCAGCTTTATCTTGGCTTCTCTGACCTGTTCTATTGTTTTCACTTCTCCTTGCATTTTATAATTTTAATTTATTTATTTATTATTTATTTATTATTTGCATTTAATACCCCGCCCCACTCGGGAAGACCCGACTCTGGGCGGCTTACAGAATGAATTACCACAATAGGTAATCTAAAAACAGACAATATATAAAACCTTAAAAATTCATAAATTCATAAAAAAATTTAAAACATTAAAACAGTAAAACAGATAAAACAAGTAATAACAGGTAATTTGAACACAACCCATGGAATGTTCACTATAGGGTGGCTAAAAATTGTAATAAATAAATAAATAAATAAATAGGCGACTAAGCAATAATCTTTGCAATAATTAAGTATGTAGGCCAATAATTACTTATCCACATAAGTAATAATAATTATCACATTATTAAACATTCAGCAGGCTATTGGCAGGTTTTTAGATTGTGGCCTTAGTCTAACTTTTCCAGGACCTTTGTTTTGTACAAATATTGCTTGCCATCATCAGGAAAATTAAATTAGCTGATCTCATTCTCTGCTCCCCTATGCCCTAGGCCTGCATAATTTATAATGCGCATCATATATCAGGTACAGTTCTGAGGCCAGTAAAGCAATTGGTGTATGTTAGCAACATGGAAGCCTTTTTTTAAAAAAAGTAAAAGCATAACAATCATTTTGCTGAGCAGTAACAACTCTGAAACGTGTTCATGATAAATCTGCAGTTTGCAATACAGCTTTCAAATCCATCATAAATATTCTTCTAACAATCTGTTTTGGATTAGTGGGTGATAGAACTGCTACCCTCTCCAGCATAACTGAAATACTGTACAGTAACTCCCTTAATATGGTACATTGAACAGAAAATAATTTGGATCAAAGTGTACTTTCCAGACTCTTTTTCCTTCCATATATATTTGCTGCTCTGCCAAATCACTATTACAATTATTTTTACTTTCATTGCACTGTCTTGTCACTGTCTCTTAGGAACACAATATTCATCAACTGATTCCTCATGCTGAAATATGTTACGCTTGAAGAAGAATTTCAAGCTGGGGAGGTTATTTCTTCTGCACCATAGTTGGGAGAGCAGAGTAAATCCAGAAAATGTTGGAAATGTTATTTCTTTAAAAATCAATTCCCAAATCCCTCAGGCAGCATTTTGTTAGCTCTGCATGGTGCAGGAGAGGACGTGACTCCAGCGTTTGGTTTTAATCGATGTGGTAACCCTATTGTGTCTGTGGCCATGTTGCATGGAAGATTGCTCAGTAAAACAACATTCTACAAGGCAATTATAAAAATTAGAAGTGGAAGGGATACACCTCCTAGGCTCTCTTCAATCATTGACTCCACCAATATATCATCTGAAGCAGGGAGGCTATTCAACTAATGTAGACTTTCCAAGAGCTTGGAAAAAAGTTACTTTCCTTGACAACCTCACCCCACTACCACACTATTCTGGAGAGATTTGGGGAAATGTAATCTAAAAATATAACTTTTCTGTACTGTAGTTTAGTCCCCACACATGTTTAAAACCCTGCAAATCTATGTAAATTCCTACTGAAACACTAGAGCTTACATCTGTATCCACAGAAGTAACATTATGCAGTGAATTTGTCACAATAGTCTCTTCCACGTTCAGGTTTTTTTTCTTCAGAATTTTGGGTTTCTTTCTAGTTAATTTGTGCAGAAATTTGCAAACATCAGAAATTTACTGTTAAAAAAAGGAACAGAAAAAAAAATCTTATCAATCTGTATTGTGCAAATTCAGTAGCCACCATCATGTGGAAAAGTGGCATCCCAACAGTGTAGTGTGGTTCATATTCTGCCATGTAAACCGAGATCAAGGAGAACTGCTATTCAAAGTACCTGTAATGGGTCTTTCATTGGGTAAACAGTTGCTGGCCACTTACTTAAGCAAGATTCAACAAGGTCATACCATAAACTCTTTCAGAATGCTAGACCCAACTCCCGGGCAATAGGCACAGCTATTATAAATAAGAGGAGAATCATATTTGCCTGCCATGAAGCAGCTAAAAATGAGCAACCTGACAGAGGAAAAAGCAAGGAACTCTAACTGAGCATCACAAATTTGGCTGAATTAATAGAGATTCAATCCCAGACTTTGAATACCTAAGCACTGGTGATAAGGAGTCAATTCCTGACATGGCCCATGTCTAGGGCGGCCAACTATCCCGCATTCTGCGTGGCAATCTCATTTAGGGAGGGGGAATTTCGACTTACCCTTGTTTCGAAAATGGTACCGGACCTCCCCCATTGCGTCACGGAAGCACCGGTTTCCACTCCGACCGGCAGGCAGTTAAAGAGAAACGGAGCTGAAAAGGCTCCAATAAACTGCGCCTGCGCAGAAACCCAATCTGGCGCCAAACTGGGTTTCTGCGCAGGCACAGTTTATTGGAGCCTTTTCGGCTCCGTTTCTCTTTAACTGCCTGCCGGTCGGAGTGGAAACCGGTGCTTCCGTGATGCAACGGGGGAGGTCCGGTACCATTTTCGAAACAAGGGTAAGTCGAAATTTCCCCTCCCTAAATGGGATTGCCGCGCAGAATGTGGGATGGTTGGCCACCGTGCCCATGTCCAAATAAGGGAATACAGCTAGGGACCCAATCAATCGTGCACCCACCGCACTCAGACTCAATCTTTGTCTTGAGTTTATGTCAGTCGTCATATGTTCCTGGATCCCCATGGGGAGGGGGAGTTGGCAATAAGATGCAAACAGCTATGACTTGCTACAGAGCAGCAAGATCTTCAGGAATATGATAAAGAAGAATTTATTCTGCCCCATAGACATTCTTCTAGAAATTGTGCAAGGCCCATTAGGTTGTAAGAGTTGCACTACCTCAATGAAGAAAAAAGGATGGCGATTGATGGATGGAGGAGAGATAGCTTACTAAGTGTCAGCCAGCCAATCAAAGCACATAAAAGATAGACAAGGGTGTTTACCCAGATTTGCATATACACTCAACTCTAGTAGATAAGAAAGAAGAAACTCCTAGAACCATGATGGTGAACCTTGGTCTCCAGATGTTCTTGGACTTCAATTCCCAGAAGCCCAAGCCCCCATGAATCCACACGAATGGGTTTGCTGTGATTCATCCGTCCCATACCGCCCTTGTATGGGCGTATTTTACTTCCACTTCCAGGAGTGACCAGGGTGCCAAGGTTCACCATCATGGTCCGAGAACATGAATAGTAGCTAGCAACACCTCCACAGGTCTTTCACGTTGCTCTACATCTACGTGAAATGGATGGCAAAGAGGCTGTAAAAAGGGGTATGTACAGCAAGATGACCTTAGTCTGAGCCATTTCTGTGTTTCAGTGGTTGCAGTGCCTGGGATATTTGAACTTTATTGGCCTTCTCCTTTAACACCCGTGGCTCAGCCTTTCATTATATCCACTTCTTAAGTTCAAATCACTAAGTGCATTTGTTTAAAAACTTTTTAAACCCACTAATGTCAGATTAAACACAAGGCATTGGTGGGGATGTTGCTCCATCCCATGGAATATCCCTGTTTTAGTCTCTTTTTGCACTTTTTGTCTAAAGGCAAAAGTCAAAATCCAATTACCTTTGCTTTTTTACACATTTAGTTGTGGGGTTTTTTTTAAATCTAAGGTCTTGCTATGAACCCTCAATGACAATATTTGGAAATCTCAGAGATTTCATATCAGAAAATGAAACCACATGAAATGCTCCCATGACCCTAAAGTGGCCTCCTGAAAAACACTGGGAAATGGCTTAACTCAAGGCAAAATTGAGCCAAAATTAATCTGGCTTCCTTCCAAGAGCCCTTTGAACTTCTGCTTGACCTCTTTCCTGTGTTGTATGTGTGAGTACTCATACAAAACATCTCTGGGCTAGCAAATATCTGTTCTGGCTTGGAGGAATCTTAAACTGATGCTGCTTTATGGCAAAGAAAAACAAATATCTCCCTGAACCCTCCCTTCTCCCCCCAAAAAATCTCTAGGGAATTTCTTCCCTCTCTTCCTTCTAGCATTAATAATTCATTTGGTGTGTCACAGAATGACTTTTGATCATTACCAAGTCATTGGGGACTAATGTGCATATCATATTGACTGCTGTAGGAGACAGTAATGCAAAACAAGTCAGCTAACCGTCTGGCACCCTCCTTGCCCCCCACCCCCATCTTGCTCTGCTCCATTTGTTTTTATAGGTAACCAATTTGTGATTGGTTGTCTCCCCCTATGGTTTTCTAATGTTGATTTGACATTTTAAAATCTTCGTTGTTGATGATGGTGTTGCATTTTTAAAGACTGTTTTCCATTTATAAGGATAGATCTTCCCAATTGATCATTCTGTTGGGCTGTTTTTTTTAAACAGGTATTTATTTTTATTTCCACCCTTTGCTTTTCCAAGTGCTCTGTTTCAAATTGAACAGGGTCATTTTTCACTGAGCATGCAATATAAATGCTCCAGTAGTCCCCGTTCTATTTCTACTTTATGTATGGTTTCACGGCAGAGTCCACTGCGATTATTTTACAGCCTTTATTAACACCAAGAAAGAATGAGAGAACTCTTCCTAAAATAGAAATATCAATCTCATTTCCAAAATTCATATCCTATTATGGCCTTGATTACATGGTCTGGAATGTCAGAGTCCACAGAATTCCTTCCAATGAATCCTTGTATCCTATTTCACTACACATTCCCTTTCCACAATGAACTGAAGATCATGGTGGCAACTATAAGATTGTGTCACTCTACGTTTCTCTGAGAGATGTTGGTTCCATCTTGATACCTGTAAAATTGAGTAGTAAAGATTGGAAATAGGGATCACAGGAAATTTAATTTCTCCAGGAAGCTGAAGTACTCAGCATTAAGTACCTTGGGACACTGCATATCCTATGACTCCTTGTTACTAGAATATTGGATTGAATTGTGCCTACAAGTAAAAAAATACACACACCCCTACACCTTTTACTGCTTGGCACCCTACTTTCAAATAGGTTGCCATTGATTTTATTTATTCGGCAGTGAGAAATAGTCACACTACTATACAGAATTAAAATTATTTGTTAAAGCTCATGTTTTAGGTTTGGCAATGAAATCAAATTCTGAGGTTGCATTTTAGGAGATTAGTTCCATTTAATCCCATTGAGTTGTCAGGAGGGTGACTGATTAATCAAACCAAGAATTCTACAGCTATCCTAGCTGAAACATATGATGCCTGTTGAAGGTTAGGATTAGTTACAAACCTCTTCTGCTGGAAGAAATGCCCCTCTGCCAACAGAATCTTCTTCTGCTGGATGGACGATTGCAGAAATCGTCTGACAGAATGATCTATTAGTAGAGTAACACTGCTGGATCACATCTGACAGCAGCAGGGCAGAGAAACAGGAAAAAAGGGATGGACAAGGAGTGTGGTGAAGAGAAGCTAAGGTATTCCATTGCATATCTCCCCCATTCCAAGGCCATAGTCACAATGCTTTTACAAAGTTCGGACTGGGCAAAGGTATCTAAGTAATTTCCAACATTCTAGGTGGGGAGACATTTTGATTCAGCACAGATTCAGCTAGCCAGGTATTTAGTTCAGCTTGCCCTTGCCCATGGCCAAATAGGCTTGCACCTTAAAACAGTGGTACCTTTTTTTCTTTTAAAAGATGATTTGGCAAAGCATATGTCCTCCCCCCCTTTCCATATGCTATGTGCATACATCTATTTGATTGTGAAAATGGTCACAGGAGAGATTTCTTACTCTCCATCTTCTGTTCACAAGCCCACAGGTGTTCTCTAGTAGCAAAAATGCTTGTACAGAAGATGAAGAGGGAAGATATTAACACGCATAAATAACAATGAATTGCTCTCTATATTGTGATGGCATAAATAAATCCCTATGGAGCTGCTGAAGTGTTTGCAAAAATACCTTTAGCAATACATTCCAGATAAAGAGCCTTCCAGAGAGAGAAGCAGCTCAGGCTCCTTGATATATAGAGTCTGAAAGGCTGGAGTAGTGCAGTTGTAACTCAGCCCGTTGGCTTTGAAATAAATCTCACGACAAACAACATGAAATAGGCAAAGGGGAGTCCAAGAGGAGTAAAGATATTTTACATGAGATCCTTCCAGTTTCAGTCTTAGTTTGACTTAATTTTCTCCTTGAATATCTGTGTTCTTTCATTTATCCTTCTTGTTGTTTCGGCACACAGAAGATATTTTATATTGTTTCATATGGCAAACCAGTGTGGTATAATAGGAGGCTGGATGTGGAGCTAAAGGTCTCCCTTGCTCAAAATCCAGTCATGTCTGACTCTATGGGGTGGTGATCATTTCTGTTTCCATCCAAAGAGCCAGCACTGTCTGGATCTGCAGATGTTTACATGGTCACAACTAGATGCTGGAGTGCTTAGAATGCTGTTACCTTACCCACTAAAGCAATACCTATTTATCTACTTGCAATTTCTTGCTTGTGAATGCTAGGTTGGCAAGAGCTGGGACAGACAATGGGAGCTCACTTTGTCACACAGCACTCAGGTCTCAAACTCCTAACATGCAGACCTTCCTGTTGTCAAGCTTAGTCTATTAACCGCTAACCCATTGTGGCCCACTGGACATGGAGACCCAGGTTTAAATCCCTGCTTGGCCATGGAAAATCAATGGGGGTGACAATGATAAACCACTCATTGGACATTTCACATGACTCAAAACCCCTGCTAGGATAACCATGACACCATTGTCAGCAGTCAAGATGGTGCTCACAAGAATTCCAAAAGAGGCACCAAGGAGGGGAAAGTTCCAGAACCTGACTCCATTTTTCATCAATTAACACGTCTTACCCAAACAAAAAGCAATTGTCAGGGCTGGGGTTTTTTTTTTGGTCAACATTCACATTGGTCTTTGCTATGTAAGGCATGAAATCCATTTTCCTGATAGCAACAAGGAATGATATTGTGCATCAATATTGAGCTGTTCCTTACAATTTTGAATCATAGATACAGAAATACAGTATCCCACACTTATAATTCAGAGGAATTGTGTGTGTGTGTGTGTGTGTGTGTGTGTGTGTGTGTGTGTGTGTGTGTGTGTGTGTGTGTGTGTGTGTGTGTGTGTGAGTGTGTGAGAGAGAGACTATGCACTGCTCTACAGTGAAGTGCTGAGAATGTATTAGTCTCCTTAAATTAAGTCAGGGGTGCCCAAACTATGGCAAATGGGCTGGATCTGGCCCCCAACACCAAATCATCCAGCCCATGACACCCTTGTCACTCCTGGAAGTGGAAGTAAAACACGTCTGTACTGACACATGTTACTTCCGCTCAGGGGCGTAGCTACCGCCGTATCTGCTGTATCAATTATACGGGGGCCCCGGGCCATGGAGGCCCCCAATGTGCGTAAGCAAAACAAATATTTACCCTTCCTAAGGGCCCCCAAACAAATTTTTATACTGGGCCCCGCCAAGGCACGCTACGCTTCCGCTTCCACTGCCAAGGCTGGTGCAGGCTGGATGAATTGGAGTCTGGGGCTGGATCAAGCCTCCAGGCTGTAGTTTGGGCACCCCTGGTTTAAGTAGAGAAAATGGCAACTTAAAATCTAGCTCATCTTGTTGCAAAACAGATTACAAGGCACGTTTTAGTTCTGCTTCCAGTGGGAGGAACCACATGATCACCCTGCTGAACCACATGACCGGCCCATGACCCTAAAAGTTTGGGCAACCCTGATCTAAGTGAACAATGTGCCAGCCCTATTTGTTTTCTATCCTTTTAGCAACTTGGCACACAATATATATGCTCCAGCTTCTCTTGATTCAGTTGGGAATCTGATTTTAACAGTTTTGTTCAAGCTGAGTAGTTTATAAATGGTCTCGATGCAGTAAGTAATAATGCATGGCTAAGTAAAGATGCCAGAAAATAGTCCTTCAAAAAAAGAGTGTCTTGCAATCATTGCACTTATTCTAAAATATTGCTTGCTAGGCTCTTCATTCCTTGTAACTTGGGTAGCAGCAGCTACTCCATGCTGATGCAAAGGATGGGTTGAAAGAAGAAAAAGCTTTCATGAACATATTTTCAAGAACATGATCAATGTTAGATTAAAGGGTATATTGCATATCAAAAGCCTGTCTCCCATAACATGAGAAGCCATGTTTTTCATCTGTGTCTGACCCTTCAAGGGGGAGGTCACAATCCATCTACAAGGGCCTCCAGGGACAGCAAGATGGCTTTTGACAGCAATCGGAACTGACACTTTGCAACTGACCCATTGAGATTGGCCCAAGAACCCTCACTTGGATGGATGATGCTTAATCCAAAACACTTTAAAGGCCAAATGTTGAGAACTACTCCTGTAACCTGTAGATCTCAACATTTGGTCCTCTTGATGTTTTCACCCTCAATTCCCAAATGCATATGGAGGCCAAAACCTTGGAACTACTACTCTAGGGCACCAGTTCGAGTGATTTTCTTCATAAATGATGTTCCAAGTGAAAATGTTTGATGTTCCAAGTGAAAATGTTTGCATTCCTCTTTCGTAGATAAAAGGAAGCAGAGTTGTGTAATTTTTGGTTGAGAAAGCTTAACAGTCATTCTTATTGTGTCACAAGATATTGCATCTCTAGTGTGTGAGAGAAACATCAAGTACTCATTTTTGTTGTGGTGTGTATATGTGGTTGAAAATGTTTCTTGTGTCTTTTTCCTTTGCTAAGTGAATACAGAGAGCAAAACATGAAAAATGAACCCAATTACTCAAAAGGGAAACAAACATCCCACCCAATGTTAACAGAGTGGTTTAGAAAGTACAGCTGTACAAAAGTCAGTTTTGCAAACACATGAATCAGTTCTGAAATAGACCTGATAAGAACCTTGTAGTAGAACTTTTTTGGATGGGTGGGTGCGTGGGTGGGAAGAGTACTTTACTGTTTATCATGCAGTGACAAATCAAAGCACCAGTCACATCCTGGGCAAGTGAAGCAATTAATGCATTCACAGCTGCAATGAAATTACAAACAGCAACATCATTTTGCACGTAATTTGTTGTTACCTGATGTGGAAGCAAATCAGAGTTGAAATTAGTTCTGGGATTACCATTCTGTGATTGTTGACCTTCTTATAATGCTATCATCATCATATGCCAAACCATCTTTTTAACCTCTTGCTCTGTAATAAATTGATACAAATGAGGAATTCTCCTGCAAATTTGTTGTCATCTAATAACTTTTATATAAGCTAAATGCCTTTAAGAGGAGGCAGTGGTTCTTTCCTTTCTCGTTGCAATCACACACAGCCTACAGCTTTCTTTGACTTGCATTACCCATCCAAGAGGCAATGTCCGTACTTGTATCTACTCAACTTTCCTTTCCTTTAGCTTGTCCAACCTCATATATATCTGTCTCTCAGCACTTTGTAAAAGTATATGGTGATTTGGCTTAGGAGAATACATAGATCCAGCAGCACCTGCTAAATATTTCATTGCTGAGCAAACAAATACCAGTACCATGTGTCCTTTTTTCAAAATCAAAATGAATGAAGTGCTTCGGTTGTACATAATTTCTGTTCTGCTTTTACCCACTCTTTTTGAGCAGCACTTTCTTGGCGAATGTTGGTGTAGGGATGCCCACTAATTAATGCACTTTTTGTATTGGGGTTGGTTTTAGGCATCCTGTGACCAATATAGCTCTTTCATTTAGGGCCACATCCACCTGATGTAGGAAGATCAAGGGCTAATCTGAGAAAGTGGGGTTTCCCTGTAGATAGTAGCCTGTGTGAATGCAGAGAAGAGCAAGCAATCACCCATATGATACAATGCACATGATGCCCTTCAATGTGCACTGAGAAGGACCTTATGTCGGCAAGAGGAAAAGCTGTTGATGTGCCTCTATATTGGATGGTTGTCATCTAGTCCTTTTAATTCCTTTTTGTTTTAGATATGTTATTTTTAGCTTTGTATGTTATTATATGCTGGTGGTGCCTCTGACATGAACAAAGAAAGATCATTTCTAATATCTTTGGATGGAACAAGAAGAAGAAAATTGTGCTTTATAAACCCTAACTAATGATTAAAAAGCATTTTTATGAATGCTGCAAGGACAAGGAAGTTTTAGTGATGTATCTTTCCCTCTGTGGATACTGTACTATGGCTTTGAATACTCCTTTGGGAGAAAGGGAAATAACGATGTGTTCAACCTTATGTCTATCATGAAAAAGTGTTACTGTATATGGATTGGTCAAAACTGGCCTCCTTTGTTGGTGGAGGTGCTTTTGATGTCTCATTTTGCAATGCACTACATCTCTGCAGGAAGCCTGGCTTCATGCCAGGGAGAAGATGCTTCTAGAAAGACATTCCTGTCTCACAGTGGGAGATGGGAGAAAAACTCAATGGCCTTTTGTTCCTTGGCAGCTCAATGAAACTACCAGTACTTTATAGAGAAGTAGCCATTTGTCCATCTGACCTCATATTGCCCAGTGACCTGTGGCATTCCAGGTATTGTTGAACTGCAATTTAGTCATTGGCTTTTCAGGTTTTCTTCACTACAGTTCACAAAGTTATAAACCGAACACCAACTCATGACAAGCTAACGGAAGGAACACAAGAAGTGGAGAGAGTGGATGAAATATTCTATTTGGGGAATATGTTAGATTAAAATTGGGATCCTGAGGTAGAGAATAAAATATGAATAGAAAAAGCAATATCCATCTTCATAAAAATTCAACATTTGTTATGCAGTATTTTTATTATTTATTATATTTATACCGCACCCATTTAGGAGAGCTTTCTACTCTGGGCAGCTATCAACAGAAAACTCACACATTAAAAACATATCAGAAAACAAAAAAAAGTAATAAAACAAAAATACTGCAGCACTTTAAAGACTAACTGCTACATTTTTATTGTTAGCTTTAATGGATCAAGTCCACTTCTTCAGACAAGGAGTAAAACTTCCAGGCATGGTTTATATATACCAAATGTAGGGGTTAAAGGGAGAAGGGTTTGCTCAAGCAGAATGACAGACAAGTAAGCATAACAGTACAGCTTCCTACAGCTATCAGTAACAATAGATTATTCAGATTAGTTTTAAATGTCTCCCTTTCAATCTCAAAGGTGTGAAGTAAAGCCCTTTCTGTTGTTTCTGATTTAACCTCTCACTTTTACTGCCACCTGGCCATTTCCTGTTTACTTACTTGTCTTCAACCTATGCAATTTTGGAGTATTTTTTCTATCAGAGAAGTAGGCTGCAAAATTTAGAGAAAAGCAGAAACCAAAAGCTAATTGGGGTTGGCATCCTGTATTAATTCGAGAAGCAGAAATCAAGTTGGCATATATAACAAAGTCAAGTGTTTTGTCCCCTGTCCCATTTTACCCTTGAATTCTCTTGGACATTCTTCTCACAAAGGTTGTAAGCACATTGAGTTGGACATGTAGTCTCATACAATGATATCATGTATGTTATATAATCCATCTATAGTGCTTTGCATAAAGTATGGATATTTTCACAGAAGGGCTGCATATAGCTGCACAAACATAGATTTTTGTGCATTATAGAACCACAAATGATTATGCATAGCAGCACTGAACAGCAGGGTGATGCCTAGATATAAATGCTTGGTTAGTGACATGGGAACAACAGCATTCTTCTAATTTACTGTTTTCGGTAAAATGAGATGTGCAAAAAATTCAAGGAAAAAGTGCTCAAATAAAACCAAGCACATTGAGCTTTTCTTTGGGTATTATGAAGATTTACAAAAGTAGCTACCATATTTCTTTTTTTACTCCATGTGGTTTGTTTTCTCTAGCATCTTTGACTGGTACTGATCCATATTAGATTTCCCAGGAAAAGTGAAATGCAAGAAAAGTAAAGCTGCATTGATTCTGCTGCATAATTTATATGGGTGGGTGGGGAAAACTCTATAAAAGTTCCAGCCCATGAATTCTAACTCAATGAAATATTCAGGAAACCATAAATACATTTCTGGGTATAAGATGGCCCTGGCAATGCAGTTCCCCCTTGGATTTCATGCCAGAGAGTTCCCAGTTGTGTTGGTGACTCTATGCCAAATGAGTAACATACAGAATGGTACGCCTCACACCAGCTGCTGGATAACTAGAACAGCTGAGCTTTGGCAGCTTGTTTGCACATTTGTATAACATGCTCCGAATGAGTTGGGGATGCTCCTTTGGAAATGATTAAAGGAGGGATTTTTGCCCTTTGCAACACAAGTATCTGGGTGATTTTGATGGTTTCTTTTTTGATGGTGAAGAAAAGAGGGCTGCACACAACAAGACTTTTCATTTCAGCCAGAAACATAAAATTGACTCCCTATACAAAGTGTCATATGTACCCACCAGGGTAGTTGTTATGTGCTGTGAACTCAGAAGTGACGTATAGTGAGCCTAATAGGAATGTGAGATAGTTAAGGAGTGGTTTTACCAGCTCCATACCCACAGTGAGTTTCCATTTCTGAGGGGGGATTTGAACCTACATCTCCCGAGTCCTAGTCTGTCAATATATCTGCTACACCACACTGAATATTTATTAAGGACATGGAGAAGCCCCAAGCTGCTCTGTAACTGTAATACAGGTTGGGGCTGAGATACCCTATATACTTTAGGGTAGGGGTCCTCAAATACCAGGCCACAGACCGGCACTAGACCATGGGCTGTCCTGAACCAAGCTGCAAGGGTGGGTGGCACTGGGAGCCCCAATGGCAGCATTCTGCCCTCAATGTGCTCTGCCCAGTGGTGGGATGTCAAAAATTTTACTACCCCACCGTGACGTCATCACAGTGTGGGTGGAGCTAATGTCATGATGTTGTGGGCGGGGCCAAAGAAAAAATAAAAATAATTAAAAATAAAATACTAGGTCGGAAAGACTACAGAACGAACTCACCACAAGATAGCTTCATTTTGACACTTTTCAACAGTTAAAGAAGTTAGGTACTAAGTCTTTGCCTAACCATTTCTCTAGGATAATATGCCTTAATGTAAATGTAAAACAGCTGTACCTCCATAAGGGTTCTTGAATTGGAACAGCAATTGGAACAGCACAGGTGTAGCTTATTGATGAGGTAACTGCAAGACTTTGCTTAAAAACCCCAAGCCAGGCCTTTTTAGGAACTGTGGTAGCACGTCAATATAGGTAAAGGTATTAAATACAAATTAAAATACACACAGACACACCACATCCAAAGGTGAGTCACTTATCCTGGGGAGCAGGCTATAGGGAGCTTCAGGCTATCAGTTTCTCTTCCTCCTCCCCGCTTGGGAGGACAGCAAGGAGGCCGTCCATACATGCCAAGCACTGTAGGCGTGCATGCACACCAAGTGCTTGGTGTGCATGCACAGTGGGGGAACCAGTGAAAAGGTAAGCCCTAAAGGTGGTTCCTCTCCAAAAGCTGCTACCGGTTCTCCGGGACACTGGGGAAAGTTACTACCGGTTCTGGAGAACTGGTGAGAACCTGTTACATCCCATCACTGGCTCTGCCTGATGAATGGAGCAAAAGCACAGGCTTCAGACACAGCAGATAGGAAGGTGGCCAGGCCCCTCCTTAACTACAGTGGGGCTCTGCCCCTACCTGTGTGCAGTGTGATACCTCACTGCCCAAGTCGAATGATGTGGCTGGTAGGTGGCTAGGCCCCACCTTGTTTTTAACTATCATCTCCTGTGGACACTGGAGGAACTAAGGAGAGCTCAGATGAAGGTTACTGTGTGGGGTGTAAGTGTATACATATGCACACACACACAAAAACATGCACACACTGTGTGGTGACATTAATCTGAATCCTCCTAAATGCCTCATTGTTGGAATGTCTACAGAAGGTTTTGAGGTTTATTGGAGCATTGCTTGACATTCTGTTTTTTCTTTTCTTTTCATCCAGAACACATGTGTAGACAGATACAACTAAAAATCTGTCAGAATCTGTGAAATGGGAAATTTCATCTGCTTTCACAGCCTATTTTTTATAGCAATTACAACACTATTTCTGTGTTCTGTAGGATTGTAGCCAGTGATATTTATCCTTCTCTCAGGTAGGTTACAAAATCAGGGAGGCTTGAGGGTCTGCTGACTTTTTCTCATGAGTTGATATTCTTTCTCTCCCAGTTCCCCAGTCATGTATTTCCTCTGGGGACCTTACACACTGACAAAATAAAATGCTTCCTGCCTCAAGAAGAAAGTTTTCAATTGCGGGCTTTTACCTTATCTGAGCTCTTTTGAAAAGGTCACGAGTGATAACACTGGGACTAAATAACCATGAATAATATTTATCTTTTTATTCAGAATTTCAGGGATTTCTCTGTTCATGAAAACACATAAATACTTCCTTTAGAATGAGACAAGTATCTACACTACACAGTTATAGCAACTTGATGCTACAGTACTTGAATTGCCATTGGTGCATCTTATGGAATCCTGGAATTTGTAGTTCTGTGAGGTGCTTTAAATTCTATCTAGTAGTTTAGAAGACTTCCTTCATCATACTACACGTCCCAGAATTCCCAGAAATAGAATTGTTACAGATAATGCAAATACCAAATTCTTAATTGTGAATTCATTCTAAGGGTATCTCCAGATGGATGGCTCCAAACATTGCCTATCAAAATGTATTTTGAATCCTTTCTATCTTTTCCCCCCTTAATGGGTTTATTTTGAGTCACCTATTAAATAGGCTACAGAGCAGAAGAGGGGATGGGAATATACCAGAAAAAAATTCATCACTCTCCACACTCTACCTTGTCAATGGTGTAAAGCAGGGATGCATAGAATATTCAGTAAAGTCCTCTTTCTCATCTGTTTTGGCTGTCCAAACTTTATGAGACACCGCAGCAAGGAATTTCCAAGCTCCACAAAATACCTCAAGGGAAGAGCAAGCCAAGGCATGCTATTTTTCCTTCTCAAAGTATCCAAAACTTGCACAAACTGTCTGTGTAAAATGAACATCCTTCGCTGTTAAGAAGCGAAATACATGCACATAGGCATGGCGTGCACAGAACATGACTAATTGTTAGAAGACACCCAACTGTAATGGCTCCACTGGAGAAGTCTTTTAGCAAGGATGAAGCACATCATCCACTTACCCCACAACTGATGGTAAGGAGGAACTTCTTCTTTTTTGTCCCAAACAATCCCTGGACTGACAAAATGAAGCCACTTTCTTGGCTTTGTTGATGGCCAAACTTAAGGAGGAACTGCCAGATCTTGTTGACTTTGGACCAACTGGGGATGTAGCTCATTTACAAATTCAGAAGTGCAGGGTCCCTACTCATTCTCTCTCACACACATTTTCCTTCCTGTGGAAGTAGGAGGCCAAACTGGAGCCTACATTATCTCCTCAGAGGTCAGTAAAATCTTGCCCTGTTAGCTGGCATTAAGCTTGTAATGACTTGCTTGTTTCACCTTTGCACATCAGGAAAGGGACCCACAGCAGTCTTTCTCATCAATGAAGACAGTGTGGATTTCATGGCACTGTAGACTTAAGTTCTCACATTAGAGCAAATGCTTTTTGCACAAATTGTGCAAAATTCTTTAAGAGGACAAACCTCTGGTGGTTTCTATTTTTATTTTCTTGTCTTTTAAAAATTAGAAAAATTGGTCTGGTGCTTTGCTTCTTTTTAGTCAAAATCACCTAGTGTTTCTGCGTACAGTATTTGCAGTGTATGGCCTTTGCCGGTTCAAAAGATACTCATTTTGTATGAAGACATTCTCCACAGAATGGACCATTCTTGAAAATGGAGAAAAATTGAAGGTTTTTTTCTTCCTCTTGTTTTGGTGTCATAGAATATTGTGATGGCTAATAATTCCTTGTTGCAATGTCTTGTGCTGAGAATAAGAATGAGGAAATTAGGAATGAGAGGAATGCTCATAGCTTGTACTAGCAACTAGAAAAAATGTTCTGTAGTTATTATGGTTGTTGATGTCAAGTCACATACTGCTCTGTGTTCCAGGAGGTCTTAATAGCTGATAATAGTTGCAGACTTCTCTGTCTCTAGCATTGTTCTTTATCTTGGAAAATAACAAGCACCAATCTGCAGAGTTTTGAAAGGCCTCACAAATAAATTGAGATAAACTCAACAAACAACTGAGTAGTTGACAGAGAGATCAGTAACTCACAGGATGAACAATTGTTTTAAGTGCCTGCTCTTTGCTTTGCTATATTTATGTGTGGTGAAGCTCAATAGATACCTGCCCAGAATTCAGTGAGACTTACTGTCAGGCAGGTAACATCTAGAATTGCAGCCAAATGAAATGGTTGGATCTTCCTCCCAGAAGTTCTTACGGTTCGTCACCTTTGGGAGCTTTATACTGGCAAACAGTAAAAGAAATGACAGCCTTAAAATACAGCATCCATGGAGCATTTTGTATATGGCTCTATTGGAGAAATAAAAATATATATTACACGAAACATAGTCTTAGTAAAAAACAAAGTGGAGAATGTAAAAATCACTTGCCAATGTGTGATAAATGATTGGCTGTATCTTACATCTAGCAACAACCACAGGATTCTTACTGGCAGCTTTCTGAGTTCCTAATAAATGTAAAAAGGCAAATGGCACAGAGCCTGCATACTATTATTGTGAAATATTTGTAAGTAGAAATTTCACTGACATGTTTGAATGATAAAAGAAATCTCATATTCAGTGCTGTTGACTGAGAAGGGGAATAGAAAAAGCAAAAGGTAGCCATAAATGATGTCAAGTATTTTTTTAAAATACTATCTAAATGTAAAAGGGTACAATCCTTTACATATGTACCAGGTAGAAAATCTTATTGAAGTCCAATTTAGACTACCTTCTGAGCAGAAAAGCATAGGTTTGCCTCTTATTTTTGTCATTGCCACTCCACTGGCTGCTACAGGTAGGGAAATTGGATAAGAGATATACTGTACCTCTAGAACATACACACAACTTTAAAGATCGTGAAGATGAAAAAGAAAAAGAAGAAGTAGAATAAGACTACACCAGCAAATATGGCAGGATTTGCTCTGTTTATACCAGGAGTGCCAAAACGTTTTGGGCTGCGGGGCGGTCACTATGGCCCAAGGGCCAGATCCTGCATCGAAACCAATTCATCTGGTCCACAAAACCCTCATCACTCCCAGAAGTGGAAGTAAAACACGCCCATACGGACATGTTTTACTTCCGCTTCTGGGAATGACAAGGGCTTCATGGGCCAGATGAATTGGCATTGGGGCTGGATCCAGCCCCTGGGCCATAGTTTGGGCACCCCTGGTTTATACAAAGGGTGAAGTCAATTTATTTTTTACTGACCATATGAAGCAAAGACTAAATTGAATCCCTCAGGCTATTTTTGTTCCCAAATCATCTTTTCCCGGAAATGCACCCACAACCACTTCTGCCACTGCTTCCACCACTGCCACCACTGCCTCAATCCTTGTCTCCTCTACTTAGCTTGGTGTGTCCCTAATGGCACTCCATAGCATGGTGGATGTTGTAAGCCTCACAACATCCACCCTGCTACCAAGCACTATTAGAGATATGCCAATCCAAGTGGAGGAGGCAAGGATTGAGGCAGCAGCAGCAGCAGTGGCTGGATCAAGGGTGCAGACTGGATGATTTGGTACCATGCGCTGGATCTGGCCCACAGGCTGTAGGTTGAGGATCCCTGACATAGACAATTGGGGATGTGATATTCAGAGACTTTGAAAACATACACTCAGGTTCTGTATACAGATTAGTCTCCCCTCCCTGGGTGTGCATATGAATGCCACATAAGCATTGTATATCTGTTTTTGCTATCCAAAGTACATGTGTTTCATTTCCATGCTCTGTTGTTGTCACATGTGTGCTTGGTTGCTATGGGTATACACACAGTACTTGTCACTGATTTCAGCTGCTGAAACAGCAGCTAGCAAAAGAGTGTGTGCATGTGCATGCGTGTGTGTATGCATGCAAGCGTGAACATGAAGCTTCCCATTCCCTTCTTTTTCATCTTCTCTTAAAGCAAAGCAAAACAATCACACATACAGTAATACCTCGGATAACAATTGCATTGGATAATGCTAAAATTGGATAACAATGCAAAATTTCTAAAGAAATTTTGCATCAGATATGGATCTGTTAGCGTTATCCGATACAGTCCTTCGTAGCAGCAGGGTGGCTGGAAAGCTGAACGAGGTTCTCCATTCAGCTTCCCAGCCACCCTGCAGCTATGGAGGCAGGGGTGGGGTGGCTGGAAAGCTGATGGGGGGCTCCCCCATCGGCTTCCCTAGCCACCCCAAGCTGCGGAGGCAAGGGCGGGTGGCTAGGGAAGCCGATAGGGAGTCCCCGTCAGCTTCCCCAGCCACCCTGCAGCTGTAGATCGGGTCCTCTGATCTCCCTGACCCCCCTGCCGGGTCCAGGGAGTTGGGAAGACCCGATCCAAGCTGTTTCCAAAGTTCTCCCACCTCCCTGGAGGCTGCAGCAAGCCAAAACGTCAGGATTCAACTCCTGACATTCTGGCTTGCTGCAGTCTCCAGGGAAACAGGGCTTTTATTAACGTGTGATCAATGCATCGCACAACGTTAAAAACCAAGTCTCATCGTTATCCGAGGTACTACTGTATATACCACCCCATAGTGCTTAGTGAGCTCTCTGGCCAGTTCACAAGTTAATTAGCATTTTGCCCCCAACATGCTTGGTACTCATTTTACTGATCTTGGAATGATGGAAGGATGAGTCAACCTTGAATCCTGTTCAGGATCAAACTTTTGGTTGCACTACAGCAGTTTAACCATTGTGCTACAAGGGCTCTTCACTATGTCCTTTTACAAATCTGCTCTGTGAATACACACAGACTTTGTCACCAGAATTTGGCTGTGGCATCAGCAGCAGCAGCAACAACAGCCGCCACTAGGTAGTGTCTATATGTCTTCAGCTTCCCAGCTACTTCTTACTCACCCTCTACTCACTCCTCCAGAGAAGGAAAGTATATGAAACTGTGGTCTGTCCTCTCTACTGAGCGTCCTCCTTTTCTTTTCTTCAATCTCTCCCCCCATTATAAATCTGAATTTAGTGGTTGCTCACCCTATCACCTTATTACTAGAACACCTCTATTTTTTAAAAAAATTGAATAGAGTAAACAAGATGAAGTGAAATATGATGCCATGGTATTTGTGTATTTGAAAAGAAAGAGGCTTTACAGGAAACCATAAAAGGAATAGCAATAGCAGTTCTATTTATACACTGCCCCATAATTTATTATTTATTTATTTATTTATTTATTTGTTCATATTTTTCCACCGTCCTTCTCACCGAAGTGACTCAGGGCGGTTCACTAGTAATAAAAACATCACAATAAAACACACACACTACCTTAAATCCTCAAATACAAAACTGTTAAAATTAAAATTTAAAATTTAAATCTAAAAAGATTAAAAGCATACCAAATACTACATCTTACTAATCTTACTAATTAAAAAATAGAGGTGGGGTCTTTATACCTGCCCCGCCAACCATGTTTTTAGATTCTTCCTAAAGGGCAGCAGCTCCATCTAGAGACGTAATTCCATTGGCAGGAGGTTCCATAGGGATGGAGCAGACTCAGAGATGGCCCTCCTTCTAGTGCCAGAGAGATGTGCCTCCCTGGCCAGTGGAACAACTAGAGAGCCTCTCTGATCCACTCTGGTGGGGCGGACAGATGTTCTTGGTTGAGGTGGTCTCTTAAGTATCCTGGTCCACTACAGTGTAGGGCTTTAAAGGTAATAACCAGCACCTTGAATTGCACCCGGAGACATACTGGCAACCAGTGCAACTCCTGAAGCAGCAGTGAGGCATGTCCATACTGCCCACACCCCATCACCACTTATTGCTTGCTTAGTGCAGTGGCTCACATGGCTAAGATGCTTAGTGGGAGGTGGAAGGTCAGCAGTTCGATTCCCAAGTACTGCAGGATGGAATGAGCTCCCATCTTTGTCCCAGCTCCTGCCAACCTAGTAGTTTGAAAGCAAGAAATTGCAAGTAGATAAATAGGGACCACTTTGGTGGGAAGGTAACAGCGTTCTGTGCATGCCTGCCACATATCAATGGAAACATCTCTGGCTCTTTGGCTATAAACAGAGATGAGCACTGAGGCTACCGCCGCGCCTAGCCGGGACTCCCGCCACCTGTTCCCCTAGGCCATGCTTAAAAGCCGCAGCGGCGGCTGGACTTCCTCGGCCGTGCACTTCGCGCCCCGCCGCCACGGAACACACCTGCAGCCGGGGAAAGGAGGCTACTGCCACGCCTAGCCGGGACTCCCGCCACCTGTGTCTGAGGCTATGCTTAAAAGCCGCAGCGGCGGCTGGACTTCCTCGGCCGTGCACTTTGCGCCCCGCCGCCACGGAACACACCTGCGGTCGGGGAAAGGAGGCTACCGCCGCGCCTAGCCGGGACTCCCGCCACCTGTGCCCAAGGCTATGCTTAAAAGCCGCAGCGGCGGCTGGACTTTTTGATAATGTTCAAATCATTGTGTAAACTTGATGAATTTTGTAATTTTTTGATTGCTGTTTGAAATTGATATCTATTGAATTTTTTATGATGTAACGATGTTGAGTTGTTTTATGGTGTTGATACTGATTTTTCTCTCTTTTTGTATTTACATGTTGTGTTTATAAACTTGCTGTTTACTCTGTGCTTGTGAACCGCCCTGAGTCGGCCCAGCCGAGTAGGGCGGTATAAAAATTGGAGTAAATAAATAAATAAATAAATAAATAAACCCTAGAGTTGGATACAATTGGCTTTTGAGCAAGGACGACTTTACCTTTACCTAATGGCATATTAGAAAGAAGATCTACTTGCAAATATTCATATCTCTTTTTTCTTTAATACTGCATCATGCTGCCACATCTCATCATATCTCCTATCGACTCCTATCACAGTATTAAGGTCACCCATATTCACCACTACATTATGTATTATGACCAGGACACTCCTATCTTTTTGGTATGCTCTTGTGTGAATTCTCAAACTCAACATCTATACAGGGGATGGAAATCTCATGGCTTTCAGATGTTGCTGAATCTGATTTCCCCTCATTTTCAGCCAGAAATTATGCTTAACTATGGCTGATGGAAGTCACCATGAGAAGACATAGCAAAAATATTAAGCAAAGTTCTGTCACCTTAAAGAGTAACACATTTCTTTCAGTGTGATCTTTTTGCAGATGAGAATCTCTGTCCTTATCCAGAATGAAGAAATAGATTATCATCTGCAAAAAACAAAACAAAAAACAAAACCCATGTAGAAATAAATCTGTTAATCATTAAGGTGACAGCTCTCCTTTTTTATCTTTGTTGAACATGCTGAAACTAAGTAACATGGCTATCTCCTTGGAAACCTCAGCAGGGTTACAAATTCTCTAATCCTGATTGATGGAATTGAACAATAGAGTTTGTTAGGAAAAATCAGAAAACACAATGCCACCAGTAAACCTCAGGAACGAAATATAGATGCATGGCACGCAGCAGCAATAATTAAATCCTTCACCTTCAGGGATGACTTCTTCCGGGCTGAGCTGCTGGAGGTGGGCAAATCTGACTAAAGAATGTAACATATATTCATAGATTTTCTTCTTTTTGTCCAAAAATGAGTATCGTTCTGATTGATGTGTTTGCAGAAGGGTGGTCACTTAAATGTTCCTGCAGCTCTAGCAGGCTCATCTTTATGTTCTTTTTCTCACACTGGTTACAAGAACAGTCAGACTGTTTATATGATCAGATGCATGGAAAGGGGAATGCCTCGAAGATCATCCTTCTGAAATGCTCTCCACTGGAAGCTTAGGTTCTGTTTTATCTTTCTGAATCTTTAGGCAGGCTTTTAATGACCATAACTGAGTCCCTGGATGCTGGGGTTTTTTTTAAAAGCGAAGTAGGTTTACCTTTAAAGTTTTGTTTGTTTGTTTTAACTGCTTAATGTATTTTTAATTATTATAATTTGTTTTTAATGTGGAATTTATTGTGATTTTAATTTTACTTGCTTTAACATTGTGAGTTATTCAGACTGGAGACCATTCAGATAGGATATGGTATGATGTGATAATTTTATGTGTGCACTGAGGAATGAATGAATGAACGAATAAATGAAACAAGTGATCGGGCTTTTTAACCAATGCCTGAAGGTGGGATCTGTTAAAGAGAGAGATTCTTTCAACTTTGGAGACCCTATACCTTACTGCTCTGTCATTGTTATGGATTGCTTAAGACAGGGGTACCCAAACTGCGGCCCACGGGCCAGAGCCAATCCACATGCCAAATCATCTGGCCCATGGCAACCTCACCACTCCTGGAAGATGAAGCAAAATGTGCATGCACATGTGCAAAATGCGCCTGCACATAACACTGCTGAAAATGACCCGCGGCTATCGTAAACATCCTGGTGATAGTAGTTTATGACAGCCGTCGGTCATTCACAGCAGCCTTATGCACATGTGTGGGTGCATTAAGTACATGTGCATGCATGTTTTTACTTCTGCTTCCAGTGGGAGGAACCACATGACCGGCACACTCAACCACGTGACTGACCTGCAGCCTGAAAAGTTTTGGCACCCCTGGCTTAAAGCTTTGGAGATTCAGACTTCAGCTTGGAGAATTATTGCAAATGACATCACACTAGTATGATTAAAAAAGAAATGCATTCATTTCCTTTTAAGTCACGTGTACTTGAAGTATGGGTCGAGTAAAATAACACCTATATACAAAACACATGTCAAATCTACTGCAATTAAACAGGGTTGTGTAATCAGATTTTCATAGCAGTGCTCTGTAAAGCTTGAGTGAAAAATGGTTTTAAAAACCCTTTCATCTGAAATGAAAATGTCTGTTTAACTCCTCAGGATGTGACCCAAACTGCAATGCTATTTCAAGGACAACTTTGTACAGGAGACCTTCACTAGCTAGCCATCTATCTGCTTTGGTGACATGGTGTGTGTTCTGGATTAACACATTTGATGAAGGAGATGGATCAGCTGTTAGAAGATGGCAGCTTTATTGGGCTTTCAGTACCTCTAGGGAACCGAAGCAGATTGGCCAAGAGAACTGTGTAATGTGTTTTCTCACTTGCCCTTCCTCAAGGTCATGGCTAGCTCACAGCAACTGTAAAGATCCTGGACCTTCTGTAATTTATTGCAACCCTCGTTCCCCACACCTGACAGTTTTTGCTCTTCCTGTTGAAAGTTCTCTTGACTCCTGCCGAACTCTTGAGAGGAAAAAGTGAGTGAAGGGGCCTCATTATTTTAAATGCGACTTGACATAACCTAACAAAGAGCATAAAACAGAGCAATTTTCACAAGCAATCACACTAAGGCAGTTAAGGCAAGGCTGAGAACTCAATTACAGCCCATTACTGTTGGAGCTGTCTTTTCTTTCTGGCACATGCTTAGTCTCTCTGGCCATTGGTTGCTGCAACATGCCATCCAAACGGACAAAGGTTTCTTGTTATATTCTTACCTACATAGTTAATGAGAACTAGAGAACTCACGTGCTCTCGAGATTCCTCCAGTTTGACAAATAACTATTTTAAAAATTCTTTAAAAGTTTAGGTTAATACTTGCTAAAATCACTAGAAAAGATGAGGCTATGTTCCTAATCAAAACTGCATTTATGTTCATTTGCAGTCACACACATACCTCAGATCCATTATAAACTGGAGACACCAAGAAGTTATAAAGCTGCAATAACTGCCAACCTGTCTTGGTTGGTATGGGGTTATTTTTCTTGGAATCTTGCAGCCAGTATGGCCAGATCTTGCTGGGGAGGGGGGTTCTGGGAATTACTCAGTAGTAGTACAACCTCTGGAAAGGCCTAATATTCTTGGCTGCTTGAAGACAAATGCCCATTGCCCCCAAAGATGCCATGCTATCCTGATCTTGCATGTTTTTGTCAATTACACTCCAGTGAAAAATGATACAAGAGTTTGGTAGATATAGGGCTATGCCCAGATCTCCTGATCTAATCTGGAAGCCACTTGTCCAGCTTTTGAAATCATCTAGCAATTACACTTATATACTGCTCTACAGCACTTATTACACTCTCTGGGAAGTTCACAAGATAATTAGCATTTTGTTCCAGACATGCTGGGTACTCATTTTATCTACCTCTGAAGGATGGAAGGCTGAGTCAACTTGGAGCCCCATCAGGGTGCACAAAGCTTAAAAGGCATATATAAACATTTTTCCACACATGAAAACAAGGATGCTTTTAAAAGTGGAAGAATCTTCTTCACACATGACCAAAGCAATTAAATGCCTGTTTGTTCAGAGTAGTATTGCATTGTGTCTAATGGAATTTATATTACTAAGAGTATGATCGTACAAGGAAATAGATTACAATTAGGAGAGCTTGTGGATCAGTCTGGTGTGTATTACAGTTGTACCTCGTTTAAAGAGCATAATGCGTTCCACAGGATTGCTCTTTAAACGAGTTTGTTCTTTAAGCGAAACACCATTGTAAATTACCAATTGTGGTGGGGATTGCGAACCCTGATTTATTTGTTAAGCGAGTTTTTGGTTGGTTTTATTTGTTAAGCGAAGCGAACATTCAGAGAAAATTCTGCTCTTTAAGCGAGTTACTCTTTATGCAAGGTTTGACTGTATTTCCCAGAAATCATGCTATGCACAGAATAAATGCACTCCAGTTTGACCCTGATCCATGCCTAAGCTTTTTGTTCTGGCTGTACAACTTCTATTTGGGGTGGGGGTAGGCTGGATGACTCTTTGGGAGACAGAAAGGTCACTTTAAGTGAAATAACTCCAGTTAGAGCAACCCTTTCTGCACTCCTTGCCTAAGTCTGAAATTCATAGAATCATAGAATAACTCAGTTGGAAGGGGTTTATGAGACAATTGAGTACAACCCTCTGCTCAACGCAAGAATCCAAATCAAATCAGAACTTGTCCAGTTCTTTCCTAAATGCCTCTAGCATTGGAGTGCTCTCCACTTCCCAAGTTAATTGGGTCTGTTGTCGTACTATTCTAACAGTTAAGATGTTTTCTCTGATATTGGCCCCAGCCAGTATTGATAAAGCTGCTGCCCTCCTTCAAAATGGATTAAAGTGGGATTTAATCCACTTGGGGACCAACACCCTTCCCTGTGGACTTCACCAAGGCCACTAATCCTCAGGGTTGTCAGGTTAGTTAACCATGGCCGGATGATTGGCATTGAGTCACTGGCAGTATGGTCTACTATATTACCATAGCAGGGTAACCTGGCCAGATTTGCAAGCAGTGATGGGATGTTACCGGTTCGGACCGGCTTGCCCGAACCGGTAGCACCCCATTAGGAGGGGTCGCCAGGGTGGTGGTAAACCCCTAGGCGACCAGTTCGGTTGCCTCTCCAGCCCCCTCCAAAATAGAGGTTTGACGCATGCACACTAAAAAATACCTGCACATGACTCAAATGGAGGTTTTCCGCATGCACAGACATTTTTTATTTTTTTTTTTGCTCCACCCACGACATCATGACATCATGACGTCAGCTATGCCCATGATGTCCAATGACATCACGGTGGGGTAGCGGGAATTTTACCAACCCACCAATGCTTGCAAGATACCCCTAGGAAAGAGTAAAAGACAAGTGGTACATTGGGGCTTGTGGATTACAACCTCATTCACCTGCAAAACAACAACAACAACAATAAACAACCTATGTTTGAGAGCACTCCTCTAGAAGAAGACACACTCTGTTTCAAGTGCTTCACAAGAACAGTGAGTACCTGGACAATAGTTTGAACAGCCAGGCAATTATCTTGCACCAGTCTTCTCTTATTAAGCATTTCAATCAAAATTACAGTAATTTGCATATATAAATATATAGTAGTAACTGGTTTTTAAAGCATCAAACAGAGATTCAAGCAATTCTGTTCTGAATCTGTTGGAAGAAGGTAAGCTAACAATAAAAATATAGCAGTTAGTCTTTAAAGTGCTACAGTGTTTTTTATTTTATTTTATTTTTATTTTATTTTGTTTATTTTGTTTTGTTTTCTGATATAACAAAACAGAACAAAACAAAGCAAGATGTTTTAACTTCTGCCTTCTTTAGGTGTTCTAAATAAATATGTGCAACTTCCAAGATGGCAATTATGAAACACAGAGGACAAAGAAGGGAGGAAGCTGGCATCCTCCTCTAGGTGTTGTCATCTAGATTCAGATCAAGCTGCCAAATGTATAACTCAGAAAGTTAATCTTTTTTCACATACTTCAACCTGATAATATATGTATTCCGATCACTAATTAGGGTTTTATACAGACCTGACTTCACTTTTGTCCTCTTTGAGTAATGCATTTCTACTGGGGTGGTGAAGTAATGGGTAAGAGGCCAACCCTTGTAGCACCCATATCCCTACTTGTAGGGCTGTTTCTTCACAGATGTATGCTGTAGTAGTAGTAGCAGCAGCAGTAGTAGCAATAATAATAATAATAATAATAATAATAATAATAATAATAATAATAATAATAATAATAATAATAATAATAATAATAATAATAATAATAATAATAATAATAATAATAATAATAATAATATGTCAGAAATTATTCTGGGTTGAAAGGATTTTTGCAGAATAAAATCTGCTCAGGGAATGCCCAAATGAAGCTCCTTTCATGTCCCCAAAAGCTGGGACAGAGACAGTCACTCAATCCATCATGCAGAACCCAGGTCTCGAACTGCCAACTTGCCAGCCTTCTTACAACATCCACCCAGCTATGGAGTGGCATTAGGGACACACCAAACTAAAATAAAAAGGCGACTGATTCTTGGGAGGCAAGCGATGAGAAACCTGGGGAGCAGAGTGAAAAGTAGAGACATCAAATTGCAAACAAAAATTCGTATAGTCAATGCAATGGCATTCCCTGTGACAATGTATGATTGTGAGAGCTGGACCATTAGGAAAGCTGAGCGCAGAAGAATAGATGCCTTTGAGATGTTGTGTTGGAGGAGAGTTTTGAGAGTCCCCTGGACAGCAAGGAGAACAAATAGGTCAATCTTAGAAGAAATCAACCCTGACTGCTCCTTAGAAGGTCAAATTGTAAAGATGAAGCTAAAGTACTTTGGACATCAAATGAGAAGATTCACTTGAGAAAGCCTTGATGCTGGGAAGGGTGGAGGGCAAAAGAAAAAGGGAACAGCCAAAAATGAGATGGCTAGATGGTATTGTGGACACAATGGGCACAGAGCTGAGCAAGTTGAGGTGGATGGTGGAGAACAGAAGTGCCTGGCGGACAATGGTCCATGGGGTCGCAGAGGGTCAGAATCGACTGTGCGACTGTACAACAACAATCTGTAGCTTAACCACTGTGCCACAAGGCCACTATCAACTTTATTGTAGATGGGTTTTTTAAAAAAACTTTTTAGGGGAAGAGGGAAAACAGAAGAGTGAAAATTGAGAGAAATGGAAGAAAAAGACTGAGGAAAGAAGAGGCGTCTATTTTTTCTCCTTCACCTTTAGTCCTATGACAAATTCTCCTTCATGTTCACATAATGTAATCTCTCCCACATTTGCCTGAGCATTTTACCCTAATTGAAACACACAGTTGTTGTCTCTCTTATTTTTTTCAGAATGCTCTTAGCTCTTTGAATCAGTTCGGTCAATAACAGTCAGAACTACAGCCCAATTTTTGTGAAAAGCTCTTGCTTTCCCGCCACAAGAGGATACAAGCTGACAGGTCAGAAACTGTACAGTTCCCCAGCCATTGACATCAGCTGCTCTCCACAACTCCTCTTGGCATCTGGCTAGACAGCTGGGTGAAAAAGCTTCAGAGGAAAAGATCAGCCTTTAGTTCTGCCATGTAATTACAAAAATGAGCAGCTGAAACAACCTTTTGTCCTTCTATATCTTCGTCAGAAAGAACCATTGCTGTTAAGACACGGTGCCAAAGCACATCTTTTGGAGATCTGAAGTGTTAAGTGTTAGGGCCCAGAAAGCTCATTTGAAGTAAGAGGTATCATCACCCAAAAATTATTTGGGAAGAATTCTTCTCCCATCTCCATACACCCAGAATTTCAATTTTCTCTAGAATTCCCATGCCCCGTCCCTACTATTCTATAGGCCAGTGATCGCAAACCTTTTAGAGACTGAGTGCCCAAACAGAGGAGCGGGGTGAACTCTGTGCGGTGGGGAGGAAGGAAGCACTCCCATTGGGCTGCTAAGCGAGGAGAGACGTTTGGAAAGATTGGGAGAAAGGGTGCTTCATAGATAGGTTAGAATGAGACAACTTAGAAAGACTCATTCCAATGCTTTGTCCAGGGTGGTGGTCTACAGCTCAGAGGTAACAATTCCCCAGGGTCATGCCACAGAGACAGATGGCACTTCCACAGCTGGAAGTAGAATTTGTTCCTTGCTCATCTTGAGATCGGCAGGGTTGAGGAGCATTCAGCCACAGTTTGGGATGTGGATGTTTATTTCAGCATGTTTGTATCTAGAACCAAGACCTAGTCTTAATTAAGTAATAGTTAATAATTAATTAATCTAGCAAAAAAAGCCTCTTGAACCAGAAATGGTCATGTGGTAAGGCTACATCTCTTAAAGAGTTTCTGCACCAGGCTTGCTTTATGATGTAAGGTCACTCTTGCCTAAAAGCCAGTCATATCTGACTCTAGGTTTCAGTGCTCATCTCTGTTTACAGCCAAAGAGCCAGTGTTGTTTGCATCTGCAAACATTTCTGTGGATACGTGGTAGGCATACCTCAACATTGGAGTGCATGGAATACTGTTTACCTTCCCACCAAAGTGGTACCTATTTATCTACTTGCAATTTCTTGCTTTCGAACTGCTAGGTTGGCAGGAGCTGGGACAGAGTCAGGAGCTCACTCCATTGTGCAGTATTTGAGAATCGAGCTCCTACCTTTCAGTCATTGAGTTCAGCATCTTAAACACTTGAGCCACTGCAGTCCTTGCTTTCTGATTTACACTGGAGCTATTGCTCCAGTTTTGCCTAACTGGAGTTTGTCATACAAAGTTGAGCCTCCTAAAAAGCACCAATGCAATGTAAAAATGGAGATAATATATCTGTAATTTTTTTTTGTTATTTTGGATAATTTGGGTAAATCTTAGGGACAGTCTTTTTCCCCCTATGAGGGGCTGGAACATAAGCTATAATGCACATACTGTCATGAAATCATACAAGGGATCAATTCATATTTTAGTTTTCTTTACATTAACACTTTCATAGTCATTAAGTGCTAGGATTCAAGCATCATTTTCTCTGTAAGCTTGAGAATAGCTGTACTCAAAATGGAGACACTTGTGCTGGACACACATTCCATTTTGCCTAGAGTCATCACATACCAATGAAAGTCATGTGAAAGTCATTAAGACATCTGGAGTTACATCACCCTTAGATAAGAAACGGAATTTCCCAAGGTTACATCACCTGCTTTCACATGGGAAAGGGATCACATGATCTCATGCACCTGCTAGTCACCTGCAAGGTCAGCGTGACAATGACATCAGCAATCATTCCTGAGATGGGAGATAATCTACATTTCCATAGATAAGGAGCAAATTACATCATTCAGACATCTGGGAAGGTAACCACTTCAAACAGATACCTTTTAGATCAAAGACATTTTAGTAATACCAATTAGCTCATCCTCTCATACCAAGCATTCAGAGGGGAGGGAGAAGGAGGCTGAAAATCATATAAAAGAAGGACCAATATGGACCCATCTTCAGCCTTCCTTTGCATAGGCTACTATTATGTCTTTTGACCAATGACATGAATCTCTGAACCATCCAAGATCCATGGGGGCATTCTGCCCATTTCCTTACAGACATCAGGAACAGAGATGCTGTTAGGTGAGAAATGCTATTCTCTCGCTTTATTGTTTTATTAGTTGTTATGTAGTATAGAGTAGATTAGTTTATTTCTTCATTATGTATCCTGCATATAAATGGATTTATATTGTATTTCAATAAATAAAAAGAAAAATAAATAAAAAGAAAAAGACAATCCAAGGTTTGGTTATTGAGTTGCCAAAACCAAGCTACAGAGCAGAAATCTCTACAGAACAGGGAGACCTTTAAATTGCCAAGTGTCAGCCCAGAGAGAGGAGAGGCCCTGCAGGTCTGCTCTGTGTGTGGAAACTGTATTGGTGTGGGAGGTAGCAGAGCCAGTGATGGGATGTTACCGGTTCTGACCGGATCCACAGAACCGTTAAGAAGATTTCCGAAGGGTTCTCCGGGAGGGTAATACCGTTTTTGAGGCGTACTGTCAAAATGGCTCCAATTTAGTGCGCATGCGCAGAAACCAATCTGAAATTGCAAATACCGTGTTTTCCCCATAATAAGAGACCACCGAAAATACGCCATGTGCCGATTTTCGGGGGGCTCTAAAAATATAAGCTACCACCCGAAAATATGCCATGTGTTATGAAAAAACACAGCCACCCCACTGCCTGCTCGGACACAGAGAATAATCCCCCAACTCTGCTTACCTTCCCTCTGCTTACGGTATTTTCTCTCCCGACTAACAGCTGATCAGAGACTTTTTTTTAAACTAGGGAAACAAGGGGGGAAAAATTCAGCGATGTGATTGGATCTCTATGTCAACTGACATAGAGATCCAATCACATCGCTGTATTCCCCTCCCTTCATGTGGTTGGATCTCTATGTCAGCTGACATAGAGATCCAATCACATCGCTGTATTCCCCTCCCTTCATGTGGTTGGATCTCTATGTCAGCTGACATAGAGATCCAATCACATTGCTGAATTTTTTCCCCCTTGTTTCCCTAGTTTAAAAAAAAGTCTCTGATCAGCTGTTAGTCGGGAGAGAAAATACCGTAAGCAGAGGGAAGGTAAGCAGAGTTGGGGGGGTGTATTCTCTGTGTCCGAGCAGGGAAGGGGGGGAGAGAGAAATGTTGCCTGGGCCGCCCAAGCACTCATCCTCAGAGGCTCCAGCCGGAACCGGAACGTGGCCGAGAGGGCCGGAGGCCTCTTGCCGGGCGCCAGGACGCCTTTCCCCAACCCGATGGAGGCTGCCGCGCTGGGGAGGAGGGATGGATGGAGGGCAAGAGGCCGCTCACCGGCGACCTCCATTGCGGCGGCGGCCAGAGCAGCACCTATCTCCGAGGGGTGGTGGTGGTGGAAGAGGGGTGGGTGGGTTGGGGGAAGGTGCCCTGGCGCCCGGCAAGAGGCCTCCGGCCCTCTCAGCCACGTTCCGGTTATATTAATTTTATATTTATTTATTATTATTTTAAAATTAAAAAATATTTTAAAGTCACATGACCAACCTTGGCCCCGCCCACCAAGTCACATGGTCCCACCCATGACACTGGCTCCACCCACAATGCTGGCTCCACCCACAATGCTGGCTCCGCCCACAATGCTGGCTCCGCCCACAACACTGGCTCCGCCCACACTGTGATGACATCATGGAGTGGTAGTAAAATTTTTGACATCCCATCACTGAGCAGAGCCTTAAACAGACTGTTATTCAGGTTACCAATTCTCCCTGCCTTAAGGCAGAAGGCTACCTTTGCCCACACTGAAGCTTGAAGGGACCAGGCTGAGGGTGGGGGTTTTGGGAGGTCCCATTTCCAGACAGCGAAGTGAGGGACTCCGAGACCCATCGACCCTAGGTCCCTGACACATACTACTTTTGTTCTTTTCACTTGAAAACATAAAATATTTTGTTTATTGGGATTCTAGTCAGAGCTCTGAAAAAGTTACATTTTTTGTCTACAAGATATGACAAGGTAGAGAAACTTCTGTTCTCCCTTGTGCAATGGATTAGGCAGGACAGAAAAGCATCAGTATGGGGCATTTTAGCCATTCACAGATGGTATGTTTTGTGCAAAATATATACTGTATTCAGTTTTGGATATCACTTTACACATGGCTTGTGTATGAATTCTTGAGTTTCTTGTTGAAGCGAATCTCAGGAGGTGTAAAAAAAAAAACACTGCTTTCATCAAGAATCTCAGAGCCAGAACAAAACTGTTTTTCACCCCTGAATGCAGGACATTAGTGGCTTATCACCATGTCATGAAACATTCACCAGCTGATCTCTTTAGCGGCTGCTAAATTACGAAAGCAGATTAGATGGGAAGGCTTTTTTATTTCCTTGTTTACTGAGAGTCCCTGGCTTTATGCTTCTGTTTCAAGCAGTCATGTTAGCTGTTTGCCTGTACCGGTACTTTCTTCCAACCTCATTGTCTAGGGCAGTGGTTTCCAACCTGAATAAGCTGTGGACTGCTTTCAAAGTGACATGCGCTCATTTGGTTTCATCTACGGTCTCCTTCATCTACAGATGGTACACAACAGGCTGTTTGCCACTACTGATGCCTTCTCTCACCATGTATGCAAATAGAGGTGTGGTCAGAGTGCCCTGTAACTCTTGCTACCCATACATAACAGTGGAATGAAATTTCATGAGCAGCTGGCCACAAATTAGAATAGCCATGCTGGCCATTCCAGCATCAGTCAAAAGTTTGATTGACACTGCTGCTCACCTCAAAGTGGAATGAACAGAAATACACAAGCCAGCTCTGCATATCTCTTGGACTTTTGTCAAACGCAACTCAGCTCAACTGCAAACTAGCCTACAGATTTCCCATAAACTGCAAAGTTCTGTAGGTTTCATAAGCAATATGTGAGGAATTTAGAGTTAGTATATGGATCTTCTTTGCAAGAATTCAGCCCAGCAACTCGCTGTATTATACACCAGAAATTTGTTCCAAAATGAGTGAAATGAAAACACATCTGATTGTTTACACAAATCCTTTCCCTTATAAATCAGCAGTCACTGCCTGCCACAGATATGTGGAATGAAAGTTCAGGTATTCCAGGACTGATTTTTGCAATAAAAACACTGTGTCTCCCCATGCAACCCTGTAAGGTAGGACAGGCTGCAGGGCTCTTTTGCTTCAGTACACTACCTATGTATCATTACTGTAATTTAATATTTCATAACACGCAAGCTGAACATATGAAAATTAAGATAATGCCTTTTAGATATGAAGAAAGATACACTCCTTTTCCAGAGTTTCTAAACTCCTTAGAACCAGGATCAATACAGCTAAATGTATTTCAGTTTCCAATGCAGTAATTTGTTAAAGAACAGAAGAGAGAAACTGTAACCCAGTGATTTTATGGGAAAAAATCCAAAAATGGATCTAAATACACAGAGGAGGTAGAAAAGTGGGTTGTTGGAGTTCCATTGGATTTTCCAATTACAAAATCAGTAGAATATATCTGCTCAATTAGACCACTTTGTGCTATACAGTATCACATGAGATAATCTGCATAGCTATTTGCAGAACTGTTCATTATCTCTACTTGCAAGAGAACACCAGTGCATATTTATATGTATCTGCAGTTTCAGGAAAGCCAGGATAGTATAATGGCTTGAGTGACACATAGGACTCAGGAGACTTGGGTTCAAATCCCCACTTGGCCATGTGTTAGGGTTTGTAAGTCTTCACCCCACACCCTAACTGGATTGCAAGGCATATTGTGACTGTGAAGCCTTTAAGGCTCTGCTGCAGGAACACACAGGTGTTGGGACTTTACCCTGGTGTGTTCTGTGGACCACTGTATTTAGATGAGAGCAGGATCACAGGCTCTTCAGCTTCAGCTCACCATGGGCTTGGCTGAGCTGCTTTCCAAAGCTAGCTTCAATGCTGCTTCGCTCCACTGATGCCAGCTCGTATACTGGACTTCCTTAAGCTTCAATGCTGAACTGGACCAAGCATTATCTGCTATCAGGTCTGAACAAAGGTTCCTGCGCATTTCACTTTGAGGACTGAATCCTGAAGATGGCTTTTGCCTGATAAGCCATCTGTGTCTGCAGAGCAGAGGAATACTTTGGGTAAGCATCCATCAGGAGGACAGAAGCTGTAAAACTCTGTTGCTTGGTCTGTGATTACAGCTTGTACTTACCCTACTGGACTGGACTGTATAAACTTGTATAGACTTGTATATAAAGCAACTGAACTGTCTCATGGGCTCAACTGAGAGAACGTTTCTGCTTTGTGTTACACTGTATATACTTGCACCTTTTACTTCCTGAGTAAACCAACTTTAAGTTTGCCTTTGAATCAATAACTGTCTGCCTATTTTTGCCACGAGGGGCCAACCTCACCAGGTGTGCACTTCTTGCTAGCTGCTGCACACTATTCTGCTACTGTTGTACACCAACACCATGGAAAGTCATGGGGATGGGAGATAACACTGCAGGTCATGAGCAGCCCTCAATCTAGTAGTGTTCCTTTTTGTAGTTTATGGCTTTCCATGCATGTTTTTTAATCTTAGACACATCTGAGCATGAAGTGGAGGACATAAGGTTTGTCACAGAATTTATGGCTGCTTTTGATATGTTTAACATCAGCACTTCTTGATAAATTAATTTTAGGGAACTGATGCGTACCCACCAAGCTCCATGTATCCAACCCACATCCTTCCTTCTATCAAATTGTCTTTAATAGCTGATGGTTAAAAAGTTGGGAGATGCAGCATTTTTGGCCACTCCCACCCACCTTTGATCTTCCTAAACACACACATACAGGGTTTACTGCTTCGAGCAATGCTACATAGTCACCATGACAGTAAAACACCTTCATCGATCATCACCCATCAGCTGTAAGAACCCTTCAGCTTTAGCCTTGATATCCTAGCCTGCATAGACTCTGGCTTTTAAACCATTTATGTAGCACAGCATTAAGAAAGCAAAAAATGGCCACTAATTTAAGGTTGACAACGATGAAATTATGATAGTAAACAATTTTGTATACCTTGGTTCAATCATCAATCCAATCCAAGAAATTGGAAGAAGACAGACACTTGGAAGGGCAGCAATGAAGGAATTAGAAAAGATCATCAGATGTAAGAATATGTCACTGGAGAACAAGACCAAGATCATCCACTCTATTCTGTTCCCAATCACCATGTATGGCTACCAGCCCTGGTGGTGCAGTAATTAAATCACTGTACTGCAGCCCAAAATGCTGCTGACATTGTGAATTTGACCCTGATGGGGCTCCAAGTTGACTCAGCCTTCCATCCTTCAGAGGTAGATAAAATGAGTACCCAGCATGTCTGGAACAAAATGCTAATTATCTTGTGAACTTCCCAGAGAGTGTAATAAGTGCTGTAGAGCAGTATATAAGTGTAATTGCTAGATGATTTCAAAAGCTGGACAAGTGGCTTCCAGATTAGATCAGGAGATCTGGGCATAGCCCTATATCTACCAAACTCTTGTATCATTTTGTTTATATATGCCTTTTAAGCTTTGTACAGGCTCTTATCCTGTTGCAATAATTAAGCTTTATTCCCATTTGACGAGAGCTCTAATATATCATCCACAGCTGATATGCACAAAGACAACATGTGCCTCTTGAATACTCTGCTCAGTTTGTTTACAAAATGAGAAAAACGGAAAGGTGACTTTGAAAAGATATGTCTTCAAGGGATTGCAAGATGTCTTCTTGCCCGTTAGAGTTTAGCTACACCATGTAACTATACTCAACTATACTGCCACTTGGATGGCATTAAATAACCTGACTCCCTAAAGGAGCCAATGGCTATGGGCAGATGAGCCACTTTAGGTGGGGTGATGGTTTCCTCAGTGGAGGAAACGCCATGAGTTGGTTTTAGGGCTAGTAGGATGGCATAGAAGTATAATAATAATAATAATAATAATAATAATAATAATAATAATAATAATAATAATAATAATAATAATAATAATAATAATAATAATAATAATATGCCCAATGGCAAAATAAGAGGAGGAACTCTGATTCCCAATGGTCATGGAGGTGGAAGAGGCCATGCCAGATGGACTGGCTGTGAAGGCACACTTTATCCATATCCTCAAGACTGTGGCAGACCATTGCAGTCCCGGTGTTAAATCTTGCATGTCTCATTTCATATGTGCCATAGGAGATGGCTCCAAGATCATAGTGTGAGGGTCACTTCATGGCAAGCTGGGATCCACCTTCAACAAATTCACGGTAGTGGCATTTTTCCTGATTTCCTCAGAGAGCAAAAGGTGGCCCAGAAAGAGCTGGCCTCCAAGACCAGGCTTCCCAGCACCCTGGGGCAGGTAAAAAAAAATGCTCATATCGAGTTGCAGTTGACAACTACACCATGTAGCTACAGCAGTTAACTGCCATGACACAATTTTTCTATGGAATGCTGGAACTTGTAATTCAATACAGAGGTTTCAAGGCTGTATCTCAGAAGGATGCACTTTTGCTAAGTGGCAGAGAACTTTAACTCCCTCTCCTAGCAAAATGCCCAGGATTTCACATACTGTAGTGAGGCTCTTGCTACATTGTTTAAAAAAAGAGGCATCATCAAAATGGAGGACAAGGATCATAAAAAAAGAGAGTGTTTTTGCTTTAAAACTACATATGCTAATATAAACTGATATATTCAGACACAGCCATAATAAGAGACACCTGCTGTAATTCAAGGAGAATTACGATATATAACTCATCAGAGAGAAGACTGGCCCGGTGACCATTTTGGTTGCAGAATGAAGAGGATGATTAGGTATCAGTTAAATGAATAAAGTATATTGTTTAATACATTTTTGATACATCCCTATATCTTGTATTTTTCTCCAACACACTAAATGTGTATCTACTTTGAAAATAGCCAATCCATTAAATCTTTCATATTTGAATGATGTTAAAATAAATTTATGGAGTTTTAAGCAATAAATAATGACTATTATCTACTCAGAATCAATTACTTTAAAAGTATATTTTAGTTTTAGTTCGTTAAATAGTATCCACTTCTTGAATTAACCTCATTACAAAATAACTTAAATGGAGTGAAATAAATCAAGGCACATTTCATGCATTCAAATGGCCCACAGAAATGTATATAACTAAGCTTGCAATTATGACTGGTGGCCCAAAGCTCTGGCTAATACACAAGGCAGCCTTAGTTCATGAGCCACTTGTGGCATGAAGCAAAGCACTGCCTCCCCAATGATGAACCATCCCCCATTACAGAGACTGTCACAGCTGCCACCAACATTTCCTTCTCTGGAAGACACAGTCAAATGGCTGAGAGTTAAACTGAACTGAAATCTGGACAAGTTAGAATCAGGGATTCTCAAACTGAGGCCCTCAAGCCAGATGAGGTCCATGCAGTGATGGGATGACAAATTTGTCACCACCACTCCATGACGTCACGACGTCATGGGCGTGGCCAATGTCATGACGTCATGACGTCATGGGCGGAGCTGACGTCATGACGTCATGACGTTGTGGGTGGGGCCTTAAAATAAAAAATAAAATAAAATAAAATAAATACACACACACACCCTCAACCCAACCCACCCACCCACCACACAAACCCGCAAATAAATTAAATAAATAAATAAAATTAAAATCAAATAAAAATACAACCCCAAACACAAACCCCTAACTTACCCCTGGGAGGGCTCGGCAGGGGCGGACGGCCAGGGCAGGGCAGGCCTCAACTTGCCTGTGGGGGCTTTGTGGCCCCGGGGGAGGTGCCCTCCTCTGAGGGCTGGTGCCGCCTGCCCACGCCGCCGCCAAAGTCATCGCCGGTGCAATCTCCGCCGCCGCCATTATCGTTGCTGCCGCTGCTGGCGCCGTCAGCGCCGCTCCCATCAGCGCCGCTGCTGCTTGTGTTGCCGCCGCCGTCAGCGCCGCCGCCGCCACTATCTCGTTCTTGAGGACTGCCGGTTTTGCCGATTTTTTTTTAAAAAAAATTGGAGCTAAAATGGCTCCGATTTACTGTGCATGAGCAGAAACTCAATCTGCCGCATTGCACATGCGTCAGATTGAGTTTCTAAGCATGCGCAGTAAAATTGGAGTAAAAATTGCTCCATTTTTATTGTGCATGTGCAGAAACTCAATCTGACACATGCGCAATGCGGCAGATTGAGTTTCTGCGCATGCGCAGTAAATCGGAGCCATTTTAGCTCCGATTTTAAAAAAAATTTCTTTCGGTGAGGCGTCTGGAACCGGACGCCTCAAAAGTGGACTCCCCTCCCGGAGAACCCTCCGGGATTGTTCTTACCGGTTCCAGGGAACCATATAGAACCGGGGACATCCCGTCACTGGGTCCATGGCACCATTTCATGTGACCCTCTACCACCTCCACCAGACCAGGAAGTGTCATGTGGTGGAGGAAAGGCAAAATGGCCATCTGGCCCCTGAAGCTGTCTGAGGGAGCGTGACCCGGCTCCTGGCTTAAAAAGGTTGAGAACTCCTGAGTTATAGCTTATAGTAAAATTCCTTTTAACTACACAGCAGTACAGAGACCCTCAGATAAGAATAGCTACAAGTCTCCCAGAATCCACTCCTTTCTCATGTTCTCATTAACTGGCACTAAGAGTCTCAATAACTAACTCTGACACATTTATAGGAGTCAGTCCTATAAAACAGTCCTATAAAATGGTCACACATTTTGAAAAGAATTGATTTCAACTGTTTTTTAAACTTAGGCAGGGATGGGACCTGGCACAGCTCAACTGGAAGAGAGTTCCACAAAGTTGGTGCCACCATGGAGAAGACTCTTCTTCAAGGTATGGCCTTCTGTACCAATCTCAGGGTCTGCACCTGAAGCTGGGCTGTCTGAGAAGATTCATGATGCAGGCTAATGTCCTGAGAGGAAGACGTTCCACCAGGTAGGAATGCCCAAAACCATTTAGGACCTTAAAAGTTAGACTTGTATATATTAGGAAGAGATCTTTTCCCATTGCTGCTGTGCTTCCTGAGTCAGTATGAATAGGACTCATTGCAAGGATTCTCACGAAGATATATGGCAAAATTGCTCCAGTGAGTTCAGGGATGTTGATAATTTTTCCTATGTTCCCATCACTTCAGTTGTGATTTCCCACCCATTTTTAGTTTGCTATGTTTCTTATGTTTTAATATGTTTTATTGTTTTAATCATGTTATCTGCCATTCAGGATTATCCTCAGACAGAAAAATAGCATATAAATGAAAACAATAAACAAATATCTGGTAAGGATGTTGTAAATTCCTTGTTAAAGATAGAACTATGGTAACCAAGTCCTTGGGGACAGAGACTAGTGGTAGAAACAGATTAGCTTTGAAACAGAAGTTCATCTAGTCTCTCAGATGGCCCAATCTTATAGCAATTTTCTTCAGCAAACAACAGATACAACTTGACTCAGTGAAAATCCCCTCTCTATCAAACAGATGAATTACTTTGACAGAGAATGATATAAAGCTCCTAGGTGAGGCAGGGGTACTCGAGGATTGAATTAATTGGACTGACAGCTTAAAAAGTGAACATGTGGGAGCCAAAAAGGATGGCAAACTCAAGACTCATAGGAGCATATAAGCAAATCTTGCCAAGGGTATTTGATGGCACTTTTCTTAGCAGAAAAGTGGAGAGAAATATTCAGTCAGAACTCTGAAGATGTGGCAACTGACTACTAAGTAAATACCAATTTGGTCTAAAATATACCCCCTTCAACCCTGCACACATTTAATGATGGAGAGGGGGGTAGCTCTACAGTCAAGACAATGGTTGAGAACTTGATATACGGTGGTGGTGGCGGTGGCTGCTACTTGTATCTGAGTTTACATCCCCCCCCCCCCGGCTGGAAATCATTTTTACACAGGAAAATGCCACTGGAGTGAATTTGTTTAAGGTGGATGCCACCTTGCCATGAAGTGACCCACAGACTATGATCATGGAGCCATCACCTGTGGCACATATGAAATGGAACATGTAGGGTTTAACACTGGGACTGCAATGGACTGCTGTGGCTTTGAGGATGATGATGATGATGATGATGATGATGATGATGATGATGATGATGATGATGATGATGATGATGATGATGATTGTTGTTGTTGTTGTTCTTCTTCTTCTTCTTCTTCTTCTTCTTCTTCTTCTTTGATTTTTATGCTGCCCCACTCAATTATAGCGATGCTGGGCGGCTTACAACAAAACATATCAAAGAATCCCCAGTCACAAATACAAAATGAGCGGGAGTCAAAAAGAAACACAGTATCATATTAAAAAATTCAAAAATACATAGGTAATACATACCAGTACATAATGTAATGTACAACAATACCATGGTCTCTCTACTGATGGTAAAGTCCTGCCATGCACAGCTGCAGCGGCCCTCTGAGCCCTGGTCTCGGGGTGGACCCATGACGCCGAGCAGATGTTAGTCCTTGGCGTCCATCGGTTCCCTGCCCCACTGAAACTGCAGTTCCAATTCCCAAAAGGGCATTGGATATTGACAAGCTGCGCCTTCACAGCCAGTCCACCTGGCATGGCCTCTTACACCTCCACGACTGTTGGGAATCAGAGTAGTGAAGTGGATCCCCCATTACTCATTTTGCTGTTGGGCCCAATATGATGGTTTTCAGTGGCATTTCCTCCACTGAGGGGGACCATAAACCCAACTAAAGGAGCTCATCCGCCTGTTGCCATTGGCCCCTTTAGGGAGTCAGGTTATATACCACCGCCCAATACTCGGTGCTGAGTCACTGGCTGTACAGTTTACTCCATTACCATAGCGGGATGTCCCACCATACACAGACTTAATATACTACACGGGAACATCCATATTTCTGTCACATAAATTAGATGGGAGAGAGGTGTGATGAAAGACAGTTTATTAAGAGGTTCATGAAGGAAAGGTAGAGGAGGGAACAGATGGGACCCAGTGTTCAATTTGTCTTGTTTTCTAAAAAAAAGTGTCAATAATTTATAATCTAGTGGTACATCAGGAGTTGAGATAGGGAAAATTATTGGGAAAATCGGCTGTCTGGCAGCACAAGGGGTTGGCATTTAATGGTACATGAAATCTACTCCATATGGCTTGAACAAAGCTATTATTTTCTGTAAAGAGTTGTACAGGCTCAAGAAGCACTTTCTTTTTCTCTTGAGAGGCATGCCTCTCCCTTTCAGACCCCAGGCATGATGTGGTCTCAATGGGAAACAATCTAATGTCAAGTATCCTGGTGAAGATCTGATTCAGCACTCATGAAGTTTTTCATCAAGATGCCATCCCTCACTGTAACACACACATAAAGACAATCAACAGCTTGACTTATATCTTGCTTGTTCTTTTGGAATTGTGTTGCTTGGAATCAAGGGTGTAAAATCACAGGACAAAAGAGATGATCTTGTCTATGATTAAGCTTGTGAAATATTGTTGTCATCGTCGACTGTAACTTGTATCCGAGAATGCATTTGTTTCCTGAAGCAGGAAAAATGTCACTGGCATGAATTTGTTTAAGGTGGATCCCATCTTGCCATGGAGTGACCGACACACTATGATCTTGGAGCCACGCGTGCCATGCAGGATTTAACACTGGGACTGCAATGGACCACCGCAGCTTTGAGGATATGGACAAGGTGTGCCTTCACAGCCAGTCCATCTGGCATGGCCTCTTCCACCTCCATGACAGTTGGGAATCAGAGTTCCTCCTCCACTCATTTTGCCGCTGGGCCCAATATGATGGTTTCTAGTGGCATTTCCTCCACTGAGGGGGACTATCACCCCACCTAAAGGGGCTCATCTGCCCATTGCCATTGGCCCTTCTTAGGGAGTCAGGTTAGTTAACCGCTGCCTGACACTCGGCATTGAGTCACTGGCTGTATGGTCTATCTACCCCATTACAGTTGCCAGACAGGTTGTGAAATATGGATCACCTGTAATTCTTCTTCTGAAAATGGGCTATCCACCATTAACAGGTACCCCTAGGTTTATCTAGGCATCTAGTCTGCTCTTCTGTTCCAGTGGGACAAATGGGAAGATGAATGAATGACATTAGTGTGACTGGTAACTTGGGTTTTTGGGTCATGGATTTCAGGATCACACTAGCCTGAAAGTACTTCCGTTGACTCAGTGCTGGGTTGCTTATTTAATCTTTCTCCAACTCTTCACCTTTTGTGAATCCAAACAGGAGGGAAGGCACTCAGCAAAATAAGAGGGTCAGAAATCAAAAAGACTCACAAGTATCCTCTTCTATAATGAAATGTTCTATATAGAACAGATATCTGCAGGTAATTATAGAAAAACACAGCAACTAGGACTCGGTTCCCCCGACCCCTGCAATCATAGGAAAGCAATAACAAGAGATTAGCTTGTTCGATTCTTATTCTGCAGCTATCAAGGAAAGAGAGATCCAGGAGCTGTTGTTGTCTGTCCCTTTTGTTACATTTCATCCTGTTTCTGAAAATAATGAAAGAAGAAATGGTGACAAGTAGATTGAGGCTTGATCGGCATTTCCAAATGCTTTTGGAGAGGGAGGCTTTACATCAGGGGTGCCCAAGCTATGGCCTGCAAGCCAGATCCAGCCCCCAATTCCAATTTATATGGCCCACATATGGCCCACAAAGTTTGGACACCCCCGATTTACATAGATAAGACTAGCAGTTTTCTTGCCAATTCCAATCATTTTTTGCATGCCATTCCACCTGTCTGAGATGATCATAATACATCATTTCCTTTGCATCTTTTACATCTTCTCTCAGCACCAATTTATTTTGGCAGACCTATCCAAGATAACATGCCTTGCAGAATTTGTTTCTTTAACATTACATTTTAAAAAAAAAAACATCTGCCAGTCTGGGTGTAATTGCTATGGAAATTTCTTTTAAAATGCTCATCAGGTCTTGTACAAACTACACACAAGAGATTTCTTTAAAACATGAGCCCTATTCCGGATTTGCAATCTAGGTACAATAATCATGTGAGGAGAATCATTCACTAGCCCTGCTCCTGCACCAGTGGTCCTATTGCCCTGTATATATGGGGGGCAATATGGGGGGCAGTATTATGAATGCACTCTCCTGCAACAATACAGCTAGGTCAGGGATTCTCAACTCATGGCCAGGGGGCCGGATGTGGCCCACGGTGCAATTTGATGTGGTCTCTCCACTGCTTCTACCACACCAGGAATAGCCATGTGGTAGAAGAAGGGCAAAATGGACGTCCGGCCTGAAAGTTGTCTGAGGGACCTCAGCTTAAAAAGGTTGAGAACTCCTGAGCTAGGTGGATAATCATAAGGTTCTGGCAGGGCACTTGTAACATTAGCCAAGGTCAAATCAAGATCTCCCTGTGAAAATCAATAAATGTGGCTTTGAAAAGCTGGAATTTGCACTATATCTATCAAATAGCTTTTTATCTAGAGAGATATTATTTCTGTGTGAGAACCTTCTTTAGACTGCTATTTATATCTATTTAATTCCACTCAGGTTTCTTAATGAGCTAGTTCCACCCCCTCATGCCAAGATTTATAATTGTTTTTTTAATTAAGAAGTCATCAAACAGCACTTGACAAGGCATTCTTTGCCTCAGTACAAATGTTTTCTTGATTAAATTTTAGATACAGTCAACATTGTATAAATCAGAAATGTTCAGTGTACTTCTTTCCATAGTCCCTCAATGTATCCAACAAGTTTACTATCTGTCAATAATGGCTGCTTAATGTATGGTACAATGCATGTTAACAATGAGCTACGAGGGTTGCAACAGCTTTGCTTACGTACAGGGATAAAAGCTGCTTCCACAGAATTAATTGTCATTCGGAAAGCTACTAACTGGCTTCCAAAAAATGAAATATGTTCAGATGCTTGACAGACTTTGCTTGGAATAAAAAACCATTTGACACCTTAATCTGGCAATGGACCCTTTGGATGCCATGCTTGCCCACATTTTACAATGAATGTCTTGGCTAAAATAACACATACCAAAATGCTTTATTCAAAATGAATTGTTTAGGGCAAAGTATGTGCAGAAATGCACATGTGGAAAATGAAATACAATTAGAATCACATTTTGTGAAAAGGAAACCTATTAAAATGTGGATTTATTTTAATGGCAGACATGATTTTATTCTATTTTATAAGTGCAGATTAAAGTCTAAATGGGACAGAATTCCCATAGGATTGGATAGAAGTGAAACTGGTTATGGGGGAATGGCTTTCCATTTGCGACCCCCTTGGCATTGCTCCTAGTTCTCCTATGGAAGCTCTTTATGGTTAATCCTTGATAGTATTAGGTGTGGTTGAATATAAAGTACTGATGAGACAGCTTAACATAAACTCTATTCAAGTGTTCAGCAAAAAGTATCACCTGTGCAAAGTCAGCAAGCATGTCACATCCTGCTTTGTTCTTGCTTTTCTGCAGTAGGAAGCTAAATCTGAAAAGCAGAGCAATCTCTCTGTTGGGGCTCTGCATATGATGAGAAAACCTGATCATGGGGAAATGTGCCACCCACAATGACCACTCTTGTTTAGATTTAGCTCTCTACATGAGAGAACAAAGACAGAGATGGAAGAGGTAGCCTGCTGCCCCTGCTTATGTATTTGAACTAACCTTTTCACTTAACACATGACATCGCAGAAGCCCAGGGGGAGGTCAGTGAAACATCATGCCAGCTCCCCCCCCCCCAGGGCAAGATCAAGAAGGAGGTGCCATTTGACATCGCAGAGGCCCAGGGAGAGCTACGTTTGAACCATGGTTATATGATTCTCACAACTTTTCAAGATACTCTGGGCACCCACCAATAGCTGGAGGGGTGAGAGAAATCTATTATTGAGTTAGAAAAAGGTATTAATTTTTTTGTGCTGTGTTGTTTTGCTGATTGTAAACCACCCTGAGTCACCATGGCGAGTGGACAGTGATATAAATCTAAATAAACAAATAAATAAATAAATAAATAAATAATAAAAGGGGTATAGATCAACAAACCCAGGTTTTAATTTATGCTCCTGCAAGAAAATGCTTGGGAGATTCACCGTCTCACAGATTAACTATTTCACAGGGTGTTTCTGAGGGTTAGGGACTGCAGTGGCTCAAGTCACTAAGACGCTGACTGGGAGGCAGAAGGTCAGCAGTTCGTTTCCTGAGTACTGCAGGACGGAATGAACTCCCGTCTCTGTCCCAGCTCCTGCCAACCTAGCAGTTTGAAAGCAAGAAATTGCAAGTAGATAAATAGGGACCACTTCGGTGGGAAGGTAACAGCATTCCGTGTGCTCCGGTGTCTAGTCATGCCTGCCACATGACCATGGAAACATCTGCAGAAGCAGACAGCGCTGGCTCTTCGGCTTAGAAACAGAGATGAGCACTGATCCCTAGAGTCGGATACGACTGGCTTTCGAGCAAGGAAAACCTTTACCTTTTTCTGAGGGTTAAAATGCAGTGGCTCCCCATTTTCCTTGCTTTGGCATCTTTGGAGAAAACATAGAAACCTATTCTGTTCTTCACAATAGAATAAGTGGGTGAGGGGAGACAAAGAATGCAGATTTTCTAAGAATTGCAACTGGGGATTGTAAGTGGAAGTCGGCCCAAAGGATAGAAGGTAATGGACTTGGTGTAAATTTATTCTTGTCAAGTATACTGTATCTGATTACCACTATTAAAGGACAGTGGGAATATTCTTTATGAAGCTAGATCAGGGGTTGCCAAACTTTTTAAGTCGGGGGCTGGGTCACACTCCCTCAGACAGTTGAGGGGGCCATACTGGTGGTTCCCCTGCCATTTACGTCTGCCGTAAATGCATCTGCAGCTGTCATAAATGTGTCTGTGGCTGATTCTGGCAGTGGCAGCTGGAGCAAGGGTGGGGGCTGAATTCTTTGCCTCCACAGGCCAGATCTGGCCCATGGGTCATAGGTTTCCTACTCCTGAGCTAGATGCTATGACAAGTTCGATACTTCTTATCTTGGTATGCGCCTTCTCAAAATGAAACAAAACACCATTGTATATTTACTAATTGAAATATTTATAAGGGATGAGGACCTTCCCTATTGCTTTGTACTGTTTATCCTTGATTGTTTTTTGTATTTCTTTGATTGTACTGCATTTATATTTTTTATTATTTTTTATGAAGGTCTTGTCGACCACATCGATTGTATTATACTTGTTATATTGTATGTATATTATGTTCTATTTTGTAACATTGTTAGCCGCTCTGGGTTGCTTCGGCAAGGAGAGCGGCATATAAATTTGAATTTAATAATAATAATAATAATAATAATTTTGAATGTTCCATGAATCCCTAAATTTTAGGGGTTTCTTCCTTACTCCAAAGTGACCAGCTAACCTCATACTGTACCCAGAGGGAGGGAGGAAAGGCCATTAGAGCCTCAAAAGAGGCTGTTGGGAGGGAGAAGCCTTCTTAAAATGGCTCATCCATGACCTATTAGCATTTGCATATACTGTAATTAGATTTCCTCTCAGTCCAGGGAGGCAAAGAGCCCATGAGCTACAGCCTCATGTTTTGTGGAGTTTCCCCTTCTGTTGGATAATCTTGTAAGGCTTTTGAGGCATTTTCTCACTTCACTAGCTCTTTTGTGGGGGAACTTTTCCTCAAAGCGAAAGGTTTGTATTTTGTGTAGAAAAACCATCTGTTTGGTGTGCTTGTATTTATTCATCACATCCTGGCTCTGAGGATGCAATCCTACACATGTGTACCTGTCACGGATCTCTGTAGTATTCATATCTGAGGAAGCTTGTATGAGACTGAGCAGTGACACAGCATCTGAGTTTTGGAGGCAAAATGAGAAAAACAGAAAAGATGGGCACCAGGATGTCTGTTCTCTCCCCCACCTCTCAGTATCTGTTCAGTCATTACTTTCTAAATATTACCAGTAAAATTGCACTACAGGTAGGCAACAATCTTATCTAGCCGACTGCGTCCTGTTTAATAATCTTAATCTTTCTGAATGTATATTGTTTGGTTTTTGATCTTGGTTGGCTGCACAGGAGATAAAATGAAAATTACTTTTTTAAAACATATAATCTCTCCCAAAGAAACAGAAAAATGCTAGTTGGGAAAACGCAGAACTGATTTCACATTTGTTAGCAGCAATGTCATGGAAAATTGCAATGGATGGAAAACAAAGGCTTTCTTTTGTCTAAAAATAATGAAGTGACACTAGGAAGAAACTGGGGCCTGCATTAATTTTCACAGTGGAGTTGCTCCTGTACAATTATTCATCTATTATTGTTTTACTAGGCTAAAATAAAAGTAAAAGATCTTGTCTCAGAAATAGGACAAATAATCAGCAATGAACTGGCCAAAGTCAACCTTCATCAGCAATTCCTCCAGGATCAGGAAGAAAGGAATGGCTGCCACTTTCACCAAGACTACAAAACTACAGATCATCATGTCAAAATATTAATGTTTCAACATTGTGTGGGAAGAAATTTAAGGAAGTCATGACATGAGAGACTGACGAGGTAGCAAAGGGGAAGAATGATTTGTTATCTTATGTCTATTTCTTCTTATTATTTCTCCCTCTCAGATTTTTGAAGTTGTGAATGTCTCATGCTAAGAAGCGTGGTTTCAGCTGCCCTGGAGAAGATTGTATGAAAACAATTCCTGAAGAATCTTCCTTAGGCTAGATCAGGGACCTGCAAACTTGGCTCTCCAGATGTTCTTGGACTTCAATTCCCAGAAGTCCTGATCAGCAGGCATACTGACTTGGGCTTCTGGTAATTGAAGTCCAAGAACACCTGGAGAGCCAAGTTTGCAGATCCCTGGGCTAGATGATATGAGGAATGTCTAGCTGCTCAAGGCTAACATTTGCCTCCTGGGCAAGATGCTTGAGTAGATGAAATTTAGTATGGCCCAATTAATTTTCCAAGTCCTCCAAGGTACGCTTCTGCAGATTTCAATTTGGTGGTTACTTTTTGGTGGGTTCCATTCAAGGATGGCCAAAATATTTTATTGCCTAACATCAGAGACTAGATGGTGCTTCCTTCCCAATGTTTGCACAGAAATAAGATGAACAATGAGATGATATTACTTCAGAACTAGTAACAAGATGGTTTATTTCACCACACATTTCCCATGAAGGCATTATCTCCTGGCTCATTCCTTTCTGCCTGTCTTGGGACTCAGAGGAAGAAGTGGGTACTTGGACCAAATGTGACTTCAGAATTCAGGGTGTTAAAGCTCTGAAAGCATTTCATCTGGATCTGTAATTTTTAAGTTTTAAAGGGCTTCAATGTGTGTGAAAACTTTTTTCCCTGCTGACAAAGTTGTAGTAGAGAGGTAGTGAAGGAACCATAGTTCCAATCTGTCTTTATGAAGTTGCAAAATAAAAGCAGCAGAGAAAGTTACAGGTAAGGTTACTAGCCCAGCATCAACCCTGAGGCTTCAAGCCAAAACCATGAATTTAGGAGGCAATTCCTTGTGATGTCATAGAGATGAGCAGACATGGGCTGGCACAGTGGGACACCGGGAGTCACCCTGGGGGTGTGCCCTTGCCTCTAGCCCTGGAGGCTGCAAATAATTTTTTAAAATATTTATTATTATTATTATTATTATTATTATTATTATTATTATTATTATTATTATTATTATTATTATTATTATTATTATTATTATTATTATTATTATTATTATTATTATTATTATTATTATTATTATTATTATTATTATAAAAATTAAACCCAGGGGCAGGCCTGAGGACTTTGTCACTAGAGAAGGATGGGCATTGGCGAGTTGTGTGCACGCTCCTGCCCTTCTCCTGGCAGGCTGGCAGGAAAAGAAAGGCAGCTCTCTAACCAGCTCCCTCCCTTCTGCCCACCGGCCAGGAATGAACCGAGAGGGCATTGGGGCCTCATCCAACCTCCATCCTTTCACCTCCTCAGGGACTGGGGTTGGGCACTGGGGTTGAAGAAGGAAGGCAGCCAAGGTCCCCAGGAGTGTGGTCTCCTTCTTGCCATCCCCAATCCCCGCCACCTCTGCCACCAGAGCCAGCAACAGGCTAGAACAGTGGTGGCAAACCTATGGCATGTGTGCCAGAGGTGGGACTCAGAGTCCTCTCTGTGGGAACCCGTGCAGTCACCCCAGCACAGAGTATGCCCCTCCCGCTGCCCAGCAGCTCAATGGGAGCACTTCCTCCAGAGGCGTAGCTACTGCCATATCTGCCGTATCAATTATACGGGGGCCACGGGGCCCCCCAACGTGCATAAGCAAAACAAATCTTTACCCTTCCTAAGGGCCCCCAAACAATTTTTTATACGGGGCCCCGCCAAGGCACGCTACTCTTCTGACTTCCTCCCTCTCGCCAGAACAGAGATCACCCCACCCCTCTGTCCAGCAGCCCAATGGGAGCATTTCCTTCCTCCCCTGTTGCTGTGTTGGCACTTTGCAATAAATAAGTGGGTTTTGGGTAGCAGTTTGGGCACTCGGTCTCTAAAAGGTTCACCATCACTGGGCTAGAGAGCCAGAAGAGAGAGAACTTTTTGAAGTGGTAGCCGTGTTAGTCTGTGCAAGCATATCAGAGAATAAACAAAACAAAAAAGAAGAAAATGCTGTGTCACTTTAAAGACTAACTCCTGTATTTTAATGTTAGTTTAATTGTTTCCCAAATGCTGGTGTTTGGACTTCAATTCCCAGAAGCTTAAGTTAATTCCCCAAAGCACTGATCAGTCAATATACTGGCTTAGGCTTCTGGGAACTGAAGTCCAAACACCAGCATTTGGGAAACACTTACTTCTTCAGACATGAGTGTATTTTCATTCTGTAACGTAAAGGTAAAGATTTCCCTTGCTCAAAATCCAGTCACATATATATAGAGAGAGAAGCAGCAAGAGGGAAAATAAGCGCATGTGCAAGACTGAATCATGGGTGAAGAGAAAATGGAGGGGAGAGGAGAAACTACATTTCCCAACAGCCTTTACTTGCCATTATGCATGCTCCCTAATTTACTTGCCATTGCCCATGCTCCCTAGTTGCGGCCCTGTGGCGCTGCCTTATCACTACCTGTCCCCCGACCTCTCATGGTGTCCAGCATGCCCCTGGAGATGGGATAGGAAAACAATGGGAGGAGGACATTTATTGGTTCTGTTTTGCTGCTAGGGCGGTGGGGGGGGGAAGGGTCAGGTCATGAGTTGTGATGTTGACCAGTGGTGGGCAGCCAAATTATTTACTACCACACTGTGGGTGGAGCCAACATCGTGGGAGGAGCAAACGCCATGATGTCATGTGTGGAGCCAATGTCATGGGCAGAGATAATGATGTGGGCGGAGCCAATGTAAAAAACCATAAAAATAAGTACACATAAAAATACAAATTAAATAGACATAAAAATACAAATTAAATACACATAAAACACATAAAAATACATATTAAAAATAAATACACATTAAATACACATTAAAACACACACCAAAATACACACCCACACCCCACACCCAAAGGTGAGTCAGTTACCTTGGGGAGCAGGCTATAGGGAGCTTCAGGCTAGCAGCTTCTCTTCCTCCTCCCCGCTTGGGAGGACAGCAAGGAAGCCACGCATGTGCACCAAGTGCTGTAGGCGTGCATGCACACCAAGTGCATGTACAGTGGGAGAACCGGTAAAAAGGTAAGCCCCTGATGTGGTTCCCCCCAAATGCCGCTACCAGTTCTCCGGGACACTGGAAAAGGTTAATACCAGTTCTGGTGAACTGGTGCGAACCTGTTGCTGCCCATCACTGATGTTGACACTTCACACTCTTCCTTGCTCTAAATGGTCCTGATATTAGCTTACCAAAAAAGTCAGGAGAAAACTAAAGGGGTTGTAAAAATGGCAATTTCAAATTCATTGAGATTTGAGGGCCAAATCTGAGATGATGGGCCGGGTCCTTGAAATATCAGAAGGGGAAGACCTATATCATACAGATAAAAAATGATGTGTGTATGTGTATATGCATGAGGGCATAAGGTAGACAATGCATATTCCTTTACTACTTCTTGAACAAAAAGTGTATGCACAACTCATATACGAACACATTTGTGCTTGATTTGGGTGGCTTGGTATCCACTGGAAGTAGAGAAGAGATGAGTGTGTTGACATTAAAAAAACACACACACACACCTTGAGATGTATCACCCTGCTTTGAGATGTGGGAAATATAGCAGTTCCTTTACACTCCTGCCAAGACCATGAGATCTTGCAGACCTAACTTGCAAGAGAAAGGGAGAGCTGGGAATGATGACTGGCATAGAATCACAGAATAACTTAATTGAATGGAGTCTATGAAGCCATTGAGTCCAATCCCTTGCTCAATGCACCAATGCAAATCAAAGCAGATCTGACAGATGGTTCCCTAATTTTCTCTCGAATGCCTCCAGCATTGGAGCACTCACTACCTCCTAATTAATTCCAGTGCTTCAAGAGCATTTCATTATTATTATTATTATTTTCATTTTGGAAGCATGTGTGTTTGTGTATAGATTGCATGAGATAGACTGGTAGAACTTATTTCTTTGCTTTGCTTTTTCACGGTCGCGTCTTTTTTCCTCCCTGTATTTAAACTACAGGGAGAGAGAGAAGTGCTTCCGTCTTTCTTTCCCTCCCTGTATGTAAACTACAGGGAGGGGGAAAGAGAGATGTGATTGGTTCTCTAGAGAACCAATCACCTCTCTCTCTTTCCCCCTTCCCTGTAGTTTAAATACAGGGAGGGAAATAAAGAGACAAAGAGACTCTGCAACTGCAGTAGGTTCGGGGAAAAGGCGCTTTCCATGACCCTACTGCAGTCGCAGAGACGGCTGCTCGTGGGGGGTGGCTTTAAAGGCAGGAAAGTCTCTTTCTTTCCCTGCCTGCCTTTAAAGCGGTTTGTCCCTGAAGTCAGGGCTTTTTTTTTTTTAGCGTTGTCCGATGCAGCGGACAACGCTAAAAATCGGATAATGTCATGACTTGTGGAACCAAGTCATAACGTTATCCGGTGTATTACTGTACTAGTATTCCTCTATTCAGCACTAGTTAGACTGCATCTAGAGTACTGTGTCCAATTCTAGGCACCAACTTTAAGAAATATGCAAATAAATTAGAGCAGGTACAGAGAAGGGCAACAAGGATGATCAGAGGAATGGAAACTCAGTCATATGAGGAAAGACTGAAGGAACTGGGCATGTTTAGCCTTGAGATAAGTATTTGTATTTGTATTTGTATTTGTATTTTCAATTTATATGCTGCCCCACTCGCACAGCGACTCTGGGCGGCTTACAGAAGAAACAGTTACAATTACATAGCACATTCCATAGGATAAAAACAATTACATAGTAAATTACAAATATCACATAGCAGGAATAACATCAAAAAACATATCAAAATATATCCCCCCAAAAATAATCTCTAATAACAATTGTAATTACAGAACATCAGGACATCCTAAAAAAATACATCAGAGATACTATAATATAAATCATTACAGCATCAAAATTCAATAGGCAACAATATCAAGCAACAATCAAAGATTCCAAATATCAATCCAGTTTACACAAAATTACAAGAATTACAAAAGCAGAAAACTAAACAAGAAAAAAAAACAATTGCTTAATCCTGCAACAAGTAGACTGAGAGGGGATATGACAGTACTCTTCAAATACCTGAAAGATTACCATAAAGAGGAAAGGCAGGATCTGTTCTCCATCATCCCAGATTGCAAGCCATGTAATATTGGGCTTAAACTACAGGAAGTCAGATATAGGCTGAATATTAGGAAAAACTTCTTAATAGAGCAGTACGACAGTGGAACTGACTGTCTTGAGAGGTGGCGAGAGCTCCAACCCTGGAAGCATTCAAGAGAGAATTGGACAACCAGATGCCATATGATTTGATTTGGATTCCTGCATTGAGCAGGGGATTGGACTCAATGACCTAAAACACCCCTTCCAATGCAGTTATTCTATTACCTCCGTGGAAAACATGACTTACTTTTGCTATTGTTGTATTGTGAACACATTATCCTTCCAGGTTTAAAACAACAGCAACGAAATGCTCACCATAGATATAAGAATTTTTACAGAATCAGAAATGATTTGATTCAATCAATAGTAGGTTCCAATCTGTTACTAGGATTGAAACAATGTATTACGATAAGTAAAGTGCCTCAGTCTGATTTTTCTTCGACAGGCTGAGATGTGAGCTGATCAGTCTTTTTTAAACAGTTCAATCTCATTCGTGTCTGCCCAGAAGTAAATTTGACTGCATTCAGTGAGTTTTGCTACCATGAAAATGTTAAAAGGATTGAAGGCCTGAAAATTTCAAGTGTTACTAAATATATCATTTGAATAAGAGAAAAATCTGAATTTCTTTAAGAGCTGTCGTTTCCACTTATTTCTACTCAAAATTCAACTAGAGTCATCACAGAAGAAACACAGAAGAGAACTGAATTATTATTAACAGTCATTATGTGAATGACAGAATGCTTTAAAATGCCTACGCTGTCTGTACTCATGGAAAAAACCTTTGGAGAAGGATGGAAGTAAAAAAGAAACCAGCCAGGTTAAAACCTATTGCTCCCCAGCGGCTAAAGCAGCACAAACATAATGTCCAAACATAATTTTAAAAGCCCAGGGGCTTTTTAAGAACTATTAAGATTCATATGACACAAACTTCCCTCAATTTCAGCTCAGTTCATCAGATGCTTTTAAGGTGCTGTTTTTCCCCCCGCAACAGATTAAAATGGCTGTTTAAACATTTAATGGAAATTTCCAAACATATTGCTTATGAAGGAATATACTGGCTCCTAGGTATACATAGGGAAATTTGTCAGCTTTGAATGATTGCCAACACTTGTAACTATTTGAACTGTTTATTAGTTCTTTGTTATATTCTGGTTTTTAAAAATGAACTGACCTGAAATTCTTCCTTTCTTCCTAAATCTCTCAGTTACACTCTCTCCCACAAATGAACTTGGCAAATCTTAGTAAATGCAAGGGGTGGGGAATGTGGAGAAATGAAAATCAAACTCATCATAATTCCTCAGACAAGGAGCAGAGTCCTTTCAGCTTCTTGCAAGCAATATTTTTACCGCTGATAAGAACTTTTTGCCCATTTTGAACTTGTTTGAGGCTTAGTTCAAAACACTTTTCCTGCTGGTTAACCTCTTGAGATTCCCTGGCCTATTTTTGAGCGGAGAAATAGAGTGTGTGCAACCTGTTCCAACCTTCTCCATGGTTCAGAAGAGCACTGTGCATGGTTTCTCAAGGGTGTGGGTGATAATTATCAATGGCAGGATCCTGGCTGATGTCTTTTCTACTCTTCCATGAAGTGGCATTTACAAACATGTTTGCAACCTTCTTGTCAATGCCTTTGATTTAGTGTCATTCCGATTCATAATGGTGTGATATTTGTGGTGGTCTTCTTTTTCTTCTTCTTGTTTCATGTCCTAATCAAACCCTGGACTGCCAAAATGAAGCCACTTTCCTTGCTTTGTCATTGTCCAAACCCAAGTCCTCTGGCATGTCTCTGGCAGCATGTTTCTGGCAGCAATCGGCAGACCAGATTCTGTATCCCTTCACATTCACACTGTCCACCAGCAGCCCACACTTGAGCATGATGGTCTGGCATTTAAGGACTCCAACCCTCAGCCTACTGAGGCTCCTCCAAGTGACATAGGGGAAGTTCAGGTTTTCAGCTCTATCCTCCTTTAATGTTGTTCCTTGTCCAGAGAGCTCCTTCCTCCATCTTCTAATTTGGTTTTGCTCTTGTTTCTTCAATAATGTTTCTTCTTATCTAAATACCATGCACAAGGCTGGAAACTATTCAGAACCAAGGTAGCATTCTTCATTTCCTTGAAGCTGAGTAAGAAAAAGAAAAATGTCTCCAAACTTTCACGGAAACTCTTTCTTGGCTTAATGCTCTTACGGAGCAGCTAAGAAGAAAGGACATGGGAAGGAAATATCAACTCAGGGTGAGAAGAAAACTTTTTGTAAGAGCATTGAGTCAGGCAAGAGGAACCTGGCAAGCTAAAGTGAAACGGAAGAAGGGAGGAGATAGAAAACAGTTATTGCAAGGAGGGAGCATGTCTGAGATAAGGAGCTAAATCTGATAGATGTTCTTTTCCAAATGCTGACGGAAATTTGGTGTCACTCAGCCTGTCAGTGGCAGCCTAATCCAATCATGCCAGATGCAAAGCGTTGCAGAGAGGAAAAGAAAAAGCCCAAAAGCCGAATTATTTTAAGGTCAAGCCCATCCTGCCAGCTGGTATATGATACTCTCCTGCCTTGGTTTCCTCTCTCATATGTGCAGGAAAGAGAAGAAACAAAGAACTAACCAAGCTTAAGAAATAGATTTACTTTGTCAATTAGCTGTGGCAGTTTATGCAAACCTTATGTGAACACTCAGTATAATTGAAGTCAGTACGCATGAAGACGCTTGCAATCTCCTTAATTTACACCAACTGAATCCTGTAGGTGCAGTTTATTGTTGGCATAGACAAGATTAAGCTGTGCATGTCTGTTACCATATACCCACTAAAAGACACATGGCTACAAGGGCGAAAAGGGTAGCCATTCCCTTGGTTCAGCATTAGGATGATTGAAACATAAACATTGTAGGAACTAAAACATTGTCTGAAATCCTGTTGTGTAATTTATTTTGTATTTTGTTGTTGTTCAGTCGCACAGTTGATTCTGACCCTTTGCTACCCTATGGACCATTGTCCACCAGGCATCTCTGTCCTCTATCATCTTCCTCAGCCTGCCCAGCTCTGTGCCCATTGCATCTACAATACCATCTAGCCATCTCATTTTTGTCCACCCCCTTCTTCTTTTGCCCTTTTGTAACTTCTGTATTAGTCTGGTTTTATTATATTATCCACTCTAATGTCTTTTTGAGAAAAATAAAATAAAATTATGATACCTCCGAAAGGTCTCAAGGCTCTCTTGGGATCCTCTTTATCATAAGGAGACTGTTGTAGGCCACCAGATGGGGAGTTTTTAAAATCCTAAAATTACTGATCCGAGAAAGTCACCCTGGTGACTGTTTCTAGAAATTAAACACTCTTCCTATGATTCCATAGATCCCAATGGCATCTTTAGGACAAAAGGAATCCTAAGGATCTCTTGTGAAGAGGGGCAGATTGTGGTGTTTAAAAAATTTAATTAAAATAAATCAGTACAGCTGATGGCATCATCAGCCTTACATCAGTGTGTAACTCCTGGCAAACAGGTATTAGCCATAGCTAATAAGGAATTAAAGCACTCAGAGGTGTGAGCTTGGTGGGACTTGTCTGTCTATTATAGTTTCTCTTAAAACACACACAAAGCCCTTGTACTCTTTATACCATGAATGAATTTGCAAATTTGGCATATCCTTGTCAAAAATAAACAGAAGCTTCATTCTTCTTTAACCCCAGGCATGGCTTTTGTGTGTGATACAGACAGTTGGCTTATTCCTTCTTTCTTTCTTTCTTTCTTTCTTTCTTTCTTTCTTTCTTTCTTTCTTCCTTCTTCTTCACCTGCTTATTTTGTTCTTTGTAGTACAAAAAGCAAACAGGAGAGCAGCAACTCTACAGAAAAGCAAAGGTCAGAAAGCTGACAGCAGAAACTTCTTTACTGATATGATAAACTTGGGATGTTTGCTGCCGAGGGAAATCAGATAGAATAAAACTAGGCCATTTAGATATTGTGCGAAATCAAATAAAGACCCAAACAAGTGGATGAGTGGTTCAGCTAAGTCACAAGATAAAGCGAGTGACTATAGTATGAAGGATAATAACACTCATGTTTCAAGGTATAAATGATTACCTGTCATAGATCCAGAGAAATATCTTCCTGTCTTTTTACCGCATTATAGCAAATAAGACTCTTTGTGCATTTCCTCTGAAAACATAGTTCCACTTCCTTAACCATATTACATCTAAATTAACACAAATGAAGAGGACGGGGATGTGTAGCTATTGTTGTCACATAGTCAACTTGAAATGGGAACTGCTCTGTGGATATTTTTGCTCCACTAGTGACTGGTTTCAGTACAAGGAATGTACAGTACCTCCTGAAAAATTAAAATATGATAAAGAAGTACTGACTAAAATGCTTTTGGTGCAGCTAGGCCTGCAGAAGGGTAATAAAGTCACTAACAAAAAGAGGGAGAGTTTCAGTAGTAAAAGACTTCCCTATGCTTCTGCAGATTTTTCAAATTTGCGAATAATCCCTTTCCAGAAGTGGAAGGTGTAGGAACCATGGGATGGAAGGACAAAGTCTTTCATTATTGAAAATTATAGCTGTTGGGTTGTATTACTGGGAAGAGGAGATATTCAATAACAAAATACAGTAATACCCAAGTTTTGACTTGGTTCCACAAGTCATGACGTTATCCAATTTTTACCGTTGTTCGATGCATGCATTGAACAACGCTAAAAAAAAAGCCCTGACTTCAGGGACAAACCGCTTTAAAGGCAGGCAGGCTCTTTCTTTTCCTCCCTGCCTTTAAAGCCACCCCCCCCCCACCCGCAGCGGTCTCTACAACTGCAGTAGGGTTGGGGAAAGGCACCCCTTTCCCCCGACCTTACTGCAGTCGCAGAGACTGCTTGTGTCTCTTTCCCTCCCTGTATTTAAACTACAGGGAGGGGGAAAGAGAGAGACGTGATTGGGTCTCTAGAGAACCAATCACATCTCTCTCTTTCCCCCTCCCTGTAGTTTAAATACAGGGAGGGAAAGAGACACAAGCAGTTTCCCCCTCCCTGTAGTTTAAATACAGGGAGGGAAAGAGACACAAGCAGTCTCTGCGACTGCAGTAAGGTCGGGGGAAAGGTGCGTGCTTTTCCCTGACCCTACTGCAGTCGCAGAGACCGCTGCAGGTGGGGGGTGGATTGGGTAGTTCTACCCAAACCAACCCACACCCGCAGACCATTGCCTCTGATAATGCTAAGAATCATGATCCAGAATCGTTATCCGATGCAAGTTTTTTCCAAAAAACTTGCATCGTTATCCGATTCTAGCGTTGTCTGATGCAATCGTTATCTGGGGTATTACTGTACTTCCTCCTCCTGTCCCATGACTCCCATTTTTTGTTTTGTATCCAAGATGAGATTTTTTTAATATTAATTACATTGGTAGGAAAACAAGACAGAGTATCCTAACTGCATTGCAACAATTCATTGCAGACCTCACATACTTTGCATAATTTCCACAGCTCCTGAACAGCATTGCCCTAAGTGTATTTGCTTGGAAGTGAGTCCTTTGGAAATAAATGCAATGGGGCATCATTCTAAGGAAATGCACTCAGATTCATGGCCTAGTATGAAAAGTAGGATCAGCTGTTTCATTAGAGAGTTGTTCTCTCAGGCAGCAGATGTGATGAGGCAAGCAGTGTGTAGAGCTATGTTTGCAAAACAGCTCATTTTGCAGCATCTAAACAAGCTGACCTGTATTGGGTACGGTGTTTTGCTTTGTGTATGTGTTGGAAATGAACCAATTCATGCACAAAATTTCATCATCTGCTGAAATTCAGATTCTCATTAGCATCCTCCTCTAGGAGGGAGACTCAACCCATTAAAATGGACTATCCCAGAAGGCTAGTTGTTCCAATTGGTTTCAGGACACCCTAAGTGCTTTCTGGCTGATCTGGTTGACTCTCTTGTTGGTATTCAAAGGAGACCAAGGCAGCTGCAAGATGAACATTTCAGGAGGAGGCTAGAGAGTAACTGTAGGAAATGTAATTTAGCTGCTGTCGGAGAGCTGTCTAGAAAGTACTGTAATGCAATAAAAGCCGAGAAAAGAACTTATAACATCAAGTTGATTAATGAGATCTCAAACCAAGAGGCAGAACTCTTCTGAGTTGTCTGTGGCCTCTCTAATACTGGACAGATACAAAATCTTCAACCTGATGCAATTAACTATAATCAACTGGCAGCTCATTTTATATCAAAAATTGAAGGCATTCAATGGGACCTTGACTCCTTCTTGAAATATCTAAACCACCATCTAGTTGTAGCTCATTGGATCAGTTTCAATCAATAATGATTGAGATTGTTGAGAAGACAATTGCTCACTGATCCTTGCCCATCTTGGCTATTAAAATATGCCAAAGTTATAATGGTAGAATGGGCATATCATTAATGCTTCATAACAGGAAACTGTCATTTGGCCCATTCATACGAACTTTGTGACAGATGATTTAAACAACAATAGGCCTGTCACAAATATTCTGTTCATGGGCAAATTGATCAAAATGGTAGTGGCTGTCCAGCTGCAAATGTTCTTCAAGGAAACCAATAATCTGTTGCTCCCGGAAATGGAAGTAAAATTTGCCTGTACAGGCATGTTTTGGTCCCGTTTCCAGGAGCGACAAGGGTGGCATGAGCTGGATGAATGTTCCTGTTTTCATAATATTTTTGGGGCTTTATTTTATTGTATGGTATTTTATGATATTTTATTGTTTTGAATTATTGATGTATGTTATCTGATTATACTGTGACATTATGCTGTTTTATTGAATTGTAACATTGTATTATTTATTATTATTATTTTATTATTAAATTAGATTTATATGCCCCTCTACCCACCTCACTGAGGCGACTCAGAGGGGCTCACACAACACAAACATATACAGTATCACAATCTCAAATACAAATACAGCACAATATAAAAATATAACAACAGATGCAGCACAGATAACACAATAAATTCCACATAAAAGAAAAAAAACAATACAATAAAATACAGTGTAAAAATACAATACAGTCAAGAGAGACAGCAAGGTCTTTATGGTTGAGCTAGCTGGTCCACACAGCTGGCCCTCATTCCCCCTCTCCAGCAGGCAAAGAGAGTTCTGTGATGTTCCTGAGGTGGTCATGGAGGCAGCAATAGCAGTAGCAGCAAAGTCTTTATGGCTGAGCTAGCTGGTCCACACAGTTGGCCCTCATTCCCCCTCTCCAGCAGGCAAGAGAGTTCTGTGATGTTCCTGAGGTGGTCATGGAGGCAGCAATAGCAGTAGCAGCAAGGTCTTTATTCGATTGTTGTGAACTGCCCTGAGTCGGTTTTACCGAGTAGGGCGGCATATAAATAAAAAATGATGATGATGATGATAGTCTAGATCCACTTCAATCAGGGCTAGTCTGGACCACTGTATTAATACAGCTGTGCTCATTCTGCATGATGATCTCCTAAGCAAGGCTGATAGGAATGGGAGTGTAATCTTGCTGGTCTTTTTTGATTTTTTTTCCATTGGCTTTTGATACTGTTGACAATGGTATCCTTCTGACTATTAGAATTAGGGATTGGAGGTCTTGCTCTCTGCTTGTCCCATTCTTTCATGATGCCCATTCCCAGATGGTTCAGTTTGGGAGTGCTGTTTCAACCCCTTGAGTCCTTCATTTCCACAAGGGTTGATCATCTCCTCAGTGCTCTTTAACATCTTTGGGAAGCTGTTAGGGGAGGTCACTTGGTGACTTGGAGTTCACTATCATCAATATGCTGATGACACAAAGCTCTATTTCTCCTTTACGTTGTCTGTAGAGGATGCTGCCTATCAATAGTGTCAATAGTGGACTAGATGAGGGCTAATAGGCTGAAACTGAATCCTGAAAAGATGGAAATCCTTCTATTTGGGGGGGGGGATTCCCCTGATCAGTAATGAGGAAAGGTATAGGAGTGTTTTGAGACCTGGTACTCTTGATGGAGTCATAAATATCTGCTGTGGCCAGGAACACCTTTTTTTCCTCCTATTTGATTGCCCAGTTGAGCCCTACCTGGACAGAAATTCCTTGACAACATTGGTTCATTATTATTATTATTATTATTATTATTATTATTATTATTATTATTATTATTATTATTATTATTATTATTATTATTATTATTATTATTATTATTATTATTATTATTATTATTATTATTATTATTAACAGAAAAATATTAAAAAAGGAAACAACAAAACACAAAATGACATGACATTGAAAGAAGAGAAAGAAAGTAACAATTATAACCAAAAAAAACTTTAAAAATTAATTCAAATCTTTTCAATACACCCTATCTCTTAACCATTCTACTTATATGTATAATATATACTTTAATACTTTATTCTAGTTATTCTCTTTATTATGGTATTACAATTTTTCATAACACAATATATAAAACACCCAAGTGCACTTAAGTTCTTGAATCTGCCAGTTGCCCTTCTTTCATCTCAAATATTCTGCCAAAAACACATTATATCCGGTACAGGCTTGTCTCCTTTGTTTTTCCCCAGTGTATACTGCAAAAAAGGCCTCCAAATGTCCCAAAATCTATTTTGTTTTAATATCCCCCTTTTTGTATTTCAATCCCATGTGAGTTTTTCATTAAGTGCCATATCCCAAACAACAGTATACCATTTGCTTAATTCTAAATTCAAAGCACCTTTCCAATTTCTGGCAACCTGTTGTCTTGCCAATGTTAAAAAAAAATAGCTAATAAATCCTTTACATTTTCCTCTAAATTCAAACCTCTAAATCTGTCAGTATAACAATATTGGTTCATGCATTGGTAATCTCAAAAATCAACTACAACAATGTTCTCTATGTGGGACTGCTCTTGAAGATGAGCCAGAAATGTCAATGGGTCCAAAATGTGGTTGATCATATCTCCCCAATATTGGCCTTCCTGCACTGGCTCCCTGTCAGTTTCCATGCCAAATTCAAGATGCTGGTTTTGACCTATGAAGCCTTAAATTGTTTGGGACTTCTTTGTCAGAACATCTTTCCTGAAGAACAACTGGTTGTTTCATGTGTTCCTCTCAGGCCTTCCTACTGAGGGTGGCCAGACCAAGAGAGGCCAGGAGAATATGACTAGGAATCAAGCTTTCTTTGTGATCTTAAAGTACTTGACACTCTGGAACAATCTTCTATTGAAAGTACACCAGGTCCCTTCTCTCCAAGAAAGGAAATAAGTGAAAGCAGAACTTTATGAAGCAGCATCTAATAACAGAAACCCAAAGAAAGTAAATTAGTACCTAAAATCCTGCTTCCATTAGTTCAAATGTCACTACATTGGTTTTATATATGATTGTGTTTATACTGTTCTTGGCTGTGCATGATGGGTGTGGGATTCAATTCCCAGAGTAATGAATTGCACTAAGTTAGGTGGTATAGAAATTGAGTGAGTGAGTGAGTGAGTGAGTGAATGAATGAATGAATGAATGAATATAGAATGTTGTTCTATGCATCAAACATTAGAATGATTTGGGCCTGCCCTAGTGTCAAGTGCTTTAAGATCATAAACTAATTCATGACAATATCAAAGCCAAAGACTAGTTAAGGTATTGAACTAAATTTTAGGAAACGAGTTCAAATCTCAGTCAGTCATGATTCTTAGCCAGTCACAAATTCTCGGTGTAAGGAAAAAGTAGAGAGAAGGAGGGCTATTCACATCACTTTGCACTCATTGGGATAGAGATGAAATAAAAGAGTAAGTGAAGTCATGAATCAGGACATGAAGGTCCCTAATTCTGAAAGCTATGGCTATAATGTAGTTGTTAACCCCGGTCACCATATATACCAAGGGAGAAGCAGAAAATTGAACACATAGTCTCATCACTGTATGGCACACCAATTGGCATAAACAGATGCTGATTCATATTTTTTACACATCTTTTGATGATTTTTATTCTGGAAATATCAACAAGGAGTATAGCTTTTCTCCTGAAAAGAGAGGTTTTGAAAGAAGAGCAGGAGAGGAGAAAGTATATCAACAAAGAGCGTGTTCTAGCTTCATTGTCATAAAACCAGTGCAATATGATGCCCAAGATTGCTAAGAGTCAATTTTGTTGCGTGGTCAAGGATTTAGTCTGTGAATGTTGATAGGGAGAATTAATGACTGCCTGAAAAGGAGTATTAGGAAAAAATATACACCAAACTGTGTACTTAAGAAGTTAATTTTAAGTGGAATGCATACGATTATATGCTGAGGTGTCCCATAGCAGAGCAGTTAAGGATGCTCAGATAAGGATGGCTTCAACATGTCATTATATTTCTTCCTCTTTCAAGAAATTTTCCAACCTGACATGAGCAAGGCCTGCAGAAAAGGGATACATGTCCTGGAATAAGCCCTACAAACCTCAGTACTTTTTAAATTGCATTCTTATGGAACGCCTTCATAGTTAAAGCTGTCAAAACCAAAGACCATTTCAATAGTATTTCTAAGCACATTCCAGTGGGAATTGTATCAAGTGTACAGTGGGTGGATCAAAACCACTAGCTTCAAAAATCAGGCTGTCAGTAATTAAGCCTGTGAATAGCTATTTCTAGCTATCAGAATGGGAGTTGGAAAAGTATAGCAAATATAGGACACCAACAAATTAGTGTGTCATGGAAGAGGTGTCATGGCCCTCAGAGGAACTGCAGATCTGTGATGTAGTAGAACCAGGGCTCAGAGGATCAAATTTCCAGAACTTCCTCAGTAGCACCAAGCATAACATTATCAATCCTCCTACCAGCTTCCCTCTGGCTTTAGATGCATTCTTCACAGTAGATTGGACGTAAATACTCTTTACCTTGAACAGTATATTGTTACAAATATTTCTTGTAGTCATCTAAGGTATTTGAGGGTGGCTTGGTCTTCAGTGGACAGTGAAAAGCCATTGGCTTTATAAAGTATCTTCTCCTCATTTGTTGAGGCAGTTCCTTTTGGCTTTTTCATTGAACTTTCCAAATGGATATCTAGGTATGGGAAATGTCATGATGAATGCCTAATGGATTTGAATTTAAGGCCTCATGATTAAATTCAGCTCCCACAGGTCCTTGGGATTAGACTTCAGTGGTGTAGAAGTAAATTGGAATTAGAGGTGTTCATCATGAACATCTCCAGAAGACACATGAAGAGGATCCAGGCAGCTTGGTCAAAAAGAATTAAACATGAGTTAGCAGTGTGGTGTGGTGGCAAAGCAAGCATATGTAATTCAAGGTTTTAACATATGGATAGTGTTTTGATCTAGGGAAGTAATGGCACCAATCTCTTCTGTTTCAGTTGGACCTCATCTGGGACACTGTCCATTTCTGTGTAACCCACTTTAAGAGGGATTAGTACTGATAAAATCTCAGGTAAAGTTAAGGTAAAAGTGCTCGAAATATGACTCTAGGGTTCAGTGCTCATCTCTGTTTATAGTCAAAGAGCCAGCACTGTCTGCATTTGCAGATGTTTCCATGGACATGTGACAGGCATGACTAGACACCTGAGTGCACAGAACACTGTTTACCTTCCTGCCAAAGTAGTACCTATTTATCTACTTGCAATTTCTTGCTTTTGAACTGCTATGTTGGCAGGAGCTGGGACAGAGATGGGAGCTCACTCCATTGTGCAGTACTCGGGTATCAAATGGCTGTTAGGGAGTAAGTATTTGACCTAAATGTATAGCATATTGTAATTTGCTGAAATACTGTACTGTTGCATTAAAAGTTTTTGACTGGGAACACAGGTGTTGCCTACTCTCTTTGCAACCCAAGGTCCTGTGTCAGGCATTTGGTCACACACCTTCAGCCCTTGTGCTCAACAGAGCCTGTGTGCTCAAGCTGCCTGTGTGTTTATCAGAGCCTGTGTTCTAGCTTCCGTGTGCCTTGAGGGCTATACTCTGAATGCTACTTTGATGCCCTCTGGAACTTCTCCACAAAAATTGCTTGGGCAGTATGTACTATAACTGGAAAAAGGAACCGCAAACTCCCCTTGCCAAAGGAGACAGCAAAGCTATCTGCCTTATCTGCCAAGACTTTGAAGCTCCTTTTCAATGGTGTATGCTGACTCATCACTTGACCAGCATATGGATAGCAACTGCTCAGCCAAAGACTGCTGCCTTTTTAGCTGAGCAACATAACTTGTGAGTTACACCTTCTGTAACCTTTTTTACTACCACACTGTGGGTGTGGTATGGTGGGTGTGGCCAGGAGGAAAGCCCTACATTGCACCCAAATTAGGACTACTTTATTTCAAAACTTGGATGGGTGGAGCAGATCAGAATTTCTTCTACCAGTTCTGGTGAACTGGTGCAAACCTGCTGATGCCCACCACTGCTTAAATCTCATGTACTGATCACCCAAATCTTTTATCTGCTCAGGGTCTGCATTTTAGAAAAATAAATCTTACTTTCCTTGTATCAAATGCTTCTGTTTTCACTATCACTATGAACAGATTTATTTTAACCTAGGTGTGGGGAGATTTACAGTTAATATTAAAGATTATTCCTGGAAAAGTTCCATTAGCCTTGCTGTGGTAATGTACAAAAAACCACAAACAAACCATAAAGCATTGTTTCCTGGTAACAAGCCTCTAAACATTTATAATAAATGAGCTATTCTCATCCTCAGCACCTGATAAAAATAATGTATACTTTTATATATTTTAAGTTTAAGGTTGGATGAACCTATCAGTTCTTAACTCTTGTTTGTCTTGTTTTAACCTTTAATTTGAATTTTCTTTACAAATTTCACATCAAAATTAATATGCATATTTTCAGTCACCACTGTTCCAATAATATGTTAAACATGTCTACTAAAAACAAAAGCTGAGTAAAGAAATTTAGCATTTTAGAAGAAGACCTGGACTGTTGGTGCAGGAAAAGCTGGACTTTTCATTATTTCATACATGAGCAGAGATTATTTTTTTAAAGGAATTGAGGAATCAGAATAAGTGATAATTCTTTGAGTTTACCCTTTAATATGAAATGATCCAGGTCACATCTCTTAAAACCAAAGGCAGATCCAAACACAGTTTGCAAATCTGTATACTTCCAAGATAGAATGTGATTAATATAATATAATTTTTTAAATGTTTGCAAAAATGTTTTTGATAAATAAAATAATGCATATAACACTTATAACGCTTTCTGAGAAATACAAGAATAACATGCATCCACATTTCTATATACAAAGTAAGGAAAGAAGGCTTGTAGATCTAGGAGTGCCTGAGTTAGAACGAGTTTAAGGGTGGAAAAATGCCTGCCTTGAGTATGATTGTTTCATACATCCTTGCTGAGGATTTTGAAAGTTTAGAAAGAGTGTAAGCACAATCAAACTGAAAAGTATTGCCCACTCAGCAAGTTTGTAACCCATATCATCCAAAGTTTGGAAGAAAGCCTGATGGCTCGTACTCTGAAAAAAATAACTTTTCCAAGCTTGAGTTTCATTTCAGTATCTGCCTTTAGAAAACAGTTTCAGCTGTAGATTATTATGTATGCTGTGCTTACTGACAATTAAAAAAGACCTTGTTTTTGAGTTGTTACTGAGCTCCCTCAGTTCCTCAGCTCATCCACATTTTCTCAAAACTGAATGCATTAACTTCAACAAGAAACCTCTTCTTTTTAATCAGACTTGAAGGTTTCCTTTCTGAAAACAAATGGGATAGTGCTTTGTCATAATGTGATTTCATTTTCATATCAGTAGCTCTGAAAGTAATTACAAAAGCAGGGTGGTGGGGAGAGGAACTCCGTCCTAAATGGCTAATGATCCTCAGCAAGCAATCTGTCCAAATGAAGAGAGATTTCTCTCCTACTCTGGCAATTGATCTATGATCTTGTTCTGCTTGGGTGATGTTGCCATTGCCTCCCCACCTTTCCCCGTATTATTTGCAACTATATTTGATGAAACTGACTATTATTATTGCTTGTCATATCTTCAAAGCATCAGGAAGCACAGAAAGAGTCAACCCATCACTTCCCATGTGAGCAACACATCTGCTAACATCCAGAGAACTCTTCTGAAGTCATCAGAGATAATAATATAATGCTGTAGAGAAGAGGTAAAGTCGTCTTTGCTCAAAAGCCAGTCATATCCAACTCTAGGGTTGAGTGCTCATCTCTGTTTATAGCCAAAGAGCCCACACTGTCTGTATCTGCAGACATTTCGGTGGACATGTGGCAGGCATGCCTAAACACCTGACTGTACTGAACACTGTTTATCTTTCCACCTAAGTGGTCCCTATTTATCTACTTGAAAGTAGATAAATACTTGCATTTTTTTCCCGAACTGCTAGATTGGCAGGAGCTGGGACAGAGACAGGATCTCATTCTGTCATACAGCACTCTGACCTTACAGTCAAGTTCAGTGTCTTAACCACCTGAGCCACTGCAGTCCCTAATGAAGAGGACATAGACCCATCAAGTGGTGGGAGTAGAAAGTACAGGGGTAGCTAATATTAGAATACCATGTCTATTTGCATATTGCACTCTGTACAATAATAGCAAAATGTTAGGTCACCTGTATGTAGAGTACAGCTCGATTCATCACTGTTTCAAGTGTCCTGTAGAGAATAGGGTTCAAATTGGACAGAAAGAGAGGTGGGTAAGGGGAAGACTCTTTTCTCTGTTGCTAGGAACAGATAAGATTAAACTGGATTCAAGGATTGTGCCACTAATAGTTCTGCTCTGGAGTCACACTGGGGATTGCAAACTTTATTGCCTCATAGCTGAAGAACTACATACTAAAGATTCTTTCCTGATGCTCTTCTGGTTGTTGTGTTTTCCTTGATGCACCTGTTGGGGCTGTTTGCTATGATACACCCAGAGGATGCTAAAACATGGCAGCCCAATTTCTTACTGAAGCAGGGGCCTGCTGAGGAAGAAGTAAGGATGCAGGAAGAGAATGCCTTATAGCTAAGAGGGCCAGGGCTCTAATCAACAGTAAAAACAAGAATCTAAGAAGATGATTCTACAGTACATGACCCTTAAGTAACATAACAGTTCATTGAAAACTTGTGAATTCTATAGGGATATAATTTCTAGTATGGTAGCCTCCAGCTTACTGCAGCAAGTTTATCCAAAGTCTTATTACAGTAAAACCTCAGATAACACTAAAACCTGGTTCCACAAGTCTTGGTGTTATACGATTTTTAGTGTTATCTGATGCATGTTAAAATCCTATGGGATCTATAGAGATACATTGTAACCACACAGGCTTTAGCGGTTGTTATCTGAAGCATCCCATAGGATCTTAATGTTATCCGATGCAATTCTTCCCCCCAGATTCCTTAATGTTATGCGATTTTTGTGTTATTCGATACTAATGTTATATGAGGTATTACTGTACTTTAAAGCAGGGGTTCTCAACCTTTTCAGGTCAGGGACTGGGTCACACTCCTTCAAACAGTTGAGGGGGCCAGACTGGTTGTTCCCCTGCTGTTTATGGCTGCCGTAAATGAGTCTGTGGCCAGTTCTGGCAGCAGCAGTGGCATAGGTTAGGGGCTGGATTATTTGGCACCACGGGCTGGATCTGGCCTATGGGATGCAGGTTAAGTACCCTTACTTTAAAGACTAATGCACTTTATCAAGGCATATCAGTGATGGTGAACCTGTAGCACGTGTGCCAGAGATAGCAAGATTATAATTTGTGGAATGTAGTTTTAAGTGGATTATAGTCTGTAGTTTTTGCAGTCCTATAATTTAGTAGGCAATTTATAATGAGGTTCTCCTTATCCCCTCTTTTCTCTTTCTGTCTCTCTCTCTTTCCCTTTGCTCTCTGTATCTGTTGTTGTTAACACCATTAATGAGAAGTCAGGATTTTTAAACAATGCAATGCGGGAGAAAACATCAGAAGTTGCTTCAGAAATGTCAGATACTGGTGATAGACTTTTGTTCTATTTAGGAAGTAGCTTGCTGAAGGCATGATTCTCAGATTGGATAAAAATGATACAAACAGACCAAGAAATTGTTAGGAGACACAAAAATACCATCTCTTTTTCAGAGCATGGTCTGTTCTTCCAAAAAAGTAAGAAAACTGGCTCTCTACCAGGTATACTTTGGCTAGTGGACAAAGATCTTTACCCCTCAAACACACATTTGGATACTGACTGTTGAGGCAGTCTCTTTTAATGCTGAGTGGTATGCATTGTCTTTTTCTCTTTTCTTCTTTTTGGCAATTTTCAAACTGTTCTAATTTCGTTCTTTCTTTTATAAGGTAACTTGCTTTATTGCATTTTGATACTGTAACTGCCTGCATTTTGAGTTGTGTTTGTTTTGTTCATCTTGGGCCCTGCTCTCAGAGATGATTTGGATCTAATATAAAATAAACTAGCTGACTAAAGATTGTTTCAATAGAAAGCTGCAGATGATGTATGGTTAAAATCTCTTTGCCATTTGACAGAAAAAGGCAGAGAATCAAGCTATTCTACAGTATGATAGCTTACAAAAGTTGTTTTGATGATCAGGGTTAATTTCTGATTGTAACTCAAATGACAGGGCAGATTGGTATTCATGAGCTCTTATTTTCATAATCAGTGCAGTGAAGTCAGCTAAGATGGATGCCCATGGTTATTTTGGAAAAGGTGAATGAATGTGTATTAAGGTTCTTAATAAAAGCTTTTTGATTGTTGGCTTTGCACATTTTGACCAGAATCCTACTGAGTGATTGCAGAGTTGAGAGGCAATCATATAAGTGTACCCAAGCCTTGACAGGGTCCTCTTCACATGCTTGGTCTTGAACTGATTGTAAGATCAGTCTCACAACCTGTTCTATGGTTGTTTGCACTATAGAGGTATCTACTGGAGGGGGGGGCACTAGATGATTCCCCTCTTGTGTGAACTTTTCCTGTTGGAGATTTTGTCTTTTGTAATTTTTAGCTATCCCTTTAAATTAGGGGTTCCCAACCTAATGCCCATCGGCCAGATCTAGCCCCTGGCACCATTTCATGTGGCTCCACACCCCTCCAAGGGCATTCAAGAAACAAAATGGCCACCCCTTTGAAGCTGTTGGGATAAAATGCCCATCCCCATCATGCAGGCAGGGCAAAATGACCATCTGGCCCTTGAAGCTGAGTGAGAGAGCATGACCCGACCCACCCGGCTTGAAAAGGTTGGGAACCCCTGCTTTAAATCCATTTCACAGTTCATTAAAGGTGGGTGACACTAACCATGATCCAGTGCCTAAAGATGTTTTGTGAGCAAATGTGAATTTTCTCCAAGTGAATGCTGAACCATTTTTTTCCATTGGCATATTTATTATAAACTTATGATTTCTATATCCTAGGGATCTAAATCATGACCTGATTCATTCACTGTTAAATGATAAAAAGGGAATGACAAGGATTTTTATTCTTGCTGCCAGGCAGTGATGATGGGGGTGTCTTACAATGATTTTATGCATTTTTGAAAAATGCTCTTAAGTATATCCTTTTAAGTACAGTACTGTATATCCTTTCCCCATGAAATAGCAGATACAGCAGCATTGGATAGATTGCTTGCATCTTTTTGATCAATCAGCCTGCCATTGTGCTCATTACATCAGTTATTCTTAGAGGAAAGGCATCATATCTGAATTGCCCTGGTTTTACCAAAATGTTCTCCAAAAAAAGATCATTTTCTTCTCAAAGAAATAATATGGGCAAATACTGCTGAGGGTGGCGGTGGTGTTCAAATGAAAAACGCTTTCACGTGACATGGTGACAAATTCAGCAGGCACCAAAGTTGCAGAAAGCTCTCAGTTCCCCTCTCCCAATCTAGGCTATTAAAAAGTGTAAATTACATCTCTATGCACTTAAACTACATTTTCCCTTTTGTGGTCTAATACCACTGTGACTGTTCTGACACACAGTTGCTGATAGTTAACTTCTACTGTTAATATCGTATTTTTGCAAATTCAAACTGAGTTTTGCAATGGCATCTAAGAATCCTGGCCTGCTGTGAAATCTGCTGAGACTCCTTTTTATGGGAAGCAAGTGACAAGCAAAACTATATGTGAAAATTAAAGCTCAATTGACATCTTCCTGCTGGGGCCATTTGCTTTCCCCTTAGGACTGCTGCACTTTTGATCTGTTTCTTTCTGATCTCATAATAGCCATGTGCTAATAGTTTAAACCACTGCCCTGGGAACAAGAAGGTGGTCCCTTGAAGAGAAGGACAGGTTATACCAGCAAAGACATGTGCCATCTAGTCTCTGGGGCCAAATAACAACAGAACACTTCCAAAATTGTTCCTATAGTCAGAAGTGTGTAATAAAAAATAAAGCAATGTGGCAGCAAAACCCGTTCAGTGCTAAATAGTCTCAAGTAGGGATAGAAAAGGCTATGAAAGAGGAAGTCTTTCAGTTTTGCTTTCTCCATGCTCTAAATCAGGGGTGGCCAAACTACGGCCCATAGGCTGGATCTGGCCCATAGCACCAATTGATCCAGCCCATGCTACCCACACTCCTCCTAAAAGCAGAAGTAAAATATGCATGCATGTGCACAGTGTGGCTGTAAAAGATTCGTGGCTCTTGTAAATGCATTTACAACAGCTGCTAATCATTTTGTTGTTGTTCAGTTGCACAGTCAATTCCGACCCTTCATGACCCCATGGACCACCAAACACCAGGCACCCCTATCCTCCATCATCCTTCTCAGCCCACCCAGCTTTTTACCCATTGCATCAACAATGCCACCTGGCCATCTCATTCTCTGCCTCCCCTTTCTTCTTTTGCCCTCAGCCATGTTATGCACATGCACGGGCATGTTATGCACAGGTTACTCACTGGGTCTGTTTGGGGCAAAACTGCCTAATTCAGAACCAAAGATGGTAGCTCCTGAGATAATGCAGGACCCCTGACCCACAACCACTCAGTCTTGCCAGGATTCAGTTGTCCCCCGTTGTCCCCCATCCAGACCCTAACAGCCTCCAGCAACCTGGAGAGGACATCCATTGCATCACTAGTGTTCCCACAGGCTGAGATATACAACTGGGCATCATCTGCGTACTGATGATACTTCACCCTGTGGGAAAAGATGATCTCACCCAACGGTTTCATGTAGATGTTAAATAGGAGAGGCGAGAGTACCGAGCCCTGAGGCACCCCATATTGGAGCAGGCTAGGGCTGGAACTCTCACCCTCCAACAACACTGACAGGGTCTGGCCCTTCAGAAATGAGGAAAACCAGGACCACACCATGCCCTGGATCCCCAGTCCTCAGAGCCTTCCCAGAAGGATACCATGGCCAACGGTATCGAAAGCCACTGAGAGATCAAGGAGAGTGAGGACAGATGGATGTCCACCATCCTGCTCCCTCCAGAGATCATTGACCAGCATGACCAATGCAGTTTCAGTGCCATATCTGGGCCTGAATCCTGACTGAAAAGGGTCCAGATAATTTGCTTCATCCAGGATCTCCTGTAACTGTCGTGCCACTGCCTTCTCCAACACCTTACACAGAAAAGGTAGGTTGGACACAGGGTGATAATTGGCCATTATTGTTGGGTCAAGGGATGGCTTCTTCAGGAGGGAGCACACCAGTGCATGTTTTAATGATGCCAGAAAAAAAACCTCCCACAGCAATGAATTAATAATTGCCTCGACCCAGCTGCCTGTCACTGTCCTGGCAGATTTGACAAGTCAGACAGGGCAAGAGTCTAATGCACAGGCAGTAGCATGGACAGCTCCCAGGAGCCTGTCCACTTCCTCAGGGACAACTGGGTCAAACTGATCCCAGATAACACGGCCAGACCGCACTTCAGTCAACCCAGCTCTACATTTTCCACACCGGGATTCAACTTCAAGTGAATCTGAGCAATTTTCTCTGCCAGATAGTCAACAAAAGCCTCAGCTGACCCTTACCAACCAGGGCCCAACCACCCTCTACCAAGGAAGGACCTGGTCACCCAGAACAGTGCAGCTGGGTGATTATCTGCAGAGGCAATGAGGGTGGTGAAATATTGACATTTCACATTCCCCAGCATCACTAAGTAGGCTTTAATAGTAGCTCTAACCGGTGTTCGGTCAGCCTCACTCCAGGTCTTCACCCAGCGGTGCTCTTGGCATCTCTTTGCCTGTTTCAGCACCCTAAGCTCCTCCGTTTACCACAGGGATGAGCGGGCCCCAATAGCATGGAGAGGCCATAGTGGAGCGATTGCGTCCAAGGCTGCCATTGACCTCTTGATCCAGAGGTTGACAAGCGCCTCAGGTGAATCGCTACACTGGTCCAGAGGAATATCCCCCAGTTCCCTTTGGAATCCATCCAGATCCATCAGTCACTGGATCAGAAGGAAATATACTCCCGGTGTAAACACTGCCATAAAATGTGTCCATGGCTGTCATAAATGTGTTTATGACAGCCACAAGTGCATGGCAGCGTTTACAAGAGGTATGGGTGCATTTATGCATATGTGGCTGCATATTACAGATGTCATAAACATGTCCACATCCGTTTCCAGTAGCAGCAAGGGTGGTGGTGGGCCACATGAAATAGTGCTGTGGACCAGGGCCAGCCCGCGGGCCGTAGGTTGGCCACTCTGGTTTAGAATGTCAAATCCCCAAACCTCTGCTCTATCAAAGGTAACCCTAGCTTTTCAAAGTCTGAATCTGTATGATGTTCTTGTTTTATTTCATTTGATATATAGTTCTACACCTAGAAAATGTATTTTGTGATGAAACTTTTATCCAGAACAGCAAATACATAATTTTCATGGCAGGAGTGAAATATTGCCAATATTCTCAGCATTATCACTTGGGAGGGAGGCAAAATAAAACAAGATGAGTGACAGGATAGTAACATCTGTACAGCAAGCATCTTCATTTTCTTTGTGACAGGGAGATCTGATCCTGAATGCCCTGGCAGGAGAAAGCTTGAAGCTATTTTCTTCCATGCTGGCTGTCCCTAAAGTCCAGAGTTACTTTAGAATTCAATGTCAATTCCCAGCTGAGAAAACTCAATATGGCAATATCAATTTTATAGCAATTATCTCTCAGGTACTATTCTGAGGCATCTCAAGAGGCAAGTAAGTGGCACTCATAAATCATGACACTCAAAATACAAATGTTTACAGGATCTGACATATTCCTTTGCAATTGAGCACACTTCCCCAAATCACAGGAAGTTAACACTAGGGCATTTGTACTGACTTACCCCCATTTGCCTTTAGAGGAGAAGATAAATTGTTACAAAAGACCTTCAACTTAACACATGCACACTAATTTCTTCTCAAAGCTCTTATTTATGAATCCCAATTTCACACTAGTGGATTATATCATGAATAAGGATTCAGTATTGGAGGAAAACTGCCTTTCCAACTATCTTTCTTGCTGTAAAAATAGTAGGAATAATGGAATTATCAAGAGAAGTAATCAAAATTGTCCTTGGCAAAACTTCCCTCAAAAGGCATATCTCATTAGAATGGTTTTAGTCAGTTTTAAATCATGCTTCAGGAGGATGAAGACTAGGTGACACTTCACTAAGGCTGAGTCATAGGTAGCAAACTGAGGGTCAAACTAGTCATGCTAAGTGTAATATCTAGTTTGTCCCGAAGCACAAATGATTTAAGTAAAATGAAGGGGTAACATAGAAAGAGCCTCCTTGTAGATTGCTGTATTTTTCAGCCACAATTGGGTGTAACCTAGTAATGGCAACCTTGCGTTGGCTGCTAATCTTTCTCACACTAGTTCAGTTGAAAGGAACTACAGAATGAACTCACCAAAAGGTGCCTTCATTTTGGCAGTTTCATGTCTTGCCCAGGAGGAGGAGGAGGAGGAGGAGAATGTGGTCAACTTTCAATATGGAATGAGACAGGATGGAGTCAAAGAGCAACTGTTAATCAGAACTGAGGAGCAAGCTAGACTCAAAGATGAAGAAATTATAGGAGTGAAAACTGCGGAGCAATCCAGAACCTAGGGCCATATGACAAAAAGCTGGAGCCATAAAATAAGACCCTAAATCAGGAAATATGCAGGAGTTTTCCAGAGTGAGGAAACCCCCTATTGCAAAATAAGGATAGACAAGGTCTAACTTTAAAAAGATTGCAGTGTGAACAGTCAGCTTCGGTTCTGGACCTGCCAAATCTCACTAACAAGAAATTGCTGAAATGAGAAGCATCAGGACAAACATGTATATATGCATTGAGCTGAGAGTTGCCCTTGTGAACAATAACACTTTGTTGTTGAAAGGAAAATTACCAGTGCCCTCCTCTTTGATGGCAGAGGGTGCAATCATGTTATTGAAGAAGAAAAGCCAACAACTACCGCCTGAGAGTAAAAATACAGCAATAATAAATTAAATAACTAGATTCTCTCCATAAGGTTCTAGAGAAGCCATTTTCACTTTCCATAATGATAGGGCTGCTCTTGCATCACATGTCTTCTTCCTTGTCACTATAACTCACACCATGCGGGTTCATCCTACATTTTCTCGCTTCCTACTGGATCATAGTAACTGGCTACAGAACCCATCCTGTTGTTGTATGGACCATCTTTGTCGCATCTTTGGAAAAGATTAAAACCTAGCATTGTCTTAACATTGTATGTATGTATGTATGTATGTATGTATGTATGTATGTATGTATGTATGTATGTATGTATGTATGTATGTATGTACAGTATGTATTTATGCATGTATGTACAGTTGTACCTCACTTAAAGAGCATAATGCGTTCCACAGGATTGCTCTTTAAGTGAGTTTGCTCTTTAAGCGAAACATCATTGTAAGTGACCAATTGTGGGGGGCTGGGACTGCAAACACCGATTTATTTGTTAAGCGAGTTTTTGGTTGGTTTTATTTGTTAAGCAAAGCGAACATTCAGAGAAAATTCTGCTCTTTAAGCGAGGCGCTCTTTATGCGAGGTTTGACTGTATGTATGTATTCATTCATTCATTCATTCATTTATTGAATTATATAATGTTGACCCTGGACTCTTTTTAATTGATATTACCCAATTTTTTTCTGCTGCTGATAGTGTTTTAAATTGAATATTGTTATGGTTTTAAGATTTTTATGCCATCTGGCAATTCTCTGTGGGTTTTTTCCTTGTGTTTTTTATTTGAGCTGTTATTTATTTATTTTTTAATTATTATATATATTACATATAATAGTATATAATGTTTTTCATATTGTAAGCTGCCCTGAGTGGTGCTTGCACCAAAAGGGTGGGGCATAAATGTAAATAAATAAATTCTCTTATTTATATTCTGCCTATTGGGGATGTTCTTCCTCTCTGGGCAGCATACAATAAGTCGAAAACACCATACAATACAAATCAAACATCATATGATATAAAAAGGCATTAACAATAACCCATAAACAACTAAACTGTAAACCATAGACAATAATCGCAACAATAACCATCACACAACATTCTATGACTATAATAGGTATAAATTAATTAAACCTATTGCTCAGCAGATGGGAGGAGATCTTTGTCCTAAGACTTTATACTGCAGAAATGCTGCAAGCCAAATGTCCAACTGCAAGGGAGGTATGTTGGTTCATAAGACAAATAATAATAAATAAATATATTTAAAAAGCAGAACTGAGGGATGGCTGGTGGTAATGGGACTTGTAATCAAACATGCCTGTAAGGCAGTTGGTTAAAGAAAACTGCCTTCAAGTGGCATTGAGGGGGTATGCTTGTCCTATTTATTTCGCTACACTGATTTCCTTTCATGGGATTCAAGCTCTTTGTAGATGTCAATCTGTAGCCATTTCTCTGTCAGTGATATGGGTAAGGGTTCACAATCAATGTGTGCCCATGTTTCATGTATCATCACAAACAAAATGTTTCAGAGGTCAGAGTAGAAGTAGTCAACATGAGGATGGGGAGCAACCTACTTTATCCTCAAAAGAGTGATGACATTATTCAGTATTTATCTGTCAGCAAAAGGCAAATCAGTTGAAGAGGTGAAGAAAGCACTAAGACATGTACCACCCAAAGTGCATTTTATACAATATGAGTCATTCTCTTACTGAGCCTGTCCTTCAAGGAATCTGATTAAGAATGATTTAATTGATCAGTGGGTTGATCAAGAAGTCAAAGGAGATTTTCAAAGGTTATTCTACAAAAAATCCCAAAAAACAGGAAAGATGATAGCAGAGGTGCTTTTCTTATAGTGTTTCAATATATATTTCTGATGGTAGGTTTGTGTTTTATATTTTATTCTCATATGGAGAGGTAGTGAGCTTTTAAGTAAAATACTGTACAAGTATCATCTCATTGGAAGTGCACCAGATATATCCAATCCCCATATGCATAGCTTAATTGTGAGATTGGAAACTGACCACTCTGTAATACAGGGGTGGAAAATGTGTGGTGCTCCAGATAAGAATGTTGGAATTATAACCTTGATAACATCTGGAAAGCCACCTATCCTCCACCCATTCCATAATGTTTCCAGGCACCATGATGCTGAAAGCAAGCTCCCTGTGAAGTAGTGTTACCATACTATCTATTTATTTCCCCTTTTTGTTTGTTTGTTTGTTCACACTTGTCTGCTGCCCTACACACAGAGCTACTCAGGGCGGCTAACATAGTATCGTAGAACAAAATATCAAAAACACAATAATCCCAATAATAAATTCAACAATAAAACCATGAACAATTCAGTAAAAATTTTAAAAGATTTAAATGAATTAAGAGAGAAGGGGGTAACTATTGAATCAGCCAGCAGGCCAGGGTCACCATGTTACTGGCACCCCATATCTGCCCCGCCAGCTTTTCTGAAGGGTAGCAGCTCTGTCTGGAGACGCAACTCAATTGGCAGGAGGTTCCATGGGGTCAGAGCAGACACAGAGAAGACCCTCCTTCTGGTACTAGAGAGATGCACCTCTCTAACCAATGGAACAGTTAGAGAGCCTCTCCAGTCCGCTCTGGTGGGATGGACAGTTGTTCTTGGGGTGACTGTGGTCTCTTAAGTATCCTGGCCCACTACCATGTAGGGCTTTAAAGGTAATGACCAGCACCTTGAATTGCACCCAGAGGCACACTGGCAACCAGTGCAGCTCCCAAAGCAGTGGTGAGGCAGTGCATAATGCCCGCATCCCATCAACACCAGAACAGCCACATTTTGGACCAGTTGCAGACTCTGAATGGTCATCAAGGGCAGCCCAATGTAGAGTGCATTACAATAGTCAAGTCTGGAGGTGACCCGATCAACCCGGCACCCAAACCCCCATCGCACACTTTGCGGGAGCGGGGGAATTTTGGACAAGCCGAGCCTGGTAGGCGTGCGATCACGCGCCTACCCAGGGCTCGGCTTGTCCAAAATCCCCCCCCCCGGGGCAGGGGAATTTCAGACAAGCCGGGCCTTGCCTCGGCGTGGTTTGTCCATGATGTCAGGGCTTTTTTTTTTTTTTTTGCGTTGTTCGATGTATGCATCGGACAACACTAAACACCGGATAACGACATGACTTGTGGAACCAAGTCATAACATTATCCGGGGTATTACTGTACTTATATATGCTGGTGTAAGTCAAATAGTGTAAATCACAGTGGCAAATTGGGTACTTGTAACATAGGATCATAGGATAGGGGACTGCAGTGGCTCAAGTCACTAAGACGCTGACTGGGAGGTGGAAGGTCAGCAGTTCGATTCCTGAGTACTGCAGGATGGAATGAGCTCCCGTCTCTGTCCCAGCTCCTGCCAACCTAGCAGTTCAAAAGCAAGAAATTGCAAGTAGATAAATAGGGACCACTTCGGAGGGAAGGTAACAGCATTCTGTACACTCCGGTGTCTAGTCATGCCTGCCACATGACCATGGAAACATCTGCAGAAGCAGACAGCGCTGGCTGTGTGGCTTAGAAACAGAGATGAGCACTGACCCCTAGAGTCGGATATGACTAGCTTTCAAGCAAGGGAAACCTTTACTTGCATTCATCCTCATGCATCATATTTTTTCTAATATTTTTGATTTGCATAAATGCATAAAATATTCCAAAGTTGGCTAAGAGCAATAAAGTGTCTAAAGCTTCCACATAAGAAACTACATAATAGATTTTACATACCAGATGGGAAGACATAAGCATATAAAAATGCAGCCAATTAAAGTGCATCTAAATTAACACATAATTTGAACTACAAAATAACAGACAGAACAAAATCATCTTTTCACACCAAAATACTACATTATTTAAAATAAAAGTATTTTGCACAAAGTGTTGGGGATTGATGAAATCTTTTTCAGTCTGAAGATCCAAATTCTCACATACTGTATGAATGCAAAAATTCTAGTAATTTCTCATTAAAAATAGTTATTGTTATAAAACTGCATCCACATTTGCCAGATGCTAATACCAAGTTCTGCTTACCACCTGTTACCATTTGCTGTATAGTGTTACTTCCCTTTTCTAACAACAGGACTGGAGAAAAGTCTATACTTAACTGGAGGAAAGCTGAATTGTGGAATTTGGTGTTCCATGGAACTCACTGAAGAGAATAACGTAGGAAATATAACATTATTTGTATATGCTTTACGTGTGGCTGCAGGATGTTTCACATGACTTTCAAGGTCCTTTCTACTTCTGACTTTGTGTAGATGGCATCGGTTGCCAGTTGGGTACTTGTAGCATTGAATAGAGGCCTAAATCTAGCTCATAGGTCCTCAAACTTGGCCCTCCAGGTGTTCTTGGACTTCAATTCCCAGAAGCTCTGATGAGCAGGAGTGCTGACTTGGGCTTCTGGTAATTGAAGTCCAAGAACACCCGGAGGGCCAAGTTTGAGGACCTATGATCTAGCTGATAGTCCCATTGAATCAATTACTCATGTTGAGCTATCTCATAAGAAATCCAATTAATTCAATGGAATTGGGACTATAGACAGGTTTTTGTTGCATAAACCTTCAATGAATAGACACACTGGGAACTTAAATCCACCGCTCTGCTACTGGCAAACATCCACCACAGATGTAAAACTAACAGTGCCAAAACTAACAACAGTGTAAAGCCCATTTATTTGTATTTCAGTGTCTATGGTGTCCATAAAGCTCTCCTCCAACACCAAAATTGAAAATAACAAAAAAAAAAATCCTATCAGTTTTCTTCACTGCCTGGCTTTCACATGGGCTTGGAATCTGACCACACTGGCAAATAGTTCACATTTTGGGCTGCTTGCAGCACAGTTCAATGCAAGGTATTTCTCAGTGATGACACTATGTACTGAGAATAGCATTCCAGCCTGACCCCAATCCCTATGTCCAATTGCATCCTTGTGTTCAAGTCTCCTTATAGCTGCCCATCCTAGTTTCAGTGTTTTGATTCTGTGGCTATAATCTTCATTTAGATTGATGCTTGATATAGAAAATCTTTAATGATTTCAGTTTCTTCACCATCAACATTATATAAGTCTTCAAAGTCAATATTTTTGTTCTCTTAATGTTCAGCTCCAATTCTGGTTTTCCTTTTTTTTTAACCACCTTCAGTGGCATTTGATCTATGGCACTGCTGTCTTCTTCCAGCAATAACTATGTTATCTGCATATCTTTATTTATGTTTCTCTCGCCAATTTCATTCTTTCTTTTGAGGAATCTAATCCAATTTTTCCTGTTATAAATGTTCTGACTCTAGGTTTTAGAGACAGGGAGGTAAAATGCATTCTAGTCTGATACGTTAAACTATTCTGTTTCTCCATATTTTTATCCAGAGTAATTTATATCTTGAAAACTCCATAATGAGACAACCTAAAATGAAAACAGAATTTGTGCTGGAAGATGATACTTTGGCAATCCCAAGCAGCTGCACTTACCTGGTATTCTGGAGCTTGAGTGAACATGGAGAGCCCTTATAATGTCTTGTTCAAGATCAGAGATGTGTTGTTATTGTTCACGGATATGATAACAGTTAATTTAGAAAAGCATCTGATATCCTTTTAAAAGATTCCCTCTGGCAGTTAAGAAGCATATGTGCCAGTAAGAGAAATGTGTGTTTCCTGGGATAGCAACCGTGGCAGACTTGTCCAAAACTGCCTAGAGGCAGATAAAAATTCAGTTGCAAATGCTGTACAGGTTCACAAAATGTCTCACTTTCTCTGAGTGAAAGGGAAAGGAATGTCCCTGTACATTTGGATCTTTAATCTTCAAGCAGCAAAAATATAGCAAACTGGCCAGCAGATTGACATGGAAGTATTTCTTTTTTTTCCTTGTCAAATCAAAAATTGTTTTTTTATATAAATCTTGTCACATCAGGTTCCACTAAATGTTCTCACATATCCTATGTAGAACCTATAGAGCAGAATTTTTCAACTTTTAAAAGCCGGAGGCCAGGTCACACTCCCTCAGACAGCTTTGGGGGCCAGATGGCCATTTTGCCCTTCCTACACCACATGGCACTTCCTTGTGTGGTGGAGGTGGTTTGGGGCCACATGAAATGACACCGTGGGTCGCATCTGGTCCACCGGCCACAGGTTGAGAAGCCCTGCTATATAGACAGAAATGTGTTCATTTGTAAGTCAAAGCCAATGGAGAATATTATGGGCTGAAAAAGGGGGCGTGAGCCTCACCCAAAAATAGAAACCAGGTATGCAGCTGAGAAAAACTGCCCACAAGTCTCCCAAAACCTGATGGTGAGAGTAAGTAGGTAGGATCCTTACATCCTCAACATCCTCTGAATGGAAATGAGCCTCTAGTATGCTGACTCAGATCAATGAAGAGTTTAATGGCAAGGACAAGCATTCTTGGGGATACACAAGAGCAAAATCAAATTAGAAGATGGAGGAAGAAGCTCACTGAACAAGGAATAACATTAAAGTTGATATGGCTGAGGAACTCAGCCTCCCCATGTCACTTGGGGGGCCCTGAATAGACCGAGAGTTGGCGTGCCTGAGGGTAAGACCAACATGCTCAAGTGGGGGCTGCTGGCAGATAACAACACACTGTATGAATGTGGAGAGATACAGACTCTGACTCATTTGGTGGTCTGCTGTTTACTATTGGAAACTTGTACTTATGAGCATTTAAGTTTGGCCAGTGACAAAGCCAAGAAGGTAGCTTCACTTTGTCAGTTTAAAGCAGGGGTTCCCAAACTAAGGCCCACAGGCCAGATCTGGCCTGCAGTGCCATTTCATGTTGCTCCTCACCCATCCAAGGACATTCAAGAAACAAAATGACCACCCCTGTGAAGCTGTTGGGACAAAATGGCCACCACCACATCGTGCAGCCACTGCAAAATGGCCATCTGGCCCTCATAGCTGACTGAGAGAGCATGACCCAGCCCCTGGCTTGAAAAGGTTGGGAACCTCTGGTTTAAAGTCTGACCTAGACATGAAAGAAGAAGTAGGGTAGGACAGCATGATTGTATCCAGACCCAGTTACAGCAGTTTGATACCATTTTAACTACAGCCATAGGTACATCCCATGGAATTCTAGGGTTTCTAGTTTAATGAGCTCAGGATAATACATTAGAGAGCTGTAGCAGAGAATTTGACCAAGCTACAAATCCCAAAATTCCATAGGATGCAGCCAACTGATTTAAGCTAGTTTCATATGGTTACTACTGTGTACTATAGATTTATCCCAAGTTGTCTTCTCCCTTCTGCCTTACACGCATGCCGCAATGTGTTTTGATTTGCCAAGTCACTCAGCATAGTGATCAATTCAACTGTAATGAATGAAGTAAAAGTTACTACCAGTGAATGCCTTTTTGAGAGAATAGATAACATTTTTATCATTATCCTGGATGAAAAATACAAAAAAGAGAAAACAAATAGTTTTGATAAACTCGACAGAGAATAGAATATGCTGAATCTCATCTTCTTGTAACAATTGTTGTACAGTGGCCTGTGTGAAATTATATATATCTGCTTGATATGAATAATTAGCATGGCCTCGTGTGTGTGCATGCGTGTGCGTGCAAACAGTCATGTCCTTTGAGACTTAGCACAACCCTTTTCAGGATTTTCTAGGAGAGAATTCACAAAAGTTGTTTAACGTTCCCTTCTTCCAAAGGCATTGTTCATACAGCTTGTTCACGTCTACAGAGGCTGGCTCTTCTTCCAGGAAGCACAGTGGAGAATTGAACTCTCAATCCCTGGCTCCACAACCAGATCCTTAAACTGCAGAGCTATCTAGCCAGCACCCAGTATAGGTCCTCTGAAAAGCAAATAGAAAGTGGTCACGTAATGTTTATCCTTTGCTGTCCATGATAGAAAGAAGTCAGTACCTATGGCATGCCAGAATTCTCTATCTTATTTATAGGCAGAGCAGAACTTCAAAACATTCTTTTTTGAGCCACAACATTCAAAATCCTGTGGCTGCTACAGTTGTTGCCATCTCCAGAATGAATTATTCCAAGCTTAGGGGCATGGAAACCTGGATAGGTGGTTATGGGGAAATTCTGTGATGAGAATTGTCAATAAAATTGCTCCGGTAATGGAAAAAGAAAGTATCACTCTGTTTCTCCACCAGGCATAGTGGCAAAAACACATTTTCTTATTTTATCCCAAAGAAGTTGTGTCTGTTGTTAAATGCTGCTATTGCAAGAGGTAACAGCACTTATATAAACAATTCATCTTCTTCCAACAGTGTTCCAGGGACAGTGTCATTTGTGAGAACAGTGCAAAGGCAATAATTCCCATTGCTAATAAATTACAATAAAGTAAACTAAAATGTGGAGAATATTTAGAGAACAGTCTGCAGAATTTCTGCCCCACCCTCACGTCACAGAAAGAGGAGGAAGAAAAGGAGCAATTTAGAATTTTGTTAGACAGGAAGTTGTGAGAAATTTCAGTTCCACTCTAGTTTGAGACAGTGGCCAAACTATTAGAATTTTGCATTTTCTCAAAGGAGGACGAAAATTGATTCTTTCTAATCATTTTCCAGGAACTGTGATGGCTTAGGGCAAGGGTGCCCAAACTTTTCGGCCCGGGGGCCGGATAACATTTTATCAGAGGCTCCGAGGGCCGAACTATCTCTCCATGGTACATACATCCACCCAGCCTTGCCGCCTCCTCCTCCGCCGCCACCACTAACGCCTTTGCCGCCGGCTCCTCTTTCACCGGCTCCTCCTTCTCCGCCTTCGCGGTGTCCTTTAAAAATGTCCTTTTAAAAAAATATGACGGATCCTAGAAACTCACATCCAGCTTGGTCATTGTGGCATCCAAGGAGCTGTTGTGTTCCAAAGCTTCAGGTAGGTGGGATTTTAATTAGCAATGAAAAGTCATTAGCCTTAGAAAAGATCCGCTTCCTGACATGATGTCAGGAAGCGGATCTTTTCTAAGGCTAATGACTTTTCATTGACAATTAAAACCCCACATACCTGGAACTTTGGATTTTAATTAGCAATGAAAAGTCATTAGCCTTAGAAAAGATCCGCTTCTGACATCATGTCAGGAAGCAGATCTTTTCTAAGGCTAATGACTTTTCATTGCCAATTAAAACCCCACATACCTGGAACTTTGGATTTTAATTAGCAATGAAAAGTCATTAGCCTTAGAAAAGATCCGCTTCCTGACATGATGTCAGGAAGCGGATCTTTTCTAAGGCTAATGACTTTTCATTGCCAATTAAAACCCCACCTACCTGAAACTTTGGATTTTAATTAGCAATGAAAAGTCATTAGCCTTAGAAAAGATTCGCTTCCTGACATGTCAGGAAGCAGATCTTTTCTAAGGCTAATGACTTTTCATTGCCAATTAAAACCCCACCTACCTGAAACTTTGGATTTTAGTTAGCAATGAAAAGTCATTAGCCTTAGAAAAGATCTGCTTCTGACATCATGTCAGGAAGCAGATCTTTCATAAGGCTAATGACTTTTCATTGCCAATTAAAACCCCACATACCTGGAACTTTGGATTTTAATTAGCAATGAAAAGTCATTAGCCTTATAAAAGATCCGCTTCCTGACATCATGTCAGGAAGCGGATCTTTTTTTAAGGCTAATGACTTTTCATTGCCAATTAAAACCCCACCTACCTGAAACTTTGGATTTTAATTGGCAATGAAAAGTAATTAGCCTTAGAAAAGATCCGCTTCTTGAAGCAGATCTTTTCTAAGGCTAATGACTTTTCATTGCCAATTAAAACCCCACCTACCTGAAACTTTGGATTTTAATTAGCAATGAAAAGTCATTAGCCTTAGAAAAGATCTGCTTCTGACATCATGTCAGGAAGCAGATCTTTTCTAAGGCTAATGACTTTTCATTGCCAATTAAAACCCCACATACCTGGAACTCTGGATTTTAATTAGCAATGAAAAGTCATTAGCCTTATAAAAGATCCGCTTCCTGACAGGAAGCGGATCTTTTCTAAGGCTAATGACTTTTCATTGCCAATTAAAACCCCACCTACCTGAAACTTTAGATTTTAATTAGCAATGAAAAGTCATTAGCCTTAGAAAAGATCTGCTTCCTGACATCATGTCCTGTCTGGCTTCCTGCAGCCTCAGAGGGTGGGGGAACTTCAAAATTAGCGCGCATTGGGTCTCCCAATCAATTTAAAATCAGGAATAACACAATGCACAGCCATAATACTGTAAATCAATTTTGACTTCCAACTTATACCAATACAGTAATACCCCGTATAACGTGAGTATCATATAGCGCTAAAACCATATAACGTTACAAGATTTTCGGAAAAATCTTGTATCGAATAACACGATTTTAACGTTATCCGATACAGTCGTTCTTAGCAGCAGGGTGGGTGGAAAGCTGAACGGGGTTCTCCGTTCAGCTTCCCAGCCACCCTGCAGCTACGGAGGCAAGGGCGGGTGGCTAGGGAAGCCGACAGGGAGTCCCCGTCAGCTTTCCCAGCCACCCTGCAGCTGTAGATCGGGTCCTCTGATCTCTCTGGAGCAGGCAGGGGACACGATCCAAGCTGTTTCTGGGATTCCCTGACGTCCTGAGCCAGTGCAGCAAGCCAGAATGTCAGGGTTCGAATCCTGACATTCTGGCTTGCTGCACTGGTTGAGGACGTCGGGGATGCCCACAAACAGCTTGTATCGGGTCCCCACACCTCCCTGGACCCAGCCGGGGGGGGGGGTCAGAAACCCCAAAATTGGTAAAAAAAAACGGACTTTTTTTTTTTTACCAATTTTGGGGTTTCTGACCCCCCCCCCCCCGGCGGGTCCAGGGAGGTGGGCAGACACGATCCAAGCTGTTTCTGGGCTTCCCCGACGTCCTGAGCCAGTGCAGCAAGCCAGAATGTCAGAGTTTGAATCCCAACATTCTGGCTTGCTGCTCTGGCTCAGGACGTCGGGGAAGCCCAGAAACAGCTTGGATCGGGTCCCCACACCTCCCTGGACCCGGCTGGGGGGTCAGAAACCCCAAAATTGGTAAAAAAAAAAAGGACGTTTTTTTTTACCAATTTTGGGGTCTCTGACCCCCCCGCCGGGTCCAGGGAGGTGTGGGGACCCGATCCAAGTTGTTTCCAAAGTTCTCCCACCTCCCTGGAGGCTGCAGCAAGGCAAAATGTCAGGATTCGAATCCCGACATTCTGGCTTGCTGCAGCATAAAAGAGGGTGGGGGAAGTTCAAAAGTAGCGCGCATCAGCTCTAGGGAGGTCGGGAGACACACACACACCTCTTTCTCTCCCCCCCCACACCTCTTTCTCCCTCTCCCAGAAGAAACTGCTTGTAATCCTGGACACACACACACACATCTCTTTCTCTCTCTCTCTCTCTCTCTCTCTCTCTCTCACGCACACACACACACACACACACCTCTTTCTCCCTCTCCCAGAAGAAACCATTCCCCCCCCCCTCAGCCCTGAATAAGCGGAAGGCTAAGACAAAATGGTGGACGCTTACTTTTAGCTCCCGGATGGCCTCAGGCTCAGTCTCTCTCTCCACTCTTAACAGCCAAATCAGCTAGGCGGAGGGATTCAGCAATTCTAAATTAGATTCGGCAGAAGTCCTAGTACTAAGCAGCAGAAGGAAGGAACTAGGCACTGATTTGTGATCCCTCCGCAAAAAAAAAAAGTCTGCAAAAAAAATTTTTTTAAAATAAAATAAAATAATAAGAGTTCCTATACCATGCCGGGGGCCGGATGAAATGGCCTGGTGGGCCGGATCCGGCCCGCGGGCCGTAGTTTGGGCATGCCTGGCTTAGGGGTTAAGACAAGACGCAAGTGCTGCATGACAGAGTGAGCTCCCGTCTCCGTCCCAGCTCCTGCCAACCTAGCAGTTCAAAAGTAAGAAATTGCAAGTAGATAAATAGGTACTGCTTTGGCAGGAAAGGTAACACAGCATTCTGTGAGCTCTGGTATTTAGTAATTCCCATGACATGACCATAGAAAAGCCTGCAGATGCAGACAGCGCTGGCCCTTTGGCTGTAAACTGAGATGAGCACCATACCCTAGAGTCAGATGTGACCTAATCCTTTGCCAGGCTTGTCAGGCTTTTGCAGATTTTTGAAATTTCCTTAATCCTTTTCAGCTACTTTTTATTATACAGCATGTGTAAACAAACACATTTTGCCCTGCTGCAAATCTCTTCAATGTATATCTTTTTTTAAAAAAAAATCCCTGCAGAATATTTTCATTCAAAACAATTGTGTGCTTCAGCTCAGACGATAAATGGGCTAATTTAATAAGTGCTCGCAATGGGTTCTGCCAATTGTATGCATAGGTTGATCTAATAGAAGAGAGCCCTAGATCCACAGAGACACAGTGCTTCAACTCTACATGCTCACTGATTGTGCCAATGATCCTCTCTGGCAATATAACGATGTAGTTGTGTCAAGTCACATTAAAGAAGTGGAGATATGAAAAGACAAAGTCTAATACTCATTTATTTCCTTGGATCCCTGTTAGCTTTGGCAATTATGGTAGTATTTTGTAGACTACGATTTCCTTTAGGGATGTTATGAAATCAGGAGCCTATGAAGTTTGCTGCTGCTGCTGCTAATATTCTTTCATTTTAAATATCCAGTTCTTGAATGGCCTTGTGAAGGCAGTCCGACTCAATAATGCATGTTTACCCAATAGTTAGGTTCCCTTTGAATTCTAGGGAATATTTCCCCTCAAAAGCACACATAGGATGCCCACTTCAAGGGTCTTGAAATAGCAGAAACAAACAAATGTGATGGCAAGGTTATTTGTGCCGTCCTCTACACACTTTATTTGGAAGGAGCCCCTTTGAATTAGAGCAGGTTTCTTAACCTACGGCCTGTGGGCCAGATGTGGCCTGTGGCACCATTTCATGTGGCCACACCGCTGCCTCCGCCTACTAGGAAGTGCCATGAGGTGGAGAAAAGGCAAAATGGCTGCCTGGCCCCTGAAGCTGTCTGAGGGAGTGTGACCTGTCCCCCTGGCTTAAAAGGGTTGAGAACTCCTGAATTAGAGCTTGATTTAGTTAAAAATGTAACTTTATTAAGCTCTGGTTCAATGGGGGTTCCTTCCAGATAAGTATGTATGTGTGCTTTGCAGGGGAAACAATCCTTAGAATTCAGTGGCAGTCCTAGAAAAGCTTATCAATCATGGCCCAGGTCAGTACAGGGATGGAAATCTTAGTTTCTTTTATGAATGAAAAATATCAAAAGTTCTCTTCTGGGTGAGATTTAAGAGGGTTTTTGTTGGATATTCATAAAAATGGAAATAAAGCATACAAATCTACTTACTTGCTTGCTTATTTGTTGAATTTATATTCCTCCCCTTTAATGACAAAACATTATCCTGGGCAATTTACAACAAACAATATAAAAAGAAAACTCTTCCCACCAACCTGAGCCCACCCAGAAATTTACAAACAATAGCAATGGCGATTAAAGCAAAGAAAAGCAAAGCAGTTACGCGCACATACTGCCCCATAGGGTTTACTACACTCTCTGGGCGGTGGCAGTTCACAAGTTAATTCGCATTTTACCCCCAACATGCTGGGTGCTCATTTTACCAACCTGGGAAGGATGGAAGGCTAAGTAAACCTTGTGCCTGTCAGAATCAAACTCACAACATTTTGGCTGCAGTACAGCAGTTTAACCAATGTGCCACCAGGACTCTTGCAACATGTATAAAATACCAAAACAGATAAAACAATAAAACCAATGGCAGTTGTCAAATGTAAAAGAATTTGCTATAAAGCCTGTCATGATGCCGAGTGTTAGGGAGCTTTTGTTTTTGATGCTTCTATAGTTTTCTGATTTGAAACTCTGTCTCCTTTCTAACCCTCTTTGTGTGTCTTAGGATCAAGAATTACTCTTTCCTATTTCAGCAAATCTCCCATTGTAACAGCTAAATCTCCTTGAGAAGCTCATGCTGATGCTATATTTAAAGAAAATAGGTTGTAATTAAGGAAACTTATTAATCACCATTGTGATTCACTATAATGAGGGTAATTTGAGGATTCTGTTTCTCTACCCAAAAAGACTGATCCATGCTGCAGTGGAGTCTGACTAATGCTCAAATCCAATCTTAGGCTTTCTATAGAAGATTGTCAAATTTTTGAAAGCAGCTGTGACAATGCTTGAAAGTGAATGTCACTCAGTTTCATTTGTTTCAAGAGCTCATATACATTTTCACCATTCCTAGTTGCATTGAAGTCATGAGGATTTAAAAGCAAAACAGTCTTATTGGATTTATGCTATGCCTGAGTTCAAAGGTTGGGTTACTGTTGCCAAATCTCAGGGCATTGGTTGGTGGGGCCTGCTCTGCTTCATCAGGTCTTTAGATGCGAAGAGAAAAATCCCATGTCAAGTTGTGCCCGGAGAGGAGACCGTGTGATTGTATGAGTGTGGCATGGCTTGAAAGCTTGGACACCCATTTCTACCAACTCTGAAGTGGTTCCAGGACTTGCTGGCTCATTTCACTTCTCAGTCTTCTACTGGGGGAAAGATCCTTTGAGGAATCTGGGGAATCTTTGAGATGCTCTTCTATTATGTCACGGGAGTCATTCTCATCTACCATATATACTTGAGTATAAGATGATCCAAATATAAGCCGAAGTACCTAATTTTGACCTGAAAACCCAGGAAAATAGATTGACTTAAGTACAAGCCGAGGGTGAGAAATGCAGCAGCTGCTAGTGAGTTTCAATACGGTAATCAAAACACATGAAAATATAGTAAAATTAATTAAATTGTTGGTGCATCTCAATTGAACGCAGTCTTGGGACCCTCATGGTCATTGACCCGAGCATAAGCCGTTTCTCCTCTTGGGGGTTCATTTTTGGTTCTGAAAAACCTAGGCTTATACTCGAGTATACAGTAATACCCTGTATAACGCGAGTATCGTATAGCACTAAAACCGTATAACGTTACAAGATTTTCGGAAAAATCTTGTATCGAATAACACGATTTTAATGTTATACGGAACAAGCGTGTGTGTGTGTGTGTGGGGAGTTGCATTGGGTAGAGCATCCACCCAATCCACACCCCCACACCCCAGTGCCCGCCCGCCGCCCGAAGTTCCGAAAGGGTAAGGGTAAGATCCTTACCCTTTCCGAAAGTCGGGCGTGCACGCGCGCCTCTGCGGGGCTTAGGCGAGGATGGGGGAAACCCTCGGGATCCCAGCTAAGCCGCGCAGAGCCGCGCAAGCCTACAAGCCACCCAAGGTCCTGAGAGGGTAGGAATACCCTTTCGAGTCCTCGGGCGTGCACGCGTGCCTCTGCGGGGCTTAGGTGAGGATCGGGGAAACCCTCGGGATCCCAGCTAAGCCCCGCAGAGCCACGCAAGCCTACAAGCCGCCCGAGGTCCCGAGAGGGTAGGAATACCCTTTCGAGTCCTCGGGCATGCACGCGCCTCTGCGGGGCTTAGGCGAGGATCGGGGAAACCCTCAGGATCCCAGCTAAGCCCTGCAGAGCTGCGCAAGCCTACAAGCCGCCCGAGGTCCTGAGAGGATAGGAATACCCTTTCGGGACCTCAGGTGTGCGCACGCCTCTGCGGGGCTTAGGCGAGGATGGGGGAAACCCTCGGGATCCCAGCTAAGCCCTGCAGAGCCGCTCAAGCCTACAAGCCGCCCGAGGTCCCGAGAGGGTAGGAATACCCTTTCGAGTCCTCGGGCGTGCACGCGTGCCTCTGCGGGGCTTAGGTGAGGATCGGGGAAACCCTCGGGATCCCAGCTAAGCCCCGCAGAGCCACGCAAACCTACAAGCCGCCCGAGGTCCCGAGAGGGTAGGAATACCCTTTCGAGTCCTCGGGCATGCACGCGCCTCTGCGGGGCTTAGGCGAGGATCGGGGAAACCCTCAGGATCCCAGCTAAGCCCCGCAGAGCTGCGCAAGCCTACAAGCCGCCCGAGGTCCTGAGAGGATAGGAATACCCTTTCGAGTCCTCGGGCGTGCGCGCACCTCTGTGGGGCTTAGGCGAGGATCGGGGAAACCCTTGGGATCCCAGCTAAGCCCCGCAGAGGTGCAATCCTTACCTTTTTCGAACTTCTGGCGGCGGGCTGGCACTGGGGGGGGGTTGGATTGGAGAGGTGAAGGAGCTGGAGAGAAAGAGAGAGGGGGGAGGAAGGAAGGAAGGAAGGACGCGGGGGGCCCTCACCAAGCAAGGGTCCAAACTCCTCCCCCCCCCAGGGGAGCAAAGAATCTCACTGCCAAAGCAGCACTGGCCAGATACCTGGTGGTGGGCGGGGGAAGAGGAAGTTTGTAAGGGGATGAGGTGGTTTCCAAGGATACCGCAACAACGTCTGTTCAAGTCCCCATGTCGGCTTTAGCCTCCCCAGGCGGAGAAACCGACAGGGGACTTGAACAAACGCTGTTGCCGGTATCCTTGGAAACCGCCTCATCCCCTTACAAACTTCCTCTTCCCCTGCCCACCACCAGGTATCCGGCCAGTGCTGCTTTAGCGGTGAGATTCTTTGCTCCCTGGGGGGGGAGGACTTTGGACCCTTGCTTGGTGAGGGGGGCCGCATCCTTCCTTCCTCCCCCCTCTCTCTTTCTCTCCAGCTCCTTCGCCTCTCCAATCCAACCCCCCCAGTGCCAGCCCGCCGCCAGAAGTTCGAAAAAGGTAAGGATCGCGCCTCTGCAGGGCTTAGCTGGGATCCCGAGGGTTTCCCCGATCCTCGCCTAAGCCCCACAGAGGTGCGCGCACGCCCGAGGACTCGAAAGGGTATTCCTACCCTCTCGGGACCTCAGGCGGCTTGTAGGCTTGTGCGGCTCTGCAGGGCTTAGTTCTGCAGGGTTTAGCGGTATCTTGCCCTAACCCCGACCCACCCCACCCCCGCGGGGGGATTTCGGACAAGCCGAGCCTTGCCTCGGCGTGGTTTGTCCCAGACGTCAGGGGTTTTTTTTTAGCGTTGTTCTATCAATGTATCAAACAATGTTAAAAATCGTATAACATGATGACTCGTGGAACCAAGTCATCACGTTATACGGGGTACTAGTGTATACAGTAAGTCTTAGGTGGAAAAGTGCTTTTACTTATGACATGCTTGTACCACATTCCAATCTAAAACATCATCATCATCATCATCATCATCATCATCATCATCATCATCATCATCATCATCATCATCATCATCATCATCATCATCATCAGATAGCTCTTAGAGTTAGATGGAAATAAAGAAAACGTTTCCTTTATTTTACAAACATTGTCCTGAACTGGCATTCTTACCAGTAAGAGTAAAGGAAATTGTGGATTTTGGATTAGAGATTGTTAGGAAACAGGCTGAAAAATAACCTGACTGAAACTATTCTCTCTTTTAGTACAAAGTCTAGAATACACTGTACAGTTCTGGCCACTTTCTTCCCAAAAGAGTTGATAGAAAAGAAGGAAGGAAGGAAGGAAGGATGGAAGGAAGGAAGGAAGGAAAAGGAAGAAAAATCACAAGGAGAGAGTAAGATGACTTACTGTTTTGGAATTGTAAAAGGATGCAGTCTGCTGTTTTTTTCTCACATGGCCATCTAAGATACTGAGCCTGGCTGAAAAATGCCATGAATTTCTGGAACTTTTCTTCTTAGTTTTCCCACTCTGCCTGAAGAAGTGATCTTGAATCATAAAAGCTCGGTGTCTGGTTTTTTTAAGTGATCCTAGAAAAAGTATCACCTTCCTCCTGCATTAAGATGACTGGAGCACTTTTGATCAGCTGGGTAGGTTGGGAATGAGAGAAAGGAACAGTTATATTTTAGGAATACAATTTTCAATATACTCTAGCCAGCAAATCCAGAGGCTGTACTTACCCATAGGCATGCGTCATGGTTGTGCTGGAAGAGCCCTTTAGTGAGGCAAAAACCACAATATGGAACTGCTACATTTTGGTACAACAGCTCTTATCATCTGCTTGACATAGATATGCCCATCCTGCTTCTTACACTCAAAAAATTCTGCTGGGATTTGCTTTTATCAGTGTTCTACAGTGGCTCAAGTGGCTAAGACGCTGACTGGAAGGCAGCAGGTCAGCAGTTTGATACCTGAATACTGCAGGATGGAATGAGCTCCCATCTTTGTCCCAGCTCCTGCCAACCTAGCAGTTTGAAAGCATGAAGTTGCAAGTAGATAAATAGGGACCACTTAGGTGGGAAGGTAAACAGCATTCCATGTGCTCCAGTGTCTAGTCATGCCTGCCACATGACCACAGAAACATCTGCAGAAGCAGACAGCACTGGCTCTTTGGCTATGAAACAGAGATGAGCACTGAACCCTAGAGTCAGATATGACTAGCTTTCGAGCAAGGGCAACCTTTACCTTTCATAAGAATCACTGTCTTGACATGGAAAAACTGTGTCTCAACAGTTCTTCAGCCTCCTCGAAGATATCTTGCCTCCAGCAGAAGGTCGAGAAGTGAAATGTTTTGTCTTTCATTATGATCATCAAATTTGCACAAAACACTGTCAATGCAAAACTATTTTTTTTCTTTGTAAAACTCAGCATGCATACATACTGAGAAGAAATGGAATTTGTGATTGCTCACAAAGACACAGCCTGTTCAATGCCATAACATTTTCTACTCTGGGCAACAAAGCCAAAGCTAGCTCTTTTTAAAATTTTGCACAGTACAGAAATGGGCAAAGTCTCTTGTAAACGTGCAGAATCTCTCCGAGAATGACAAAAATGCTCTGCCACTCTCGAGGGCATAGTTATGGGCACAGATGAAGCATTGTCTGAGTTAGCACGCAACTATAAAAAAAAGTCAGGATATTCATCACTGCATTGTACCTACTGATGTATGATGGTTCTTACTAGCTAAACTTAAAGCTGTGCCAAAGAGCTTTGGCTCTCATGTCATTCTGGATAGACATAGATGTACTGGGCTTGAAGGTAAGTTCCTCTCCCATTACTTTTTTCACTGATCAGTCAACTTCAAGAGAATGAATGGATGGGTTAGTGCCAGTGGTGGGCATCGGCTGGTTTGCACTGGTTCAGCAGAACCAGTAGTGACAATTTTGGGTGGTCTCCCAGGGGGGTAGTAACCTTCCTAGGAGACCACCCGGGGTTGTTCCTTTTTTTCCTTCAGACGACCAGTTTGGTTGCCTCTCCGGTTGCCCAACACTGCAGCCCAAATGGCTGAGTGCGCATGCGTTAAAATACCAATTGATGCATGCGTGCCTCCAGTACTTAGCGTGCATGCATCAATTGATAATTTAACGCATGCACACTCACCAGCAGCCATTTTAGACTGCAGTGTCAGGCAGCCAGAGAGGCCGCCAGTGGCCTTCTCAGAGGTGCGGTGGTGGCTGAGGCTGCGGGCCTTGCCTGAGTTGCCATGCGCTGCTGCCATGCACCGCCATTCCACCAGGCTGCACCGCACCGCCATGCCAGGCTGCGCTGCCAGGCGAGGCTGCACTGCTGCAGCCGCACCACTGTGCTGTGCCACCACACTGCAGCTGGGCCAGGCCACATCACCACACCACACTCCTGGGCTGGGCTGCTGGGCCAGCCCATGCCGCCAGGCTGGGACATGCTGCACCACCACACTGCCATGCTGTGCCATGCTGCTGGGCCAGGCTGTGCCAGGCCATGCTGCCAGGACCGGCCATGCTGCACCACCACGCTGCTTCACCACTGGGCCATGCTGGACCACCGCATCGCTGTGCCACCCCGTGCCCCACACCGACAAGCTGGGAGGAGGAGGAGAAAATGCCCTGCCACCTGCTCCCCAGGGTAAGTGACTGTGTTTGGGTTTGGGGTGGGTGGTGGAATGTGTATTCAATGTGCATTGTTATGTGTTTTAATGTGTATTTTTTGTGCATTTTTATGTGTTTTAATGTGTATTTTTATGCATTTTATGTGTATTTTATGTGTATTTAATGTGTAGTTTTATGTGTTTTTTATGTATGTGTTTTTAACTTTGGCTCTGCCCATGACATTGGCTCTGCCATGACATCATGATGTTGGCTCCGCACATGATGTCATGACATCACGATGTTGGTTCCACCCATGATGTTGGTTCCACCCATGACATTGGCTCCACCCACAGTGTGGTAGTAAAAGTTTTGGCTGCCCATCACTGGTTGGTGCCCCATTATAACAAAGATGTTTGAGACTCCTTATCATGGTAGCTTTACATCCATCCCTGCCTATTCTTCATATGCCATTCCTTGCAGTACTCTCAGTGGTGGGCTCAATTTTTTTTGCTACCACACTGTGGGCATGGTATGGTGGGTGTGACCAAGGGGAAAGCCCTGTGTTGCACCCGAATAAGGAGTACTTTATTTCAAAACTTGGATGGGCGGAGCCAGCCAAAATTTCTGCTACCAGTTCTGGTGAACTGGTGCAAACCTGCTGATGCCCACCACTGAGTACTCTGTCCCTGGCCTGCTTGCTGGATGATTCTGTGAATTCTGCTCCAAACAAGTAACTTTTCCAACCTTGGGTAAAAGTGAAGTTCTCCCTTGCTTGAAAGGCAGTCATGTTTGACTCTAGGGGGTGGTGCTCATCTCCATTTACAACCAAAGAGCCAGCACTGTCTGCATCTAAATACGTTTCCATAGTCATATGGCAGGCATGACTAGATGCACATAAAACACTTACATTTCCCACTGAAGTGGTACCTATTTAATGTATCTACATGCACTGCTTTTGAAATGCTAGGTTGGCAGGAACTGGGACAGTCAATGGGCGCTCACTCTGTCACACAGCACTCAGAGGTCTCAAACTGCTGACCTGCCAACCTTACAGTTGTCAAACTCATTAATCATTAAGCCACCACGGCCCCTTCCAACCTTTGCAACAGTACTTTATAACCCACACTACTTTTGCAAAAAACCAAATCTGGACTCCCATAAAGTTGGGCTACCACATTTTTGTCTTAAATATGAACCAAATGGATGTAGACTTGACCTTTTTCTCATAACCAAACCAATACAACCTGTTATAACCTATCACCAAGATCAGCTATATAAATATATTATACAACTGTATCTATAAACTGTTAGCTTCAGAAATATGCAGGTCAAATGATTGCTTTTCAAAAAACTTTTGGAAACTTTAAATGATTTATAATGAATATTTCATTAAATAAACACCTCAATAAAAAAAGAATGATTTACAGATGAGTTTACGCAGGCTATATGAAAGCTGAATATAGCAGAAAGTTAATTGAAAATGCCTCCAAGTTAATTACTGGCATATTTTATTTTCTATGACTCAGCAGTCAACAATAAAAATCATAATTGACAGTAAACAATAAACTTGATGAAAAATAAAGTACTGTATCTGGGAGCTCTATTTAGGGAGCAAAAAAGGCACTTGGTGAAGGAGATGGTTTCCCTTTAATATTCAGTTCTAGTTTAATGTTATATACCAGTACAAACAGCAGCTCAAGAAGAAGAGGTACCAAAACAAACACATTTGTATCTCATAATTTTAATTAGCCAAAATAATAATAACAATAACACATTTGGATATTATTGTTTTATCCAACCTAAACTGAACACATTCAAGTCATATAGTTTTCAGTGGCAGAGGGGTACAGAATACAACCTATTCCTGTTCTGTTTAGAGTAATAACTTTCTGGAAATACACAAACACACAGAGCTAAGAGTCCAGTGGGGACTCTGGAGAAGAGGCGCCTGTTCGCGCGCGAGAAGGTGCTGTGACAAACTGGTTGTGGCTGCATTTCCAAACCTGGAAAGGAACACACAATGCAAGACACCCATTTGTCTATTCCTCTGAAACCACTGAAACCACTAGCATTTTATGTTATGCACAGACAACATGGATTCAACTTAAAGCAAAGCTTTCAAGGTAAGTGGGGTAATTAAGGAATGGTTCTATAAGTCCCAGTCCATGGCCAAGCATGAGTTTCCAGTAGATTTCAACCCAGGTCTCCTGAGTCTCAGTATATCATGTTATCCAGTAGATCATGCTGGGTAGTACCAATATTTTGAAAACTCTTAAACCTCAAATAAGTGAACATTCAGACTTAGAGACTTTAGGAAACATATAGACACAGTAAAATAAGCTACAGTCTTGGGTTTTTAGGAGCTAAACAGGGTTATTAATAACAGGACATTTATATATCATTCATTAACTGGAATTGTTATAGATTGCAAGCAGATGAGTCACTACTGTGATATGGCTGCAAAAACAGGGCGAATGTCATTTCATTTATTTATTTAATTATTTAATTATTATTCATATTTATCAACCACCCTTCCCACCAAAGTGACCCAGGGCGGCTTACAGTTCATAAAAATCACAATAAAACGTTCTTGAAAACACTCCCCAAACCCCCTCAAATTTAAAGCTTTTAAAATCAGAATTTAAAATCTATTTTTTTGTAAAAGAACACCAAATTACTACATATTGAGGGCAAGAGGGGCTTAAATCATCCATCAGGCTGGGGTCATTGTACCTCCCGCACCCCATACCTGCCCTGCCAGCCATGTTTTTAGATTCTTCCTAAAGGGCAGCAGCTCCATCTGGAGATGTAGCTCCGTTGGCAGGAGATTCCATAGGGCCGGGGCAGACAAAGAGAAGGCCTTCTGCCTAGTGCCAGAGAGATGCGCCTCTCTGGCCGATGGAAAAAATTGAGAGCCTCTCCAGTCCGCTCTGGTGGGACGGGCAGATATTATTGGTGTGAGGCGGTCTCTGAAGTGTCCTGGCCCTCTACCATGTAAAGGTAATAACCAGCACCTTGAATTGTACCCAGAGACATACTGGCAACCAGTGCAGCTCCTGGAGCACTGGTGAGGCATGTGCATACTGCCCACACTGCAACACCACCCCAGGCAGCCGCATTCTGGACCAGTTGAAGCTTCTGAATGGTCATCAAGGGCAGCCCCATGTAGAGTGCATTACAGTAATCAAGTCTGGAGGTGACCAGAGCACGTGTGACCATGAACAAGAAGTCCCGGTCTAGGAGCAGGCGTAACTGGCAAACAACTCAATGTTGTGCAAAAGCCCTCCTGGCCATGACTGCCACCTGTTCTTCGAGCAGTAGTCGTGAGTCCAGGAGGACCCCCAAGTTATGCACCGGGTCTGTTTGGGGCAACATCACCCCATCCAGGACCAAAGATGATAGCTCCCAAGATAACGCAGGACCCATGACCCACAGCCACTCACTCTAGCCAGGATTCAACTGAAGCCCATTGTCCCCCATCCAGACCCTGACAGCCCCCGGGCACCTGGAAAGGACTTCCACTGCATTGGTTGGTTCCCCACGAGCTGAGATATATAACTGGGTATCATCATCATATTGATGATACCTCACCTCGTGGGAACAAATCATCTCACCCAGCGGTTTCATGTAGATTTTAAATAGGAGAGGCGAGAGTACCGAGCCCTGTGGCACCCCATAACAGAGGGGCCTTGGGCTGGACACTTTGCCCTCCAACCACACCCACTGGGTCCAGACCCTCAGAAATGAGGAAAACTAGGACAGCACAGTGTCCTGGATCCCCAGTCCTTGGAGCCTTTCCAGAAGGATACCGTGGTCAATGGTATTGAACACCGCTGAGAGGTGAAGAAGAGCCAGGACCTCCGTCCCGCTCTCGCCAGAGATCATCCACCAGTGCGACCAATGCAGTTTCCGTACCATATCCGGGCCTGAATCCTGACTGAAAAGGGTCCAGATAATCCGCTTCATCCAGGACTCCCTGTAACCGCCGCACCACTGCCTTCTCCAAAACCTTGCCCAAAAAAAGGCAGGTTGGACACAGACCAGTAATTGGTAAGCACCGCGGGGTCAAGTGATGGTTTTTTCAGCCTGCATTAACAGAAAGTGTCCAAAGTAGAGTACTTGGGGATTTTGGAATTTTTCTTTTGGACTAGCATGACTGTTGTTCTTTTATCCATTCCAGATGCCTTCCACGGTATACGGTTATGCTTCAGATGTCATTAAGAAAGGTCACTTAGCATATTATCTGTGATAAATGAGACCTTTAAATCATTAATGACTTTGTATGAACAATTGAGTTTTGGTGGGGATGTTGATTAGGATGTAGTTGTATAATTAAAGCTTTAACCAGGTTTCCTTTGTTTAAAACCTTAATTTTAAAAGTCTCAGTTATATTAATTAAAAAGAAGCTACTTCAATGACTATTATCAACAAGGGTACATAAGGGGGAACATTAGCATGTTAAACTATTTTAGATAATCTAAAAATTTTGTATTTTAAACTATTGATGAAGGGATAGTGTTACTAATTACTCCTAGAAATCAAGCTTCTTTTTCCTAGAAAAACTGATGCAAGGAGACTTGTGTGGACAGACCGGGAACCTGATGGGAAGAAAGATTTAACTAAATAAATTACCAGACTTCCTATGCCCAGCCCAGTTCTGCCTGCACCTGAACCTGAGAATGTCCTGAGCCAGAAATCTCAGCCTGCTTCTGGCCCAACTCTGTTTTCCCAGGAAGATGATCTGATCAGTCAGGGAAAGGTGCAGAAAGGAGCTGCAGCTGAGGTGCAAGCAAGCTAGAACTCATTACCAGAGAAGGCTCCCAGCTGATACCCATTAGCTGGGGGGGGGGGCCTCTTAAGCAAGCTTATTCTAGCATTCAAGCATTGGTACAATTCTTCTGTGCAAAGACCAATGCCCTGCATGACTTTGGATACCTCTTGAGATTGCCTGACTAGACCCTGATCTGCCTGCTGTGAACCTTCTCTGCCAACCCTGATGATGCTCATGACTTTCCTGGATGCTCCTGGATATCCTTTAGATGCTTGCTTGAATTATCAGTAACCAGACCTTGGCTTGTTCTTTGGACTTTGCTCTTTGGACTCTCCTTGAATAGACTCTCTGTATAGTGCTGCTGTGTGGTGACCATGCCCACTGGGGTAGGTCATAGAACTTTATGAAGACTTGGGTGATTTGCTTTGAAACAACTCTTATTAGACAGCACCACCTATACATAAACACCCCCCCCAATATATAACTACAGTATACACATATTCAATATACATTCCAAACAGAAAGAAAAATTGCAGTAACTGTAGGAGTATCACATTAATTTCTCATGTAAACAAAGTGATCCTCCAGCTTTTCTAACAAGGACTTTTACTATATATGGAGTGAGACATGACAGATTCTCAAGATGGATTAATAAAAGAAAGAGGAACTAGAGAACAGCAAATCTCTGTTAACTGCTGGAGTATATTAAAGAATTTCATAAGAATAGCACTTGGTGCTTGATAGATGATAGCAAAGGTGACAGGTGTTAGCAAAGCCTTTGACACTGTGGATCATGAAAGGCAATCAATCATTCTAAAACAAGTGGATATGTTACTACATTTTATTGTCCTGTTGCATCACCTGGCTCTGGGCAAAAGGCTACTGTTATGATAGAATATGAGAAATAAAATGGCTTCCCATTGGCAAAGGTGCCAGAGATAGTTATAGTTTTGTCTCTATTTGTTCAATCAGTATACATAACATCTGCAAAAAGATGGATTGGATTCAGAAAAAGATAAAGTGAAAAGTGGTGGAGGAAATATCAATAATCTGTTGCTGGCTGGATAGCACAGTGAGTTAGATATCTGGCTGGGGGGCCAGAGGTTGGGAGAAGATCCAGCTCGTGTAGTGATGGACAAGGTGCACAGTCCCAATTCCCCCGAGGAAGGGAATGGTCAATGACTTCGGAGTACTCTGTACCTAGAAAACACTGGAAAGAGTCTCCATAAATCAGAATATACTTGATGGCACATTATTATTATTATTATTATTATTATTATTATTATTATTATTATTATTATTATTATTATTATTATTATTATTATTATTATTATTATTATTATTATTATTATTATTATTATTATTATTATTATTATTATTATTAACATAATTTACAATATATGGATGATATGTTGAAGGGGTAACATGCAAAAGCAAGCTTGAGTAAAATTATTGTGCAAACCTCACAGATCACTGCGAGAGCATTCTAGCAAGAGCATAAGAAACGTCCTTGCAGGTGAGGAAAAATATGTTGCTATTTCTCCTCTTAATTTCATGTGAGTGGGGTGGTCAAGCTGCTTGTTAAACCAATTTTCTTTGGATTGTTTACTGTCAGTGTAATTAAATTTAAATACCTTGCATCCCTATTGGAAAAAAACCAGCTTTTTGGGACTCTAATCACAAACTGTCCTATGTATGTAGAAGTGCCAAGTTTACAATTAAGGCAATGACTAAAAGAATCCAATAACTCAATCAAATTTGGGTATTCTGCAAGAGAGATTCAGTTATCTGATTATGGATATGCATGTATTAATTGTAGTAAAGCACATTCTCCAGTTTACATTCCTTTTCAAACTAGCTCAGGTATGTATGTATTGTATTTTTATTGTATTTCATTGCACTCCATTGTATCACAAAGATTTTAATTCTTCTGTTATGTTATTGATAAAGTTGTAAGACTAATCAATTAATAAACATTCATTCATTCATGCTGTCAGTGTAGCCTAAATCACATGGATGGATGGATTATCCAAGGTAGTGCTTGAATGGGGAAAGAAGGAAGGATGGATGGATGGATTATTTTGGTCCACACATTGGTTGAAACACTGTTGCTTAGCATAGTAAACTGCAACTAAAATAGGTCATTTGAATCAATGTTGACTCACCAAATTCCCATTGATGCAATGGGAGTAATCTAGTGTGATTTACTATGCTAAACAGCAGTGTTTCAGCTATTGTGTGGATGGCAAGTGGCTCCACAATCAAAGAAATCTATGTGATGGTTATAGATCCCTGAGGACCATGTTTATGCAAGGCATTTCCCAAATGAATGTATGTTGGGGAATAGCAAAAACTACAAAAAAATATATACTGTGTAACTTAACTTTCTGATATTTAGGAGGAGGAACTGTGGAAGGACCTCCAAAAGATTGGGGGGCATCATTGAATTGTCCATTATACAGCTTCAGAGGAGGATCACACAAATTAAAATAATATGCACAAACACTCAGAATTAATTTGATGTTGAATTTCTAGGGAATAGGACTCTCCCCATCTCTCACTATGTGAATTTTAATGTGTAGAGAATTTGTTCCACTCAAAGAAATTCACAGACTGAAATCCTCTTGCTGTAACTATACACCGTGCAACAAGTATAATGCCATCAGCTGGAAACATTAATATTTTATTTAATTTACTTCAAAGCTTCTTATCCTTCCATTTCTCAAGTTCCAAAACTCCCTATGACTCCCTTTTGTCTTGGATAAGCTTTTGGGACCCTGAGGATGAGGGAGTACAGCCTTTTAAACTGAAGGGGAAAAAGTTGCTGTCAGATCAGTGATGGCAGACCTGATCCAGGCAGTGAGGCCATCAGCCGTAAATATATATATATACTGTATACAGTCAAACCTCGCATAAAGAGTGTTTCACTTAAAGAGTAACTCGCTTAAAGAGCAGAATTTTCTCTGATTGTTCGTTTCGCTTAACAAATAAAACCAACCAAAAACTTGCTTAACAAATAAATCGGGGTTCGCAATCCCCTCTACAATTGGTCACTTACAATGGTGTTTCGCTTAAAGAGCAAACTCACTTAAAGAGCAATCCTGTGTAATGCATTATGCTCTTTAAGTGAGGTACCACTGTATATTGCTATTCAATATTCCTTCTTTCAAAGGGAGCCCTAGGAAAACTCATAAGCAAACTCCCTGGACCAGCCATACCATGAAGCAAACAGCTGAGGAAATGAAAGGCATATGGAAAGGTAGCAATAGCAATTAGTAATAGCAATTACACTTACATGTCACCCCTTAGCGCTTAATACACTCTCTGGACAGTTCACAAGTTAATTTTGCCCTCAACATACCTACCTGGGAAGGATGGAAGGCTGAGTCAGCCTCAGCCTTGTGTCCTGTCAGTATCGAACTCACAACGTTTTAGCTGCAGTACAGCATTTTAACTACTGTCCCACCAGGGCTCTTACAGGAAGTAGGAGAAAGAAGACAGAAACTGAGTAAAAAAGGAATAATCTGAAGAATATAAAAGACTACATGTGATTAAAACACGAACTGGGAACAGAGCTAAGATCTTAACTTTTTGATAATAATTATAGTTGCAGTTCTGGGTCAGTAAAGTAGCTATTTACAGTTAAAGTGGCCATTTTTTTAAATAAAAAAAGCCTGTTTTCTTTCCTGTGTCTAAAACCTGACCAAATATTAGTTTTAATTAGCCAGCATTGAAACCAAGAGAGAGTCTTCTTTCACATTCATTAACTATAAAGGTAATTAGAAATTACTGTTATGCTACGAAAGGAGCGATGTGACCCCTTGTTAAATTAAAAATGAAATGGAATTTATTGTGGGAAAATAATGAATTGCATGCAGCCCATTATTTGTAACTAGTCAGTTCCAAGCTTTTAAAACCAAACAGATAAGGTAATTAGGAATTCTGCAATAGAATGATGTGACACTGATGGTTTCAAAAATGCAAATCTAGTTTGTAGAAGGAGATGCACTTCCTGATAACCTCCAATTACACAGCACGAACAAAAAAAAATGACGCAAACCATCCCATGCCCTCTGTACTAATTGACAGAAAGTGCTTTTTGAAGCTGGTAATTGGTAATAAAACATTCATGTTTTATTCCATTTGATATCACTCCGTATTAAGCAAGACAAATAGTGGAGAACTAGTCCGATAAATGGATCCAGCTTCTCCAGTTTCTTGAACAAGGCATAATGATCTGATTCAATAATGCTGGCTTTCAATGTATGCATTTTTAACAAGGATGAGTCAAAATAAAGCGTCATATTGTTCCTCCTTCCCTCCCTCCCTCCTTCTCCTGCGATATCCAAATCCAAATACAGTACAGTCAAACCTCACATAAAGAGCACCTTGCTTAAAGAGCAGAATTTTCTCTGAATGTTCACTTCACTTAACAAATAAAACCAACCAAAAATTCACTTCACAAATAAATCGAGGTTCGCAATCTCCCCCCCCCCCCCATAAGTCACAATTGGTCACTTACAATGGTGTTTTGCTTAAAGAGCAAACTCGCTTAAAGAGCAATCCTGTGGAACACATTATGCTCTTTAAGCGAGGTATAATTGTATTGGTGATCTTCATGCCAATCAGCCATGATAACTGGCCTGAGAATATAATGCAGTGGCCTTTCATTTGCCTTCCGCATCACAGCATGACACCTGTACCACTGATCCAGTTCTGCGATTCACTTTTTGGTCCTGAGCTCTTTTGGCACGCAAAGTCCTTCTCAGCCCCAGGGCAGTATTGATGATGCTTCTGCCCTCCATCAAGGTGGATTCAAATGGGATTTAGCCCCTCCTCTGTCCTCAAGTGACCACAAGAAAACAGTGATCCTAGGCCCCATATGGGGCATTCTGGAAATGCTCTATTTTGGAAGGTGAAAGAATCTCCTTTGGTAGAGCATTAAGCAATGGTGGGATAGCATTCTATCAGAGATGCTTTAGGTGCAGATTAGCTGCAGATTTCCTATGTATTGGTAAGTGATCTGGCTAGATGATACTAGGGATCATCATGATCTAGTAATTCAGTATGGGAAGGAATGCTGCCAAAATTCCTAGGCAGTGCCACACCTACTGTACAGAGCTGATTTTCCCCCAAACATGCTTTTCACTCTTATTGAAAACCTGTTAAAACAATGGAATAAAGTGTGACCAGGAGGGAGGGAGGTTAACTAACCTGACCATCCTGAGGACTAGCAGCCTTGGTTGCCAAAGTCTATAGGGAAGGGTGATGGTCTCCAAGTGGATTAAATCCCATTAGACCAAGTAGCAGACAATATTTTTTTTGTGTGATGAAGTGTTATTGAACAGCTCCTATCACCAGTAAGTGGTTTAAGAGAAAAGGAATGCCTCTTCTAAGACAGTGTTGGCCAACTGTAGATTTTGTAACCAATTACATAATTTATTAAATGAATGCATTTATCTTTTAAAAATTGTATCTTAATTGGGGGTCAACACTGAATAAAATATCTTCACAGCTTGCTGAAAGTTAAGTAGAAAGAGGGTCGGTCAGATATGGGTCAGGAAGGAAGAGAAGTTGAGCATAAAATATTTGAAAAATATTTGTACATTAGATATTGTATGGAATAGACATGGTACAAAGAACATTTCCTTCCCATTTATATTACTACAACTACAGTATAGCAGTACAAACCAGCCCCAGGCAATGTTCAATCCAGCACTAGAAGAACTATGTAGTGTGGCCACATTCTATGACTATAAAGTTAGGTTCTTAAAGGAGTGACATTATTCCATATTACATTAACAATGTAAAGTAATTTATATAGGTAAAGGTAAAGGTCTCCCTTCCTCAAAACCCAGCCAAATCTTAGTCTAGGGGACGGTGGTCATCTCCACTTACAGCCAAAGAGCCAGCGCTATCTGCATCTGCAGATGTTTCCATAGTCATGTGGCATGACTAGACATGGAGCACATGGAATGCTTAAAAGTGGTACCTATTTATCAACTTGCAATTTCTTGCTTTCAAACTTCTAAATTGGCAGGAGCTGGGATGGACAATGAAAGCTCACTCCATGGTGCGGTACTCAGGTCTTGAACTGTTGACTGGTCAGCAAGCTTACAGTTTTAACCACTAAGCCATTGTGGCTGCATTAGTAGATAAGGTAAGTTACCTAAAGGACTGGCTATTCGAGGAATTGCTGGCTACTTCTGACCTCTGGTTTTGATGCAGTAGGCAGAAAGAGAGAGCTACTACCAAAGAACTTGATGACAGAAAAACAGAGAGACAGGTGGAAGTAAACAAAGGAAGATGCACAGAAGTAGAAAGAGAAAAACAAGGCCCTAATGCCTCCTATTTATAGCTATCAGAGGCTGCAGCAGTCATTCATAGTTCAGGGTTTGCTGTATGAGACTCCGATTTCTAGATAGCCAGGCTGACACCAGCGATAACCAGCAGGTGTGCATGGAAACCAGCCCAGAATTCAGCTAAATGATTTGTGACTTTATGAAACTATAATCCTCTTTGAAATCTCTTCATCAAAGCAGTAAGAAAACATGTGCGCGCACGTGCGGCTGCTTGCACCAGATGCACAGACAGACACAAACAAACTCACATAGCCTTATTCTGAACATGATCAGATTTTGCTTCTTTTCTTTAACTGGACTCAAAAAGCAAGTGAACTGACTGGGTACAATAAGGCCACGTGAGCCTTTAATACCCTGAAAGATGTCACCACCTGACAGCTTTCAAAGTCCATTGTCAGACCAAATTAGACAGAGTCTGCCTGTGTCTGGGGAAAGAGGAATAAAATCATGCAAGACACTGAAACAGCTGAAGCGAAACAGGCCTCCCATCTTTCAAATTTTATTCTGTTTGCCTGCTTGCAACCTCCTTTACTCAACACAGAAGACATATATAAGTGCTGACAGCCATAAGGAAGCCCTGGGAATGTATACCAGCTTGCAAATCCCATTTTGCTTTGTCCCACCCAAGATGATGGCAAGCAGGGAGTGGAAGAGAAGGGACAAAGAAGAATGGAATAATGCAGAGGCAGCTGGCTGTTTTGATCAATAAATTAGGAGCCAGTTCAATTCCCTACTTTGGCTCTCAGGAGAACACCCAGTCTTGTGCAAGCAGCACAGACTTAGGGTGTCCTGAGTAGAAGGGAAAGGTAATTTACACATGTTTATTTAAAAAAAACCCTGGAAAGGGTTACTGTAAGTCAGAATTGACTTGATGGCGTATAATTATTGTGCTATTAAGTAGCAAAGAAAAACTTTCCTTTTTAAACATTCTTTTCATTCCCTCTAACAACAAAGGATCTGTGGTATCTTGGAAACTTAACCGTGTGTGTACGTGCATGTGTGCATGTGCGCGTATAAGTGTGTGTGTGTTTTTATACAATATAATGAATGAATAAAAGCTTTCACTATATGAAAAACTAATATACAGTAATACCTCGTATAACGTTTACCTCGGATAATGCTAAAATCACGTAATGTTAAGTAATCTGGGGAGGAAAATTGGATCGAATAACGTTAAGGTTACAATGTATGTCTATGGAGCTTTAACGTTATCCAATCCATCCCATAGGATTTTAACATGCATCGGATAACACTAAAAATCGGATAACACCAAGACTTGTGGAACCAAGTCTTAGCGTTATCCGAGGTATTACTGTATAAAGGTAAGGTTTCCCTTGTTCGAAAGCCAGTCGTATCCGACTCAGGGTTCAGCGCTCATCTCTGTTTCAAAGCTGAAGAGCCAGCACAGTCTGATTCTGCAGATGTTTCAGTGGTCATATGGCAGACATGACTAGACACCGGATTGCACGGATATATTCATATAATTTATTTAGCTTATTCATATATTTTGGTTGTCTTGATGGAATATATCAGAGAAAGATGCTCTATCAGGTACCAAGATCTTTATAGGTTATCTTGAATTGGGCAGGGAAACCTACAGGTAACCAATGCAGCCAAGCCAGTGTTGGAGGAAATCAGATGAAAACATTGAATCCCCACCACTAGCTGAGTATCTGTATCCTAGACCTCCACACCTAGATCACCAGCATCAAACCCAATGCAGAAAGTCAGGTCTAAAGTTTGACCTGAAGATTCGATAGGAGCAATTACCATTTGAGATAGACCAATGGTCATCATGAAGGATATCAAGCTCTGAGCAATAGTTGACAAAGCAACCGCAACATGAATGTTTGAAGTTTCCTAGCACAACAAGCCAAAGAGACTCCAACACTCAATACCAGTTTAGCTAGCTCAGGAAGGGAGTCTATTGAGCAGCAGGGTGGGTGGTACACCAACAGAATCCCTATTCCGTCCCAGGCTCCCATTTTAAGTTACACACATTCTGATCAAGAAAACTAGGGAATATGATACCTTATGAAGGAAATAGAATCACAACAGACCTCCATAACTCTACCTCACCACCTCCCAGAGGCGTTAATGCCACTAACCTCATCCAGCCAAATCTCTGTAATGCAATCCAGGATCAAGCCCTTGATGGCTATTATTTTCCTATTACCAGATCTTAGCAGCAGTATTTCAACCCAAGGGACCTGACACCAATGCTATCCAAACTATTTACATCTGGAGACAGCTTAAGGGCAGACAATATAGTGCACAGAAAAAGAGACTTTGAAAAAATATATACCAACAAGAGCCCCAGAATACATCTTCAGCTCTGATTCTTTTCTTTTTTTAAATTTTTTTATCAGTTTATTAAACTTAAAGACATATAATTAACAATCGAAAAAGGAAGACTTATACAGAAGAAAACATATGTAACATATATGACCTTACATTACAACGCAGTATAATTACAACAAGAAAAAAAATACATCGGGTATGATAAATATAAACATATGAAATGGGTATCACCTCTTTGTCTGTCTTTATCTCACTTTTTTTGTACATTCTTATCAATTTTAAGCTCTGATTCTTTTCAAAGCCATCATAGCCTCTTAAGAAAAGACTCCTGGACACCCACATATACGAGGCAAAACTTCCATCAACAGCACTGAAGCATTGTGTACATGCTGGTAAGATTTTCAGAAGACCCATCAGACCCTGTCTGATGTCCTCTGAGAGGTAGAAAGTTGCACAAAATGTATTTTAAAAAACAAAAAACAGCAAGCTGTCCAGCGGGAGCTGAATAAAATTGAGACCACTCTGCTAGGCACATGTCCCCACTATGCGGGGAAGCTGTCAGTAAGTCTTTAAAGTTGGGGGAACTTTAGAAGCAAAACAATTGTATGCGTCACCAGTAGACTGCATGCACAAATTACAGTGGCTATCAAGAGCTGGGAGATTCATTATTATTTATATAAATATATCTTGTAGATTTCATTAAGATAAGGACCAAGCTTTTGGAGTTATCACACTCTGGCTTGTTTGCAGTTTGTTAATCTTCATTTGCAAATGCTGATTAGCACCATAAAACCTGTGCTGTTTACTGAAAAACACCTTCCTCCTTCCTGCTTGTCAGGGGAGGAAATATTTTCAAAGCCTGGAGCTGCAGCCCAAGGGAATCTAAAAACAGAAACTACAAAGGGAAAAAGAAAGCCAAAGAAGGTAAAAGAAAGGAAAGGAGATGGTATCAAAACATGTTCTGGGTGAATAAGGTATAATTTGGGTGTCTCTGAGATAATATTTAATGAAAATATGTACTGAAGCACTTAATCATTTTATTGCTGTTTTATTTTTGCTCCCTGTTCAATGATCATATTTTACAGTTTCTAATATTGTAACAGAGATGAGCACTGAACCCTAGAGTTGGATACAACTGGCTTTCGAGCAAGGGAAACCTTTACTAATATTGTGAGGTTTTTAATGGCTTCAGAAACTTTTGAACGACCATTGGTACAGGTTTTCAGGACAGTGGTAGTCCATTCTTTGAGATTTCAGGGCCATAACCTGAAACTAGGAGACATGGCTTGTGAGGGCAAGATTTGGAAAGATGCACAGTTGTTTTGTGCCTTGCTAATTAGGGGAATGATACATGGGGAATCTGAGTAAACCTCACTATTCAGTTAAAAGGTAATCTAAGAGCAAGGAAAGAGAATTGTTGGTTGGTTGGTGTAGGGCAGGTGGCAAAGTCAGCAATCAGTAACAGACCTGCTGGGCAGCAGAGCCATCCCATCCAGCCTTACCTGTAGAACATCTGTCAGATAGGGTATTTTTCTAGACCTTCATCATGACAATCCCTAAGAACATGCTATTGAGGAAAATACAACTAGGAGGAAGAGGTGTTGATCACAACCTTTGCACTAATCCTGAGAAGAATAGATGGACACAACTGGCTTTTGAGCAAGGGAGACCTTGCCCATGGGGAGTTTTTTCAAGACCCTATGCCACTCCTTCTGAGACTTGAGGAAAAATCAGTCTCCCAGATCATGATGCTGGCAATCCAGTTCTTTGCTTTGGTCCAAATGAAATGATGGACTTAAATGCATTTACCTACTTACTCCTTTCTCAGGGTTCTTACTCCTGGTTCTTTGGGATGCAAAGAATGCACAAGCCCAATCAATGCACATGGAAAATTATTCCTAGTGATCAACTAAGCTTTGGTACAAACTGGAAATGGGTAGAGAGGAATGCCCAAGTTTTAAATCCGATTCAGGCACACAATTCAAACTTTTCCCTCCAACATTGCAGGGATTTTCATTTTGCTTAGAATCTCAGGAAAGTATAACAACTCCATTTAACCTCATCCAATGCCCAAGGAGAAGGAGGCAGTGTGTGGGGAAGGAGTGTGTGTGCCCATGCACCTGTGTTATGACACTGGCATGCCTCCGGTGATGGTGTGTGTGTTTGTGTGTGTGTGTGTGCGTGTGTGTGCAGGCCTCCCGTGGGTGTGCAGACCCCATGCACCCCACAGATGTGCAGGCTCTGCACACCTATGGGTCTGCATGCCCCACCCCCACCCTGCAGGTCCACACACACCCATGGGCCTGTATGCCCCCTTGTGGGTACACTGCTTCCTCCTCCTCAGCCTCTTAGGAGGGGCGGGAGTGGGGTGTATCATTGCCTCACCTCATTCCAGCTGCTGCCTCCCATTCAGCCTCCCTTTTCTCTTCCCCATCGGTGGAGGGAGAGGACTTGATGGGGAAGTAGCACCAGCGGCACAGGGTGGGGCTTACCAGCAGGGCTGGGGCTTGCCCGCGATGGCACATGTGCTGAAAGAAAAAGCTGTGCATGCCACCTCTGGTACACATGCCATAGGTTTGCCTTCACTGCTCTAAAGGAAGCCACAACCTTGACTTTACAGGATTTTGAAGATTGCTCATTCGGTCCTATTTGGTGACTCTTCTGGGCCTTGGTTCTATTACACCACTATACATGAGACACCTGTTATCATGCATTTGCTAAGTTTTTGTACAGCTCCAACTTCCATGAATAGATGCTGTGATCCTCTGGCTATACTGCTGGCATGTTTTCTTCTCAAGTGGTGCCATTCATCAAAGTCAATAAAAAGTCAGTTCTCACTGACCTAAATGGTTATCTGTGGCTCTGCAGAGATTTCATCCAGACCTAAGGCTTTGGCATTTTTTGTCCTATCTAATGATTCTTTCACTCTCATATGTGTGAGTTCTTTCTCTACTCTCTGCCTTGGAGAAATGTCTTGCAGTCCCATTCTGTCATTTACAACATTCGATGGCTGATGTAATTATCTTGCCAATGATTAGTTATCTCCCACTCCCTTTCCACATAAATGGCTTATTGCTATGATTTTTTACAGGTCCTTCATCTTTAACCTATTAGTTTCAGCACTTCCAGCATTTTTATTCTCTCATGCATGTGCTGGGGCTTCTTGGAAACCTGGAGGAAACTCAATCATTTATTAATATCATAATAATCTCAAACTCCTTCCTGTAATTTTATTCTGTTATAAAGCACCTCCTAGTTAGTGCTAGTGGCACATAATAGAGCAGTGATTATTGAACCATTAGGGAATCTCTATCAAGAGGATAATGAACAAGAAACCCTATTGTTGTATGACTAGGCCCACCTCCTTTAAATCCATTATTGTCCTAAATCCATGATGGTGAACCTTGGCACTCCAACTGTTCTTGAACTTCAATTCCCAGAAGCCCAAGTCCCTGTGAATCCACATGAATGGGTTTACTGTGCACTCCAGCTGTTCTTGAACTTGAATCCACACAAATGGGTTTACTGCATACATGCAGTAAACCCATTCATGTGGAGTCACAGGGACATGGACTTCTGGGAATTGAAGTTCAAGAACAGCTGGAATGCCAAAGTTCGCGTCACTGTCCTAAATCCTGTTGCACAGTTATACATAAAGCATAATTGAGAGTGGTCAATTGTGTTAAGAAATCTCTGTAGGCATAATATGACTCAGTATGCAACAGAGAATGCTTAATTTCCTAACTTACAGCAATTTGTTATGCCTTTTCCATACCTGCACTATAGAATTTTGGCCAATTAAAAAAAATGTAAATATATGTTTATTAAGAAGGCATACATATGTGCTCACTATTAATGTGAGGAAGCCGCCGACCCACTCCAAGACCAAATTAAAGGCATGCAGATTGGGGCTGACCCTATCTATACTTTTTAAAATCCCTCCTTGTTTAGGTCCTATGGATATTTCTCTTTCCATTTCCCCCCATTTTTTCTGAAAATGGGATGCAAATGTCAAGGCCACGTGGTAGACTGCATGATGAAGAAAGTGCATGATGTCTTCTGGTCAGGCCAGTGGTAGCTACAGACTAGCTACTGTACTTTATCTTTTTAGTTTCCCTCTTCTTTTCAGTTGCCAAGAAGAAGCCTCCATTGGCTTCCCAAAGCAGTTGCTGTGAATGGAGTGAGTCAGATACTTTAAAAGGGCAATGGACATGTACATATTTCATTTGTTCTTAAAAGGGCTACACTTGTTTAGGCTGTTTCCATCCATTCTCCCTGCTTTTACCATTCTTGTTCTTGGATCCGAGTTCAAAGGTGCTATAGTCACAATATTTTGAAATTTTAAATAAATACTTTGCAGAAGGAAAAGAAACTGAAAAGGAAACTGAGATTTCTTTCTAAAGTAAAGAATATACAGTACTCCCCTTTATTTGCTTGCGTTTCTCGCCCTGTTTCAACACTCTTAATTGTGATCTGTAACTGTTAGATGTAGATGTAATTTTTGCTTTGCTCTGCAGTAACTCTAGAAGCATATAGATATTTCTCATTCAGGCAATCTTTATAATTTGTCCAAAAGCAGTGCATGTGCCCAGTGCACTTAAAGACTGGTGATTTTTCTGACATGGAGAAAGCACATGTCCCTCATAGGATAACCTGCCATTTAAGAACATAACCAACCAACAGAGACAATGCTATCAACAGAGTCTGGCTATGGAACATGCCTGTGGACTGAATAAAGAACTTGAAGTTTTTAAAGAAAAATGGAATTTATTTATTATTTATTTATTTATTTTATTTACTTTTCCAATTTTTATACCGCCCTACTCGGATTGGGCCGACTCAGGGCGGTTCACAAGCACAGAGAAACAACAAATTTATAAACACAACATGTAAATATAGGAAAAATAATAATCAGTACTGTATCAACACCACAAGACATCTCAACATCATTACATCATCAAAATTCAATAGGTATTCAAAATTCAAAGGCTGGAATGTATGGGAGGTAGAACTTTCAGATGTCTACATCCCACCACCCCCAGTTAAGAAGTCAGAAAAGATAATTTAATTCCAGCCAGCACATGGTCACCACAAAATGGATTCTTATGAATACACTAAGTTGAATTGTCATGCATGAAATATTTTTGGTATTTAAAAAAGTGTTTGGCAGAACAATATAGTATTTTTGGTACACCATCCAGGCTACTCTTCTGTCCTGTAATATTTGCCAGAATCTAATGATATATTTTTAATTGAAGCTGAAAGATTTGTGCACATCTAACAGGATTTTTAACACCACCTGTGTCTTTTCACAAGGCCCCTTTCAGTTCCAACAGTGCTTTTAAACACATACAGGGTATGATCAGATGGGAATAGAGCTCCAATTTTGACTGCTTGTGGTGTGATCTGGTGGAAATTGTTTCCCACTGATCACAGGACATATGAGCACTAGCACTCCAGCTTGACACCCAATCTGTGCCTGAATCAGACCTTTTTAAGCCAAAAATAGGCTTGAGCCTGTAAGCTGCCCTGAGTCGCCACGGCGAGTGGGCGGCAATATACATTTGAACTAATAAATAAATAAATAATAAATTAATCCTTTAGGGGCCAGGGTGAAACAATTCCTCAACAGACAGAAGTATTGATGTAAGGGAGATTGTTCTTGGCAAAGTGACTCTTTGTGCTGTAATCAGATGCGATCCTTTCTCACCATCTGAACACACTCACACACAAATGGACAAAGGTTCTTTTGTTGCAACTGGTCATATATTTTGATTGTCTTTACAAACCAGTTCTATACTACAGGGTGACCCATAAATGCCTATGGTCTGTAAATCTCTACCCATCCTCTCTGTGGGCACATGTCCACCCCTCTGCCCAGCAGTCCAATGGGAGTGCTTCCTCCCTCCTCCCAGCACAGAGTTCACCCCGCCCCTCTCCCCGGAAGCCCGGTAGGAGTGCTTCCTCCCTCCCCCAGCAGAGCTCTACTCTTTTTGTAGCTAGGTATGGACTTATGGGACACGGTGTACCTGAAATGAAAGACAGTTCTATTGCAATTCAAGAAGAAGAAAAACACAGCCATAGATTTCATTCTTTCGCATATTGTACAAGGAAGCAGAGGCTTCATGAAACTTTTCTTTCTAAATAAACCTGTGGTGTCTTGTTGGCTATCTCATTCTCAGGTGCTTTTTAGCATTCTCAGTGAAGCAAAAATTTCTCTGCTGCAGCATCAGATGTTGGCTTCTAATTGTGATAATACATGGTTAATACCCTGGGGGATTTAGAATCACAAGCCTGACAAAACAATTTGCTTTGTCAGCGAGCTGATTTTGTAAAATAATCACCCCAGCTTGACCTTACTTTGACTAAGATGTTACCTGAAGGAGGTCTAATGAAGGGAAACAAAACTGCTTTGTAAAGTTCCCGAGGGTAAAATTGTAGGAAGTGTTTGCACATTTTTCCCTGTCCAAGAAAATATTAGCAGCAGGGTCCTCCTCCCCCACCGCCCCCTTCAACTCCCTTTATGAACAGTAAGTTAGGAGAAGTTCTATGTAACAATCTGAAATTAAATTTGGTGAATATGCTGGGAAGCAATCTGGAAAGACAACATCTCTCTCCTGGATATACAAACATACCATCTTTGCCTGCCTGATGTCAATTATGGTGGTACATCTATCCAATTTAGTCTTGTACGTACAATATTACTTTCCACAAGGAATGGTAAACTGCAGGACATATTTCAGTAAATAGCGTTTTGAATCTACAGAAATGGCTTTAGAGAACAGCTCTTGGCACAATAATGCCAATTATTAATACTACTTCAGGACATTGGTTGAATCTAGTGAGGCTTATGATCTACTCTACTCAATTGCATGTTTCCAATTCCTACTTAATAAATACAGAATGGCTTTTCCTATATGTACTTGCTGTGGATATGTTTTGCATGAATTGACACCAAAGGCTGGAACTTGGCAACAGTGAGAAACTGCCCGGTCCCCAACCTGGAGTCACACTTTGGAAGGCTTAAACAATAAATAAAACTTAGTATCCCAGTGGATGGTTTTGCTGACTGAAATATGTCTACCTACAGAATTGGGAATGAGGTATTCCCTCTTCCACCTCTGGCCCCTCCAAGCGTGGCCTCAGAACTTGCTCTGGAAAGGCTGGGGAACCCAGTGGAGGAGAATATGCTGTCACAAAAGTAACTATAAATTTGTTCAAACATGATGGGACATTACACATTAATAATAATAATTTTGCATCAGAAATTATTCTGGGTTGATTTTTGTGGGAGAAACTCCACTCAGGAAACGCCCAAATAAGGCTCCTTTCATGTCCCCAAGAGCTGGGACAGAGATGGGTGTTCAATCCATCATGCAGTATCTGGGTCTCGAACTGCTGACTTGCCAGGCTTCCAGCTAACAAAGTGAGCTTCTTAACCACCAGTCCTCATTAGGTAAAGGTAAAGGACACCCTTGCACAAAAGCCAGTCATATCCAACTCTAGAGTTCAGTGGTCATCTCTGTTTATAGCCAAAGAGCCAGCACTGTTTGCATCTTCAGATGTTCTGTGGACATGTGGCAGGCGCGACTAGACACTGGAGTGCACAGAATGCTGTTTACCTTCCCACCGAAGTGGTCCCTATTTATCTACTTGCAATGTCTTGTTTTCAAACTGCTAGTTTGGCAGGAGCTGGGACAGATACAGGCGCCCAATCCATCATGCAGTACTCAGGTTTTGAACTGCTGACCTTCCACTCCCAGTCAGCCCCTCATTACACATTAACAAAAGCTGGATGATTGTTTATTGCAAAAAAATAAAGTAATCATTAGAATAATCTTATGCTTTGAGATAAATTTAAGATTTTTCTCTGTGTGGGCCAGAATCCTGAAAATCCATAGTAGAACTGGTTTTCCTTTCTCCTGTGAATAACTGACTTCTGGTTCATAAAGCAACATGATTTTAGGGAAGTTGTAAAGTTCTACAGGGTAACCCTGGAACTACCATGGGGAATTTGCACCCAGAGCTATTGTAAATGGTGGGAATACTTCACTGCTGTCTACATGTTTGGTGTATGCAAAAGGACTCCATCCCAATAATGTAGATTAATATAACTCTTCCAGATGGCTCTTGTTTTGAACAGTATCATGGTTATGTAGAAGGGTCCTATGTGCATATTTAAGAGAACACCTTCCAATGTGGTCTAACAAATGAATGGTAGGAAGTTTACCGGCTTTGGGAAAAAGGGGCTGAATATGTAGTAATGAAAAATATATATTTGAAAAAGTCCTTCATGCACTCTGTATGTACTCTGTTAAGAGGGGTCATGCAAATCTTTCACCTAATACTCCTCCATGTGTCACAACAGGATTATCACAGAGTATTTGCTAATACTACTAATAATATTAATAGTATTTAATAATACTAATACCTGTGATGCTAAGAACCCTGGTGGTGCAGCAGTTAAACTGCTGTACTGGAGCCAAAATGTTGTGAGTTTTATCCAAACATGGATCAAGTTTGACTCAGTTTTCCATCCTTCTGAGGTTGGTAAAATGAGTACTCAGCATGTTGGGGGCAAAATGCAAATTACCTTGTGACACCCCCCCCCCAGAGTGCACTAAGTGCTATGGGGCAGTATATAAGTGTAATTGTTACTGCTATTTGGGAGTATATTCTTTGGGAAATGCAGCTTTGAAGCTTAGGCGCATAGAAATGTTTGGCTAAACCGAAGGCTAGCAATCTGGTATCTCCCTGATAATTTAGACTACAAATCCTACAAACTCAAGACAGCAGGGCTAATGGTCAAAATGTTGGGACCTATAATCCATTTTAAAAAGTTACCAGTTTTCTATACTGCCATAGGCTATGACAGTTGAAAATGAAGGGTGGCAAAGTCTGAAAAAGAAGACATTATAATCCTCCAACTAGCATAGTTATGCAGCATTACTAGTAGTGGTGATGATGGCATTTTATCTACATTATTCCATTTTATTAGGGAAGAAGAATAGTAGTAATATCTTATAATATCTCAACATTCTTTCGAGTGTTGTTCACTGTTCATTTCATGTCTTTCAATCAATAATGGCTTGAAAATGTTTTTCCTTCATCAAATCAATAATTATTCATTAGATGGGTTAGAGGAATACATTTACATACAGCTGAACAACTTTTCTTCAAATTATCTCACTCCTTTCCCATTAGATTTAGACACAACAAAAAAAGTATAAAATTGTATCTACTACACTGAACATTAAAAGCTGATAATTTGATGCAGTTTTAATCTTAAAATCTTCCATTTTTTCTTGAAAACAATTGCACTGGATGGCTTTTTTCATAGTAAATATTTTTACGTTACTTTCTTCTCTCTTCTACACATAAATGTGTAAGTGAGTACAGTAAATGAATGTGTAGGTATGTATACAGGGGTATGTTTTGAATTTCTTCCTGTTTGTTCTGTCATGGATCATGGACCTCCTTTACTCAGAATTTCATAAAAAAAAATCTCATTCCACTGAAACAGCTTCTGCTAAAATATTTAATGATTTTTTGGTAGCTATGGCTATGGCTAAGGAACGTCCATGTCTATTTCATTCTTCATGATCTTTCTTTCTACAGAAAAGTCATTCATTCTTTTGTTCCTTGATCCTTGTTGCAGCCGATGGACCTGTCAAAATAGTTCAGTATTTGGAACATTTTTGGTGAGGTTTGATTCTAATCAAATTAAGGGATCCACACGTTTTCACTTCAAGTGCTCTATCCTGTCCCCTTGTAAAGCTCTCCTGCTTCTTTCTTACGTATGGATCACGTGGCTTGTCTTTGCTTATTAAAATATAACAGTCTCAAAGTGCCACAACATTTTTGTTTTGTTTTGTTTATTCTCTGATATGTTTGAACCAGACTAATACAGCTACTATTCAAAAATATATATAGTAAATCCCACTTATTTCATAACCCAGTTGGTTGGAACTAACAATCAGATTTTGCCTTAAATAACAAAATATACTGTGATCTTTGCTTTTTAATTGGGATCTCCTGTACATGATCTCTTTCAAAAGCATTTTTAATATAGGAAACCAGTGGATTAAAATCATTGTCCATAGAAACACATTAGCTTTACACTTATCAAGAGAAAGTAGAACATTCTGTGTCATTCTGTTGTTCCTCCTGGTACTTAAATAATCAATATATTATCCACATAAAGGCCCTGGAAAACATTTAGGAAAAGCATAGTCTAAATATCTGTACATTGGTTAGATACACTATAGCCTAGACCTAGAAAATAAGAGTGCTGTGGCAAAGATAGATACTGTATGTTACATATACCCTGTTAATTTGTTGTTTGTCAAGATATTTTTGCAGCTGTTGACCTATTCAGGTCTGCCTGAATAGTATGAGAGGTTGCACCAAGCAGCTGAATTCAGTTGTCATGAAAAATCATCAAACTGTTCATCATCTAAGACAGGAGTTCTCAACCTTTTTAAACCGGGGGCTGGGTTAGGCTCCCTCAGACAGCTTTGCGGGCTGGACGGCCATTTTGCCCTTCCTTCACCACATGGCACTTCCAGGTGTGATGGAGGCAATGAGGGGGAGCACATGAAATGGTGTCATGGGGTTGCATCCTGCCCGTGGGCCACAGGTTGAGAATCCCTGATCTAAGGCATGGGTCTGTACCAAATATCCTCTGGCAAAGACACTGCAGAATCCAGAAGATTAACTACAGTGACTGAGCTGTAATGATAAACCAGTGTAATAATTCACATATCATACTGAAAATCTCTTCTAGTGAACCTCTTACAGAGGTTCTTTTTTTCTTTTCTTTTTCTTTCTTTCTTCTTCTTCTTCTTCTTCTTCTTCTTTTTTTTTTTTTTTGCTAAAATAGATTGTTAAGATGAATGGATCTGCTGGTTTCTCTTTCTCCCACATTTATCTCATGTAATATCACATTTTTCCGTCATTGGATTTATGGAGACTTTGTGAATTTTGAAAGTTTCTAAAAGAAATACCCACAGAGCCAACCAAATTTGTTAGGTATGAATATTTGCAATACGGATGTATGCTGGATCTGCCAGCCTAATACTGACCAGACTCTAACAAGAAAGTGTATTCCATAACATTTCAGAGCAACAGGCTTCATTCTCGGTACTGGTCAAGGTATATAGTGTACAGAGATCTGTTTTCTAACCAGGGAAAGCTTGTAGTCCAAGCAGTAGGGTCTGTTATATCCTGTGCTCAAACCATTACTGCTGGCCTGGTGTTCTAACACTTGCCAAGGTAACCTACCCTTTAGAATTTGCTGTCTGATGTAACTGTCCAGCAATACCTAATGTTTGGGCCCATCTTGGCATGGAAAGAAATGCCCATGCTCATGGGCTGCCTGTGAACTGATCAGGTGTGTGCCTCATCACCAAATGGAAGAATATAACAGCTCTTGTTCTGATCACGATCCACTGGAGTGTTCACTGCCAGGGGCTAGTCCTTGTATTTTAGAAAAAAGAAATTATAAATGCTGAAAGTCAGAACTCATATGGAATTTGGTGGTAGTGTGGCATCTAAAAGTAACTAGAGCCTAACATTTGCACAGATTTTACAACTCAGGTCTATCTCCATCTTTGACCCACCCCTGATGCTGTCACTGCCAATCCACAATTAAGCCCTTGAAGTCTACAGTGAACCACCCTTTGAGATTTACCGGTATATTGCATTTCTAGTAGGAACTTGTACAAGCATGTATCTCTTTTATTTTTGAGTGAGCCATCATGTTCACTACATGATTGCAAAGATTATCTGATGATGACAGGAATATTCCCAGTACTTTAATGAGCATCTGTTCAAGCTATTCTCTATGTGCACTTGCACTTTGTTTCTACCTTTGTTCCTATTAGTGCTCAGATCCACCTTGATGTTTGCTACAGATTAAAAGGGTGATGGGTTATGGAACGATGGGACATATTAACATTCCCTTAGAAGAGACACTTCACTTGTACAAACAAGCCATGACATTCAAAGGAGAGATTTACACAGAAGCCTTTGAGCACATTTCTTTATAGAAGTAATGGCGAACCTTTTAGAGAATGAGTGCTCAAAACCAACAGGCTGCCAGAAATTCACAACAACAACAACAGAAATGAAGGAAGAATATAAGAAATAACAATTTATAAATAAACTGAATAGCTGGAAAATAAATCATTGCATCGACAACACCAGAGAAATATTGCTGGAAAACATGATAATGACTTGGGCATGACTAAAACTGCGGACCATTAAGAAATAAAATAAAAGTTCAGTTTTTGCTACACAAGAACAAGCACTCTAAACTAATGTTATGAAATCCCAAATTCAAGGAACTAATGCAAACAGTAATGTCAACTCTGCCAAGAAAAAGGTGAAACTCTGTCATACTTCATCTATGAATGTTCAAAGATTGCACAGACAAATTACAAAGCAGACTATCTTTTTTGGAGTACAAAAAGGCATGTAGAGATATTTATGTTGGTAACCCTTTCCTACCCCCTTCCAAATGGTTTTCTGTCAGATTCAATCATAACTTGTGGTAGCAGCAGCTGTCTTTTTTTTAAATTAAATTTGTATTAAATTTTCAAATAAAAATACAAATAAAACACTCCACACAATGACAATATAATCAGACTAATATAAAACAAATCAATAGAATACAATACATAAGAAAAAAGCAAACAAAACAAGACATATCATAATATCCACATTTATACTCTGTTATCTTATAATTACACTACTCCACAACATACACTATTACCCACTTTTTCAGAATCATCATTACTCAGTGCAATATCTAATGATCAATATAGTATCTAACTCAAAATACACCCCACAGTGATATATCCAATGCCCAGGAGGTATATCACAGCAATCTTTCATTGTTTCCAAAAACTCATTTGGTCTGGTACTGGCTTTATTCCTCCATTCCTACTCAATGTAGCTTCCACAAATGATCACCAAATTTTCCAAAATCTATTTTTTTAACTCTACCTTTTTTAATATTGAATTCCCATGTTAACATCATTTAAAGCAAGTTCCCACATTTCTTTATTTTTTGTTGTTCAGTCGCACAGTCGATTCCGACTCTCTGCAACCCCATGGACCACTGTCCGCCAGGCACTTCTGTCCTCCACCATTCTCCTCAACTCACTCAGTTCTGTGCCCATTGTGTCCACAATGGCACAATGCCATCTAGCCATCTCATTTTTGGCCGCCCCCTTCTTCTTTTGCCCTTGCCCTTTCCAAGCATCAAGGCTTTCTCAAGTGAATCCTCTCTTCTCATTTGATGTCCAAAGTACTTTAGCTTCATCTTTACAATTTGACCTTCTAAGGAGCAGTCAGGATTAATTTCTTCTAAGATTGACTTAATTCCCATGTTAACGTCATTTAAAGCGAGTTCTCACAGTTCTTTATACCAATCTTCAATTTTTGAAACAACATCATTTTTCCAATTTCTCGCATTACATTGTCTACCTGATGTTAACATTATAGATATTAACTCTTTTTTTATCTTCATCCGTTTTTATATTGTCAATATCAGTCAATAAGACTGTACTTGATCCCAGCTCAAGTCACATTCCCATAATTTTTGAGATTTTTCTCCTCAATTTCCCCCCAAAAAGCTTTTACCACATTACAACTCCACCACATATGTTCATATGTAACCATTATTTGCTTACCTCTCCAACACAAATTCCTTATATTTTTGTCTATCTGATGTAACCTAACTGAGGTCAAGTACCATCTCCATAACAATTTGTAATTATGTTCCTTTACTCTAACAGACATAGTTCTCATAATTCTTCCCTTCCACTTTTTTCCTCACGTTAGTTCAGTAATTTTAATGTTCAAATCTTGTTCCCAAATATTTTTTAATATTTCTTGTGGTCTACCTTCTTTATTTAAAATCTTATAAATCTTACTCACCAAACGCAGCAGCTGTCTTAATGGAAAATACCCTTAAGATTTTTTAAAAACTCAAATATGGAGGGGAAAGTTAAAGATTCATTCAAACATTCCCATAGCATTGGTTTCCTATCCTTTATCAATCAATTTTTGAATCCATGTGCATTCAGCCATCTTAGAAATGAATTAGGGTTGCCATCCCACCCCCAGGGGCTCCTCATCTTTATCATTTATACAACAGACAGGTATAACATCATGTGCCTGTGTCCCTGATGTGTGTATAAATTGATGCCACGAGGCCTCACCCTTATGCCTGATGAAGTGGACTTGGTCCATGAAAGCTCACATTTAAATACAAGAGTTAATCTTTAAGGTGCCACAACATTTTTGTCCCCCCCCCCCCAATTCTGTTTAATCTCAGATATCTATGAAAAGAGTGGCTGTGTCTTTTAAATTGGTTGTTGCAGAGGGGGGGATGTGTTTCCATTTATTTTTGAAAAATGTGCCAACATTTACAATTTTCTTCATAAAAAGATAATCTAAATGTAAATGTAGGGGAGAAAAGCAAAATTGACAGATTTCTCCATCATTACTTTGCATATTTAAAGGCTATGCTCTGCTCTTGAGACCATGTTTGGAGGACGAGGACAAAGCCCCTTATTAGTCATAGGAGGAGCAAGAAAGATGTTTACAGAGATTAGAATATGAACACTTACAAGAGACTTCAAGGGCTTAATTGTGGATTGGCAGTGACAGCATCAGGACCCACGGGTAGGTCAAAGAACAATTAAGAAAACTATACTTGTACTGCAGTGCAATATATTTTTACAGAAATTGCTTGTAGTGCAACTGGGAAATCAGTTTAATCAGAATGTCTCTTAGGGAAAATTAAATGCAAGCCTGGTTCCATTCAGTGGCAATAAAGGTTACTTGACAGGAATGGCAACAGCACAAAGTTGGGATAGCTTCAAGCCACGCACTACTAATTAAACCTTTCCATGTGCCTCACCCATTGCCATTTCCTCACTGCATACACAAAGGTAGACTGCAAAAGAAGGACTGAAATCCTCATTTCCTCCTTCTGGCAGTTAGCATAGTTTACTCATGTCCTACCACCTATATATATTTAATACAAAGGAACTTTCCTGCTCAGTGCTCCCAGGTTGCTCAGTTCTATTTTGATCACGGTGTATCATCTCTCAGTTTCAGATTCCAGCACAGCATACAAGAATGTAGCATCCTCAGAACTTGGGAAAATTACTTTTCCGGGCCACAAACTCAAGAATTCCCTAGCCAAAAGCCAAGTAGTCCAAGAGATATTTCTGAGTTCTCAAATTTCAACCAAATATCTCTATAATGTCCCTGCTTTCAATCCACAGTTCTTGTGGTTCATGGTTAATTGGGTATAATAATGCAAATCTATTCACATGGAGAATGTTATTTAAATTATATTTAATTTAAATTATATTCTAGAACTTAGACTCTTAGTGTTCTTTTTCAGCTTTACTCAAATGTTGCATATTAACAGTACATGATCAGTACAGTCAAACCTCGCATAAAGAGTGCCTCGCATAAAGAGTAACTCTCTTAAAGAGCAGAATTTTCTCTGAATGTTCGCCTTGCTTAACAAATAAAACTAACCAAAAACTCGCTTAACAAACAAATCGGGGTTCACAATCCCCCCCACCAGAAGTCACAATTGGTCACTTACAATGGTGTTTCACTTAAAGAGAATACTCGCTTAAAGAGCAATCCTGTGGAACACATTATACTCTTTAAGCAAGGTACAACTGTACTACAATCTGCTCCTAGTCTTGCTTAGGTAATGAGATTACATCTTCTCCATCTTTGACTTCAAATTGTGTAGTCTATTTGATTTTTGTATCGACCATTTGGTGGCATCCATGTGTACAACCATCTGTTTGGTTGTTGAAGCATATATTTGTAATAAACGAACTGTTGGCCCCAAATAACTCTATGAATAATTATCCTCCTTCCTTTCCATCCCCTAGGTCAAACTTTTCAACAATGTTTAGTTCTGATTTGTATCTCACTGTTATTCTTAAAAAAAGGGAGAACGAGCTTCAGCTTTCTTGTATACTGCAAATACTACTAAAATCCCCATCCACATCTAAATGCTAACAAACCTCACTTGGACTTGTTCTCATGATCATTGTGAAGTTTGTCTGTATCTCCTTGATGTAGATAAATTCAGCATGGTTGGAGAGTCTGGCCACCCCCTTCAATTTAAAAAAGGAATAATAACCATAAGTTGCTACCTCATATAATGCAACAATACCACCCCAAGCTTAGCTTGTTATTTTCTCTCATTCATGGTTTGAATATTTTCCAAACTATGGTTAATAGCCAGTGTTCTCACAAGAGCCGAGAATGTCCTTTGTATTTCACCACCAACATAAATATAAGATTTACATCATAAACATCCCTGCATCATTCAACACTGATCTACTGTTACAAGCAATAAACTTGAGTCAATCTGAGACTCCTTAGTACCAAGGATGAATAAATATTTTTAATATAAAATTAATAATAAGAGGAAGGAAAGATTTACAAGAAGTGAGGCATCACAATCCTCAGCCGAGGTATTTCCAGCACCCCTATGGATCTCAATGTTATCTACTACAGCAGTGATAAATAATTCTTTCTCATGCTGATGAGCCTGCTGTAGTAATGAATTAGCCTGAGCTATTAATTAAAGCACTGACACAAAGGACTTGTTTCTCTGATCAGTGACATTCCTTGCTAGGGCCATGTTCACCAAGTTTGAAAACAGCTGCACATGAAATGAAACTTTTTACTATAATCATTAACATTTTATGGGAAGCAATTATCTTTCTCTTGTCTTCAAACGCTGCTCATTACTTCCCCAAAAGAAAATTGTTCCTTCTAGGAACCACAGTTATTCCAAGAAAGGCAATAGATCCAGTCCTACTATTAGGCAGAATGAAATGATTAGCTTCTGCTGGTAATTCCTGGATGAAAGTAGTGCCTGTTTCTTGTGATCCTCTCAGCCGTTTCACTCTGTTGCAGTACCAGGCTCTGTGTGACACACAACCTTCCAAAGCTGTGTGTTTCTGCTTAGTAAGCCTTGATGAATTGTAAAGGATACTGGTGGCACAATGGTTAAACTGCTGTATCACAGGCGAAATGATGTGAGTTCAGTCCTGACAGATCAAGGTTGACTCAGCCTTCAATCCTTCTGAGGTCAGTAAAGTGCGTACCCAGGGGCAAGAGGTGTGCCCTAAGCACTATGGAGCAGGATATAAGCAGTGGTGGGCTCCAAATATTTTTACTACCATACTGTGGGCGTGGTATGGTGGGCATGACCAGGGGAAAAGCCTTGGGTCACACCCAAATTAGGACTACTTTATTTCAAAACCTGGATGGATGAGACCAGCCAGAATTTCTGCTACCGGTTCTGGAGAACTGGTGCAAACATGCTGAGGCCCACCACTGGATATAAGTGTAAGTGTTATTGTTCCATTATTGGTATTGAGGTTAAGATTCATTTGTAAATCCAGTTACTCTTTCCAGTGGAAAACAGAGAGCACCAACTTGTCTTTCAACTCAGGTGCCCAAAGGTCTTCCGACAATTCAAAAGCAAGGACAGAATGTTTTGCCAGTCACCAAGCCTGCTGGTGCCAAGATGTTCCATGACCAAGGCACCACTGCCAAAAAAAAACAAAAACAAAACACCTCTCCTTCTTTTGAGAACAACTCTACCCTTAATAGAAGGGATATCTGGATAAGGCCATCCATCAGTAGTTCTTGACATAGGAGCTGAGTGTCTTTCATTGACATGATGGGATTTCTGTCAACATAATCGTGGAAGTGTGAGAATCTGACATAGTTCTCAAATAAGGACACATATCTTTGCATAGGAGATTTTCAGACACAAGAACAAAAATTTTAAACCATATTTTTCTCCATGCTAGGTGAGTTTCCAATACTTTTGTGCACTTTTGTGCAATATTTGAGCACTTTTTCTGCAGAATAGTTCCAGAAATGGTTTTTCTGTAGAAAATCTGAACTGTATTTTGCAAATAAATATTCTTTCTACAGAAAATCTTGTATTTTTGTGCAAAATAAAAATTTCATAATGCAAAATGCAGGTGTTTCGCCCAAAACCATAGGCTTTTGCAAATGTAGTTGCTGATGAAAGATGTGCTAGTCATTTTCTGTTGTGTAGCAATGAAATACTTTGTACCTTTTTTAGATGTGGGGTGGAAAATGTGCACATATTCATTATATAGTACCACTTTTTTGGAAACTTATTCAATGAATTAGACCTGAGGCAAGGAGATCTCCCATGCTGCTGCTCCCAAGAACAGTTGCACCTCGCTTAAAGAGCATAATGCGTTCCACAGGATTGCTCTTTAAGCGAGTTTGCTCTTTAAGCGAAACACCATTGAAAGTGACCAATTGCGGGGGGGATTGTGAACCCCAATTTATTTGTCAAGCGAGTTTTTGGTTGGTTTTATTTGTTAAGCGAAGCGAACATTCAGAGAAAATTCTGCTCTTTAAGCGAGTTACTCTTTAAGTGAAATGCTCTTTATGTGAGGTTTGACTGTATCTGTTACCTCATTTTGTGTAATGAAGGGGTAGTCTGTGGCCTTTGAAAAGAACTTAAACTAGCAAATTATCTTTCTGAATGCTTTAAATTGCCTCTTACCACCCTGAAAATTATTGCAATTCTGCTTTCATCTGCTGCCTTTTTCAGTTCTTGTGTTGTATACTGGTTGTTGTTAAATTTTATGAATTGCTTTGAAATATGGTTTGGCAGAAGACATATAATCTTTTCTGTAACCTTATGACACAGAACACAAACAAACTACCTGGATATGGTATTTAAATTGTCTCAAGTTCTGTTTTGATACAGGGTTCACACAGAACTAGACCTTAAAAATTAGACATTTTGTAATATACTCTGTATGCCTCTGCCTTCTAAGCTAGCCTACTGCATTGAAAGGATACCATGCAGTGATGGGATGTCAACATTTTCCCTACCACACCGTGATGTTCCGGATGTCATGGGTGTGGCCAACGTCATGATGTCATGGGCGGACCCAACGTCATGATGTCATGACATTGTGGGTGGGGGCAAAAAATAAAAAATAAAAATAAAAATAAACACACACACACACCTCAACCCACCCACCCAACCAAACAACCACAACACAAACCTGTAAATAAATTAAATAAATAAATAAATAAATAAATAAATAAAATTAAATAAAAATACACCCACCCACCCAAACACCCGACCACCCATCCCAAACACAAATAGACCCAAAAAACCCAAATAAAACCACCCACCCACCCCAAAACACAAACCCCTCACTTACCAAAGCAGCAGAGGCGGCGGTGCGGTGTCCTGGTGGGGCTGTGGGGCCAGGCGTGGAAAGGCTGCTGCCACCGCCGCTACCTCAGGCACTCCCTGTGCCTTTCCTTTCCTGGCAGCCAAAATACCTGCTGGGAACTGACCATGCATCAAACTTTCATTTGACGCATGCACAGTAAAAAAATATAACTGCACATGCGTCAAATGAAGGTTTGACGCATGCGCAGTACCCGGGAGCCATTTTGGCTACAAATTTGAATATATATTTTTTCCAGTGAGGCGTCTGAACCGGACGCCTCAAAACAACAACAACAACAACAACAACAACAAAACAACCCAAAACAATCCCAGGTGGTTGCTACCAGTTCAGCAAACCACCCGGGAATGTTGCTACCGGTTCAGGCGAACCGGTGCAAACTGGGAACATCCCATCACTGATACCATGTCTACCGTACACTATAGCAGCTTAGAAACTAGAATAACTGAGTAGGAAGAGGTCATTATTTAGGACAGGAGTTCTCAAACTTTTAAAGCTGGAGGCCACTCCCTCAGACCGCTTCAGGGGCCAGACGGCCATTTTGCCCTTCTTCCACCACATGGCACAGTGGTGGGCTCAAAAAAAAAATTACTACCACACTGTGGGTGTGGTATGGTGGGTGTAGACAGGGGGAAAGCCCTGCTTTGCACCCAAATTAGGACTACTTTATTTCGAAACTTGGATGGGTGAGGCCAGCCAGAATTTCTGCTACCGGTTCTGGTGAACTGGCGTGAACCTGCTGATGCCCACTATTGGGGCTACATGAAATGGTGCCGTGTGCCACAGGTTGAGAATCCCTGATTTAGGCCATTGAGTCCAACACCCTGTGCAATGCAGAATCCAGTTTAATTCCATTTGAGAGAGTCTGTCAACCCTCTGTAGAGTAGGGAAGAGAAAGTATTTCTGTTTAAAATGCCACAGAATTTCTCTCTCTCTAATCCTTCAGAAAACTAGGTTTTTTTTCACTGACAAAGTCTCAAACATAAAGAAAAAAATCTGAGGCATTGGATTTCAGTATCTTTGTCAATGAGAATTAATAGATATTAGCAGATATATACTGTACCTCCCTTACAACATTTAGGAGAAATTCAAAGGAAATTCATTTTAACATTTATTTAACTTAACATGGATATATAACTATGAGCATGTAAGTTATTTGCCAAAACATAAAGCTCATATAAATTGCTAAAAACACACTTACATACTTACAGTATTGATTGACTGTGAAATAATGTGAATATGTCATAATTTAAAATATTACAATCTTCAATGCAGGCTAACATTGCACCTGTAGTGCCAAGGAAATAATGGCAGTTGAAGAAGAGCATTGTTAATCCAAGGAAGCATAGTCGTATTTCCCTCGATAGGTTCTCAAATGGCAAAAATTATATGTGTTCATAATAAGCTGTGTTAGCTGATGTTTGGGGGAAGGAATGTGCCTCAATTTATCATTTAGTACAGGGGTTCTCAACCTTGGGTCTACAGCTGCTCTTGGACTTCAATCACCAGAACCCCAAGTCAACACATCTGTTAATCAGGGCTTCTGGGAATTGAAATCCAAGAACACCTGGAGTGCCAAAGTTGAGAAACACTGATAATTCATTTACTCCCCAAAATGTTTAGATTTTATGGAGCAGCAGGAATGTACAAGGAGAGCCACTGGTGGGGTAAGATAAGCACAAGGTGAATCATGATACTATCCCAAGTTCTTGGCTGCAGCAAGTAAGCATGGTACCAGATTCCTTCCATCTACACCTGCTGTAATGTTCATGCCTACCTGTCTACCCCAGGTGCCATCAGTTAGATCTGGAGTTGTGTACACACCTCTCAGTGAGTGGCTTACAGCCAGGATGCTGAGACAGCATAACTGGGTAGGGGGATAAAAGGAGAGCAGGTTCAACCAGGTACTTCCTAGGGCAGTGTTGGCTAACTTTGGCACCCCAGGTGTTCTTGGACTTCAATTCTCAGAAGCCCAAGTCAAAGCTTCTGCTGATCTGGGCTTCTGGGAATTGAAGTCTAAGAACACTTGGTGTGCCAAGGTTGGCCATCACTGTCCTGATTAGGTTGAAAGAAGAAAGTGAAAAAGCTAGCTTGAGACTCAATATCAAGAAAACCAAGATAATGACAACAGGCCCCATCAGTCCCTGGAAAATAGATGGGGAAGAAGTAGAATCAGTGACAGATTTTACTTTCATAGGATCAAAGTTCACTGCAGATGGTGATTGCAGCCATGAAATAAAAAGGCAACTGATTCTTGGGAGGCAAGCAATGAGAAACCTGGGGAGTATAGTGAAAAGTAGAGACATCACATTGAAAACAAAAATTCACATAGTCAAAGCAATGGTATTCCCTGTGGCAATGTATGGTTGTGAGAGCTGGACCATTAGGAAAGCTGAGCGCAGAAGAATAGACGCCTTTGAGATGTGGTGTTGGAGGAGAGTTTTGAGAGCCCCCTGCACAGCAAGGAGAACAATCTTAGAAGAAATCAACCCTGACTGCTCCTTAGAAGGTCAAATAATAAAGATGAAGCTAAAGTACTTTGGACATCAAATGAGAAGAGAGGATTCACTTGAGAAAGCCTTGATGCTTGGAAGGGTCGAGGGCAAAAGAAGAAGGGGACGGCCCAAGATGAGATGGCTAGATGGTATTGTAGAGACAATGGGCACAGAGCTGAGCGAGTTGAGGGGGATGGTGGAGGACAGGAGTGCCCTGCGGACAGTGGTCCATAGGGTCGCAGAGGGTCGGAATCGACTGTGCGACTGACAACAAAAAAAAGCTTTGTTTCTTACCATCCTCTGAGTGCTTATTGCATCCAGATCCTAAAGAACTTGAGCCTGGCAGACGTGACGAGCTCACTTGGCAATACAGCACCAAGGCAACATTATTTCATTTACAAAGGTCACCAAGAAAGGGTTCATAAGGCTTCAGAGGGAAACAAGATGACGATACATACAGGCTCCACTGGATGAATAGCAATAGCAATTTCACTTATATACCACTCTTAGTGCACTCTCTGGGCAGTTCACAAGGTAATTAGTATCCCCCAACATTCTGGGTACTCATTTTACAGCCTTGGAAGGCTAAGTCATCCTTGAATCCCACCTTTTACACAGCATGTAACCTGACCCAACTGTAAGCACTTAAGAACTGAACATACATCTGAAAATGAATCTCCATTTTATCCAGCAAAGAGTGCTTATTTTAGCCCAATGTGAGGTCGCAGGTTCTTCCATTTGGATACTAACTAAAATGTTTTAAAATTTTTTGAAAGGCATACTTTGGGATTCTTACAACTTTGCACACTCTTGATTATGAGTCCCTCTGCCTTTTAGATAATTTTACAGTATTTGGGGACTAAAACGCTCATTATCTTGGAAGGCTGGCTGAAAACACACCCAGGCCCGTGGGGAGAAATGAGTGGGTTGGCTTTATGTGTGCAGGTTATTAAACTCTGCATGAGCTTTTCCCTATTTAAACAGCATTTCCATCACTGTTTAATGAATGAATTTAGCAGCCAGGATTGTGCAGATGACATTTTTATATGCTGTGTGTCTGCTTCAATCTTATTTATTGTGCTTATCTTGTCTTCTCTGCTGTGGCCATTATTCACAGCTGGGTAACTCTCTACTGTTGGCAAACCCCAGAGTCAATCAATGCATTGCTACCATTCCTTTTAGCTGTTCTTCTTTTCTTCGGGCATCCTTGGCTGCCTTCACAGCCGAGGCAAAAGGGACGGGGATGTGCCGGCAGAAAGTCAAACCAGGGCAAATGATCGGCAGAACCAGAGGGATTTCTTCATAAAGAATAGGCCAAGAAGCAGATGTTTTTGTGAATATTAAATGAAGTAGGACATCTTTTGAAATAACAAATTGGAATGGAACTCCAAATAGAAACCCTTATTCATCTGATGGTAGAGGAAGTGACAGGCTTGTTTTTCTTTATGAAGTGACTGAAAATATCTGCAAGCTATGGTTTACAATAAACAGTCAGGGGAACTCACAGGTTCTGATCCTGTAACTATATATCTGATAGTGTCGTGCAGAGGGGAATCTGAAGACTTTTTATCAGGAAGTCCCAACCAGGGGCGTAGCTACCGCCATATCTGCTGTATCAATTATACGGGGGGGGGCGGGCCACGCGGGCCCCCAATGTGCGTAAGCAAAACAAATCTTTACCCTTCCTAAGGGCCCCCAAACAAATTTTTATACGGGGCCCCGCCAAGGCACGCTACGCTTCTGGTCCCAACCTAAGGCCAGTGGGTTGGATCTGGCCTGTGGCACCATTTCATGTGCCCCCACCCCTCCAAGGGCATTCAAGAAAGAAAATGGCCACCCCCTTGAAGCTGATGGGACAAAAGCCCCCCCCCCCCCCCAATTGTGCAGGCAGAGAAAAATGGCTGTCTGGCTCTTGAAGATGAGTAAGAGAGCATGACCCAGCTTGAAAAAGTTGGGAAACCCTGCATTTTATGGAGGTGAAATAAAGCTTTATTCAGGAACAAACAGACACCTACAGATGGGTTTGTCTCAAATAAAGGATCCCCGAACCAATTAAAAGGCCAGCTTATATAGGCAGAAACTCACAGACAGGCAGACAAATGTACAGGTGGACACTTCTATATATGATTCCAAGCTGAGCATAAGCTTTCTAAATGGCTCACTCTTCTCTCATGTTTCTAGATTACAGGTTTGAATAAATACAGACTGAGTCCTTAAACTAAGTTGTCATTCCCTGATTGGCTGTTTACCCATCCTTTTTGCTTTTTGGTAGGACACTGTAAGCAAACTGTCAGCTCATGGGTGAGATGCAGAGAGGTGGTTCCTCGTTTTAGCTAGAACAAGTAGGCTTGTGACTTTGATCACAAATTTATCTTGTCAGGGGAGAAAGTCACACCGTTTCTAACTGAAGCACACAGATATTTTATTTTTCCACACAGGAAACATGGCCCTCATTGGGAGCCAGCCAAAAGACAGAGGGTTTATCCAGCACATTTAAGGCAGTTGTCTGCTAGGGGATCGCTGTGATCAGCTGTAGGACCTGGTTAGCCAACCTGTAGCCAATGGGCCACATGTAGCCTTGTAGGGCCTAAATCAACTTCTCAGCAGCTCTGGGTTCCCAAACATACATATATATCTCAAATTATTTTAAAAGGTTTAAACATGATTTTTGTGTCTACTAGAGGAATTGGGAGATTCTATTCTGTTTTGAGGACTCCTAGCAGTTCTGGGACTTCACACTTTATTTTTTTAATTTAGGCATTATAGGTGGAAGCGTTTTTTATGCCCCCCCCCCCCAAGAAAACAATATATATATATTAAAGAGTAGAGTTGGGAGTCATAGGACCAAGTACAGTCCTCCAATCCAAAAATGGCTCTATGTGGGCCCTAGACCAGTGATGGCCAACCTTGGCACTCCAGGTGTTATTGGACTTCAATTACCAGAAGCCCAAGTCAGCACTCCTGTTGATCAGGGCTTCTGGGAATTGAAGTCCCAGAACACTTGGAGTGCCAAAGTTGGCCATCACTGCCCTAGACTATTGGAGGCTGCCCATCTCTTCTGTGTGGTACAACAGATCTGTCCAGTAATAGAGAGGAACAATCCAGGAGCTTTTCCTGAACAACAGACAAGTGGCTCCACCTGCCCCAAACCATCTGCTACCTGATGTTACATAAACAATGTCAGCCATGTGATCCATGTATAAAACATGTACAGAAGTAGAAGGTGATACCTTTTCTGGATCACTAAATGGGGCAGAGCATCAAATCAACTGCTGCTTTTAAGAACAGAGCCTGGCAGACCACCATGCCATGAACATTTGAATGCATGGCTGAAGAAGTGCTCATGAATCACAAAAGCTCTCAATGATTTTTTGAATTCATTTAATGATCCCAAAAAAGTATCACCTTCTACTTCTTCTGATGATCCATGACTCACTCTGCCTCATAGAAGGGCTGGCCCTGCATTTCTCGGTCTGCTGAATATTCTGGCTTTTACTGATATTTCATTCATTCATTCACATAATTTGTACCCCACCTTTTCCCCCAGAGAGTCCAAGGTAACTTACAATATTCAAAAATACATTGAAAGCTAAAACATACAATGAATTGTTACAGCATTAAAAAGCAATTACGCCTGTATCCTATTAAGACTTGTACATTAAAATGGTTTAAAACAATTTTAAGAGCACATTAAAGGAATTAAAAAGACATAAGAGCCCTGCTTTTAAAGGCCCCTCATAGGAACCAATTACTGGGGTAAAAGCCTACTGAAAGAAAAAAAGCATTTGCCTGTCCGTGGAATTACTGTACAGCAAAGAGAGATTGCCACATTGGCCTCTCATGGAAGGAGTTCTCCAACTTGGGAGTTGTGCCACAGACAACCATTTCTTATGTCCTCACTCAATGCACCTGTGAGGATGATGAGACTGACAGAAAGGCCTCCCCTGCTGTTCTTAAAACCTAGGCAGGCTCATAAAGGGAAATGCGGACTTGCAGATAACTAGAACCCAGATTATTTAGGTCTTTACAAATCCAAATCAGCCAGTGGGGCTGTTGTAACAGGGAGATTATGTGTTCCCTCTAATCATCCCTAGTTATTTGGCTGTGATGATTTGGAGCCACTCAGTTTTCTGAACACTTTCCAAAAGCAACCCCATGTACAGTAAGGTAGCCTTTGCTCGAAAGCCAGTTATATCCAACCCTAGGGTCAGATGCTCATCTCTGTTTATAGCCAAAGAGTCAGCACTTTCTGTGTCTGCACACATTTCTGTGGACATGTTACAGGCATGACTGAACACTGGAGTGCACAGAACACTGTTTACCTTCCCACCGAAGTGGTACCTATGTATCTACTTGCAGTTTCTTGCTTTCAAACTGCTAGGTTGGCAGGAGCTGGGACAGAGACAGGAGCTCACTCCATCATACAACACTCGGGTCTTGAACTGTTGACCTGCTCACTTTCCAGTCATCAAGTTCACTAAGGTATGTGTCAACTGTGGCCAGCTCAGCATCTCAAGGAATGGGTTCTGCCTACACACTAGTTTCTATTTATTGTCTGGTTTTGTCTGCTGAGTTCTCTAGACCAGGAAGAAGACAGATGATGTTGGCAAACTCTGAAGAAAAAGAGCCCTGTAGCCCTAAGAGACACTGAATATAATCCACATTCTATCGAAGTCTCCAGCTTTTGTGGCATTTATAACCACAGTTAAGGGCTTCCAGGCAGAGAACATGGCAGTCAGACTGATGCAGCTTGTGAACAAAAGAGGAAGAATATTTCACATTCAGCCATTCCCTTGCCTCTGAAACAGCTGCTTTGTGTCTCTCCTCTATCTGAGTCTGACAGTGGAGCCACAAGGCACTTGAACATTATTCACTTAGACAAAAACAAAGCAGGAAGTTTTCAATTCTTGAGATTATCAGAGTTAGACAGGGAAAAACACCTAACATTATTTCTTATGTTTCAATGTATGAAAAACTAGCCACACAGCTCTTTTCTTCATTAAGCTCAATAACACAGCTGTGGTTGATAAAATACTTTCTCATACCCTCTGATATTTGTGAGAGAGGAAAATAGATACACTGTGGAATAAGGGATTCATGTTCAGGTTGTATTCAAACAACCACTGAATGGTTTGTTTGTTTGTTTGTTTTTGTTTTCAGTTTAGACTCTTCTCGAGGAAGAATTTTCAAGCTCCCCAAAATTGTTTTCTACCAGGTAAGAGCAAGGCATGGATGTCCATTTTTTTCTGGTTACAGTGAAAAACTGTTTCTGACCAGAATCAATATAATCAGCTTAAGAAGCAGAATGCAAGCAGCAAGCATGTAATTGCTGAATGTTTGCTCCAAAGAACACAAACTACCCATCTGATGCTTCTTAAAGGTCACTATAACAAAGCAGCTGCCACTGTAATTTAGTGCAATTCTGTTTTATTTGCATGTGTGAAACTTGTTTTCACTTTCATCTTGTTGAAAACAATGGAAAATATTTGGTCCTCTCTTGTGAATGGAGAATGAGTTTCTCGTTTGTTTTCCTTGAATATGAGGGAAAGACCAGTTATAATTTATGTGCCTAATTTGAAGTAATGCAAGGTAAAAGGACTATAGAATCTATGCAGAATTATTTTACCCAAGACTAGTGTTTACTTGTATCCTGTCTACTCTTTCAAGAGCAGAAATCAGAAGGATTCGCAGGAATCTAATGTTTTCATATGATAATTTTTTAAAAGGACAATTTTATATGTTTGGATGCTGAAATGTAGTTGCTAAATCAACATGAGTTAAGTAGGAAGAACCTCCAGCCCACTAGTTGATGCTGGACTTCACTTCCCACTTGTCTCAGAGTCAAGAACAGTGTTCCCTAAGTCTGCTTTAGACCAGCTCTCTATAACTGTAGTAGACTTAGGCTCTGTTGTACTTGCCTCACCATGCTGATCTGGTTCCCCATTCTGAACTATGTTTGTAGATGCTGTCTCTTCATACTATTTTTGGGGATACCAAAAGGCAACCATGCTGATGAGTGAGCAAGAGAGCACCAGAAAGACACAAGAACACAGTGCCCCATGCTTTGCTTCCATAGAGCTATGTTGTCTTAGCATTATCAGAACAACTATAACATTTGGTCCTGCTTCTACAGAGAGTGCTGACTCTTTGCCTCCTGCTCATTTGCTCCAGTTGGAGCAACCCAATCATCCGTTCCAATCTTCTATCTGATTACTAGGCCATTTTCTCCCTTTCACTGTCTCTCATTCTTCTTTCCTCCTGTTTTCTTGGTGGCTTTCATTTAGACCCTCTCCTTGTTTATGATTTATGAAGCTTTCAATCCATTGCACTTAACAGACTCAATATAGAAAGAGGAAAGCTTTTAGCTGGGAGGCAAAATGGGGAAAGCAATGGTTTGTGCAGTTTTTAATGTAATTTAAAGGCAAGTTTAAAGTTAAGAAAGCCAGAAGATGAAACAAGGCAAAGGCAACAGCCTGAGAGAGGGTGTAGGCCCCCCAAAAATATTTTTCCACAGAGGAGGACATTAGCAGTGACAACATAGATGGATTTTCCCTCTAGTCAGTGTAGAGCCCTAGTCTCTCAAAACACTGGGAATTGCATTTGTACCTCTGCAGAGTCCTCAAGGGGGGTGAGACTACATCATGAAATTCCTTTCCTCTGCTATTATAGCAACTCAACACATTTAGACAGTTACTTAATCAAATGGAGTTGGCCAGGCTTCCCAGAAAAGAACTGAGGGATTCACAAATCCAATTGTCAGTTTGACTGAAGATCTATTCACAGGACTGGTAATATCTCAGGTTAATAAGACCCCCACACTCATCCCAGACTTTGAAACTGAAAGCTTCCTTCCTTTGTAAGTCATAATTACAATACTAAATGCTTGTATTTTGACTGTGTGGACCGCAACAAAATGTGGCAAGAAATTAAAGAGATGGGAATACCAGAACACCTTATATGCCTCATGCGAAATCTGTACATGAGTTGAGAAGCAACAGTTAGGACAGAATACGGAATGACAGAGTGGTTTGGAATAGGAAAAAGGCTAAGACAAGGCTGCATTTTGTCACCCTGCTTATTCAACTTATACACAGAGCACATAAGGAGCAGTGCAGGGTTGGACAAATCACAAGTTGGGATCAAAATTGCTGGGAGAAACATCAACAATTTGAAATATGCAGATGATACCACCCTAATGGCAGAAAGTAAAGAAGACCTAAAGAAGCTCCTGGTTAGGTTGAAAGAAAAGAGTGCAAAAGCTGGCTTGAGTTTAAACATCAAGAAAAACCAAGATAATGGCAACAGGCCCTATCATTCCCTGGAAAATAGATTGAGAAGAAGTAGAAGCAGTGACAGATTTTACTTTCTTAGGATCTAAGATCACTGCAGATGGTGATTGCAGCCATGAAATAAAAAGGCGACTGATGCTTGGGAGGCAAGCGATGAGAAACTTGGGGGTATCACTGGAGATCAAAGCCAAAGATAATCCACACTTTTGTATTCCCAATTGCTATATATGGATGTAGAAGCTGGACAGGAGAAAGCCAATGGCGGGGGAAGGGGAGATAATGCATTTGGAACATAGTGCCCACCACTGCCACTGCCTGTTGGCTGATTTAGTAAGAACACTCTCTCCCTCTTTTAATCTCTTTTAATCTATAGGGGTTGGGGTAATTTTTGGTAGCAATGTAAATGGGGTTTTATTGGTTTTAAAATGTGATATTGGTTTTATTTTCTGTGAGCCGCCTAGAGTCTTCGGAGTTGGGCGGCAATATAAATCAGAAAAATAAACAAACAAACAAACAAATAGTGTTAAAGGAGATATTTGTGGATAGCCTGGACTGCTAGAAAGATGAACAAGTGAGTTCTAGATCAGATCAAACTGGTACTCTCTAGAAGCAAAAATGATGAAACTGAGGCTGTTGTACTTTCAGTGGTAGGCAGCAAAAAAATTCACTACCACACTGTGGGCGGAGACTATGTTGTGGGCAGAGCCTACACCATGGGTGGAGCCTATGTCATGAGTGGAGCCTAAGTCGTGGGTGATCTAGTCATGCCTGCCATATGACCATGCATACATCTGCAAACACAGGCAGCCCTGGCTCTTTGGCTGTAAATGGAGATGAGCACTGCACCCTAGAATCGATTATGACTTGCTTTTGAACAAGGGAGACCTTGAACCACTTGCAGGGACAAAACCTGATGGGGCAGGGCAGGGAGGTGGGCATGGCCACCCAATTTTGCTAACCCCTCTGCCCAAAGGCCACCCAATGTTGCCACCCCCCTGCCCAGAGGCCACCCAGTTTTGCTACCCCACCACCACCACTGTGTACCTTGCACACTTCATGGGAAGAGAATACTCTCTGGAAAATACAATAATGTTAGGAAGGGGGGACTGAATACAGTAAAGAGGAAAAGAGTAAATGTGAGATAGATTGGCTCAATAAAGGAAGCCACAATCTCGAATTTACAAGGGTTGAATTTACAAGGGTTGAGGACAGGATATTTTTGAGGTCATTCATTCATAGGGTCTCGGTTTGTTGAAGGTGACCTGACAACACCTAACAACAACAGCCCCAACAAATGTTCTTAGGTCAGAATGTTTTTTTAAGATATATTAGCTAGGTTCTTAATGGAAATTACCAACATGAAACATATGTTGCTTTTTCTAAAACATCTACCTGAAAAAAGTAAATCCTCTCCAAAGAATCACAGCATCACACATACATTTATCAATCTCTTTCTTTATTGTGAAAGTGTGTAAGTCCGAGGAGAGTAGGCTTCATAAGTTGCCATAATGAAATCAGTTACATTAAGTTTCTAATGTCTAAAAATAAAAATGGGAATACTTTGTGAAGAAAATGGGAAGGTGCTGCAATACATCTTCTGTAGATCAGAAGTGTCTCTCTCTCCCAACTTCATACCCAACTATTTACGAAGTTCTCAAATAAAGATTAATGATTAAAATGCCTTCTTAACCATAATTCATTTTAATTAGTACATCAAGGTGACCAAAACATTTAAATGAGATTTAATTATAAAGATTGAGGAGGTGGCTTCATGAAAGTGAAGCTTAATTTCCAAGAGTTAAAACAGCTTGAACAATTCATCGAAGAGGTAAAAAGTGGCTGGTTTGATGCTAATTATTAATAATAACATCTCATCTTCAACCAAACTGCCTGCTAAATGTGTATTCAGCAAGCAGTTATTACAGTACAACGAAACTGGCTTAACTAAATCCTTGTGTTATTTTTCTACCCCCTGCAGTGGAAAATGAGATGAAGAATCATGTGCATTGATTTGAGAAATATTGGGCAGAAGTGACCATCTTAGGTAGTAAATTTTGGTCTGTCATGGAAGTGGAGCAAAATGTCTTTCTTTCATTCATTCATTCTTTCTTTCTTTCTTTTTTCTTTCGTATTATTTTTTACAGCAAGGGATGGGGAAATTACCCTTGGGAATTTCCATGTCATGTCTCAAAATAATACAGATCTCAATCAATTGGTAGCCTTGGTTAGAGAAGAGACATTGAATCAGTGAGGCATACTTAACTGTTGATTTAACATTATGTAATTTATTAAATAGATCTATAACTGTGGTTGCCAATGCAGGGCACATGCCCCACAGGGGGGCAAATCGACTTTTAAGGAGGGCAATTTGAAAATAAGTTATTGATAGTGAGTAGCCTTTTAGGTTTCCTCCATGTGAATAGGAGTTCACTTTTTGAATAATTAGAATACATTAGAATTATATGTCACAGTTGGGAGGGGAGGAATCAGGATTTTAGAGATGCTTAGATGGGGCATGGGCCAAATAAAGGTTGAGGATCACTGATCTAGATCTAACAATTTGATTTAGGCCATGGCAGGCATTGTGAATGTTGAGTTGGATGGGTCAGGAGCATGGGAACGATAATATTTCCTATGTGAAAGAGTGGAGCTTGTCTATTACCACTCAGAATACCATTTCGCAAACATTTAACCAGGCTACGAGGAATTATCATTGAATTATTCTCAAAAGAAAATTGTTCTGTTGCTTTAGGGAAAGGAAATTATTTAATGAGTAGCTGTATAGATATAAAATATACACATCAGACTACATTCAGATGAAGGTGTTTTCCCTATGGTGTGGAAGAAACTGGATAATACTAACTTCTATTTTTAAAAAATCTATAGCCTGTCAAATCATGGAAATAAAGGAGGGGGACTAATGTCTTGTATTGTCTTTACTTTTAGCCATTTTAATGACAAAAAGAGAATCATTAGGGTTATTTTGCATAACAAATAAAATTGTTGTCACTTAAAATGATATTTGAGGGCTCAATTAAAAAGGAATGCATTAGTCATGTATCACTAATGAGTAATGTGAATGATTTCATTTTTAAAAAAATAGCAAGGATAACATGTTAGCATTTTCAGTGATACATCCAAACTCTAACCTTGTTGTTGTAGATGCTACATCTACAACATTTTTATAGTATGTTTTCCAACTGACCGGCAGATTTTCTGAGATCCTGTTCTTACCTGAATTCTCTTCTTCTTGGCATTGGCCATATTCAGGCATTATGTTGAGGAAGTACTCCAACTCTAACCCCTCAGGGCCATGCAACCACACTAATGTGGAGTTACATAAAACGTCAACTATGAAAAGTCTCTATTTGCCATGGTGGTGGGGGTGGGGTGGACCTCCTTTCATCCAAGACCATACAGTCACATCTCAGAGGTGCGTTTTCCCCTCCCACTGAAGCCTTCTGTGTCCTCAAGCTCTGCTGTGGAGTGCTCACAGCTTTCTGGAATATGTTAGGAGGGTGCAGCGAAGGAATTGCACCTGCCACCCAAATCCCCACCTCTTTTCACTGTCAGTTGCCTCCCATGGAAGAACATGGGTTAGATACCATCCAGTATCAAAAGCAGGAAGAGGAGGAGGAATAATACTTGTAGGTTTTTGCAGAAGTGTTCAGGTTTTTAGCATTGAAATGTTCTGCACTTCCAGTGATTATCCAGAGCTTACACAGAAATGTAAAAAATGCATTGTTTGTTGGGGAAAAAATTGCCCTTACTCTGAGAGGGCTTTTTACCCTCAGCGACATTGGTATGTCGAACAAGTCCTGTCATTTTGAACAACTGTAATGTCTCATTTACAGGAGAAATAAAAATGGCCATGAAGCAAGAGAACAAGACAAAAACAATAGCAGCAAACAGATCCAGAAATTAAGTGCTCATACTTTCAAAGTGTTTTTAAAAAGAAGGAAATACTTATCTGCCCACATACAAATCAAGCTAAAAGCAATGTGCTACACTTTAATATTGAGTGGGAGAATATGCAACATAACCTTAAAGTCATTGCTACTTTTATTTTATACTGCTGACATCTCTTCTCCTCTCTCCTTTATTTTCTTTTTCTATTTAAAACTTCTGGTTAGTCTGATTTTAAGATTCTTTTCAAGTGTCAATAAATAGTCTTAACACTGAAATTCATTCTGCCTGCAAAATGTAATGAAGAAACACATCAAAAGCCGGTAGGACAGGACAGGGCTTTGGAAACAACAACAAACAGCAGAAAAGCAAAGTCCCAAAGGCTGGTTTTGGTTGTTATTTTCAAAGCAGGTCACAATCAAGTTTTGTTTTTGCTTTTGTTTTTAATCATTCTTACTTGGTAAAACTTTATGGCGCAATTGCCAACAAACACCATCCAACATCACAAGACAATAGTCCTATTAAGACTAAGGGGTAATAAATATTCATAAGCTTCCTTATCCTTTGACACATTTAGATGCTACACATGCACACACTCTAAAAAGTCTTCTTCAATCACTATGAGAGTTTTTGTTTTGTTTTTTTTCTGCATGGAGCTGAAACCTGAGTACTTGCGGGCAGGTCAGCTTCATTAGTTAAAGAATGTATTTTTACTGCACTCACCTGTATTTTGCATGCTAAACAAGTTTTTTTTTTTTGCAAGCAAACAATTTCCCAAAATATTACCTTTAAAAATGTGCAAAACTCTTGGAATCCCACCTAGCATGGAGAAAACATTTGTTATATTTTATTCTCACCTGTGAGAATGAAGTGAAGAGTAGCATCCCTGATTTGCATTTAGACCTCATGTGAGGCCATACATGTAGCTGTGCTATTGAATGTAATTATGGAGTCGCCATCAAGCTTTCGTCCACAGTTCACATAGTCTTAAGATGCAGAAACATTTGGGACAGGGCATATTACATGCCCAGTTCCACACCACCTATTTTTAAAGTGAGGTGAATACCTTCAGAACACTGAATATTAACAACAGCAATGGGTAGTTCACAAGGCATTTGGCATTTTGCCCTAAACATGCTGGGTACTTGTTTTATCAATCTCAGAAAGAAGGCTGGGACAACCTTGCGCCTGTTGTCATCAAACCATGAGTTTTGACTGCTGTACTGCTTAACCACTGCCATGATGATGTTGGATAAGTGTTTGGCCAGTTATCCTGCTATTGTAATAGAGGAGACCATTCTGCCAGTAACTCAACGCTGAGTGTCAGGTGGCGGTTAAGTAACCTGACAACCCGGAGGACTAATGGCCTTGGGTGCCAAAGTCCACAGGGAAGGGTGATGGTCCTCAAGTGGATTAAATCCCATTTGACTCCATCTTGATGGAGGGCAGCAGCTTCATCAGTACCGACCTGGGACTGATGAGTGTGCCAAAAGGGCTCAGGACCAAAAAGTGATTTGTGGAACTGTATCAGTGGTATGGGGGTCATGCTGCAATGCAGAAGGCAGATGAAAGGCCACTGCATTATATTCACAGGACAGTCTTCATGACTGATCACCATGAGTAATGCCAAGATATCAAGAAGAAAAACTTGGCTCTTTGTTTTTGAGAGGAAAGTGCTCAGCAAATGGAGAAAATTCCATAATATAGAATTAGAACAACTCTATAAGGAGCCTAACATTGTTGGACTGATGAAAAGGTGGATGATTTTAATGGGTGGGATATGTGGTGAGAACAAAAGAGGAGTGGTGGCAGAAGTTAGTGATGGATTTAATTCAGTGTTTCCCAAGGTGGTGGGGCCCACACCCCTTAGGTGGACTTCTATTCCCAGTAGCCTTAATCAGTACATTGGCTGATCAGTGCTTTGCAGAATTGACTTAAGCTTCTGGGAATTGAGGTCCAAAACCAAAGGTTGGGGAACACTGATTTAATCCCACTGGGCAGGAGGCCAGTGGGAAGATCTAAGAAGAGATGGATGGATGGAGGAAGAGGATCTGCTGCAGCTGGGAGAACTGGAAGCAGATTACAGAGAATAAAGATTGGTGGTGAGCCTTATTTATGAAACTGGAAACTCTAAATATGGACAAAAGAATTCTCTTGTAGCTTTGATCCTACCATTAGGCATTTGCCTTAGGCAAGAAAACTTTGCCTATCAAGAGAAGGAAGGAAACTGTAAGCTACCCAATTTGTTGCCATTGTTAATAGCAGTGCATATTGATAGAGATATGGTTGCGGGGAGGGGGAGATGTCATATCCTGGCAGCCAAATGTTTTGATTCAACCTATTTTCAAGGAACTGGTCAAGGGCAGGCAATGTTTGGCAGCCCTTGGGACCTGGCAATAAACATTTTCAAAATCCTGATGGCTAGAAGCTTTCTTGGCAACTGAAATTTCAAACAGCCTGAATTTACAGAGATTCAAATCTAACACAGTGGAATCACATGCGGACTCACAAAATATGAATGGTTCTGCTTATTATTCTTAGTAGATGTGCAAGTTAATCTCCCATGTTATTCATCATCTTCTTTTTACTTTGTCATTAAAAGAGTCCAAATTGTCTCTAGGCAATGTGCTTCTGCAGGATCATTTCACACTTCATGCAGCCAGAGATACTGATCTTGCAGATGAGTGAGTATACATGAGGTATGTCATAATCCAGGGGTGCCAAAACTTTTCAGGCTGCAGGGTGGTCATGTGGTTCCTCCCACTGGAAACAGAAGTAAGATGCACCTTGCTATCTGTTTTGCAACAGGATGAGATAGATTTTAGGCTGCCATTTTCTCTCCTTAAACCAGTAATGTCCAAACTACAGCCCATGGGCTGGATCTGCCCCTGATGCCAATTCATCCAGCACACAGGTGTGTTTTACTTCCACTTGCATAAGTTATGAGCGTGTCATATCATAACTGGTGTCGGGGGCCAGATCCAGCCTGTGGGTCGTAGTTAGGACACCCCTGTCAAAATTCCTCTGATTATTTAGATCAGTGTTTCTCAATCTTTGATTTTTGGACTTCAAATCCCAGAAGTGTAAGTCATTCAATTGGCTGATGAGTGTTTTAGGGAATTGATTTAGGCTTCTGGGAGTTGAAGTCTAAAAACCAATGGTTGAGAAACATTGCTTTAGATCCTCTCTGTTGTCTCTCTCAGGTGCTAGGTATGCAGTGTTATTACTAGATTACTGTGTCAAGTCCAGCTTCTTATTCCATCATGTCTTGGTCAGACTTTAAACTGCCAACATCAAGCCATCTTCTTGGCTTTGTCATTGACCAAACTTAAGAACTCATTGGTATGTATTTCCAGTAGTAACAGGCAGACCATTAGATGATCCAGATTCTGTATCTCTCCATATTTACACTGTCTGCCAGCATCCACTACTTGAGCATATTGGTCTTATACTGAGGGACTCCAAACCTTAGCCTATTCAGGGTTCTCCAGGTGACATAGGGGATATTGTGTTCCTCAGCCATATCCTTCTTTAATGTTATTCCTTGTCCAGTGAGCTCCTTTTTCCATCTTCTAATTTAGTTTTGCTCATACGTGCCCTCAAGAACATTTGTTCTTGCCAAAAACCTCTTTCTAGATCTGTGTTGGTGGACTTGAGGCTCATATCTGTTCAGAGGATATTGAGGGTCATTCTCTTGCCTAGTTCTCTTGGTGTCTGCTGCTAACGTCCAGCTCAGGGGTTCCCAACTTTTCAAGCCGGGGGCCAGGTCATGCTCTCATAAGTCAGCTTCAAAGTCCAGACAGCCATTTTGACCTGCCTGCATGATGGGGGTGTCCATTTTGTCCCAACAGCTTCAAGGGGCAGCCATTTTGTTTCTTGAATGCCCTTGGAAGGGCGGGGGGGCAGATGAAATGGTGTTGTGGGCCTTAGTTTGGGAACCTCTGGTCCAGCTGATCACCTAACTTTGCCTTACTGCCAGGGATGGGGAAAAAAATCACATTTGCTCTCCTACAGCAGAGAGGTAGGACATGGACATCTGGGAGGAAGAAGTTTTTGTGTGGAAAATGTGTGGATGAATAGATCACAAGAGAATGAAGTAATCCTGTCCAGAGTTAAATTTTTAAAAAAACAGAGTTAATCATCTTGTTCATACATATATTTCTTTTGTGTGCACTGTTGGGTTTATTTTATTACTAGCTATGAAATATACAGGATATATATATATATATATATATATATTAAAGGATCACTAAGCAGGCATATTGCTGGCAATTGAAAGTCAGTCACTGATGGAAAACATCCACTTCAGGATGCTAATTTTTCAACTAATGAAGTCTTGCTGAACATAAAAAAGGCATTAGGCATCTATTAAAGCACAAAGGGGTGGGGTGATGAGCAGCAGATCTGCTCAAGATGTTACTGAATCTTCATTATTTCTCTCTCAATGACTATTCTATGTTTAAGGAGGTTATATCAAGGACAATTAGAGGCCAGTTGTGTGATATGGGATGGACTCAGCTGAGCTACATGACACACCTTGGCAGGCTGACTTCCTTACTGGGGTCAACCAGTCCAAAGCAACAGGCAACCACTGTGTGCACAGAACAATTAACCCTACATATGAGAGAACTATGAGATGTCTGGTGGTAGAGTGCACTTCATGAAGGGAGTTGCATTCTCCTCCACAAAACTGGGTAGGAACCTTTGTGGTGCAGTGGTTAAACAGCTATATTGCAACCAATTGATCTTGACCAGGACTCAAGGTTGACACAGTCTTCCATCCTTCCAAGGTTGGTAAAATGAGGATCCAGCATGTTGGGGGCAAAATGCTATTAATTTTTGAACCACTCAGAAAGTGCACTAAGCATTAAAGGGTGGTATATAAGTGTGCTTTGCTTTGCTTTGCTTTGCTTTAAACTGACATAGATCTCTTTCTTTCTGCTGTAACAGACTAACATAGCTTCTTCTTCTTCTTGTGCCATATCTGATTCCGAATATTGACAATCATCATGGCAATCAACCATGAAGACTGTCCTGTGAATATAATGCCATGGCCTTTCATCTCCCTTCTGCATTGCAGCATGACACCCATAACACTGAACCAGTTCTGTGAATCACTTTCTGGTCCTGAGTCCTTTTGGTGTGCAAAGTCCTTCTCAGCCCCAGGCCAGTATTGATGAAGCTGCTGCCCTCCATCAAGATGGATTCAAGTGAGATTTAATCCACTTGGGGACCATCACCCTTCTCTGTGGACTTCACCAAGGCCTCTAGTCCTCAAGAATGTCAGGTTAGTTAAACAGCGCCTGACACTCGACGTTGAGTCACTGGTAGTATGGTCTCCTCTATTACTACAGGAGGATAAAATGGCCAGACTTGCCAGATTATCCTGCTATAGTAATCCTGTAACACAACTACCTTTCTTGAAATCTAGTGTCTGATTGCAAGTAGCTGATGGGGTTTCCGCCTTAATTGGGGTGATCTTCACAAAGTGTTACACCTTGGCCCTTTAGACACTGTTATTATATAATCCAATCAACTCCATCTGCTTCATTATTAGATCAGGGTTTTCTTGTTTCTTCCTTGTGCTCATATCCATACCTTGAAAGTTAAACTTATTTCCGTGAGGAAACATGCGCATTCATCATAACAACTAATTCAGGGTTTGCAATCCACCCACCAGAGTCACAATTGGACAGGCGGCCAACTTTATAATAATTCAATGCGGGACAGTGGGGAGGAGCTAACGTCACGACATCATGACGTCGTGGGGGGAGCCAACGTCATGATGTCATGATGTTGGGGGCGGGGCCAAAAATAAAAATAAAATAAATTAAAATAAATTAAAATAAATTAAAATAAATTAAAATAAATTAAAATAAATAAATAAATAAATAAAATAGAATTAAAATAAACAAACAAACACACACACACACCTCAACCCACCCACCCACCCAAACAACCACAACACAAACCCGTAAATAACTTAAATAAATAAAATAAAGAAAGAAATAAAATAAAAATTAAATAAAAATACACCCACCCACCCAAAACACAAATAAACCACCCACCCACCCGAAACACAAAACCCTCACTTACCCTCCTGGGGCCGATGAGTCCCCATGGCCCGGGGCCGCACGGCAAGGTGCACTGCCCCCGACTGCGGCCTCTTCGTCCTCTGGAGCCACTTGCTGCCGCTGCTGCCACCGCCGCCGTTGCCACCACCATTGCCGCCATCGCCACCGGAGGCGGAGGCGGTGCGCTCCGCCGGGCGTCCCCAGGCCATGAGGGCTCGGCGGCAGCGGACGGGCCGGGCAGGCCCCAACCTGCCCGTGGGAGCTTGGTGGCCCCAGGGGAGGTGCCCTCCTCTGAAGGCCGCCATCGGAGCAGCTCTGAAAAGCTGCAGCTCTGAATTTTTTTAAAAAATTGGAGCCAAAATGGCTCCAATTTAGTGCGCGTGCGCAGAAACTCAATCTGATGCATGTGCAATGCATCAGATTGAGTTTCTGCGAATGCGCACTAAATTGGAGCCATTTTGGCTCCAATCTTTTTTTAAAAATTTCCTGCCGGTGAGGCGTCCGAGGAATGCGGGACATACGGGACGCCTTAGACAATGCAGGATTTCAACTGTCATTGCTGGACCATCCCGCAGAATGCAGGACGGTTGGCCGCCCACTTCGTTTAAAGAGCAAACTTGCTTAAAGAGCAATCCTGTGGAACGCATTATGCTCTTTAAGTGAGGTACCACTGTAACAGCAAAATGCCAGATATGGAATCACTCCCTTGGGTCAGACCTGCAATGCTTTTTTCTTCTCTTTTCACTGGTTGTGACAAATAAAATCCCCAGATTTGAAAATAATACATTTTTTTACTATAACTGTCGGAATCCCAGAGCCAGCATAACTATTGCCAATACTGTTTAATCTAGAGGATCCTAAGGATTGTCATCTAAAAAGTAACTTTTCGGAGCCCTGCAACACCTACCCGTATTAAAACTGTTACAGCATTAGATATAATCATTATAAGAACTTTATAAAAATGAAAAATTATGAGTGCATTTTTAGTTTTATTTTCTTTTTTCCATCCTCTTTTCCTTTTGTGTTATGTCTTTTCAGATTGTAAGAATTTATAGACTGGGACTCAAGATTTTATTGATATGTAAGCTACTTTATGATCTTTTTCAGCTGAACGTTGGAGCAAGAATGCTTCAAATAACGGTATGTATAATACTTTATGTTTACAAAATAGAGGTTGTCCAACCTTGCTCCTTCTGTTTTGGGAGCTTTCAGGATGCAGCAGGTCACAGGATCTTGTTGACCCACTCCACAGTGGCAACTCTTTTTTGTTTTTTCAATCTTGAAAGCATTGTCTTCTAAGTGTCCAACATCTGTCAATGGTTTGCTTAGTCTGTGTCTTCATCTTGTTGTGGAATCTAATGAAGTGGAATTAACATACATTTCAAGTGATGAATGTTTATGATCTGTTTAAGATGTTTGCTATTACATGGTTATTGGCTTTGAAGAGCTGGAAATAGATAAATTTTTGTTACCTGACTTTAAAATCTTGGATTGCCCTGGTGATGAAAAAATGAAGGGGAAGGCTGGTTGGTTGTCTTTGTATTTTTATTAAGTTATAGCAAAATTCAGAATGGGACTCAATTAAATTGGCTGAAGACCTTTTCCTAATAACTACAGTCTACCAGTGTTTCCCAAATGCTGGTTTTTGGACTTCAATTCCCAGAAGCCTAAGTCATTTCCCCAAAGCACTGATCAGCCAATGTACTGACTTAGGCTTCTGGGAATTGAAGTCCACTAGTGGGCTGTGTACCCCTTGTTGGGAACCACTGGTCTAGACCAGTGGTTCCCAGGAGCTTAAGTCAATACATTGGCTGATCAGTGCTTTGGGGAATTGACTTAGGCTTCTGGGAATTTAGGTCCAAAAACCAAAGGTTGGGATCACTGGTCTAGACTGGAAAATGTTGTTTATTAATACTGGTTCACATTTTCACTCCACTTACAAAGCTCCTTTTTGGGTAACTATATTATCTAATTTATGAATTGCTACAGAACAACTGAAAGGCAAGTTATACTCAATTTTGTTATGTGATTTCACTGTTTCAGAGGAATGAAAATAAGTCTCAAACTATTTGATGGTGTCAAGGGGAGAAAGATGCCTATTTTTCTCTCTCTTTTAGCAACTCAATAAATTCTTCCATAATTCAATTGATGAAGATTAAAGTAACAAAACAGGACACACATTAAGGTTGTGCATTCTACATTGCTTTTTACTAGAAAAAAGATCAGATCACTCTGTTTCATACTGTTTTTGTTGTCGTTGCAGATCTGAATAGGTAACCCTGATATTGGAATCCACATATGGAGAGGGTACTTTTTGAAGGAAATGCATTGAGCTATGTCCATCCAGAAAGCTCTGGGATTATTTCCTGACATCTCACTCCTAACACAGATTGTCTTCTCCTTTTGACTAGTTTCTTTGTCCTCTCCCTGCCTATTACATTTTCTCTATCCTTCTCTCCTTGCTTTGTTTGTTCATATGAATGGTGGAGAATGACCAGCAGAAAAATGCCCATAAAGAAATATCCTCAAGCGATACACACTTACAAAATGCATGGATAAGCATGGAACATTGCAATAAACAAGCCCAAATAAGCAGAATCTGTGCTCTAACAATACAGAAGAAAAGTACACTACCACCTGGATGATTGTCTTTAAAAAATCAGAAAAGCAATGAGATTTTTTTAAAAACTTGCTTTGACTCTGTGGACACTAGTTTCAGGCCTGAATTGTATGAATACTGGGATACAGTATTGGTATCATGGGTGCAAAGAAAATCAAAGAAATGCACAATGTGGATGGCCTCCATGCTGGTTACAAACACAAAGATAAATCTTGTGTGTGTTTACTTGTACAATGATTCATCTCACAACTGTTGAATTATAACTGTTGGGACATAGTGACCATCGGCCATTATATCAATAATTGAACTTCCACTAGCTATTAAACAATACTTTGACAGTATCGTGGCTAAAGTGGCTCCATATTCAGGAATGGTTGGGCATAGTGGCAGTATAGCAGAAAGAACCAAGGATCTTCTTACTACTGGTGTCATTATTCACTGAATGCATGAGTTAAGTAATAGGACTAATTCTTTGAAAGATAAGAAGTTGGTTTAAACTAAATTAGGGCACAATCCTACTTAACCAAGATAACCCCTCTTAGTAAGGATATTAGAAATTATTTGGGACTACCTTAACCTTTAACTATGTGGACAAAATTCCACATAGTCAAAGCAATGGTCTTCCCAGTAGTAACATGCAGCTGTGAGAGCTGGATCATAAGTAAGGCTGAGCACAGAAGAATAGACACCTTTGAACTGTGGTTCTGGAGGAGACTCTTGAGAGTCCCTTGGACTGCAAGGAGAACAAATCAGTTAATCCTGAAGAAAATCAACCCTGACTGCTCATTGGAAGGACAAATATGGACGATGAAGCTCAAGTACTTTGGCCACCAAATGAGGAGAGAGGTCTCATTTGAGAAGGCCTTGATGCTGGGAAAGATCAAAGGCAAAAGGAGAAGGGGACAGCAGAGGGTGAGGTGAATGGATGGCATTGTTGATGCAATGGGTGTAGATCTGGTCAGGCTGTGGAGGATGACAAGAGGACAGAGGAGCCTGGCATGCAGTGGTCCATGGGGTCGCAAAGGGTCAGACATGACTGTGACTTAACAACAAAAACCTTAACCTGAATATCAAATAAATAACTGTGTATAAGATCAGGTGCAAAACAAGCATCAACCTTGATTGAGTTTGCAAGGCATCAGTGGGCTGGGCATGTGTGCTGGTTCAAAGATGGCAAGTGGATGAAAACTATCACAGAATGGATACCACTTGACATAAAGCGATGAGTAGGAAGGCCAGCAACCAGATGGAAAGACCAGTTCAGGACAAAGTTCCTGAGGCCCTTGATGAGACTGGCATGGGATCTGAAACAGTGGAAGATGATGTATCAATCTGCCACGTCAACCTGACATGAAACATGGATCAGCCAAGTAAATAAGTAAATTTAACCAGTGGTGGGTTCAAAAAAAATTACTACCACACTGTGGGCATGGTATGGTGGGCGTGACCAGGGGGAAAGCCCTGTGTTGCACACGAATTAGGACTACTTTATTTGAAAACTTGGATGGGCGGGGCCAGCCAGAACTTCTGCTGCCAGTTCTGGCGAACTGGTGCAAACCTGCTGATGTCCACCACTGATCTTAACCCTATCCTGTGAGGGGTTTAGATCTGTTTCTTGTCCTTCTCTTCTCCACTTTTCACTCTTCTGCAGACCACATGCAGACATTTGCAGTGGCAGATTTAAGAGCAGGCTGCATAAGGGGAATATACCTGCATGGGAGACCTCCCCATTCCACAACCACAGCAGCTGGCATATCTCTGGGTTGGACTGCATTCCTAGATTACACAAGGTGTTCATCACTGATTGTCAGAGGTCTCCATGTTTACAGGTGAGAATCTCCCCTAATTCTGTCTCAGCACACCAGGCATTGAAGTTGGGCCTTACGAACACAGAGCATGTGCTTTGACATTGAGTTGCTACCCCTAATATAAAATGACTACTTGGATTTCAGGTTAGTACAATTTATTGGGGCTGCAACGGTTTAGTGGTTAAGATGATGAGCTTGATGACTGGAAAGTCGGCAGGTTAGCAGTTCAAGACCTGAGTACTGCATAACTGAGTGAGCTCACATTATCTGCCCCAACTCCAACCTAGCAGTTTGAAAGCAAGAAATTGCAAGTATATGAACAGGTACTGCTTTGGCAGGAAAGGTAACAGTATTCCACGTGGTCTGGTATCTTGTCATACCTGCCACATGACCACGGAAATGCCTGCAGACATGACACTGTTTGCAATGGCAATTCCAGCAGAATGCTAAGATTCATATGTGAAAGTAGAACTGGGCAGAAAATATAGAAGTCACATTTTATACAAACATTGCATGAAAAAGTATGGTTTATTCAAGTGCTCTCAACAAAAGTGGAGACCTTGGAGAAAAATGAAAAATTGAAGCTTTCATCTCCTTTAGACTGAGAAATCATGCATAAAAATGCCTGTCCTGACATCACTATATAAATAGAGACGGAAATCACATTTTGAGAGTGAGGATAAACATTGATGGACCAATTTTCTGCCTTCACGATCATCCAGGAACCATATAGACTACACAAATGTGGAAACAAACGAACAACAAAGACTTCAAATCAAAAGTGGCCAGGAACCTTTTTTTAGTTTTGAAAAATAATGTACTTTTTCCTGTGTTAAATTATGAGGGTGGGGCTGCTCTATAGCCAAATTAAAAAGTGAATAGCTGCTCTTGGTAGGTTCCCCCCATTCATCTGCTGAGTGGGAAAACATTTTTTGACAGGAGATTGAGATCTGATGGGAGCTGATACTGCATAAACAGCTTGTGGGGTGAGGGTGGGAGCTGGCTACTCTTTGCATGCTCCTCTTTGAAACAGCTGTGAAATTATCTTTGTTCATGAAAGCAGTTATGGAAATCTGTTGCAAAACATCCGTTTGATATTTCAGAGCTAAATTAATATGATGGATGACACACCTGTGGCCAAGATCACAGTTAATGGTATGAGCAGGATTTTAAATTATGTTCGAAGAATGAGATGTTTTCTGTTTCAATAATGTCATTTTGGTAGTAGACATCTTAGCATATCAGAAAGAAGCCTTCCTACGATAATCATAATGAGAAAGGGAAGGATATGTTCTCCATTATCCAAGAGTGCAGGATGCAAAATAATGAGCTGAAACTACAGGAAGCCAGATATAGAATGACTATCAGGAAAAACTTCTTAACAGTTAGAGTAGTACGACAGTGGAACCAGCTGCCTCAAGAGGTGGTGAGCGCTCCAACACTGGAAGCATACAAGAGAGAATTGGACAGCCATCTGTCATATCTGCTTTGATTCAGATTCCTGCATTGAGCAGGGGGTTGGATCCAGTGGCATAAATGGCCCCTTCCAATGCAGATATTCTAATATTTTATGATAATGTATTGCCATGGGAGCATTTTCCATAGACTAAAAACTTTTCTGCAAGAACCTTTCTCCTACTATGGCTTATACTGTTCACAAAGTAGACTGAATTTAGCCAGTTGCTTCTCTGACAAGTGAGCAGTGCAGCTGGAAATGGTGCAAACAAATTTGAACCTACACAGTAACCAGTATACGGACTGCAGTGGCTCAAGTGGCTAAGATGCTGACTGGAAGGCAGGAGGTCAGCAGTTCAATACCCAAATACTGCAGGATGGAATGAGCTCCCATCTCTGTCCTAGCTCCTGCCAACCTAGCAGTTCGAAAGCAAGAAATTGCAAGTAGATATTAGGGAACACTTCAGTGGGAAGGTAAACAATGTTTTGTGTGCTCCAGTGTCTAGTCATGCATGCCACATGACCACGGAAACGTCTACAGAAGCAGACATTGTTCTTTGGCTATGAAGCCGAGATGAGCACTGAACCCTAGAGTCTGATACGGCTGGCTTTCGAGCAAGGGTGACCTTTACCTTACCTTTATCTATAAGTCTCTTGACAAAGAACTTGGACAAGTTATACTTTGGACTATAACTCCAGAATCCTGCCAGCCAGTATGACCCAGGCTGATTGGAACATTCAGGCAATTGCAGTTCACAAATTCATCTTTTCATATGCCTGTGGTTAGGGATGGGTGCGATTGTCATTTGAATATGAAAGTAAGCATACTCAAACATGGGAGAAAACCACTATCTGCCCTTCCTTGCAGTGGAGACTGAAGTACTTATTTTCTAAAAACTTGGTTTTAAATCCCTGAATGTTGACTTGTCTGTGGTGAAACAACTCATTTCTGACATGCTTATCATCTTTAGAAGATACAGGATAGGTTATACAATGATTTAATTATCTTGGTATGGGATGATGTCCTTTGTTTGACAAGCCCGTGAGGCTAGGAGACATGGACTGGCCTCTGGCCACACAGTGATCTTCTTGCCTGACCAGAGATATAAATTTCCATCTTTCTGACCCTATTGCAGCATGAGCATTTGAGCAAAGATTATTGCTTGGATGGTTAGCTTAATTCTCATTTATATTCATGAGGCTGCTCCAAGTAATGGCTAAATGTCTGGCTCCAATCCATTATATGTTTGTGCTAGTAATCTGAAAACTGCCTTAGGGGATCTTTTGAAGAATGAAAGGTATAGGTAGATGTTTTCTAGCTTAAATTAAACTAAATAAATAAATCACACCCTGTTCTATTTCTTAACAAGGAGAGATTTGATACTTTTCATCTATTTGGAGTGCACTATTTGATTCTTCCTTGCAATTTTACAACATGTAGTAACAGTAGCTTACTCAAAGCAATAAAAAGATCCATCAAATATTCTGATAGTCCAGCAGTCTCTGTTGGATGTTCTGAATCCTGATTACCATGATGAGGTAGAGTAGGCTGGTCTCACTCTTCTCTGAAGGATTGCTGCTGAAAGGAAAGTTTCTTCTAGGTAAGGAAGCTGTCCACATAGGTACAAACATTGGGAAATCAGTGTTTGATTCTAGGAATAAAACATGCAGAAAAGTCAAAGATACACTCATTTTATTTACAGTCTTTCTTGAAGCACACTTTAGTATGTAGTAATTAATTAATTTGTCTTGTTTTAGCAACCTTGAACTATTCAAAAATTGTACCTTAGTTATCTTTTCAAATTGACTGAGACACTGTTTTATATTGGGCACCTTTGTCTGCAAATTTTGAAGCTACCTGAATCTCTAATAGAAAGAATTTCGGTAACTGGAAGGCCACCACTGAAGTCTCTGACATGTGTAGTAGCCCTCTGGGCCACCTCAAGCAGAACCTCTCTGACTGTCATTCAATCCCAGGTCAGTGGTAATAGGGAAAGGCAGTGACTGCAAGGCCTGGGTCCTCCGGTGCTTGCAACTTTATATGCTAGAACTCTTACCTTGCATGCATGTTTTGCTGAATAAAAACTTATACCCATCAAGAAATGAAGCTGATTTTTGAGGTATGGGAAGCCAGTTCTGGATACTATTGCCTGGCTGCACTGCATACTGCAGATGTTCCAGTAAGTGACAAGTTCTTCTCTTTGTACTGTCTTCTCCTGGTGAGCACAAAAGAGCCTCACGGCTGAGAATGTCAAATCAAGCTAGGCTCAGGAAAGCCTTTGGTCTGAGCAAAGCCCTGCTCGATCTGGAAGCTTCAGAGGCTGCATCTGCTCAGGGGCTCAAAGACTTCATGATGAGTCTTAGATGGGATGTCACTTGGGAAGCAAAAATTCTTCAGGGTGTTCTGGGAGTTTTTGTTCTTTTCTAAACACATGTCTTGTCCTTTCTCTTGTTTATTATGCAGGCAACTGCCTAGAGGGAAATGCTTCAGACAACAAACAAACAAACTGGAAAGAAGATCAGGATGAAAGACTAGGTTTATGTAGGGTCTATATACAATGGATAGATAGGTAGATTTAAAAAAACAACCACACAAGTTGTTTCCACTGTTAGTTTGCAACTTTTCACAGGGTTTTAAAGAGGTTGGTGAAGGACCATATGAACATTCAAGATGTAAGGTCTTATGGTTTTTCATAGCTGTAAAATATATTTTCCCCCACCATAAATCCCAGAGAATTTGGACTCCCCAAAAAAAGACAAGGGGGCATGTATATTGATCTATAGCAGTCATGGTGAACCTTGGCACTCCAGCTGTTCTTGAACTTCAATTCTCAGAAGCCCAAGTAAACCCATTTGTGTGGTTTCACAGAGACTCGAGCTTCTGGGAATTGAAGTCCAAGAACAGGTTGGAGTGCCAAGGTTCGCCATAACGGGTATATAGCAAAATAATTGAAAGGAAGGTAATACAGGAAAAGCATGGTTTGAAGCATTATGACATAGCAATCTAGACTATGACTTGAGACATTTTATAACCTGTGATGAAGAAGGTGGCCCCCTGTTCTCATTCGACCCAAGACATTTTGCTTCCTGAAGGGAAGAACAAGATGGCACCTCTCCCACCCCATGTGCAAAAGCTGTTTAGAATAGCAGTTGAATTTGATTCTTCACAGTAGCCTTTGCGAAAGCATCTAAAGCAGTATTTTCCAACATGGGGCACATGCCTCACAAAGGGACTTGAATTCCCAGAAGCCAAAGTCAGTACATTGGCTGTTCAGTGCTTTGGGGAATTGACTTAGGCTTCTGGGAATTGAAATCCAAAAACCAAAGGTAGGAAAACACTGATCCAAAGGCAGCAGTCCAGCTTCAAATACATAAAGAAGGCTGTGTGACACATATTTCTTTACCCTTGCATCTTTCTGTTCTCCTTCAGTACTTATCACTTGAGACAGCTGCCTCACCATACCTCATAGTGGATCTAATCTTATTTATATCCCAGGCAGCCAAAAACAAGATGGCTAGATGATATTGTAGATGCAATGGGCACAGAGCTGGGTGGTTTGAGGAGGATAGTGGAGGACAGAGGTGTCTGGAGGGCAATGGTCCATGGGGTCGAAAAGGATCAGAATCGACTGTGCGACTGAACAACAAAAATATCCCAGGAGGAATAAAGGAGCTATGAAAAATCATGAGTTCATGTAGCCCTTGTCCCAACACAGAGGACACATTAATGCAATTGTCCATGCTGTGGCTTCTTTCTTCCAACAGGAAGAGAAGTAGCCACTGAAGACCGCTGAAATCAATGCAGCTTATTTTGACAAAGTATTTGTCTAGGAGAGAAAATGCCAGAAAGCTGGCCGTTATCACTGTATCCAGTCCTTGTTCCCCTCTTGTGTTTTGTTTGCAGATGGAATTGGGGGCAGGTTTTCTTAGTCACAGCCAGATTGGTTAAGCCCCACTAGGCTGTGAACTTATAATGCAATGAGTACCATCATGTTGTGAAATTCTCATTAGTCAGAATTCACAGGGAGGGGAAGGGGGTGAAATTTATTTTAGACATCAGACTTCAGGTGCCATTTGCTTAATTCCACCAGCCGCTGCCACTTTCCATATTAAATTTGATCTAGCAAATTTTGAACTGCCACAATTGTGTCCAGCATAAATACATTAGAGGGAGATGAGAAGTGAGGGACAAGTAAAGCACTTGATCTTTGAATGGACAGACTTATGTGAGCTAGGAAGTAATTATGCTTTACATCTTACTAATCATCAAAGAGGACTAAGTCATGGGGAAATCTGGTGACTTATGGGGTACTGGTATCACACAAATGAACTAAATGGATAGCACATGCCCCCTGCTCTTAGAATTAGCTGCTTCATTAGCAACAGCTCTGTTCAGCCAGGGAAGTTAATTAAAGTCTTCAGCCGGGCATGTAAAGAAGGAAGCAACAGTACTGCTGCAGTAGGAGAATACTGTTCCTCTATATAAGTCAGGCAAATTAGATTTTATTTTTATTTTTACTTCCACATCTGGTATGAGTGTTGAAACAAGCTCTCTTAAAGCAAACATGGCTCATTTAAACAAATAAAATAGGAAAAATTGACAGCCATGACACTGTTTTTGGCTACAGACCTCAGAAAGTTACTTTTAACAGGTAATTAAGTGCAGTTGTCATTTTAAGGCCCTCCAACAACTACTTGTTATAGTTAAAGTTTTCAGAATAAACCTTTACTTTTGTGTTTCATCTCAAAAGTAATTAAAACAGTAAGTTCTTAGGTTTTTTTTAAATGAATAGTACAAGCTGCTCTACAGTGATACACAACAGTGTATATCCATCTACCATAGTAACTACAGCAGAAAATGAAATGGTAGCCGAATCCACCACTTGACTATTTTTTGATGAGGTGGCTATATATGTCTCTTTTAGTATATAGAATGCAAAGCAAAACAAAAACTGGAAACAGAATCTCCAAATTGAACAATCACATAAAAATAAATCTATTAGTCTTGAAGATGTTAAAGTGGTTTTTTTTTTAAATTTTATATTGCTTTTAGTTTTATTTTAGACTTGAAACATGGGAAACTGCTCCTCCATCATCATTTATAGAAGCCACATGCCCCATTATTATAAAAACTATGGCTCTAGCTATACCACAAAAGGATTGAAACTATCCCTTATTAAGTAACCATTATGTGTAATGCAGTCATAACTTAGGTATTGAGGAAACTAATCAATTTGTCACTAGTTAATTTTAAGCTCACAGTAAAACAGAATCTGTATGAAGCTAAAGGCAATGGATGTTGTGGTGATTTCTAGGCTGTGTGTGTAGCTGTTTTAGATCATTGTAGCAATAACAGCACAGTCTTGTGGCACATTAAGGCTAAGGCTGGACCTTTCAGATTTGCAAGAATCTAGAAAAATGCATTTACTGCAGGCTAGATGGTATTGTAGACACAATGGGCACAAAGCTGAGCGAGTTGAGGGGGATGGTGGAGGACAGAAGTGCCTGGGGGACAGTGGTCCATGCGGTTGCAGAGGGTCAGAATCGACTGTGTGACTGAACAACAAAGAGTCAAACAGGCAGAAAATTGCTTTTAACACACACCCAACTATAATCCAGTGTGAGTGAGCATGCATGCTTATGCCATGGGTATGTCAGGGTCTAGGTATAACTTCATGTCCCCCCTTTCCTTTTTTACAATGATATTTATGCATATATGTGACTTTAAAATGTTTTTTAAAGGTCTAAATTAGAAGAAGCAAGGGACAGCAGTGGCATAGTGGTTAAAATGCTGAACTTGATGACTAGAAGGTCAACAGGTCAGCAGTTTGAGACCTGAGTGCTGCATGGCGGAATGAGCTCCCATCTCTGTCCCAGTTCCTGCCAACCTAGCAGTTCAAAAGCAAGAAATTGCAAGTAGATAAACAGGTACCACTTTGGTGTGAAGGTAAACAGTGTTCCATGCACTTCAGTGTTTAGTCACACCCACCACTGTTAAGATTAGTATTTGTGTGGGTTAGTAGAGTGCATGTAAGCCTTACGCAAACATACCCCCCACCAGTCTGCATGCGTAACCTAAACAATCTCCTGGTCAGGTGTATCTGTGTGCTCACTGACTCATGTACATAGAGCCCTTTAAGGTTCTGCCAACAGTCAGCAGCAGATTGTTTTCCCCTGATGTGAATTAGCTAAGTGTCAGACAAACTCAGACCAATTATTGCTAAAGCCTTTTCATTATCATCGTAGAATTTGTTCAGCTTATGTGTGTCGTCAGTGTCGGTAGAGTCAAGTGCATCCACATTATGAAGACTTTTGACGGCTGTCCAAAGTCCTTCCTTACGGAGGAGTAGGATGCACTTTTGTGACCAAGATGAAGTGTCAGTTTCCAAACTGGATTTGCATACCCAAGTATATAAAAATGGTACATGTATTATGGCCCATAAATAGGTCTATATATACAGGTGATATTGGTGGGGAAATGCAATGTTATATACTTTTGCTCTAACATTTGGAGGCATATCCCCATGCTAATTAAAGAGAGAAAACAGAAGGCTGTAATGTAAGTAAAAGGTCTTGTTACTTTTAGCCAAGAAGTTTCCATGGGAGGGGATGAAACTGGGCAGATTTTTTTTCATACTTTTCTCCACACCAAGAAGGGAATAGCCAAAATTCAAATCTGTTCCAACATATGAGTTATCTTGTCTGAAACTCTTTGTGGCAAACAGTCTCACACTGTACGTGTACATGTACGTGTGTGCACATGTGTGTGTAAATTGATGTGCTCGAACTGCAGCAATGGCTGTGAACTAGTTTTATCCATGAGGCAGCAGAAATGGGTACAAGATAACAAGGTAACACAGACGAGCTGGAAGCTGTGAACCTGAAAAAGTGAATTCAGCCTCAGAGGGATGAAAAGTACTATAAATGCACCATGAGAAAATATACATCTTACCTGAGTATCTACTGAGTCAGCTGCTGTCCAAAATCTTAACAAGGTGCCAAAATCTTAACAAGGTGCCAACATAAATCAGACGTGGGTTTGATAGAATAAATCAATAGATCACTCAAGCTAGTGACATAGGAAGAAGTTTTGTCCATGTCAGTTTCACACTTAAGGAATTGAAGAATCATATAGAATCATGTAGCTGGAAGGGGTCTTATGCAAAAGGATATGTTCAAAAAGACTACTGTCCTCTGGCAGCCCTTCAAATACAGCACTACCAACTGAAAGAGAGGCCACATAGTCAGTTTAGAGAAAGTAAACTCAACAAATAAATCCCAGGAAACCCTTAGGTCAACACAGCCATGTCCTAGGAAGAATGTGTGTGTGTGTGTGTGGGGGGGGGGTTGAGAGCTTGGATTCAGAAGCAACTATATAATACAACCAAACAACAAAATGCAGACAATGCAGAAGCAAAGACAGTGTCAGAATGTAATTGGTTCCTTTGAAGCTTCTGTGACCCCAGAGGAGGAATTTTCTTGGGTGACTTCCTGTGTATTTGTATTTGCTGACACTTCTTGACAATGAACAACAATAGAATCTTCTCCATATTCAGTCCCTTATAGATCTGGGCTGTTGGTGGAATATGAAACATATTCAGAGCAGTATAGTCTTGACAGCTAAAAGCTGGGGCAAAAAAAAAAGAACCCCAACCCTGGGAGCAGACATTCACCATCAAAGCTGCTTGGAGGTGCCCAAAGGCATCCATTTGACTGCTGTTCCAAAGAGAACATGTGAACTCATCTAAGGAAGCAGTTCTTAGGTTGTGAGCTATTTCACAGAGGCATTCACTTCATGCTCCATTTCCAAACAAGTCATTCTGCAATGCAATAACCTGTTCTAGTTAAATCAGTGAACATGTGCCCTGAATATTGACCGGAGGGCTTAGAGATTGCAGGGCTCTTTAATAAATTTATTGGCATAAAATGGTTACCCTTGGGGCAAACATCAAAAGTGGAATATTTCTGCCTCCACACTTCACATTTTTCAAGGATTTCTTGAGAGTCTGAAATGGAAAAGCTATGAATCTTAAGTGTAGTTATAGGCAGCCATTGGGTATCAATTATCTTCATTTCAATACCTGCCCCTTTCTTCCTTTCTTCACTACTCCTATTTTAGCAAGCTTGCTCTCTAATTCTCCTTTTGCATCTCCAAAGGGAAGTCAGTCTTACACCTGAAACCACATACAAGCAAACCAAAGATTATATGATCTATCCTTTTCAGAACTAAGGAAGAAAAATGACAAGACTAATGTCATCAATTTTAAAATGCAATCCATTTCTTTAAAATGATCTTTTTAAGATTAAAGAATAGGGGCTCTTCTTCTTTAATTGCCAAATCCAATTACGAATATTTGCTATCCTCATGGCAATCCATCATGAAGATTGTCCTGGAAAAAATATAATGCAGTGGTCTTGCATTTGCCTTTTGCATCACAGCATGACACCTGTACCACTGATCCAATTCCGCGAGTCACTTTCTGGTCCTTAACTCATTTGGCATGCAAAGTCCTCATCATCCCCGTGCCAATATTGATAAAGCATATGCCCTCCATCAAGACAGAGTCAAGTGGGATTCAATCCACTTGGGAACCATCACCCTTCCCTGTGGACTCTGCCACCCAAGGCCATTAATCCTCTGGGTTGTCAAGTTAGTTAACCACCTCCCTATAATAATAATTTCATGTCAGAAATTATTATGGGTCAAAAGGATTTTTGCTGGAGAAACTCCACTCAGGGGATACCTGAATGAGGCTCCTTTCTTGTCCCCAAGATCTTTTCCCTCTGAAGTGGTCATTATTTATCTACTTGAAATTTCTTGCTTTCAAACTGCTAGGTTGGCAGGAGCTGGGGCAGAGACAGGCACTCAAACTGTCATGCAGTACCTGGATCTTGAGCTGCCGACTTGCCAGCCTTCCAGCTAACAAGGTGAACTTGTTAACCACTGAGCCACTGGAGCCCCTTAATAATAATTTCATATCAGAAATTATTTTGAGTTGAAAGGATTTTTATTGGAGAAACTCCACTCAGGGGACACCTGAATGAGGCTCCTTTCATGTCCCCAAGATCCTTTCCCACTGAAGTGGTCCCTATTTATCTACTTGAAATTTCTTGCCTTCAAACTCCTAGGTTTGCAGGAGCTGGGACAGAGACGGGTGCTCAATCTGTCATACAATACTCAGCTCTCAAACTGCAAGACTCGCCGACCTTCCAGATAACAAGGCAAGCATCTTAACCACTTAGCCCCTGCAGTCCCTGATGATTGGCATTGAGTTGATGGCGGTATGGTCTACTCTGTTACCATAGTAGGATAACCTGGCCAGTTAAAAATCACAAATAATTCCTATTTTGTTAATTTAGTCTGTATTCTGGCCTTTCCAGAATAAGTATGTGAACTGGAACACAATTATCAACCAGTTTTCATACTTCCTCAAATTTTATAATGCAGTACACCAATTAAAAATGCATTCAGAGTCTTTGCAATCTTTTTTTTTTAAATTAAGAGCCATATATTAGGGAGGAATTTTTGAAAGAAACACATGTATGACAAGAAAATGCTCACAAATATCTTTGAGAACATCTTATGGGTTAAAAAAATACAATAAGATGTGAAAAGAGGACAGAATGAAGGTATGTAAAATTATGGAAATGTAACAAACAATAGATACTTCTATTTCTATTCTTTAGAAGTACTGTACCTCTTTTGATGCTTCAGCATGAACTTATATTTTCAAAGACCTCTCCCCTCCCCTATTCTTTCTCAGTCTCTGCCTACCTATTCTTCATATGAGTGTTTATTCCCCTCCCTTAGAACACAGTTGTTGGAAACTGCCTACACCAATAATCTCTGAAGAAAAATTGTTGTAATTAAATGAAGTTACATTTGTTAAAAAGTTGTCATTTGCAAATGCTAAGCATTTTAAAGCAAGGAAATGGCTGGCTAAGGACATCATACATCTTGCTTGCCCACTTAATAAACAAACACATTTGTTCTTATCAGGTGGAAAAACCTGAATGTGTCAACACAGTTCTGCAACTTTAATCCTAAAATTAAATTAGGATGTATTCATCACTGGCTTCAGACAAAGCACTTTGTACCAGTTCTTCAAAAGAGTAAATCATCAGCGCACTGGTGGTGAGCCAGGGAAGGAAGTTCAAGAACCCTATTGGCTTTAAAATCAGGAGATATTTTTGGGAATGGGACACTGCTGAATTTTTGGAATGAGGATGAGTTGAACTCCACCGAAGTTTGGGAAATAGAATGTATTACTTTTGAAGAATTTGCAAAACATTCTGGAACTTCAATTCTCCCACACCCCAACTAAACAATTGAGTCCCTGGTCTCACTGGGTGAGTAGTAGTAGGAGTAATAGTAGAAGGTGTAGGTGTTGGTGTAGGTGTTGGTGTTGGTATTGGTGTTGGTGTGGAGAGAGGGGAATATGATTTGCAGAGTTCTCCATATGTGAGAAGTAGCCTTTCCCTTTTCTGCCCATTAATGCAATTAAACCATTAATGGAATCATGTGATTTCAGCCATCAACTCTAGTACATTTCTGGTTCAACACCTCGATGAATCAACTTATGAAACTGAACACCACATGATACAGTCAATGCCTACAGTCCACTTTATCCTACATAATACTGTATTTATAAGAAGCATTTCTCTAGCAGTTAGGGATGAGAAAATATAAAAATCAATGGTGTCATCATCATAATTTCATGTCAGAAATTATTCTGGGTTGAAAGGATTTTTGTGGAAGAAACTCTGCTCAGGGAATGCCCAAATGAAGCTCCTTTCATGTCTCCAAGAGCTGGGACAGAGACAGGCACTCAATCTGTCATGCAGTACCTGGGTCTCGAACTGCCAACTTGCCATCCTTCCAGCTAACAAGGCAAGCTTATTAACCACTGAGCCACCGCAGCTCCTCAATGATGTCATGAAGTAGGGCTGCCTGTTTCAAAAGAGATGGCTGAAGTCAAGGCATGTGTCTTGTTTTGGGTGGAAGGCTATGGTTTCTTATACAGTACTATGTAAACCTGAAACCTCCCAAAGGAGGCTCTTGTACCAGCTGTACTGCCACTTTCATACTGGGCTATGCCAGCTCAGTATTGATTAATCCTACATCCACTGATGCTCTGGTTTTCCCATCTTCATGCCTGTCTCCATTCTCTTTTCCTACAAATATTTGGAAATCTGTGTATTGCTTGCACACATCAGCTTCCTCCCATAAGCTAATGCATGTCTGAGCTGTGTTTCCATACCCATTAGAAATCTGTTCTCTTTTCTATATGCATTTTCCAGTTATGCATCTTGTTGGAGATGTCCAATGCCATCTGGCGATGCATAGCTTCCAAAACAAAAAGGCCTAACTCCAGCTATTTGTTCTAAGAAGAGAAGATCTGGTACAGAACAATAACTCAGATTTTATGTAAATCCCATTGAATTAGTGGGTTTACTTTAAATGGGACTACAATTTGGATCCGCTCTGCATCTGTTTGAGCAACACAGGCTGATGCAAGTTCAGCACATGAAGTCCACCAGAGTGAATTCCCTGCAAATCCCTCGTTTTTGCTTTGCCATTGCTGTTCTTTGTTAAGTTGGATCTTCTTTTTGCATCCACTCATTCCAAATCTGCTTAGTGGTTAAGACCCTGAACTTGATGACTGGAAGGGTGACAGGTCAGCAGTTCGACACCCAAGTTCTGTCTCTGTCCCAGTTCCTGCCAATCTAGCAGTTCAAAAGCAAGACATTGCAAGTAGATAAATAAGTACCACTTTGGTAGAAAAGTAAACAGCATTCCATGTACTCTGGGTTCTAGTCATGCCTGCCACATGTCCACAGAAACATCTGCAGATGCAGACAGCGCTGCCTCTTTGGCTATAAACAGAGATGAGCACCAAACCCTAGAGTCGGATATGACTGGCTTTCGAGCAAGGGCAGCCTTTATCGTTACCTATTCCAAATTTTGTTGTCTTCCTGGCTTGAGTACATATGTGGACCATATTCCTTCAATTTAGCTGCAGGCCCCTGGAATGCTGCCTGCTGGGTTTCTGCCTGTCAGTCCAAACACGAAAGAGAAAGGGGAAAGGAAAGCCAGATGCCAGAATTGATCTCAAAACAATACAAAACAGCTGTGGAAAGCATACAGTTGCAGTGATTGGGTACTAAGCATGTCTCCTCTGAAGTGAGGGGGGGGGACTTCACTGTTTAATACTTACCAGTCCTGTTCCCAAACCCCCGTTTTATCCCAACCCCTGGAGATGTTGTGTCAAATGCTCCTGAAGCGATCCAAGAAGTTCTTTAAGCTTTGCTGATAACTTGTAGACTTTGATCATGTTCCAGTGAGAAATTGGTAATCAAACCTGAACACAATCTTGTAAAAACTATGCCAACACATTGTTCCAAATGTAAACAGATGGAAGAGGGAGGGAGGAATACATTATGCTGTACTGAAAAGGAATGAAAAGAAATTGAGTATTGTTTTAGAGGCCTTGGGTCATGGTATTAAATTTACAAACAGAACCAGGAAGGTGGCAAAAGAAAGGGGGGAGACACATCACTGAATGTTTCAAAACAGTAATGATTTATTCCTTATGTTCATACAGTTAGTGTGTGTGTGTGTGTGTGTGTGTGTGTGTGTGTGTGTGTGTGTGTGTGTGTGTGTGTGTGTGTGTGTGTGTGTGTGTGTGTGTGTGTGATTGTTGCTAAACAACAACCAGTATGTCATTATATACCGGGTAAAGGTTTCCCTTGCTCAAAACCCAGTCATATCTGACTCTAGGGGTTGGCACTCATCTCAGTTTACAACCAAAGAGCAGACTGTGTCTGCAGTCATTTCTGTGCTCATGTGGCAGGCATGACTAGATGCTGGTACCTTTCCCACCAAAGTGGTACCTAGTAATCTACTTGTAATTTCTTGCTTTCAAACTGCTAGTTTGGTAGGAGCTGAGACAGAGACAGGTGCTCACTCCATTGTGCAGCACTTGGGTCTTGAACTGCTGACTTGCCAACCTTCAGGTGGCTAAATTCAGCATCTTAAGCACACACTCCCTGTGTCATTGCATGCCATTTCTTTAAGACTGGAATTGAAGCTCAATTTCCTACAACCAAAGCAACCAGCACAATTTCCTATCTTCATTTCAGCTTTATATTCTTTGTTAAAAATTGTGTTCTCTTTTACCATGTTCCATCATAATTTCTCAGTTTTGGAATAATTTATCTTGGGGCTACAACCCAAACAATCAGAATACGGTCAAAATCCTTTAGCCAACATAGTCATGGCAACTGAAGAAACCTTGGCATTGTAGAAGGGGATGGGAGAGAAAGTAAAATTTCTAAGCTCTGTTCATGAAGCAGTCAAAAGGCAGTGCATGTTCATGATATGTTTGGCGCCTATTGATGGAGAACTGCAAGGATTTAGATAGAAGAGGCCTACAATTTCAGAACTGTTCACCCTAACATGAACTGAGCCATTGATATTGGTTCCTTACTCTCCTTGTCCTTCCTACCATTCCAGCCATTGCCCAATAACTGTCTCCCTATACCAGTGGTGGCAAACTTTGACACTCCAGGTGTGCTTGAACTTCAATTCCCAAAAGCCCTGATCAGCACACCTGGAGTGCCAAGGTTTGCCACCACTGCTCTACATTTTTGGAAGCAACAGCAAAGTCAAACAATTCTATGAGACTAGTCTTCCTTCTGGGAGCCTAGAACACTATGGCACCAAAGATCCCTGGGTAATAGCCATGGTTCTAAGTTTCTGGGTCCAAACTAGGGATGTGAAGAATACTTGGAAAGGTTAATAGTTTTATCTGTTTTCTAGACCTCTCCATGCTGAGCCATCTTTCCAGAGCTTTCCCCTGCACCAGTGAGATTTGTCAGAGTTCTGCAGTAAAAAAGGGGGGATTTCTGAATAACTAATTGGTTTAAAGTTTTTATCTCTTTTTATTTTTTTGCAAGAAACTGTCAGTTTCTGCAGGGCTTTATGCCCTTTCAGGGGAATCTCTGTGTCCTTGGGGGTGGGGGAGGATAGGCACTTTTATGTAGGAGTTCTTCAGTTTCTTGGAGTTGTTATTCAGTGAGAGGTCCTTGCATTGATAGACGTCTCTGTGATGACATTTTACACATGCAAATGAACTTGAGATATCATGTCCATCTGCATGTGGGTTTTTTTAGCCATTAAGATATCATGTTACCCGCTGGCTAGGCAGACCATGACATGTGCCCTGAGCTTTCACCTTGCCCAAGGCCAAGATGCTTTGAGATTCACATCTCTATTTCAAACTATTTTTTCCCAGGCCTTGTGCAACCTCAGATGCTGCTGACTGATTCAAGATGCTATTGATCTCAGTAATATTTTTATCATATCTTCCTGTAACTTCTTCAAAGTTATTCCAGAGGTGTGCTCTCCAGAGTAGACGATAGTAGGCCTCTTTCAGAGCTAATGCAAAATATGAACTGCTGGATAGCTCAATGGTTTAAGGTGGGGATTTTATTCCCTGATATGCCTTCTTGACAGGGGCTGGGCTCAGTATCCATGGAGTCCCTTCCATCTCTGCAGTTCTATGATGATGATGATGATGATGATGATGATGATGATGATGATGATGATGATGATGATGATGATGATGATGATGATGATGTAAGAAAAGGCTGTCCCTGTACACCCAAATCAGTGAACATTGTATCTAAAAGTATGTGCTATGTATATAATGTTAACTATGCATTTCATAGTCTGGGAACATGTCATAATAATTATGTCATAATAATTTTGGGTTTTTTACAGTGTCAGAGGATGTTTTGTCATAGTGCTTTTAAGCTAGCCAAATTACTAGAGCATGAGACAGGGGAAAAACACACACACCAATACAAGGACCTCTCCCAACTTCCAACAATAAAACATACAAGAGCCATAATGAAAGAAATATGAGTTTGCTGCATTTTCATGGCAACTTGAATCTGCTGCTAAAGACAGTCATCTCATTTTGCCTAACAGCAGAGCTGGCTTTGCCCTGTCTATATCAATTGCTAGATACCATGAGCTGGAAAATGCAGCTGTATTCATGTAGAGTTGGCTGCTCTGTGGACAGAATGCTGGACTCGAATGGACTTTTGGTCTGATCCATCACAACTCATTTTAGATGCTTACTATGCAGTTCAGTCCTGCATAGCACTAATCTTCAACCAACCCACCCCTTAATGTTAACATAATCACTGCCTTCAGTGTGGTGGTGCCCTGTACCAGTGGTGGCAAACCTATGTCACGCATGCCAGAGGTGGCACTTGAAGCCTTCTCTGATGGCACCTGTGTGGTTGATCCAGCAAAGAGTTCACTCTGCCCCTCTGCCCAGCAGCCCAATGGGAGCACTTCCTCCCTCACCCCAGCAGAGAGTTCACCCTCGCCCCTCTGCCCAGCAGCCCAATGGGAGCGCTTCCTCCCTCACCCCAGGAGAGTTCACCCTCGCCCCTCTGCCCAGCAGCCCAATGGGAGCGCTTCCTCCCTCACCCCAGCAGAGAGTTCACCCTCGCCCCTCTGCCCAGCAGCCCAGTGGGAGCGCTTCCTCCCTCACCCCAGGAGAGTTCACCCTCGCCCCTCTGCCCGCAGCCCAATGGGAGCGCTTCCTCCCTCACCCCAGCAGAGAGTTCACCCTCGCCCCTCTGCCCAGCAGCCCAATGGGAGCATTTCCTCCCTTCCCTGTTGCCATGTTGACACTTTGTGAAAAATAAGTGGGTTTTGAGTTGAAGTTTGGACAGTCTCTAAAAGGTTCACCATCACTGCCCTATACAGTGATTATGAGCCCTGGTGGTGTAGTGGTTAAACATTCACCAGAATGTTGTGAATTCGATCCTGATCAGGGCTCAAAGTTGACTCATCCTTCCATCCTTCTGTGGTCAGTAAAATGAGTACCCAGAATGTTGGGGGCAAAATGCTAATTAACATGTGAATCACCCAGAGAGTGCACTAAGTGCTATGGGGCAGTATGTAAGTGTAATTGCTATTGCTATTGCTATTATCTCATTGAAGGACATTCTACACCTCTGTACATTGGCAGTGGGGGAGCATACTAAGAAAGACATTTAATATGTCTGGCAGAGATGGCTATCCCTCTACAAACAGTGTTACAGATTGCTTTGGAGCCAGCAACTGGGAGCAACATTACAGTCTTGCAGCACCATAAGGAGGGGATCCATATTTTATGTGTGGCAGCAAGCAACAAATCTACCCCATTTGTTAAGTAGGAAATGATAGCTTGGCAGTCAATGCATATTCATGGGCAGAAGCTGGCAGTTATTACTGCTTGCCTTCTGAATTGGTTAGCTCATATGCGTTTGTTTGCATGTTGCTAACTCAACAGCATACCTGATGTAGAGGGTGAGGGACAGCATACTCAAGGACCTCCTCTCCTGCAGCTGTGAATTAATGCTTTGCTGGATGGAGGAATCATCATTTGCTAGCTGCCTGTCAAAAATGCACATTCTTCCCATTATAATAATAATTTCGTACCAGATATTATTCTGGACTGGAAGTATTTTCACTCCGGGGACACCCAAATGAGGCTCCTTTCCTGTCCCCAAGATCTTTTACCACTGAAGTGGTCCCTGTTTATCTACTTGCAATTTCTTGCTTTTGAATTGCTAGGTTGACAGGAGCACTAGGTTGAGACAGGCATTCAATCTGTCATGCAGTACCTGGGTCTAAAACTGCCAACTTACTAGCCTTCCAGCTACCAAGGTGAACTTCTTAACCACTGAGCAACTGTAGCCCCATTCTTTCCATTAAAAGCAAACAAACTGCAGCACAAGTACCCAGTATGGCAAGCAGCACAAGTACCCAGTATGGCAAGCAGCACAAGTACCCAGTATGGCAAGCAGTGGAAAAATCTTATGGTGTTCCAAAAGCAGGACCTGGGTTAGATAAGATTTGCATCTGCTTCTGTACATGCATTGATGCCAGCTTAAAAATGGCATAATAAATTCCTTCCCTTTGCAATGAATAGAAAATGGGAATACAGAATGAGAGGCAAGAAACACTTCTGTTTCACTTCACATCTTGGTTGCTATGAGCCAGCAGAACGTGAGGTGCAAGGGATTCATTGGCATGGATTATCTGGGTCTCTGAAGGCTCTTTGCTAGTGCTTAAGGAGGAGTTAAATACACCTCTCAGGAAAGAGTATTTCATAAAGAAATCAGAAGTGTGATTAACTCCTTGCTGCAGCCAAAGGAAAGTCATAGTCCCCAGTGTTGAACTGAGGCTCTCCCAAGTCAACAGCCTCATAAGGAGAGTAGCCATATACCCTTTATCATCTATAAACCAGGGGATTGTGAGAAATCACAATCTTGCATGGTTCTCCTTTAGCACTAGGTGTCTGTGGAGAACATACACTCTATCCAGTGATGGGATGTCAAAAATTCTACTACCGCGCCATGATGTCATGGATGTCATGGGCGTGGCCAATGTCATGACGTCATGACGTCATGGGTGGAGCCAACGTCATGACATCATGACGTTGTGGGCAAGGCCAAAAATAAAATAAAAATAAAAAAAATAAACACGCACACAGACCCGTAAATAACTTAAAGAAATAAAATAAAGAAATAAATAAAATAAAAATTAAATAAAAGTACAACCACCCACCCAAAACACAAATAAATCACCCACCCACCCTAAATATAAAAGCCTCACTTACCTTCCTTGGCGCCGACGAACCTCCATGTGGCCCGGGGCCACCCGGCAAGACACGCTGCCCCCGACTGCGGCCGTTTCCTCCTACGAAGGCCGCGGCTGGCCCTGCAGCCGCCAGCCACGGTCCCCACAGCCGCCTGCAGCCCCTGGCCAGCCACCGAGCTCCCACGGGCACGTTGGTGCCTGCCCGGGCCATCCGCCGCCGCCGCGCCCTCCTAGGGACTTGGGCCCGACAAACCCCCATGCCCTGGGTAAGCCTGGCGGGGCTCGCCACCACCGCATCCTCCTCCGCCGGGCGCCTGCAGCTTCCTCGGGGCGGTGCCTTTTCGGCCCGGTTCTGGGTGCGGCCACGGGCAGCCAGGGCCTGCGGGGAGCAGTGGGTATGGTGGCAGCTCCAGCCGCGGCCAGGGGCCGGAGCCACCGCTGCCCGCAGGCCCTGGCCGCCCGTGGCCGCACCCAGAACCAGGCTGAAAAGGCACCGCCCCGAGGAAGCTGCAGGCGCCCGGCAGAGGAGGATGCGGCGGTGGCGAGCCCCGCCGGGCTTACCCAGGGCATGGGGGTTTGTCGGGCCCAAGTCCCTAGGAGGGCGCGGTGGCGGCGGATGGCCTGGGCAGGCACCAACGTGCCCGTGGGAGCTCGGTGGCCGGCCAGGGGAGGTGCCCTTCTCTTAGGGCTGCCGCCGCTGCTGCCAGAGCCACTCTAAAAAGGGGCGGCTCCAGCTTCGGAAGAATTTTTTTAAAATAATTGGAGCCATATGGCTCCAATTTAGTGCGCATGACCAGAAACTCAATTTGATGCATGCGCAATGCTTCAGATTGAGTTTCTGCGCATGCGCAGTCAATTGGAGCCATTTTAGCTCCGATTTTAAATTTTTCTTTTTCTTTCGGTGAGGCGTCCGGAACCGGACGCCTCAAAAGTGGACTCCCCTCCCGGAGAACCCTCCGGGATTGGTCCTACCGGTTCCAGGGAACCGTCTGGAACCGGGGACATCCCATCACTGACTCTATCTGTCACTAAACACAGAGGGGTTCCCCCATATGCACACTTTAGAGTCCTTAAGACTCACCTTCATTCCTGTTACTTTCTTTATTAGCCACTTTTCTTCTTTCCTAGGTTTTCTGCTCTCTGAAGAAAGTATAGAGATGCAGCTCCACACTATATATACATAAAAGAACACAGGCATGCATTCTAACCAAAAGTTCTTGTTTTCTTTAAGCAAGAAGCATTTTCCTTTTCCAAGGGAATGAGTGGACTTGGGCAGATCCCACCATGTTTTCTCAGGATTAGGAAGGGAATCTTTATGGACAGAAGCTGTGTGGAATGCTGTCACAGAGACATCTACTCATAGGAGAACTCCTCACTGAACGACTCCAAGGTATCCAAGGCAAAAAAGGGAATAGCTGAATTCCAAATTCTTCAAACATCACCATGCCACAAGGGGACCTATATCATTGTAGATTAAAATGTTGCTTGAATCCAAGATATTGCTCCATGAACTGTTTCTTTTAATACTGTAAGGAAACCAAAAAGCAAGATAAATCTCAAGAGAGTATCTCCACATATTACATATAGTAATTAGATGTGCAGGAAGCAAAACAAAGAAGCCAACAAATTGAGCACCCTGGATCCTCTCCAATAAAGAAGAATGATAAAGAATAAAAACAAAACAAAAGTAAACTAGGAATTGGGGAGAGGCAGCAACAACTCACCCATAAAGGTGACAGTGCTTGTTGCTTCCATTAACACATTGGCATGAAGAGTGTTGAAAGGAAAAAAAGATTCCTTCTTGACACTAATTTGTTTTTCATGATTCATTATCTTTGGCATGAAGAACAGCATTAGAGGAAACCTATGCAGGGCTCAGCTGATTAATGGAGCTCTTTCCTTTAGAGAGAGTTGGAGATGGCTTGGAAGCATAGTACAATAATTAGCAAGTCACAAGAGGTCTAGTGCTGCAGGGTTCTGTGGCACCAAATGGCATACATATTGCTCCAATTCTCTTGGAATTATGTTCAGAAGACATTTTCTGTGGAAAGCTGGAAGTTTTCTTTCTTTTTCTCCCTTACTCCCATTGCCCCAGAAAAAGAGTATGAGAAAAGAACATAAACCTGTAGTCCAGATTTGTGTGCCACATGTGTAAAGAAGTAGATTGCAAGTGAAAAAGGTCACATTGAAGTAAATGCTTTACTATAATAATTTTGTGTCAGAGATTACTCTGGATTGAAAGGATTTTTGCTGGAGAAACTCCACTCAGTAGACACCCGAATGAGGCTCCTTTCATGTCCCCAAGTCCAGCTCTCAGATGGCAAAACCTGACCTTCCAGTCTCCAGCTCAGTGTCTTAACTACTAAGCCACCAGAGGAGCTGCAATGTTTTACTTATAAAAGAATAGGCTGTTGCTGTTGTTGTTGCAGACAAGAAAGAATACTTTGCAGCATTTTCCCCTAGTCTTGTCTGGGGCATTTTATGGTAGTTGGCATTTCTTCCCACACCCATGTTTACCCAGAAAATGCTAGGTTGGATCATTTGCAAAGGATGAGAGAGGATGGCCATTATGCCAACAGAGAGCCAACTAAAGAAGACACCAGCTTTATGACTAACAGGGATTGCATGCTTTTCTCTAAGACCATAATTCCTTCTAATGCAACTGTGTTGGCTCAGTGGTTAAGAAGCTCACCTTGTTAGCTAGAAGGTTGACAAGTAGGCAGTTCAAAACCTGAGTACTGTATGACATAATGAGGACCCATCTCTTTCCCAGTTCCTGCCAGCCTAGCAGTTCAAAAGCAAGAAATTGCAAGTAGACAAATAGGGACCATTTTCGATGGGAAAAGATCAGTGATGGGATGTCAAAAATTCTACTACCACGCCATGACGTCATGGACGTCATGGGCGTGGCCAATGTCATGATGTCATGACGTCATGGGCGGAGCCAACGTCATGACGTCATGACGTTGTGGGCAAGGCCAAAAATAAAAAAAATAATAAAAATAATAAACATGCACACAGACCAGTAAATAACTTAAAGAAATAAAATAAATAAATAAATAAAATAAAAATTAAATAAAAGTACACTCACCCATCCAAAACACCATAAACCACCCACCCACCCCAAACACAAAACCCTCACTTACCCTTCTTGGGGCCGACGACCCCCATGGCCCGGGGCCACACGGCAAGGCACGCCCCATCGCCGCCGGAACCGAGGAGGAGGCGGGGCGCTCCATGTTGGCTCCAATTTTTAAAAAACCGGACCCGGAGCCACTGCCTGCTGCTACTGTCGCCGCTGCTGCCGCCTCCCGCCATCGCCATCGCCGGGGGGGTGGAAGGAGGAGAGGGAGGGGACTGGAGTGCCGGGAGCGTTTCTGTAATTGATCCGGGTAGATGCATTTGCTTTTTCCCTCCTTCCTTTTCGTTCCGGAGCTTTCTCTTCCCCGCCTTGCCCGTTGATCGGCTCCCATTCCGTCTTCTTCGTTGCCGCCGCCGCTGCTGGAACCGGAGGAGGAGGAGGCGCGCTCCGCTGGCCTGGGGCGACGGCGGCAACGGCGGCGATGGCGATGGCGGGAGGCGGCGGCAGCGGCGACAGTAGCAGCAGGCAGTGGCTCCGGGTCCGGTTTTTTAAAAATTAGAGCCAACATGGACATGGAGCGCCCCGCCTCCTCCTCGGTTCCGGCGGCGATGGGGACGGCAACGGCAGCAGCGATGGCAGGAGGTGGCAGTGGTGATAGAAGCACCAGGCAGCAGCAAACGGCGGCAAGCGGCTCCACAGGAGGCTCCAGTCAGGGGCGGCCGGATCCAATTTTTTTTAAATCGGAGAAAAAAATGGCTCCAATTTAGTGCGCATGTGTCAGATTGAGTTTCTGCGCATGCACACTAAATTGGAGCCATTTTTGCTCCAATTTTTTTTAAAATTTTCCTCCCGGTGAGGCGTCCGATCCGGACGCCTCAAAAACGGTTTTACCCCCACGGAGAGCCCTCCGGAAATCCTTAAAATGGTTCTGTGGATCCGGTCAGAACCGGTGTCATCCCATCACTGGAAAAGATATTGGGGGCATAAAAGGAGCCTCATTCGGGCATCCCCTGAGCTGAGTTCCTCCAGCAAAAATCCTTTCAACCCAGAAAGCACCTTTGTGTGCTTCAGACATGATAAAAACATTCCTTCTAATTTCTAGCCTCAGCTCTGAAATGGAGCCTTCAGAATAGCATCTCAGGGCTGTAACTAGGGTACAACATTTGGAAGATTTCTCCAAATTATCACAATTTAGCCAAAGACAAAAGCTAAAAAATGAATCTACTGGTGAGTTTTGGGACAATAGAGGGCAATGCCTCACTACACATTCTATGTTCCTTTGTTTCTAAAATGAGAAACTTCCTCTTTCTTTGGGGAGAAGTCCATCATATTATGTTGTGTCTTTTCTTTTTTAAGGGGGGGGGGGGTGTGTTCTCATAATCATACCTCAGAGTGGTGTGAGTAGGTGACATTGACATTTGCCCCAAAATAGAATTTATTTATTTATTTATTTAATCAAACTTTTATGCCGCCCTCCTCACAAAAACCCAGGGCGGCTAACAAACTTTTAAAACACAGTAAAAACATGGTGTAAAACCAGTATTAAACAGGATTAAAAGTTACAAAAATTAAAAGAGATTAAACAAATCACACACAGAGAGGGAGGGGTTAGATGAGCCAACAAACGCGTATTACACAAAGTTGTGCAAAATCCCTCCTGGCCACGACTGTTATCTGGAGTCGTGAGTCCAAGAGGACCCCCAGATTATGCATGGGTCTGTTTGGGGCAAAACTGCCCCATCCAGAACCAAAGATGGTAGTTCCCGAGTTAATGCAGGACCCCTGACGCACTACCACTCAGTCTTGTCGGGATTCAGTTGTAGCCCGTTGTCCCTCATCCAGACCCTCACATCCTCCAGGCACCTGGATAGGACTTCCACTACATTGCTTGGGTCTCCACAGGCCAAGATATACAACTGGGTATCATCTGCATATTGATGATACCTCACCCCGTGGGAATGGATGATCTCACCCAGCAGTTTCATGTAGATGTTAAATAGTAGAGGTGAAAGATTTTTAGATTTTTTAAAATAAATAAACAAAATATGTATTACTATATTACTTTTGTAAAAAAATAAGAAAGCTCATGTTTATCAGAGAAGTACATTTGTACCAGGAAAGGTGATACAAGTCCTACTGTTAATTAACCAATTTGGAGATGTCAGGAGCTAGTATTTGCACTTTTTATCTCTAAAGCACAAAACAGATGTCTCCTTCCTGGAGGAACATGAGAGAAGGAAGAAAGTGGCATTAACAATGCTAACAAAGTAGATAAAGGAAAATCTAGGACAGTGATGGTGAACCTTTTAGAGACCAAGTGCCCAAACTGCAACCACAAACCCCACTCTGTGCTGGGGGAAGGGTGAAAGCACTCACATTGGGGTGCTGGGCAGAGGGGCGGGGCAAACTCTGTGGTGGGGGAGGGAGGAAGCGCTCCCATTGGGCTGCTGGGCAGAGGGGTGGGGTAAACTTTGTGCTGGAATGATGGAACACGTGCCCACAGAGAGGGCTCTGACTGCCTCCTCTGGCACATGTGCCATAGGTTCACCTCCACTGGTCTAGGAAATTCAGAAGGTCCTTTCTCTCTAACCCCTTTTCCCTATGTAAAGACGCATCTTCCTGAGTTGGACTCTGCCACTTACATTAATAGCTAGTCAGAAAATGAAAGCAAACATGCCACATGTGTAGGAAAACAAATATTTTCATTTCTTACGGAAATGATACTTATGCCAACATGCTGTTGCGGTCGCGAGTGGGGCGGGGTATAAGTCTACAAATTAAATTAAATTAAATTAAATGCTAATAGTATGGTCTAGTTTGTCCCTGAAAAGCTGCTGCCACAACTGCTCTTACTTGCAACGATAGCATGAAACTCAGACAAAGAAAAAATGCTTGCTAGTGACATTGTTAATTGTGTGCTCTACTTCCAGGAAGCCATAGGACCATTTCTCTTTCCCCAAGAGAAATTTGATGAAATGGTAGATCAAATTTATCTCTCACAAAGCAGGGTAGAGAGAATTTTGAGAGGCCATTTGTGCACAGCTTTATTCTTTTCATTCATCAAAATGATAGGAATGAAGTAACAGAAATTACACAAAAACATAATAAATACTTAGGGCTCTTTTCTCTGCCATTTCATAAGGAAATTTTGTTGTGCTGGCAGAAGAGAAACTCAGTTATCCTATATTTCACACAAAAAGGTTTACCATTCTCTGAATGGAAGGAAATCAACTACAGTCAAACCTCATATAACACTAAAACCTGGTTCCACAAGTCTTGATGTTATATGATTTTTAGTGTTATCTGATGCATGTTAAAATCCTATGGGAGCCATAGAGATACATTGTAACCACACAGGCTTTAGCGGTTGTTATCTGAAGCATCCCATAGGATCTTAATGTTATCCGATGCAATTTCCCCCCCAGATTCCTTAATGTTATGCGATTTTCGTGTTATTCGATACTAATGTTATATGAGGTATTACTGTATTGCTTGAATAGATTGGTGTATTAATAGGCTACTGCTCATGGTGATGATGATGATGATGATGATGAAGAAGAAGAAGAAGAAGAAGAAGAAGAAGAAGAAGAAGAAGAAGAAGAAGAAGAAGAAGAAGAAGAAGAAGAAGAAGAAGAAGAAGAAGAAGAAGAAGAAGAAGAAGAAGAAGAAGAAGAAGAAGAAGAAGAAGAAGAAGAAACAATCAAATAGTATTGTAACTAAACAACAATTAATGAACCGGAGAAGGTGTATCATCTGGAGCAAAGTTTTTTCAGAATTGAAATAACTGAAAAAGCTGGGAGAAGAAAAGGTATCACAGAATAATGGCCTAATTATGGAAGACACCTGGATAATAGAAGCAGGTGTAACAGTAGAAGAAAATCTATTAGTAGAAGAAAAACTTTTGAAACTGAACAACCATAAATTGACAGAAGAACAGAAAACATTGAAGGAAAAAATATTAAATCATATTAACCAAAATATACAAAGACAAAAGCTCCCTATTTTACATCAATTACAAAGTAAACCAGTAAAAGGCCTACTGATTGATGCAAATTTTTGTCATCAGTACAATTTCAATAAATATGCTAAATGAATTAAACCAGTTCATCTGTAGCACAGCTGTCATAACAGCATGGAACTTGGTTACAAGTAATAAAAAATAAAATAGAATCCCTACTACTACAAAATAGAAAATTTGGCTGGAAAAAGAAAAGAAGGAAATTACTTGAAGTCATTAGCAACTGAAAACAATTGAAAGATATAAAATGATAAAGTAGTAGCCAGACTATGCAAAAGTTATGAGTTATAAAGAAAAACATGTGTTGAAAAGATGGAAGAATTAAGACAATAGGTAACAGCTACAGCAAGGAAAATTGAAAGATATGAGAACACTTAAAATAATAGAGGAAAACATAGCTCTGAAACAATCAACAACTATTTCATAAATCTCTGCGAGAGAACATAATTCAAAAGAGAATGATGCTTTAAAATTTTGTTATGAAATTTGAGAAAGCCCAACTGAACATAATAAAAATGCCTCATAGCTTGAAGATGTCTGCACAAAAAAAAGCACAAAGAAAGCATGTGGATAATATTCTAATAATTTAGTGAAATATTAGGAAGCAAGCAAAGGCTGTGAAAAATGAGAGTGCATGTGGACCAGATGAGTTGCATGGATTTTGTTTAAAGCATTTAACAAGTCTCCCTCAACATAGGGTCTTTCTTACTTGAAAGCCAGTCATGTCCAGCCAAAGAGCTAGTGCTGCCTGCATCTACAGACATTTCCATGGTCATGTGGCAGGCACGCAGCATTGTTAGCTTTTCCACTGAAGCAGTATCTATTTATCTACTTACAATTTCTGGCTTTCGAACTGCTAGGTTGGCAGGAGCTGGGACAGACAACAGACATTCACTCCATCACATAGCACTTGGGTCTCAAACTGCTGACCTTCTAGTCTTCAGGGTTCAGCATCTTAACCACTAAGCCACTTCAGCCCCACTCCTTCAATGTGCAGCAGTGTAATTGAGTTATGTATCTACAGTGGTACCTCATACAACGATTTTAATCCATTCCATGGGGCTCATTGCTGTATGAAACAATTGCTATACAACGTATAGCAATTTTCCCTATGGGATGCATCGTACAACAATTTTTTTTGCTAAGTGGTTTTTCCCATTGAAAAATTGTTGTACAATTTTTTCCATTGGGAAAATTATTATGTGGGGCACCATTTCCCAAAAAACCCTAATTTTTATGCGATTTTGTTGCTATACGGGGCGATTGTTGTATGAGGTTCCACTGTACTTTAAAATTCTACAACTGAAAACTGAATAATAGCAACAGGTCAAAAATTCTTGATAATAGAAGATCAATAAAAGGACAATAAGCCCAGTAATTCTGTCCAATTATATGCCTTCCAACAATGTTTAAGCTACTCACAGAAGTACTTCCAAGATCAATATCTAATTAATTAAAACTCCCTATGTTGAGTATAACAGAAAGGGATTTTTTTTAAAAAATCAAGAGGCATGAAAGGTCAGTCACTAATTGGCAATATGATACTAAAAAGACCTTAAAAAGACATAACAAACCTTAAGTCAGCATGGGTACCTTATAAAAAAACACTTGACATCTATCTACCCAGATGGATTAACACTTGCCCCCAAATACTTGCCCAAAATACTTGGGGTTAGCAAAAAATATTCAGAAGTTCCTCAAGAAATCATGGAAAACAAACGCTGCTATAATGGCTTATGGTGAAGAAATAAAGGAAGTAAATAGTAAAGGAGGAATATTTGAAGGGAATTCTTTATCATCATTACTGTTTGATTTTTGCTGCCGGAGAAGAAGCACTCCAAAGAAGTGTTAAAATTAAAATTAATGCCAACAGCAAATTTGATTCTGTCAAGAAAAATATGAAACTGTGCAACATCCCAGCTGTGAATGTTCAAAAACTACACAGACAGACTATAAAGCAATACACAATAGAGTTGCAAAATTAATACAGTGGTCACTATGTGAAAAATATAATCTGCAAGGATTCATGGGAACGTCAAGTAGCGAAAGTAGAGTAACACAATTTTAATAGAGTTAAGGATTTTGGATGTACTGATCAGAAGTATTTGACCTATAAAGGACACCTATATGTAGTGGTGGGATTCAAAAAAATTTACCTACACTGTGGGCGTAGTATGGTGGCCGTGGCGAGGGTTGCACCCAAATTAGGACTACTTTATTTCAAAACTTGGATGGGCTGGAAATGACATACTGTACATGTCATATGGGCAGTGGTGGGATTCAGCAGGTTCGCCCTAGTTCACCAGAACTGGTAGTACAAATTCCGGCTGACCCTGCCCATCCAAGTTTTGAAATAAAGTAGTCCTAATTTGGGTGCAACCCTGGCCATGCCCACCATACCACGCCCACAGTGTAGGTAGTAAAAAAAATTGAATCCCACCACTGCATATAGGTGTCCTTTATAGGTCAAATACTTCTGATCAGTACATCCAAAATCCTTAACTCTATTAAAATTGTGTTACTCTTCTGTGATATTGTGCTTACCTCTTTTTAATAAATGGAAACAAGCCTTGAATTATTTTTAAACTGCAAGTTCATTTTTAGTGTAAGATGTTTAGTTTTCAAAAAGAAGTTACACCTCTGTGACATTGTAGTATTGGGTGGAGGGTTTAAATTTGAATAAATAACATGATCACAGTACATTAGATATTGCATTTGACACAAATATAATCTAAATTTGTTCTCCTTGAGTGACTAACACAGTGAGACAATAATAGATGTGGGTTATTATGCATTTATCTACTGCATATATTTTCTATAATAGAAAGCAGGGGCTTATTTTGCTTGTGCTATCACAAAGTAACAGGACTAATGATGCGTGTGAGTAGAGGCCAAGGCTACAAATGGGCAGTTATCCAAATCTGGAATCCAGGAAGAGATATTTTCAGAATATCCTTTAAAGGGATGGCACAAGTACTGTACTTCCCAAAATGTATTGTTCTTGGTGATTGTCAGAGTCTTGGCATGCTGCATACATACCCAATATGTCATGGAATACCTTTTGCAGGATGTGGTATCTCACGCTTCAGCAAGAATGTTTCTGGAAGTATGTTTTGAAATGATAGGGCCATACTTTAGGTGACAGTAGAAACATGTGAAAGATCGGTTAGTAGTTAAGATGCCGAGCTTGATGACTGGACGTTTGGCAGTTCAACAATTCGATACTTGAGTATTGCACAATGGAGTGAGCACCCGTCATCTGTCCAGCTACTGCCAAACCAATAGTTTGAAAGCAAGAAATTGCAAGTAGATAAATAAGTACTGCTTCTATGGGAAAGGTAACAGTGCTCCATGTGCTCCAGCGCTTTGACATCTAGTCATTCCTGCATCATGGCCACATCGTCTAGTCGTGCCTACCAGAAGACCACACAGACAGCACTGGTTCTTGGCTGTAAATGGAGATAAGCACCACCCCCTAGAGTCAGACATAACTGGCTTGTGGTCAAGGGAGACCTTTACCTAGAGGTCTTTAAACTACCAGCTCCATCCAATCTGATCATGTGTATGTGTGTGTGGTGTGAGACTTGGCTACCAGTTTTAGTCCAATCCTGTCATTGCACAACCAACTTACCATACATTTAGCAAACAGAGCTTTGTGCAGACGAAAAGAAGAAAAATAAGAAGGACAAGTGGGAACGGACATCCTGTAAGATGCAGCAAAGTGAGATTTATGAACTCATGGCATGGATGCCATGTGCTCTTCATGGCACAAAACCAAAAATCCTCATTTCTATGCTTAAGGATCTTCAGGGGAGTCCATTTCCTCAGTCCTTGACATGGGAGAATCAGCATATATGCTTTGCCACTGAAATTCACAACACCCTCCAGTGTCAAGAAACCATTCTTGTACCATTTTTTTTATACAGATCAGTACATCATCTTGAAGGTTGATTGCATAATTGATACATGTGTTGTTTTATTGTTTAATATATTTCATAATGTATTTGTTGATGTATAATGTTATGTACACTGCTAGGGGAACCCCTGAAGGGTTATTATTTAAAATAAATACATGTAAAATATATAAAAAAAGTTAAAATCCTCAGTTGAACTTTTTCTCAGATTACAAAGGCAATAATGAGGAAAAGAGCTTCTCCTCAGATTTCCTCCTGTGATCACACTGTTAACAAAGATGGAGTGGTGCCAAAATGGTGCAGGTGTGTGAGAGAGAGACAGACACATTTCCATCTCAATGGGCATTAACAGTTACATATGCACTGTAACTGAGACATGTATGAATTGTTATACATGTTAATTAAAATTCTGTAGCCAGCTGCCATTCCTCCCAAACCTGATGCCTTCCAGATGTGTTGGGCTTCACGGTCCTATGTGATTGGAGACAGCGGCAGTTGTAGTCCAAAACATCTAGAAGGCACCGGAGACAGTAAGACTATTATATAAAATGTTCAATTATAGCAGACTTCCTCCCTCCCCCCCCCCCTTGTATGAGGTGCAAGTCAGCTAAAAGTGTTATGTATTTAGTAAATTAAATATGAAAAATGAATAATACAGCCAGGCCAGAAGCCCCTGTGTTATTGACTCAGGAATTAAATTAAGCTCATTTTATGCTGTCCCTAAAATTCAGTATGCTATTACTGAGGAGCACATATAACCACACCGCAGAGTAGAAGAATGGAAAAGATAGTGCTTTTGCTTACAAAGATAAATGACCCATAAAGGCTTTCCTCCTGATCAAGAAAGAGTCATTCCCTCCCCACCAGTGAAATAAAAAGTCAAGACACATTCAACATTGTTCAAAGGCTTGGGCCACAATTTATTTAAACTTTATTTAACTTTAACCCCTAACCTGCAATGTGGCCTGGTAGCGCTATAACCTGGTACCAGAGCAGGGAAAATTATTCCACCCCTCTCTGGCCCAGATGGGCAAATCCTTGCCCCTGAGCAGTGCTGATCCTTGTCAGTACTGTACTGCCCATGCCAACTGCTGGTTGAGGAGACCCCTTTGAGGCTATTTCCAACTCTGTTAATTAGCCGTACCCAAAGGTATCCCATAGTGTGCTGTGTCTACCCAACTGATTCACATGACTCATGACAGGCAGCCAGTGCCACCTGGTCAATAAATGCCCTAAAGCAGTGATGGTGAACCTTTTAGAGACCGAGTGCCAAAACTGCAACCCAAAACCCACTTATTTATCACAAAGTGCCAATACAGCAAGAGGGGAGGAAGGAAACATTTCCATTGGGCTGCTGGGCAGAGGGGAGGGACTAACTCTGTGCTGGGAGAGGAAGGAAGTCCTCCCATTGGACTGCTGGGCAGAGAGGTGGGGTGAATTCTGTTCTGGGGGGGAGGAATCATTCTCATTGGGCTGCTGGGCAGAGGGGAGGGACAAACTCTGTGCTGGGAGAGAAAGGAAGTCCTCCCATTGGACTGCTGGGCAGAGGGGTGGGGTGAATTCTGTTCTGGGGGGGAAGCATTCTCATTGGGCTGCTGGGCAGAGGGGTGGAGCAAATGCTGTGCTGGGGTGACTGCACAGGTGTTCATAGAGAGGGCTCTAAGTGCAACCTCTAGCATGCGTGCCATAGGTTCACCACCACTGCCCTAAAGGATTCACTGCTAACCCCATCCACCCAGCACCAGCACTACCTGTCAAATTGTGACCTATTTATTAACCCTGTCCTTCTACTAACCACTCAAGAGACCCAGAGTAGCATAGGCAAACAACTCCCCAAAGCCAATCCGGAAGTTGGGCTAAAAAAAGTTTCCTAATCCACCCCCTTAATGGTGACCCCTCAAAATACTCTGGACTACAGGGTGGCCGAGCTGGTTGTTGTGTCAAAATGTCCAAAGAGGCTACAGCCAAGGTGGGGCATGCTTAAATCAGCTCTAAATTTCTGAACACTTCTTGAAGTGAAAAGCAGAGACAACTACCTCACTGTTTAAACTGGTTTCCCTTCCCTTTTTGTAAGCAAAGCATGCATACACAGCAAGCACTGATTGTTTTAAAAGATGTGAACACTCTCTTTGATGCTTCTAATCTTTAAATCTCCATAATCGGCTTGTGCAGTTACACTGGCATTAATGCAAACAGTGTAACATTTTGGAAGGAAATTGCCTGAAGTGAAGGAATAGCCATAGACATTGTGGGTGGCATACTAAGTTGTACCACTCAACGAACAGCATTATGCGGCCTACAGTTATTTCTTAACGAAAGGTAATTTGCTTCCAAGAGTTATGTTGTTTACCTTACACTAAAATAACCATAGAAGAGGACAAGCAACAAAGCATCATCCATTGGTACTTTGCAGTGTTGTATTAGTGCTATTAAAGCTTCATTTATGCTATGAATTCTTCGTCCAGTCCTGCAACATTTGTGCAGACAGTAATACTCATTTTTGTTGTCTTTCCTTGCTGAAATATAGTTGTACCTCGTTTAAAGAGCATAATGCGTTCCACAGGATGCTCCTTAAGCGAGTTTGCTCTTTAAGCGAAACACCATTGTAAGTAACCAATTGTGACTTCTGGTGGGGAGGATTGCGTACCCCAATTTATTTGTTAAGCGAATGTTTGGTTGGTTTTATTTGTTAAGTGAAGTGAACTTTCAGATAAAATTCTGCTCTGTAAGCAAGTTACTCTTTAAGCGAGGTGCTCTTTATGTGAGGTTTGACTGTACTGTGTAAAATACTGTACAGAAACCTCTGGTGAGGCAAAAGCAACCCCAAGCTTTGACTAAAGGACAAAACATGGTTTTGAAACTTACTAAGATGCTGGCAAGGTATGCTAGCACTGGCTGGTTAGTGACTCTGTTGTCCTACAAGCACACCAGTGGGTTCCTATGGCAATGGGCCTATTTCAGGGACTCAGTCCTAATCAAGATGATGTTCTTACTTCCAAAGAATCAGAGTTCATGGCCACAGCAGAAGCATGCAGAAAACGGCTATGTCTAAAGAAACTGCTAAAGGACTTTGGGATAGATGAAGAGATGTCAGCTCAAGTGATGAAAGATGCAGAGCTGCATCAAACTGTTACAAAATGAAAAAATGAATGCATGCACCAAGGCATTGATATGAGGTATCAACTGGTACATGACCTGACTGAGGAAGGGACCGTCCAGATGATCTGCTGTCCCACTGCAGAGATGACAGCAGATATCCTGACAAAGCCTTTGCAAAATTATCATTTAAAAAACCTAAAGGGACTTGAAGGTTCTTGCATGCAAGCTTTAGAAGGAATTATGGGATAATAGCAATCTTGCATTCACTAACACTGGGTATCAGTGGGAGGGGGCTTTACAGCTTAATGTGATTGTCCTTTGCCACCAAAATTATTAATAAAATTCTTTTCCTGCCTACGGTCGTTGAGGCAACCTCCACCTCAATTTCCTGTCTTTTTCTTCTTGGGTCCATTGTCTTTGTTATTTGTTGTTCTCTTCTTCCTCTGACCATCAACCAAGCTTGGAGGTTTTCTCTATGTTCTGGAGACTCAATTTCCCCAGTTTTTATTCTGACTATAACTACAAATGGTAATTCTAAGTAAAGATACATTTTTCCTACTTTAAATGCTTCTAGAGTGATTTTTATTATACAAAATGCTAGTTTGTGTAGAAAAGAAACCAAAAGGGCATACAGAGACAGAGCTCTGTGTTGCTTTTTCTGCCTCATACTCTGCTAAATAAGAGGAATAACCATACTTCCTCAGTACAGCCTGGCACTGTCAGTAGAGGTGAGAAGCCTTGAAGCACTGGCCAACCTGTAGGCCAGGGACTGCTCCACATTATATTTTAAAGTGGTGATTTGCATTAAACCAGGTCATGTGAAACAAGTTAAAAAAACTTACAGGGGTTATCTAAAATGTGTACTTCCTGCCCTACGAATGGTCTGTTGAATCATGAAGACAATTAGGCATGCTTAAGACTTCTGAAATCAATGGGATTAGGTGTGTCTAGCTGTGCACAGAATCAAGCTGTCTGTGTTTATTTTTCTCTGAAAGTGCAGGAATACTAAAAGCACTCTGCAGGGAAAAAATTGTGTTGAAGCATTAATTATTCACTGTCCATTAACATCACATCAATAATGCAGTAGAGCTGTTTTTAGTTTATTAGTCCATTCTTTTGGCCAGACCAGGTTCAAAGAACATCTCTGAATTTAATCTCTCACCAGTATGCTAACTGACTCTAAACAGGAGGGGGGGATGCTAGGTCTCAAACAAAGGCAACAGAAGTCATGGAAGGTTTTTTTCCCCTCTTTCTACAATATGTAACATCCCACAATTAGATTTCTGAACTGTTTTATTTTAGCAAGGGTTCTTTTTAGGCTGTGTACTGTATATAAAATGAGTTGTGCAATATTATTAACCTCCTGAATGGAAGGGGGAGAGAAAAAGAGCAATACTGTATAGCTAACCATCTTCTAGCCAAATGCAGAACAAAAGTCAAAGATAGTTATAAAAAGTCAGAAAGAAGCTTAACAGAGTTTTTGTCTTCAATCAAGAGAATGCCCAAGAAAGCTTCAGGCGAAAACAAGGGGAAAGGATAACACACAGTCAATTTGAAGAGTACAGTTAATATTGAAATGATGGATTTTCAATGGTGGCCAGTAAGGCACTTCATTATGTAAAACTGCTGGCACCAATCGCAAGCCTATTGAAGTAGACTAGTGAATTCCATTTACCTCTTAAAGTGTTTGTGATTATTGTGATGGAGTCAGCGAATGTCTAAAACATGGTTGCTGACCCTACGGTGGTCACAGCGCCCTACTGACATCAGCAGGACTGATTATCCAAAGAGTAACATTGTGTTTATTATGCTGTCATCAGCCAGCAAGCCATTCCCCCTTTTTGGCAACTCTCTGAATAATAACCTTCAAAAGATCCTATTATTAACATCCCTATCAAGGTCTTACAAAATAAATGCCAGGGGTACTTTAGTAGGTCAATCTAACTCATGTTCTTTCTTCCTTTCTTCCTACTGCTTTCCACTTTTCCTAGATTTATTATATTTCTAGTATGACTTGACTTCTCATATGTCCAAGGCACAATACCCTCAGTTAAATGTGTAGTCCTTACTTTTCTGTCTTGACAGGGTTCCCTAAGCAATATACTATAAAACAGATTACTACATTCATTTAAAAGATATTAGCCAGAATCCTGTTGGTCTTGTGCACCATAAATCTCTATAAATCACGGAAGCTAGCCTCCCTGGGCTACTGGCCATCCATTATACTCTGCAGTTTCTTCAAGTCAGGGAAACAATTCATTGCCCACTTGTGTGCATAATGGACAGCAAGTGATGAAGGGAAAAACAATGAGTGGTTGTCATTATTCATATAGTTTTCCCAATGGGATTTTGACAGTTGTAAACCATTCTAAAAGACATTTCAAAGCCAGTTTTAAGCACAAAAAGCAGTCCAATGTAATGATAATTTGGCTGCCCATTGGAAATGCAAGAAGGCTGGAGCAAACCTGACTTCCTCCAGGAGGGAATTCCACAGGCGAGATGGTGATAGAGAAAAAGCCCTTTCTCTATGTACTTATTTACCTAACTTCTCAGCTGTTGTAAATGCAGTGATGTAGAATACTAAATTCCATTCTCCTCTTTAATTATTTGTGATTATTGTGATGGAAACAGGGAGTGTCTAAAGCACTGGTGGCGAACCTATGGCATGAGTGTCAGAGGTGGAACTCACAGCCCTCTCTTTTGGCATGTGTGCTGTTGCCTTAGCAAACAGTTTGCCTCATCCCTCTGCCCAGTAGCCCAATGGGAGCACTTCCTCCCTCCCCCAGAACAGAGTTCTCCCCCCCCTCTGCCCAGCAGACCAATGACATTGCCTCCTCACTCCCCCAGCAGAGTTGTAGCCCCCTGCATCTGCCCAGCAGCCCAATGGGAGTGCTTTCTTCCTTCTCCCAGCACATTCACCCTGCCGCTATATGGCATGGCTGGCAGCCTGTTGAGTTTGGGCACTTGGTCTCTAAATGGTTTGCCATCACAGGTCTAAAACATGGTTCCTGACTGGTACTTACCCTGTGGTGGTCATAGCACCCTACTGTCACCAGCAGGAGTAACAATACATTTATTATGTTGTCCTCAGCCAGCAAGTCAATCTCATTTTTGACAACTCTCTTAGGAATATAGCCTACTCTTTGGAGCAAATATAGGTCCAATTGCATGCATACATTGATCAGGCCTAACCCACTCAAACCCAAACCACACCATTGTGAGACCCCACCAGGCATTCAACTAAACTGCCTTGCTGCCTGGCTGAATTGTATCTCATTGTCAATCTATGTGTACACTAAGAGCAAGATAACATAGAGTGGTGGCAGTAAAGGATCTGAGAAGCATCAGCTGAGAAATGACACTGCTACTGAGGGGACTGTCCCAGCCATTTTTGTGGTAGCAAAAAGGACCTACTTCTCAGCTGATCAGAGGAAAAACTTACTGCTTTGGAGGAGCGAAATGCTGCCTGCACTCGGGGATTATTCCAAAAAGCATGTTCTGCTTCCTCCCTGTCCTCAAGTGGCTTTTAAAATATTGCATACAAATGCCCTATATTTTCTGGTTATATTCTAACGGGAAAAAATAAGAAATAATTGCATATGGTCATTATAGGTAAAAGTCTCCTTTGCTCAAATGCCAGTCACATCGGACTCTAGGAAGCACTGCTCTTCTCTGTTTATAGTAAAAAAAGCCAGCGCTGTCTGTGTCTGCAGATGTTTCTGTGTTCGTGTGGCAGGCATGACTAGAGCTCATGGAATGCTGTTACCTTTCCTGCTGAAGTAGTACCTATTTTTCTGCTTGCCATTTCATGCTTTCAAAGTGTTCAATTTGCAAGAGCTGGGACAGATGACAGGACCCAACTCTGTTGCAGTAGGTTCTCAAACTGCTGATATGCTGACGTTACAGTTGCCAAGCTCAGTGTTTCAACCACTAAGCCACTGCAGCCCCTATATGGTTGTTATACCATTGCTAAAACAATATATCTAATGGTTTTCTAAGACTCTTGTATATAATATCATGTAGCATGTTTACAGCATGTTTACAACTTGTTTTAAAGTGTTCAATGCCTTTCAGTGCTTAGCTGTAGGCATCAAGGAAGATGTTGCTCCTCCTCCTTCAGTGTCTAGGCCAGAAGTGAATCTGTCAAAATGAACCCTTTGTTGAGCTCATTCTGCAGTTCCCTTCGCCTGACCTAGCATGAGAAAGATTAGCCAGCAACACAAGGTAGCTGTTACCATGGTATGCCTGATTGTGGTTAAAAAATTCCACCATCTTTGAAGAGGCTCTTTCTGTGTACCCCACCATTTTAGGTAAAACCCATTGAGTCAATGTGTCTACTCTAGTTGGAATAACCAGTTGGGTTTAAGCCAGTGCATTTACTGAAGGAATATGGAGACAAGCTCACAGTAAGGGGCAGTCTGCACAATAAGGGGCAGTCTGAGTTGGTTTTACCAAGTAGGGCGGCATATAAATCGAATAAATCAAATCAAATCAAACCTATGCAGTTAAAACTACAAAACCTCTACACCCATTCCCTCTCCTACAATTAATCTCTTAATCCCTTTCTGTTTTTCTCCTTTTTCCTCTTTTAACCATTAAAGCTAAAAAAAATCCACCCATGCAAAATTGTTCTATTCCACCTCAGTCTTCATAATTATCTTAATATTTTCCATTCAAAGGTTTTCTTCCCTCAATATTTTCTCCAAACATAGCATCACACTTTATTCATTTCTAGGGATGGATCAATCTGTCGGTTTAAAAACAACTTTCCAAAATAACATTTTGTAATTACTTTCCAAAATAATGTTATAATAATGTTATTTTGGAAAAGGCCTCATTCCAAAGGCTACAGCTCTGAAGCTTTATCACAAGCTTCAAAGATATTTCCATTGTTATCTATATATGTAACACATGACAAGTAAAATTGCACTTGTCGTGTGTTACTTTCAAGTTCTCGAAGTCCAAGGCCTGCTGAATAAGAAAATGCTCCTCCTATTCATCCTAATAGCCACTTTTTTTCTTGTACCCACTCAGTCCTTGATGATCAATACTTTATTGATCATCTTCTCACAGAAGATGGAGTCTTTTTGAGTCAAAGTACTTGAGAAACTTTCTTACTGGCAAGAGAGAATGTGCTTCCTTGCCAATACTTCCTTTTAAATTCTTGACATAACTTTGCCCTCAGACCTGTTGTTTAGATGTGATTTTAATGAGCCAAAGTACACTATACACTGTACTCAGTTTCTAAAAATCATTCT